>OX465488.1:17177605-18427605 GCA_950022335.1 Eurois occulta
CATTTGCAGATCTGCAAGGTAGCAGCAGAAGGTAGAAGAAGGTGAGCAGGCGAATTCTTCAAACTTATAATAGATTTGTAATATTATAATAGCTTTGACTAAAGATTTTTTCAACACCCTTAGATTATCATTCAAAATATTATATTACACAATTGGGACGTGAGTTAAAATATATGAGGAAAAGGTAAATTTCTAGATCGCTCATAGAGTATGTATATAAAGCTAGCTAACCAATTCTTCAAGCCTTTTATTTATTGAGATAGAGACACAAGTAACCATAATTATTCTCCTCCCCTTATCCCAATTTGTTTGGGGTCGGCGCAGCATGTCTTTATCTTCCATCCTTCTCAAATATAATAGTGACACTAGTAAAAAAATCATCCCAACCAACCATTGAAAATTATTTCACGGAGGATGATCTATTTTTAATATTCCACCAACGTACAACGGTTGGAAACTTGCAAACATACTATTTTATGTTACTATAATAATTGATTCCCACACGAATCTTGTTTGAACATACTAAAGAAAACACGAGCTACTAACAAACGTGATAATTTCATCGCTATATACACTACCACATTAAGAATCTCACAAGTACCAAGGACAACGCAAACTCTGGCACTAATTGACAGCTCTTGTCACGGCAATTTCGCCCTTACAATCCAAGAGTCAAAGATGAAAATGGCGAATCATTTTTGGGTAAAAGTAAATTTAGCCAAGTGTACAAAACATCTGCTACGCTCCTTATAAATCCCGCTTTCTGCATTGAAGTAAGACGTAGGATTAAATGCCTTGAACGGAAGCTTGTACGCACAGAAAATGTTATGTCTATTATTCGTAAGTACACAGTGTGTTGGTAAGTATGATAAAGTAAGTAATAATACAAGTTATTGTTCTGTAATCGTGCTTCAGATTATTTTGATGTGATAGGCAGCTTGCTTGCTCTATAGCTAACTTATTTCCATATTAGCTTTTGCTCAGAATAAAACATATTATCTGATGGCACTCGATAACAGTTTAGCTTTCTTTTAGTGAAAGACTTTTGTAATCGGATCTTTTTTTACAAACAAAATATGAGAATGTTTGTAAAAGATTTTTTTTTTATACTCAATAGGCTTGCGTTTGGCCGCAACTTGCCTGAGTAAAATCAAGGTAATCTCTAATATTACTAACACGTAATTTGACTTGTTTATAATATTGGTCCTTCTTCTTTTTAAGATAGATTACAAGATCTATTGCAGACGAGTTCACGAATTCAAATAACAGAAGAAGAACGCCTAATCAGTAAGTACTGGCCACTTTCAAAATACACCAAGTTATGAACATTTTCCAATAGAACGTACACATCAAACTGCCGAATTTTCCAATACCTTTTTTTTTAATGATTTTATTTTGCAGTTTTTTCCCATCCTGTTTTCCCAGCAGCACGGTAATTAAACTACCGCGCACTCCATCACTCGATTATCCATCGAATAGCGCCGGACATCCCTTCAACCTTTTTTTTAAATACTTTTACAGGATTTTTTTTTTGTTATGTAAAGAAAGAAAAGAATGAAAATTGTGTTTATTTGCATTAAAACACCTTAAAATGTCATGTCACCTTATGCCATGTTCATTTACGTATTATGGACATTGTGTAACTTATAATAGTGTTGAAAATCGAAAGTAGAGTTACTAGAATTGTTATGAGAGTTACAATAGAAACTAATATTAAATTAACTATAAAGATGTAGAACTGTTTAGGTATTTGGAAGAGGTAACCCCTGGAAGTATTGATCCTATTTCGTTAACTGATAGAATCTTTGGGAACATTATAGGCTGATTAAGCTAAAGTTTTAATAAAATAAAAAAAATATTAAAAAAAAACAGCTGCACGCACGATGACCGCTGGACAAGTCTCCAGACGATGGTTGCCGGAAGATGGACGGAGCGACGAGCGAGGACGATCTGGACGCGTACCGCGAGGGCTGGTTCGAGGAGGCACGGGAAAAGAGCTCATGGAAGGAATTGGGGAGGCCTTTGCCCAGCAGTGGGACAGTACATGCTACTAAAAAAAAAACTTGTGAAAAAGTTATATCAAAGTGTCTAGAACAAAAAAAAAATTGCAATGACGTAGAGAACAAATACCATTCGGCTTCGTTAAGGGTAGTTTTACACCCATTATCTTACTTCATAACAAAGGTACAATTTCTAGAGCATTTCCAAAAAGCTCACGAACCTTCAACTAATTCAGTAACCCGTTTTAATATCGCGTGATAGTCCGACATTTAATGGCTATAATAAAACAAAGTTAGTTTTAATAAAGCCTATTATTTGCGTCGAAAGCAGTAAATACGGCTAGTAAAATTATGTTAATTGATTGCCTAATATTCAACAGAACGTTATTACGTTATTTCTGGAGGGTTTGTGACTTTTCTTGTGAAATTGCTGCTTTGATATTATTTAGTTCTGTGGTAATCATGTGTAGCAAAAAAAAGTATGTGTTAAGATTATTTTAATTTTAGAAAAGGTATTATTATTTTAAAAACATTTATTATTTTTAAATAGGATTATTTTTTCAATAAATAAATATTGAGAATTTTTGTTATTACTAACCTACGTCCCTGCTAAGCACATATAACAGTCTTACTTTTGTAGTCTTATGTGTCATGAAAAACCTGAAACGGTGACTTTTACTTAACCTAGAACTTTCGCAATCCAAGTAAAAAAAAAAATTCTCAAATTTAGATTTATTTTATTTGTCAGCTAAAAGATTTCGAAATGATATTCTTAAAGCAATCAAAAAGTTTGAGTATTAACTTACATATTTCTCTATTTATAGATTTTGTTGTTTTTTTTATGAAGTACTAATTATCTTTAACAAAGCTAAGGCTTATTAGTAATATACTCGTTTACGTATCTTCCAATTTTAATTATTTATGATGTGAATAACGTAGTTAGTTGCACATTGATGTACTCGTAGCCTCGTTCAATTCTTTGTAAACCATTTATAGTGTGTAATGATTTGCTTTCCTTAATTAATGAAATAAAATAAAAGTTATCAAACGTTGAAAAAGGTAAGTCTTTTCGCAGATGATGCTCATGTGAAAAATTAATAAATTCATAAAAGGACCATTCGTCAGACAAAGTAAATATACTTAGCTTAACTTAGGTACTTAAGTGAGCCAATAAATATAGGCTACTTAAGAATAGCCTTTAAAATGTGGGCATAAAAAGTCAACCACCACTTAATAAAACCTCTAAACGAGTAGGCACTAAAATCCATTAACTTGATTCTAAAAAAAAAAATCAAATTGAAATGTTCAAGGTAATCACTTGAATGACTTTTACTTCCATCTGTTCAATCGTTCACTCAATCAACTCTGATTGATTGAACTGATTTAGATTTAAATGGAAACATTAAAACGTTTAAATGAACGGAGGAAATGACATTATTTTTCAAAAAAACAATATAAGGGCAAGAAACTCCATGTACCTACACTCTTTTAAATGAAAATATTGTCATAAATATTTTTAATTCCCAAGTAATAGGGGGCGAGCCTATTGCCATCAACCGGGCAAAAATCGAGACTCCCTGGCCGCTACTGAGAAATTCCTGATGGAAAAACTCAATAACACATTTCCTGACTCGGTAATTGAACCCAGGATTTCATTCCCAGCAATCGCTTGCGACCACTCTACCAAAGAGGCAGTTTCAAAAGTTATCTTGTAATGAATAACAGTATACAATAAAGAGATACTCCATCCATCTAACTAAGTGAGGCCAATCATGAAGACTATTTTCAGTACTTCAGCTCTATTACAGTCGGTGGTCTATGCACCGAGAAGCCTTCAGGACGGAAGTCTTAATTAATGAAGTTAGCCCAGAGTTATATGAGTTTGGCCCATATTGTTGTTTTATTGTTTTTGCACTGACACCCCGGCTAAAGTTCCTACCCGGACATGGACGCTTTTTTTACGTCATGCTGCCGTAAGTTTGCGGGATTTTAGACTGAGTTATTAATTAGTTTTGTTGTCTCTTTTTTGTTTGTGTATTTGTTGGATGGTCGGGTTTGTTACTACGAGAATAAGTGAAGCGTTTGTTCATTTTCTAGAGGTTTCTTAATATAGAATTTTTAACTTATATTATCACTTACGGGATATCTTCCGTGATTGTTCATGATTTTGAGCTCCCGATATTTCGACGCTGTTGCAAGCGCCATTATCGCGGGTTGACTGGAGAATGCGGGTGGATGGAAAATAAACACACAGACAACACAACAGACAGTACAAGTTTAGAATTAAACCGTTAAAGCTTAAAAAAGTGTTACAGAATTTTTGTTTGATAAGTAAAGAAACGAGTACATTTTTTTCTATGGATATAGTTCGTACATTACTAAATTATATTAAGACTGTAAACTGTAATCTAAATATTGATATGTTGATATGATAAACGTTAGAAATACTGTAAAAACTGTTGTTCAGCTGCATGTGGTTGGACTGTAAGCCGACCCTAAGATAGTTGGAAAAAGGCTAGGCAGATGATCCTTCATCCTTCTTGTTTGCGTGTCGATGTACTCAAATAATACCCGACCAGTATATTGCCACCTGCACAACTCTGTCATTGGCTTCGTTTAAGTCCTTTAAGGTGCAGGCTGTGCAGGATGGGCAAGAAAGGAGGTACGGCATATCCTGCAGAGGGGCTCCACACTGGCTTTGTATTTGGGACGGGTCGATGATACCCCATTTGGCCAGATAATTTCTACAGCGGCCAACCTGGGCCCGCCAACGGTTAAGAAATTTCCAGATTGGCCAGATGATGATAAGAGGTTAGAAGTACTATAGACACACTTATAACAACAGCTAATCTGTTTTCAGCAAATTTTACTTCAGTATTTGACTATAACACTAAAGTAACGTAATGTAATAAAACTAAGTATTGAGTTAATAACCTCCTAAGCCTCTCATAAAACGATGCCTTAAATATTTTGTCAAGACAGCCATTCTTAATCAATATGATTGATGATACGCCGACATATTCGATAATGTACCTCCTCGTAGTAATCATGTCTATACCACCCTGTTTGGTAACCGATTGACATTTAAAGGGCAATGAACACTGAATCAATATGTTATGGGCTGATCGTTCAAACAGTTTTTTCTTTTGTTGTTGATTTTTAACACAATGAGGGAAAACTCCCTTTTCAAAGAAAAGTTCGTAACCACTATTTAAGTCAGAATAAATAGCTCTCAATTAGAAATCGAGTTATGGTAATTATTATTAGTTTTCTCGTCTTTTATTTTGATATTTGTTAAAATATTTATTAGTTTATTTAATTAATATTATTATGTGTATAGTATCAATATAAGTATTATAAATTTTCGAGTCAGTTCAAGTTATTATTTTAGATATTTATTTTGTATCCTATCACAATGTTTTCTTATTTATCCCAAAGGTTGACTGGTAAAGAATGCCTTGTGGCGTTAAGTCCGCCTATGTACCACTATTGTACATGAAGTTTATATAAATAAATAAAACTAACCTAGTTGTAATAAGTATAGCGAATTAAGATCTTAACTTTCCAGAAAAGATTGTGACTCTTCTAAAAGTAGCTTGAAATAACAAACTTTAGGACTGAAGTTAGACTAATATTGAGTAAGTTACATATTGCATTAGTTTGAGTAACACCCACAGTCTCTGCAAAACTCACATCATTTCGTTAGATGACAATCTTGAAATTTTGACGTGGCTGTTGTTGTGTTGTTACTTATTTTTCATGTAGTGGAATACATATTTTACTGTCTATATAAATGTAGATACTAAAATAATAAAAACAAATAATATTACACATAAGTTATAATATATTTTGTTTTTATTATTTAACTATTTTTCCTATTAGAGGAGCTCGTGGCCAAATAAGAACAGCCGCTCGGTTCGATCTTTAGGTTAAGCCGTGCTTACATAGGTTGGTCCGTGTTTGGGTGACCACCCATTACATACCGAGTTTCCTCCGAGCCTCGGAAAGCACCTTAAGCCATTGGCCGTTGGCTGTCATTTGTAGATCTTTGACAGTCGTTACAGTTAGTCAGTGTCCCGAAAGTCTGACAACCAGTCTTACCAAGGGGTATCGCATTACCTAGCGCTTACTGGGTTGTGAAGGTCAGATAGGCAGTCGCTCCATGTAAAATACTGGTATTCAGCTGCATCCGTTTAGACTGGAAGCCGACCCCAACATAGTTGGGAAAAGGCTAGGCAGATGATGATGACTATTTTCCATAATATTTTAGTCATATAATTGCAAACCAATTAAAGCGGTGTGTTTTCTATTTTTGTGCTCACACCATATTTTTTTATTATAAGTCTTTATATAAATATAATATAAAACCTCACGATTTGTAATTGGCTTTCTGGTGACTATGGTTCCCTTTTTGTTTGTTTTTATTATCAGTAAGTTCTCCATGTACTAAAATTTAAATAAATACAACTACGAATACTTCTCTCGATCATTACATAAAAATAATGTGACTATAGCTCATATCGTCTGAAAAATAATATCCATTGCATAAAGTAGCTCACTGCATAGTTTGCGCCTGACGTAGGAAAACGTATTGTCACTCATGGTAACTTCAGTAGCGTCCTAATAAGCCCCGTAGACAACAAAATATATAAACTTCTCGTAGAAAACCTCAAATAATAAATACCTTAGTGGTTATTCGTTGTTTCTTTGTATCGAACTTGAAGCTCACGTAAGTAACTACCGGGTAAGGATCGGGAAGACAGCCGAAGTTAATTAAGTAGAAGTTGCCGGGTGGCAACAATAGGTCCCACAGTTTACACTGTAAGGGGTCAGGATTGCGCTTCTATTAAACGTTAATTGAACTGCTGTGACTTTGTTTTCTAACAAATAAGCGATGGTGGATGTGATTGGTTGTTCAGTGGGATATTTATTTTGTCAAGATTTAATATAAGTTGTTTTGCAAAACAGCCACTCGGGTCGATCATCAGGTAAACCGCCCTTGCCTAGCTCACCCATTACATACCGAGTTTCCTTTGTGACTTGGAAGCAAGTTAAGCCGTTGGTCCCGGCTGTCAATTGTAGATCTTTAACAGTCGTTACAGGTAGTTAGTGGCCCGAAATTCTGACAAGGAGTCTTACCAAGGGGCATCGTATTACCCAGTAGGTACTAACTGGGTTGTGGAGGTCAAATAGGCAGTCGATCCATGTAAAATACTGTAACCTGTAACTGTTCTCCATGTAATATTCAGCTGCATCCGGTTAGACTGAAAGCCGACCTCAACTTTGTTGGGAAAAGGCTAGGCAAATGATGACACATTATAAACTACATAAACAATACTTTTGAAACAGTTCATGACATCTCACGTGTTATTTTTTTTCGGCAGCTTAGGCCGGTCCTATTAATTTTTTACGTATCGATCTTCGTTTTCGGGGATAGAATGTCACTTTGATTATTTTTTCTGCTAATAACTAACAATAAGCTATGAAAACTCTAACACCAAAAATAAAAAACAAACTAAAAATCGGATATTTACTCAACAACACTAATAAACCAACAACATTAAGCAACGATTTCGAGGATAAAACGCAAAAAAAAAGCCTCAATTACAACTGCCCATTCGATTTTTTCCTCCTAAAACTCCGCATTTGAGGTAAAAAACGGGAGAGCCCAACCAAATAGTGCGTCCCAGTGATATACCGCTGGCATTTGTAAAAAACAATAGTCGTTAACCCTTCGTCCATTGGAATCCCAAATCACGTAGGCACTTCACAAAGTTTAGCTTTTGCAAAATTTTCACGATTTAACGGAATCACTGGGGGGTTTATCTTTGATTTATATCGATAAAATTGAAGTGAAAAGTTACAGTGTTTTATGACTGTGTCGATTATTTTCTTTCATAAAAGTTTTGTTTGAACGTTGCTTTGATGAAAAACGCTATGGTTTATAGCATAAACTTGGTAACGCTTAAAGGTTGCTAACTGTCATGCTTAAATACGTATGTATGTAGCATTCAGGTGCTAATCAATGGCGTACCATTGATTAAAACCTGAAAGTGACTCATTTAATTTCTACGTTAATTACGGCGTCTGTAGCATTTTTATGTTCTCCAATGCGAAATTCCAGCGAGTGGGCCGTGGTTTGGATCTGATCATGGATCCTACAGACACTCAGTGTAAATGCGGTGCTCCCGCTAGCAGACCATGGTCATCATCAACATCGGCTACAACAGTTCACTGCTGGACATAGGCCTTTTCTATCGCAAGCTACACCAGACCATGGTGCAATAATATTTTTTTTATTGAACAGAAACAGAAACGAGGATATTAGAACAAACTAGTATAGTAGAAAATAAAAAAAAACATATGGGAGTTACTGGTTTTGCTTGAATAGTTTTCCCTGCACGAGTATGATACTAGACGCTGTAATTCTTTAATGCATATGTCGGGTTGTCGGGATTTATTCCGTTAGGCTTGTGGGTAGAACATGGGTTTCGGACCATGAAAACGCACTGGGTGCGATACACCGTTTCTTGCAAAACTAACAAATTACTTGAGATCACAACTTAACACAACAACACGTGGCACAATGAATCGGGTACAGTTCCAAGACGCCTTAACTCCGCTGCGATCTGACACTCAACTGTCCACCGCCGCCGTCGCCTCGAGCTGAAGACATCAGGGCTCTGAATAAATACGCAGTGGTAGGGTAACTAGATAACGTGATGTCACCACTGGCGTACTTGCGGTTCATTTTAAGCCCGTACCAATGACCGTCTCCGACACATACATTAAAGTTAGTAAGAAATTCCATTTCATAGAATTAAAGACATAAAAAATAGAGAAAACGAGTTTAACGTTGTCTTTTAAATCAATTTTCGAATCAAATACATAAACATACAGGTGTACTGACTATCTATCTTTTCGAATCAAATACATAAACATACAGATGTATTAACTATTTGCTAGTCACAATTTGATAAACAATATTAATTGGCTTCAAACTCAAAACTCATTGAACCAACAACTAAACCACAGTTTAATTGGTAACCTGTTAATTAAAGTAAACACACTACAGTTGACAATACCTAGTTAGATTGATCACAGTGTTTAATCAAATCGAATTACAACACCTTATGTATTGATAACACACAATGTATCAGATTATACATATGTACACAGTATAGCGAGTGGTTAACGTGCAATCATTGCTGGAACAATAGTTTGAGAATATTGCTATTAATTGTAAGATATTGTTGGAGAAAGAAGACAAATGTTTATAAATTAAATGAAAAGTAATTTCTTCTTCTCATTTTAGGGATGCTTGAACTATATTTACTTCTAGCTGTAAGTTCCCCGCGTCATTCGTTGACGTAAAATTATATAAAAATATTACTTTCCTATTTGAATCGGATTTTATTACTAATTTCATCAGTTTCGGAACGTTTCCTTTTTCTAAAATAAAAGCAAGCCTATGATTACATCAGCTATGTGCGAGTAAAAGTTTTGTTAAAATCGGTCTTGCCGTTTCGGAGATTAGCCAAACAGACAAAACATGTTATCTTCCTGCCCTTGTCCCATGTTGGGGTCGGCTCAACATGTTTTTTTCTTCCATTCTCCCCTATCAACGGTCATGCAATCATTTACACCTTTTTTCTTCATATCATTCCTCACACAAACCATCCATCGTTGCCTTCATCTCCCTTTCCATCCATCAATTTTTTTATTTATCACTCTTTTGGTCACATGCGATTCGTCCCTCCTCATCACATATCTATACTAAGACAGTCGATTCTCTTTCAACATTTTTGTCTAGCGCAACTTTCCAACTTCCTCTAATTTACTCATTCCGTATTTTATCAATTCTTGTCACACCACACATCCAGCTCAGCATTCTTATCTCCGTTACATGCAATCTTTTTTCATCCATCTTCTTCACAGCCTGTTATTTTGAATTGTAAACAGACACTTCAGTCTTAAATTTTATTTGTATGGATAAAAATAGACTTTGCTGTAGAAAAAGAGTAAATTAGCAAGATACTTTCTAGACCAGTTTCAAAGGTTTTCAAAAAAATAAATCGTAATAATTTCGTACGTCTACTACGACTTTGAACAGGATTTATATAAACTTTTCGGTGGCATTAGTCCAATGTAGTTTTATTTTTCACTCATCGTACTCACAGAGAAAGCCCTCAGGATGCGCTCCGGGCGGCTGTTCAAAAAGTATAACAACTTGTAAATTCAATGATTAACCAGGCTTGAGCTAGTTAATGTAATAGTTCAGCAGATTCAAGAAAAAACTGAACTCTGTAACCAAATAAATCAGAGAAACAAAAACACATTGGTTCAATTATCACACAAGACGTAGATAGGGCCTATTTTTTGGCCAAAGAATCAGCATTGCCATCCAACGTGGCAATGCTGCCAGCCTTCTGAGCACTTTTCCTGTTGACAGCGATGCGGACGAATTCTTGGACGCCCTGTAACCCTTTACTACTTGTACATATTTATTACTATTATAGTTTGTTAATAATTTAATCTTTGAAATAAATTATTGTTGGTTCTTCAGTGCCCAAAAGACGTAGATTACACTAACATAGACACCCTGAAACAAACCTAGTACGTTCATCACCAACATAATAATTGATTCACCACGGACAATACAAGGATTAAGTAAGCAAAATGTATTGTTTTTCTAGCCAATTCAATTGCCACCTTACTACCAAAAGTTAAGGTACCTTATTCACTAAAGACAGTTTTAATCAAAGTTATAAGGGCGGTCAAACTGACGCCGGTTGCTGACAAACAGCTGTGGAAATTCGGACAATGATGGACACCAGACATCTATCCGGTTAACGTGCCGTGAAGGGCGATCGTCCACGGCACACGTCCGGACCGGATTTCGGTGAAGTATTTTGGTTAGTTCCAATTTATACGGGGAATAGTCTGGTCAGTCTTAGCGCTTTGAGAGTTCAAGCAGAAATATACACAGAACATGTAACCAAAACTGGTTTTATTATTGTTTTTGCTCACGTCTAGAAACAGACATTGAAGTAACGTACAAGAGCAGTCCCAGAAGTACCCAGCCAAGGTCGGGCCGGGTACTTCTGGAAATTCTTCGTGTAGCGGTTATTATTGAAAATAACTTATTTGATAGACACTAACAACCTCTTAGTACGAAAATCTAGAGTTTCAAGCTGCCATACGTAAAATATTTTTTTGTATAATTGTTATGGCTACTTCTGGGATTGCTCTCGTAAATATCGATGCCTGATATCCATACAATGACATAATGTATAATGTGACAAGCTACGTATTTGGTATACAGGCCAATCTACTCAACTTTTCTCTACAGTGCTTTAGTTTATTTTTAGTATGTGCATAATCATATTTTTATAAGCGTATGGCATACTAGTATTTACCCGTGTTTTCGCCTCGCGTGGTATTTATAAATTATTCCAGCACCAATTATGGATGTTTCTACTACCGGGATAAAAAATAACATAACATGACGCCTGTAATCCCCAAAGGTTAGGCAGGGGTGTACCCATCAGTACACCCCCATTTCTCCAGTTATATTTAAGTCCCATGTAATAGGGAGCGAGACTATTGCCATCAACCGGGCACAAATCCAGACTACGAAAAAAAAACAAAAAATCAAAACAAAAATCTGGGAAGACCAGGTCCTGGGAATCGAACCAAAGGATCTCACGCTCAGCAGTCCCGTTTGTGACCTATTCTATCTTTTTGACTGCCTCAGTAAGGCAAAAGGCAGAATAAAAATATTCAAATCATCATCATCTGCCTAGCCTTTTCCCAACTATGTTGGGGTCGGCTTCCAGTCTAACGGGATGCAGCTGAATACCAGTATTTTACATGGAGCGACTGCCTTACCAGACCTCCACAACCCAGTTAGTGCTAGGTAATACGATACTCCTTGGTAAGACTGGTTGTCTGACTTTCGGGTCACTGACTACAAAAAAAAAAAAATTCAAACATTAATTCAAAATCGTAACCCAGTACTCTATCTGTCTATAAATTTCATCCAAATCCGTTCAGCCGTTGACGTTTTAGCGGGTAACAGACAGACAATAACTTTCTCATTCATATTTTTAGTAAAGACGGAGAAAGCTTACTTAGATAAAGTATAGACTACTCAGCAGTAGCGATGGGTCAATTTTTGTAAGAGGTAAGCCGGAGTACATATCTTTAATGTGATTTTATTATTAATTTGTGTATAGAATACTGACTGTGCCATTTTTCAAAGGGAAGCCGGTAGAAATCGTGTTGTATATGGAAATTTCGCCACTATAGGTACTACTCAGTACTCAAAACATTATTTAAAAGTTGTTGCAAATTAGCTTGTTCACCTGTACGTGATCCACTTTTATTCAAAGTAGCCTCCATGTCAATCAGACTACTTAACAGAGCGATAGATATAATTCCTGGACGTAAGTCTGCCAACGTATGAGGCAAGACACGACACATGAATTACGTGCAACGCATGTCTGAATTTAAGCATACGTTCAAGTTACATTTGGGTAAGTATAGGTATGATGTAGCATGTGTATGGTAACGTAATTGTGCCCCATTAAATTGAAACTAACAAAGGATGCACGGAGAAGGATTATACAAAACACTTCATGGTATATGATGCGCCAGTGACATACAATCTGGAGTGATAAAGCAATTATTACTGGATGACTGTACAATGGATGTTTTGGTTTTCTTATTCTAAATCCGAAAGTTCTCAAAAATGAGGAGTAGGTGCTACACTATACATAATCTATACATCTATACAAATAAATAAATTGAAGTGTCTGTTAAGTGTCTGTAATTTCAAAATAACAGCTTTTTACTGAATGCATATTAAAGTATTCAGGGTGAATTTTTCAAGGGGGCGTGGATGGCCAAATCCAAAACTATGACGAATAGCGAAAAATACTAAAAGGAGCCTGATTTTGATGAAAACTAAAACCGCATCATTAGATTTTGGGAAAATCTATATTCCTAGCCAGAAATCGAAACCATTGATTTCGAAAAACACACACACTATACCTATTATTACACTATCCTATCAAATTCTGAGAAGTAATGACATACGACAAACGAGAAAAAAACTACATTTTGTCGAGTTACAGAGTACGTAAATATAAATGTATGTAACATCTGTTTTTATGTTGCGATTTCTATATTGTTTGGTAACGCAATGGCATTTCTTGCTATGTAAATTATGGCTGAACAAAAATAAAAAAATGTACTGTTTTTGTTGACTTAATTTGCAGTTCCTCGGTTTACAGATATTTCTCGATGAGTTGCAAACTTGCATAAGCATAATCAGCCTATAATTTTCCCACTGCTGGGACACTCGGCCTTCTCTCTATGAGAGGGAATGGGCTATAATCCATCACGCGGGCCCAGTGCGGGTTGGTAGATGTCACATGTCTTCGAACTTTTGGTTCTAGGACATGCCGGTTTCCTCACGATGTTTACCTTCACCGTTTTTGAGAGCAGTGGTGATGAAATAAATTACACAAAGTAATGCGCCTGCCTGGGTTCAAACCCACAACTTACTTTTCGTAAATCGGGGCCGCCACCACTGGGCCACCGCTGCTCTCCAAACTTGAGTTTTGTATAATCAATGTAATTGTCAATCATTAATTAAAACCAGAATAATGCATGGCAATCTTATCCCGACTGCTAATGTTAAACACACTGCAGCATTCGGTTTATCGAATAAACACAGCAGTTACCTGGATTATGCATCCTGCATTGTTAATTCTGTAATTAATTAGCTAAATGACAACAGGCCTATGCTAGAGTTAACTAGCACATTCCATTATAAACTGAGATTGATGTTAATGTTTATTTAATTTATATGTATGTATGAAAACTATGAAAATATGACTGCCTGGTTGGTCTAGTGATTTCAAGCGCGACTGCTGAGCACGAGGTCTTGAGTTTGATTCCGGGGTCGGGTAAAGTGTTAATGGATTTTTCCATCAGGAATTACTCAGTAGCAGCCATGAAGTCTGGATGTGTGCCCGGTTGATGGCATTTGGCTCGCCCCCTATTACATGGGACTTAAACATAACTGACCGAAATATGGGTGTACTAATTGGTACACCTTTGCCTAACCCTTCGGGGATTACAGGCGCAATGATGTTACGAAAACTAAGAAAATAAAATGTTCCAGTTTTATTTTAGTACAATCACGAGCAATGAAATGTAAACCCTTTGCAAAATTCAAAAGCTTTTTTTCGGTAGTTTCTACTTTGAGATAAGACCTTTTCCATAAAAGTCTGGCTTACAAAATACTTAGTTCAAAATCAAAGCATTTATTTCAAGTAGGCCAGATAAAGGCACTTTTGAATTGTCGAAACAAAGACAAAAATGAAATGTAGCTACAGTCCCAGTCACAAGGCATAAAAACTGTGAAAGTACTATAGTTCGTGAAAACCTAAAGCGTTAATCAATACAGTAGGAGAAAATCGCCTCCGAATATTGTCAAGTGTATACAGATCATTGTTCCTGACTTTACACATTTTTGATCCGATTACAAACTCAAACCATTAATTTCAATTAGACCATAACAGGCACTTTTGAATATCAGAAAAACGAAGAAGGCGAAGCTACACTCACAGACACTAGGAATAATAACTTGTGAAAGTACTGTAGTTGCCCATTCCAAAGCCTCGCTCTCTATGGAGAAGAATGGGCAAGAAACCCCATGGACACTCTTTTCAATCAAAATATTGTTACAAAATCTTGGTCGCATCATTCATGTTGAGATTATAAATATATGTGAGAACGATTGTCCAGAGTAAAAGATTATATCAATAATTTAAAAACAAAGTAGTTAAAATAAACCGTAGCAGCTAAGAGATGACCAGTTCCAACTGACAGCGCCCGTTCACGAACATGACGCATGGATAAAAGTTCCACTGGATAAACAGATATTAATCACAAACAGCTAAGACATTTTTCCTTTGCCTCTGAGATGGTAATGCTCGTACAATGTATCTGCTATTAGATGTAAAGGTCCATCGGTGTCTGTGGACAGTTCTTCTTCAGTTCGTCAAATAATACCCGACCAGTACATAGCCACCTTTTTTCTTTTTTTGGGATGGGAAATCATCAATGTCAAAGTCAAAGCATTTATTTCAATTAGACCATTGCACTTTTGAAAGTCAAAAACAAAAAAGCTGAGCTACAGTCACAGACACAAGGCATAATAACTTGCGAAAGTACTGTAGTTGCACATTCCAAACCGTTGATCTCTATGGAGAAGAATAGGCAAGAAACTCCATGGACACTCTTTTAAATCAAAATATTGTTACAAAATCTTGGTTACATCATTCATGTTGAGATTATACATATATGTGAGAACGATGTACAAAGACGTGCACATTAAGAGCGTCCAGAGTAAAAAATTAAACCAACAATTTAAAAATAACGTAATTAAAATAAACCGTGGCAGCTGAGAGATGACCAGTCCCAACTGACAGCGGCCGTTCACGAACATGACGCATGTATCAGCGCCATTCAACTCAACCATATTGAAGGGAACTAAATGACCCAACACACCCGCCACCATCAGCGAGACATTTTAGTGAGCATGACATTCTCTCAGCCACCAGGACACATTCAAGTCAATGAAAGATAACAAAAAATAAATGGTAGCTTTACAGTACATGTACTCACACATGTGCTATTCAATTATATAATACTAAGAGATGGAATCTATACAATGCAAAGATATTTTACAACCTTCTGCAGCTTCCACAATAACTTCACATGGTAATCAATTAGTTTGCACTCACAATGTTGAGATACAATTACAATACAATACAATTCAAACCCTAAGTTTCCAGAACAGAAACGAGAAAGAAAAAGAAAAGAAAAATGTAATTAAAGAATTATAGGGGGAGCATCTCTTCCAAACAATAAAATCTTAGTTCGTGAGCCCAAGTGGCTATGGAGCAGGACCAGCATTGAGCCATGCATTTTTATCTACGAGATAGTCTTGCTCGTTTACATAGTGTGCGTTTTATGCATGTTTTAAATTTCTTCTTATTAAGTTGTAGAATGTCAAGTGGTATTTTATTATAAAAGAAGTGCGTACATTTGACAATATGAAACGTGGCTGATCTAATTTGTCCTTATTTCAAGTATTGAAATTATGCCTGTCGCTTATTTTACTGAAAAGATGTCTATTTTTTCCGAAAATAAAATCACATCCCGCTCGGAGCGGAAGGAAGTGTCAGACTTTTACTGACTAAAACCCATCCATGTTCCTTCTTTTGCCCTTTGTGTTTCAGGGCCGCGGTATCACTTTCGAACAGTCCCGCAGCCCTGGCAAGCATCGGCCCTTGCGGTCCCCTCCTGTTTGCTGACATCTCTTTGAGGCGCGCGTGGAACACGAACGCGCCGTCAGTATATAACCACCTGCACTGCTCTTTTGGTTTCGTTTAAATCCTGGAAGGTGCTAAGGCTGTGCAGGATGGCCAAGAAAGGTGGTGGGGCATATCCTGCAGAGGGGCTTCACACTGGCTTTGTATTGCAAGTGACCAGTGAGCTTAATTATCTGCCTGACTGCTTATCTGTTATCTTTTCACGGCTAAACAGATTTCTATGAAATTTGGCGCAGATGTAAGCCATGACATAGGTTTCGACATAGGATACTTTTATCCCAGTAGTACGGCCCTGAATAGGCATTTTTTTTATAAAAGATTTGTTAATATTTATTTATTTAAGATTATTAAAGGAGTTTTTAATATTCATTATAATTGTATCCTATACACCAATAGAAAGCTTGTTACCTTTTACACAACAGTCTATTTCAGATTTAATTCTAAACTTTAAACCGAAATTTGCTATAAACAGTAAAGAATTCTGTAATGGCGGGAATCTGGGCCAGCCAGTGCTGGCTGTCGTTCCTAACGGCACATTACACGGGGCGATGTGTCGTGTCGGACTGTTGGTCGTGTCCGACATTTATCGGTACGAATGTTGGGCACGAGATAATTATCTGGATTTAAACGCCTATTGTAATGACGGAATTAGGATTAGGTATGTTATGGATTGCTGCTCTCAAAACAGGAAATCGGTATCTGAGGAAATTGGTCGGTGGTGGGTTATGACCGGAGTGGTCATTCTCCCAGAGAGGAGATCGGTGTCCTAGCAGGGGTATATTTTAGAGTGACTATAGGAATTATAATTTTATAATATATTATAAAAAAATTAAGAGAGATTTATTGTGTGTTCTTAATTTTTTATGATAAATTGTGTTTGATGCTCTGTAATGTACTTATCATGATTTGTGTTTTTATTTTTTTCAAAACCTGATTTGTTATATCTGATAATTATTATTAAATAAACTAAACTACCCAAACTAAATATATATGCAAAATTTTAGCTCAAGAGGAAACCGTGAAGTGGGTCAAATTTAACTTCTTTTTTACGTAGTTACAGGTGAAATGAATAAAAGCGTTTTAAAAAAAAGTTTTAAGTAGGTACCTAAGTAGTAAAAAATGCAACCACAAGAATAAAGTGTAGCGGCACTACAAAAAGTACTAAAGCAACATAGAACAAAAAGTACTACAGCGCAGCAGCGAAGGGTCAATTTTTGTAAGAGGTAAGCCGGAGTACATATATTTAATGTGATTATATTATTTGTCTATAGAATACTGACTGTGCCATTTTTCAAAGGAAATCCGGTAGGAATCGAGTTATATGAACCTTCGCCACTGCTACAGCGCCATTTATGATGCAGAGGATAAACTAAACATCGAAATACATCTAAATCCTGCATCGCGCAAGTGAAGTTATTCGCGACTTAAGACTTTATAGTAGAACCCGACATCAACTGTCAGGCAGCAGCCCACCAGACATAACACCCGTCTATCGGAGGATCCTCCTTTTTCTATGGGGGATGAAGAACTTTACACCCTGTTACCCCCAAAAAAGAAAAATCTTAGAAACATAGATATATAGAGATCTCAGATTAGATTTAGTAGTAATACATTTATACCGTGTAGGTATTGCACTTTTGTAGGAAACAGTCGGTTTTTTTTTCAAATTACCGATGAAGAAATTTTATGCGGGCTATTCAGATTGATGTACCGAATACGTGGTAACCGTTTGTGGGTCGGTGTTCCTTGTACCCTGTTTATGTACAAACACAGATGCAACTAAATTAAAACTCTGTTACGTCATCAACATAAAAATTAAGGGTAAATCTTGTACTACGCGCCAAATCCTCTGCTTCCATCAGTCAGTAGGTACACTCGTAATTCGTCTAAGCATTGCATTAATTTAGCTTATCCTTGCTTATCTACCGCTTTGAGATGCGTCTCGTATACTCTGTGCACGCTACCGAAATTAGGAAATAATAGTATGGCAAGATTATGTGACTGTTAATAATTATGTTTTAAATCTAACAGTCTTATAAATAGACGGGAAGTAAAATTACAACTAATGTAACCCTCAGTCCTCTGGGTTGTGATGGTCATATAGGCAGTCACTTCGTGAAAAATACAGCTGCATCCCGTTAGACTGGAAGCCGACCCCAACATAGTTGGGAAAAGGCTAGGCAGATGATGGTAGCCCTCAGTCCTCAGAACAAGTATACATAAATAAATTCATTCATAGGTCAGGCTTGTTATCATTTTATTTCGAGTTTTTTACTAAAAGGCAATTTTAATACGCCCTTTGTTTAACCAATCCAGATACTAGGTTATAAAAATAGTATAACTCTTTGTGCAGTTGTAAAAATAATGATTAGATCGTGTTATTGCTTAGTTACCTTACAAGAGGTACCCCTGGGTTCAATTCACGAGCAAAACAATTATTTCAAGTTATCAAGTATATCGAAACAAATGTTATTTCAGCAAAAATGATAAGTTTTGTATCTGAAAGTTAACGTATTTGAATATTTAATCCCGCAAACACCTACAAGCAGTATGTATATCGAAAAGCTATAGAATAAAATTACAAGCAAACTCGAACTAATAGGTCCGAAAACCGATGCCACCGTATCGGACAACAGTCCCTATGGAGCAATCGTGTAACCAAACACGGTAAAGCACACAAAGAATGATTGGATTACAGCACTTGAGTATAAACCGTATGAAGTACTACCGAGTTCACTTAGGGTCTGCACTTTTCACCCTTATGCCCTAAGTAATAAGATTGAAAAGTGGTCGACCGTCAGTGAACTCGTAGTACTCCTCAAAGAAGGGATGATCGTCCTATTCTGCCAAACTCATTGTTAGAACATTTAAGACTATTGATCAATTGCAAATAACCCTTATGTGCCGACGTAATCAGGAGTTAACCCGTGTGAGAATAACGTTCAAATGGATGCTACATCAGATTCGAGAATTATCGGATTATGTTAACAAGCTCTATAATTTCACGAAAGTGCTAATATTAACGTTCGTAATTATAACACAAATGTATGGAAGCGTAATAGAAATTAATTTTGTATGATAGAATTAGCGGTGTTGTAATAGTAAGTTTTGGGTTTAAGTTCGACGTTCATAGTTTTAGGGTAAAATGTTTGAACTATTTAGGGAAGTAGGATGGAGTTTGTAATTAAGTTTTATAGTGAAAATTATTAATAATTGCTTTTGAAGTCGAAATCGATGGTATGAGGTTGAGATGAGGTTGCTACTTGATTTTTCAATTTTTTTCATCATCATTTGCCTAGCCTTTTCCCAACTTCGTTGGGATCGGCTTTCAGATCCGGATGCAGTTGAATAGCAGTAGCAGTAGCAGTACCAGTACCTATTTTAAATGGAACTGGAAAAATACTTTCGGCCCACTCACTACCTGTAACGACTGGCAAAAATCTGCAAATGACAGCTGGGTTCAACGGCTTTTCGAGGCACAGATGGAACTCGTTATTTAATGCATGGTCACCCATCCACATACCAACCATGGCAAGCGCTGCTTAACTTTGAAAATCGACCCGTGCAGCTGTTTTTATATAGACACGAGCTTTTCGCTTTACCTATTCTGGAAGTTAGATACTGGCTAATCAATGAGCTTTATGTATGAAAAACTGGCTTCAACTTGGGACAAGAAATTGTTTATTTACGCTAGTCCGTCCTCCACCCATGTCTAAATTAGATAGAATGTTGTATAAGCTGGTAGGCACCTATATCTTTTACACTCTACATGCCTAACGAAATCCGTCTCAAATCACGTAATCCTTAAGATCTCTAAGAGACAGTCCGAAAATCTCAGTTAAGGATAATGTACCTAGCCTTTTTCGAGCCCAAACTAAGTGTCCCATTTGCAATATTAGTGAGAAAAGCAAGAAAAACACGGGAACAAATTACGCTAACTTTTTCCCCTTGAAGTACGTAATCCGCAATACAATATTCAGGGGTTTACCCCGTACCCCCGGTCAACACTAAGTGCTTTGTATTCAGATTACATTGCCATCTTGTCGCCACATAGTGCTGTGGACGCCATTTTCGTTTTTCTAATTTCGCTTAGGTCATTGATCTTTTTAGGATTGGTAGGCACTAGATTCATATATTTTTATTACTTACTGGTATTAAAAATATTAACTTTCAATGCTGTTGTATGATAAAAACGGTAACAAGTGCACACGATATAATCTTGCACGTACCTACTGTCCCACGAAACAAATAAAAAAAAAACTGTTTTCTCTCCAATATTCATCGATATAGTGGCTGGAGTCTCCGAGTAAAATTGGCTGTATTCAATCTAGACAGGTTGCCGTATTAGCCATTTGGCTACGCAACCTTAAAAGGAAAAATATTTACGGTACTCTTCTCCAAAATTTCTTCAACAACCTCAACTTAAAGCCTTTAAAAATAAAATCCGCGCACCCGAATCATTCTTACAAAATCAAAACAAAATCTTAAAGTTAGGGAGACGGGCTTGGCAGACTGTGAACACATCTGCCACTCACGTCCGCTGGCACACGTGGTCCGGAGATCTGAGACAGAATTTCAAACGTGAAAATAAATCTCACGGATGTGTGCCATGCTGCCGTGCGGTGAAACCTCGGGAGTCGAGATATTACTGTAAAGAGGTTATATTGTTAGGTTTCTAAGTTTGAAAAAAGTGGTTGTAATTCTAAACAAATGACTGGCTGCCAATCATCACAGTGTAACTTGTTTTTTTTTATTACACATCGAGACCTGAAAAACCTGGAAAAACTTGTTAGCTGTTTGTCCTGGCCGTCATTTTTGAACTTTATTAGTTGTTTTGCATAGGCGTAATCTTGAATCAAGTCATACATGACTCGTTCGTCGTCTTGGTCTGCCTAGCGTTCAAAGGAACTGGTGTTTCTCTTAGCCCATTTAAGCAAAAATTAAACGTTATTTTCTTACTTCTTTAAATTCTAACCTATTTATACCGTACTCATACAAACCAGCGTAAAATACTGCTCTCATAACACTAAAAACCCAATTAAAAAAAACTACAACTACATTGCACTATCGAAAACGACCCTTTGTTGCGAAATTCACATCACAGTAGTAATAAACCATGAAACAGAGACAGCGAGCTTATCGTCCACCAAGATCGTAAGCTAACTGTTGGAGCACATTTACACGAGGACATATTCTTGCCTCAAACAAATGCAGATAGGTTATAAAATAAGTGTAGTTCCTTTACAATAAGCGTCATTCAGTGCGCCTCACATCAAAGGTCTCTGACGCGATTTTTGTGATGCAAGTTTTAAAAACGTCATTGTAAATATACAATAAAAGCTTGTCAAAATGATTGTGAATAATTAAAACTCCACGAAAGTAACCTTCCTCGTCTTCTTAGCGAAGGGTCCTTGTAAACAAACTACCGCATTTACAGTTTCGAAACCATAAATTGAAAAAAAAAACAACTGTCGAGTTTTGGTTTCTCGCATGAGTGGAAACAAGTGTGATAATCGCCTGGCGAGACTTGAATTTAATCCTTTCAACTAGCGAAAAACTTTCCTCGTATAAAAGAGCCTCTCTGAACCCATTCCAGTTCAGCCACAATTTTAACAGCAAGATAACCCGATACGGATCTTTTAGAGACTTCTGCGGGGTTATAACACGGGAAATCAGTTCGGAACTTGGCGAAGCAATTGTTGCAATTTATTGAAACTTGGGAGCCAGTTATAGTTGCGCGAGTAACTGTAATAACCTGTATTATAAGGCAGATGTACTGGTTGATATGTTTTTAGATTTTGTAGAAAATTGGCTAATTAAAATATTAATTCCAACTTGATTTGGATGGATAGTGGATGGTTTTAAGGGTTCCGTACAACGGGTAACCAACGGGACCCTATTACTAAGCCTCCGCTGTCCGTCCATTCGCCTGTCTGTCAGCGGGCTGTACCTCACGACCCGTAATAGGTATACAGTTGACTTTTTCACAGAATGTGTATTTCTGTTGCATATATAACAACAAAAAAAAAAAAATAAAGTGGCTTACCTACTACGATGGTATGGAACCCTTCATGCTTGAGTCAGACTTGCACTTTTTTTTTACATAGCGACTAAATTACGAAATGTCGGAGAAATGAAGAGATGATAAATGTTTATTTCTTGTTTTAATTATTTCATGGTGTAATTATTTGTGCATAATGTAATGCATGCTGTGCTTTTCTGTAAGTTATGAGGCGCTTAGAGTTAAGTTAGCGATGTACAAATTATAATGTAACAGTGTACTCATTGTTTAGAAGCCTAATAATAAATAAATAAAACCAAGGAAGTCTTGAGTTATTAATTTATTTGTTTTCAGCATGAGTGTTGTTATTGTGTTGTTCCCTTTCTTTCGCCTTTCCTTAGACTGTGACCTCTATCTTGGGAAAGTGTGCACCAATACTCTGCTTCCAGGCGTCAAGCTTGTCTCACCATCATCATCTGGGTCTGTCATGATGTATGTTTGTGTGCTGGGTGTTTTTTTTTCTGGCACTATATAATAGTAGTTGACTTAGCCCATGATCTGTCCGACATTATGACGTTGCCGGCTCAGTCAGTACTAATTTCAAATGAAATAAAAACCTATCCAGAATTCTTCTTCATGACTAGTATACCTTTACGACATTATTACTTTTAGATCTCCTTTTCTTATTTAGAGCTACTTATTGATTGATTCAATAAACCGAATTTCAATTCCAACAATGTAAAGAAACTGCAAACTCAAACGTAGGAAATAAATTTAAAATTCAATTTAGATTCAGTCTTCAAGAAATCACTTATGCGTGCACGTTCACCAAAGTTTCAGCAGTAAAATGTTACAATGTAGTTGGTCTTAACTTGTTAATAACCTTCACGTTTGGTCACAGAAACTAGAATGCCTACTGCCGCAATGTAGATAGAGATAAAAGTTCGATTCTGTAGCAACATTACAAAAAGTACTACAGCGCCATTTGTGGCACAAATGAGGAAATAACATCACATTTCAAAATCGCGTAGTTATCTGCGACTTAAGACTATATAGGGTGACTGGTAATTAGTGACCGATACTTATACACGTGATTGTACTCATGATAACAAACAACTTTCCCAAAGAAACACATTTTTTTATACTCATTCATTTTTCATTTTTTTCATTTCATTTCATCACAATAACACAACAGCCGTATGAAATTCACGCGAGCGCCTGTAACCTAGCAGCAGTTAGTCGCGTGACGCCGTTCTGTCTCATTACTATCGTACCGTACAACAGAGGGTAGGCAGAGCACGCGGAGCCGCGCGGCTCACAAGCCCGCTCCGTAAGCGGCACCCGCATCACAGGCCGGCCGCCACAAAAGTATACGAATGTGTATATAAAAAAAAAAAGTTTGTATGGGAAAGTTGTTTGTCATCATAAGTACAATCGCGTGTTTAAGTATCGGTCACTAATTACCAGTCACCCTATATAGAAATCCAACAACAACTGTCAGGCAGCAACCCACCAGACATAACACCCGTCTGATCGGAGGATCCTCCCTTTTCTATTGGGGAAGAAGAACTTTACACTCTGTTCTCCATACCTCTAAAACTCCATACGAGTGAAAAACAGGTGCACGCACAAATAGGCACGCACGTACGGAGTGCTCAAGCTGTCAAACAAATGACAGTGCGCTTGCAATCGCGAAGCGTGTCTATTCCATATTCAAATTCTTGCTTTCGATTAATTTTAATTCGACATAAACGAATATTAACTTTATGTTTATATCGATTAAGTTGATTTCAAAATGACTGGCTGACTACTGAAAATCACATAAGAGTTCGAAGTTGTAGCAAAAACAAAACTTGATGTGCGGATTTTAAAGCTGTCTTGCCAGAAGCTCTTAATTTATTAACATGTTTGGAAATTATTATTATGTTAGGAGTTTTTTTTCTATGTAGCTAGCCTTCTGCACCTATCTATTTTTCCTATACCTAGACGCCCAAATAATACGACCAATCGTTTAGAAAACGACGTTGTTCGAAGTTTGTGGATCAATTTGAGTTTTAGTGCTAACTACGGTTATATCACTATGTCACTTTGACCTAATAAACTGTTGAGTCCGGCTTTTGTTTTCACGGGCTTTTTAATCTGTGATAGCGACTAGAATTTCAAGTATTGGGAACATCAAAAGTGAACACACTGTTATAGTATATAGAGCACAATTTGAGCCGCTCTGAATGCTTTCTGTGAAACTTTATACTGCTACGCACAGTGATAAGCATCGCTTCGGTTCGGGATCAGTTAGGAAAAATTGGGAGAGGAGAGGTGAAGTACTTGTAAAGCAGTGTGCTATGAGAGTTAAATGTTCACTTTCATAATTATCATTTATTTATTTATTTGGTACACCAACAGCAGTACATGCTAAAAATTAATGTGAAACAATAAAAATAACATAAAAGTGCTGGTATGTATGCCTATTATAGGTATACAGAGCATTCACCATAGGCCAACAATATAATGTATCAAATCTTAATTATAAAGTAATACAATAATAAAAATTAATAATGGAAGTAATACAATTTGAATATTGTTTAAATAAAATTTACTTACGACTAAATGAGATGAAATGAATTATGAAGATATATGTGTTATGAGTCTGATATCTGAATTGTTATTTACATTTTTGTTAACTAGTTGCAAATATTGAAGGTATTGAATTGACAGAAATTAGTTGTTGAAAGGCAAATTGGTGCACTCCCGTACCTACCTCAGAAACGTATCTTCTGAACTTGTTGAGGGAAACACCGAATAAATCGGTTTCTGGTGATCCGATCATCATCATCATCATGTCTGGCCGGAATCATCCACTGCTGGGTGTAGACCTCCCCTTTATTCTGCCACACTTCCCGGTTCAGTGCGTCTCTTATCCAGGTGTTTCCCGCGACTTTGAGGATATGATCGACACAACGATGTTCTCTTTAATCTTTGTAATTTTTCTTTGCTTTAAATGCTTAGAGACAAAACATAAATAACCTTTTTCCTACTGAACACGCACTTCAAGTTCATACTACCGTGTATTGATGTGGAAACACTCAGAGATCACATGCGGGGACCACGAGATCTCGAATTTCCAATAGAGCAGACCTCACGTCACAAGACTTACAAATAATCGAATTATCTTTGTCCTTGCCAGTGCCACTAAATGGGTTCCATTTTCTCTTTGTGCTGTAGGGAAGTATTGTGGTGTACATAATAAGGAGTATTATATCTATCTGTCTTTATGTAACTTTGTTTTGTCATTTATTTACTACTAGCTGTTGCTTGCGACCTACGTTCGCGTGAAATTATTAAAAAAAATATTACTTACTTTTCTTCTTCTTATCTTTTGAATCGAATTTTGTTACCAATTTCAAGTTTTTTTTTTTGCACAGAACTCTATTTCTTATTCTAAAATAAAAGTATGCCTATGTTAGATCTTATAACATCAGCTACCTGCCAGTAAAAGTCACGTCAAACTTGGTACAGCCGTTTCGGAGATTAGCCGGAACAAACAGACAGACAAAAATTGAAAATAAGGTGTTTGATATAAGTACCGTAGGTAGCATTTAGTAAAAAGCTGATGTGTAAAAATATCAAAACTTTAAACCGTCATAAAAAGATCGATGCAAATGTCACATTAAACGAACTTTTAATGAGTTTTCAAACAAGAATTGCACAGTAGCCAAATCTGGATTTGTGCCCGGTTGATGGCATTAGGGCTGTCGACTATTTCATGGAACTTAAACATATCCTGCGAAATGTGGGATTACTATAGAAGTAAACATTTGCATCACCTTAAACTCATATTATTGTCATTTCATCTTAGAACTAGGTAAGGCTTTAAACTAAGGCTAAATTAATAACGGTTCCACAAAGAGACATGATAGGTACTAATTGTTTTAAGATTATGTTTTAATGGACTTATGGTTGTATGTGTCGGGTGAGTAGGGTATGCAGGAGTGAAAGTAAAACTCACAACTCGATACTCACAGTTCTATTTGGTCCACACACACAACACAAAACAGAAAGAAGGAGAACAGTCAATAGGGCACAAACACAAGAGTCACTTAACACAGTACAGAGAATATGAACAGCAGAAAACACAGAACAATAAGTTTATGAGGTGTCACAGAATATTGTGCGCACGCGTCGCTACGAGATTCGTTCCGACTGAAGGTTATGGAAGGACGTCAACGATCGCGCGCTTCCTCCCACCTAACGCACTCGCTACACGTCACAATGACGTAGCTCGGCCGCGGTGCGATTCCAGTATACTGTGTCCCGGCATCATCCGACATTATATTGGTGTAAACAATATAAGATGCCGTTGATGTGTATTAAGTGTTTATTATAAATACATGTAAATAAATCTGTCTGTATGTTATTGGGTTGTGGTGTGTAACTACAATATAAATATATAAACTAAGTATTTGGTGTATACCCTACACCACCCCCCTCCAGAGACCGTCAAGGGCGATAAAAATCTGGAAACTTGACCCGACGACCAGAACGAGTAGTATACTCGGTTTTGTCACCAGATAGAGTATCTTCGTGGAGGTCAGTTTTGTCGGCCAATATGTAGGCTGGTTTTAGGCGGTCTATCGAGACCGTGACCTCTTTGCCCTTAAACAATATTTTGAAGGTTTTGTCACCCCTTTGCAGAACTTTGTGAGGACCCGTGTAGGCTGCTTGCAGCGAGCCTCGTAACGCATCTTCACGAAGGAACACGTGATCAGTGGTCTGCAGATCCTTAAATATAAAAGTGCTCGTTTTATTGTGACGGGATGCTGGAGTTGGCTGTAAGCTGTGAGCAAACTTGCGGATTCGAGCGGTGAAGTCCGTGATGTCGGTCGTTCCGTCGTCACTTGGAGAAAAAAACTCTCCTGGGAGCCTTAGCGGTTCGCCGTAAACTAGTTCGGCGGAAGACGCTTGGACATCCTTTTTGAATGCGCTCCTTATACCAAGCAATACCCACGGCAGGGACTCGGTCCACTTGTCATTGGCATGGCACGTGATGGACGCCTTGAGTTGCCTGTGAAATCGCTCCACCATGCCATTACACGCTGGATGGTATGCCGTTGTCCGTTTGTGCTGGAAACCAACAATCTTGGACAATTGTTCGAACAGAGCCGACTCGAACTGGCGGCCTCTGTCCGTGACAATGTCGGTAGGACAGCCAAACCGGGCAATCCATCCAGACAGCAATGCCTTAGCTACTGTCTCGGCAGTAATGTCGACAATAGGTACGACCTCTGGCCACCTGGTGAAGCGGTCGACTGCCGTCAGACAGTATCTGAAGCCTTGTGAAATTGGGAGCGGGCCCACAAGGTCAATGTGGATCGTCGTGAACCTGGCGCGTGGGAGATGATATGCTCCTAAGGGCGCGGACACATGGCGGCTCACTTTTGCCCGCTGGCATGCGAGACAAGCTCGTGCCCACTCTCTGCAGTCCTTCCTGACGCCTGGCCAAACGAAGCGCTCTGCGATTAATTTGGCAGTCGCTGAGACGCCTGGATGACTGAGGGAGTGCAAGCTGTCAAATGCTAGCTTTCGTAGCATTTTGGGCACGAATGGTCTGGGTGACGCTGTACTGACGTCGCAGTACACGGACGTGCGCTCCCCTGGGACCTGCACCTTCTCAAGCACCAGTGAAGATCCTTCCTGAAGAAGTTTCTTCAGTTCTGGATCTGATGCTTGAGAATCTGCGAGGGCGCTGAGGCTGACCGGCACCTGTAATTCCTCCACGCGAGATAAGGGGTCGGCGACAACATTGTCTTTGCCAGCAATGTGCCTTATCTCGGTGGTGAATTGGGCTATGAAGTCGAGGTACCGGAACTGCCTAGGCGAACAGTTTCTCTTCCGTTCGTGGAATGCGAAACTGATCGGCTTGTGGTCCGTGTACACGACGAAGTGCCTAGCCTCCAGCATATGGCGAAAGTATTTGATGGCCTCGTAAATGGCCAGCAGCTCCCTGTCATAGGGAGAATACTTTGCTTGCGAAGGGCTAAGCTTCCGGGAAAAGAAAGCTAATGGCTGCCAGCCGCTGACGCTAAGTTGCTGTAACACCGCGCCGATTGCAGTATCCGACGCATCCGTAACCAATGCGAGTTTGGCACTACAATCGGGGTGGGCTAATAAAGCAGCATTAGCTAGGCTTTCCTTGCAGTCCTCGAATGCTTGTAAAGTACTCTCCGCCAGACATATGGGGTGCGAGCCCTTTACGTTGCCAATCAAGAGGTTGTGAAGTGGCGCCTGTATCTGTGCTGCGTGGGGCATGAAGCGCCTATAAAAATTGACCATGCCCAAAAATCTGCGCAGCTGACGAACGTCCCTGGGCTGTGGGAACTTCTTTATGGCCTCGACCTTGGCGTCAAGTGGTTTTGTGCCCTTTTCGGATATGTGGTAGCCTAAGAAGGTTACCTCCGGGACACCGAAAACACACTTAGACGTGTTAACTAACATGCCAAAGTCTTTCAGCCTGTTAAATATAATACGTAGATGCTCCTCGTGCTCTGCTTCTGACCTGGAAAAAATTAAAAAATCGTCGAGGTAGCAGTAGCAGAAGTCTAATCCTCTGGTCATCTCGTCGACAAAACGTTGAAATGTCTGGCCTGCGTTGCGTAGACCAAACGTCATGTACGGAAATTCGTACAAGCCGAACGGTGTGGTGATGGCGGTCTTCGGAATGTCGTCCGGGCTGACGGGAATCTGATTGTAGGCTTTAACGAGGTCGATAGTGCTGAAGATTCGACAGCCTGCAATGCTGTGTGCAAAATCGTGGATGTGCCTAATCGGGTACCTGTCAGGGACTGTTCGCGCGTTGAGCATGCGGTAGTCTCCGCAAGGTCGCCAACCGTCGTCCTTTTTGGGGGCGAGATGGAGTGGAGATGACCAGGGACTCTCCGAGGGTCTGGCAGTTCCATTGGCCAGCATCAGCTGGAACTCCTGCTGAGCAATTTTTAATTTGTCCGGCGCTAATCGCCGAAACGATGAAGATACTGGCGGGCCTGGGGTCGTGCGGATATGGTGTACGGTGTTATGTGGTGTGGTGCGTAGTGTTCCGGCAGGTCGGGTGATGTCGGGAAAACTGTCGAGGATTCTGTGATACCTCGAGTCGCCAGAAGACACCTTTACAGAAAATAAAGACGAATCTGAGTGATTCGAGGCAATACAAAAAATATTGGTACTACTGTCTATTAACCGTTGATTCTTACAGTCAACGGCTAATGAGTAAAAACACAAAAAGTCTACACCTATGATAGGTTTTGTTACCTCAGCAACCACAAAACGCCACTTAAAGTCTCTCCGAAGTCCTAAATTTAAGTTCAGTTCGAGGAAACCAAATGTTGGAATGGGCGTCCCATTCGCGGCCACAAGTTGGTAGTTCGTGGGCGCACGACGATCGCTGAGCAGACGACGAGGGTACACGCAGAGGTCGCCGCTTCCTGTATCGACCAGGAACTGCGTGTTCGTTCTTCGGTCTGTGACGAATAGGCGACCAGTAGAAGCGGGGCAATCGTCTGTCGCCATTATCGACTGCCCGCGGCGTTTCCCTTCTTATAGTCGCAGGGCTTGACGCAACGCTTGGCCTTCTCGCCATGCATCGAGTGGTACCAGCACTGAGGGTGTTTCAGGTAGCTGGAGTCTGAGCGAGAAGATGATCGTTGGCGTGAGCTGCGTCGCGTGTCTCGACCACGGCTGTGGGAGCGATTACGCGACCGACTGTCACGCAGCTGCACCGTCAGGTCCCTCATGGCACGCTTCAGCTCTGCGATCTCGGCTGCCATCTCACTCACGGTGGGTCCTGCTGCCGACGTTGATGCAACGTGGCCTGGTGCCACAATGTCCTGGACGCGGTCCGCTAGCTCTGCCAGTGCCTCCAGGGTACTGTGCGGCTGGGATGCCAGCAGGGGCTGTATGCTGCTAGGGAGTCGGCTGCTCCAAATGGTGCGCACGAAGTCCTCGGGCACGCTTGGTCCGGCTAGACCCTGCAGGTGGCGGAGGAACTGCGACGGCTTCCGGTCTCCCAGCTCCTCATGCATCAGCAGCTGCTTGACCTTCTTCTCCTGCGAGGCGGAGAGGCGCTTCACCAATTCCGTCTTTAATTTGACGTAACGATTGGTGGCGGGAGGAGACATGATTATGTCCTTCACCTCCTTTGAAAATTGGGGGTCAAGGTGACCGACCACATAATTATATTTTGTGACGTCATTCGTCACCCCAGCGTTCTCAAATTGTGCCTCTATTTGAGCGAACCATATTTCCGGCTCTTCTGGCCAAAACGGTGGCAGCTTCAATGGGGCACGGCAAATCTCGTGCGACGCCTCAATGGAAACGCGCTTTGCCTTGCGCGGTCTCCGAGTTACGTTTTCCGCCGGCTGTGACGACGCGGTGTGCTCGGACTCACTATCACTCATGTTTTATTAGTGTTCGACTCGGGGTCACCAGTATGGTTGTATGTGTCGGGTGAGTAGGGTATGCAGGAGTGAAAGTAAAACTCACAACTCGATACTCACAGTTCTATTTGGTCCACACACACAACACAAAACAGAAAGAAGGAGAACAGTCAATAGGGCACAAACACAAGAGTCACTTAACACAGTACAGAGAATATGAACAGCAGAAAACACAGAACAATAAGTTTATGAGGTGTCACAGAATATTGTGCGCACGCGTCGCTACGAGATTCGTTCCGACTGAAGGTTATGGAAGGACGTCAACGATCGCGCGCTTCCTCCCACCTAACGCACTCGCTACACGTCACAATGACGTAGCTCGGCCGCGGTGCGATTCCAGTATACTGTGTCCCGGCATCATCCGACATTATATTGGTGTAAACAATATAAGATGCCGTTGATGTGTATTAAGTGTTTATTATAAATACATGTAAATAAATCTGTCTGTATGTTATTGGGTTGTGGTGTGTAACTACAATATAAATATATAAACTAAGTATTTGGTGTATACCCTACAGACTGCCTTGTTAGTCTAGTGGTCGCAAGCGCGACTGCTGAGCAAGAGGTCTTTGGTAAGGTGTTATTGGGTTTTTCCATCAGGAATTTCTCAGTGCCAGCCACGGAATCTGGATAGTGTCACCCCTTATTACATGTGACTTAAACATAATTGGCGAAATGTACCCTGTACTAGTAAGAATACTTCGCCTAACCCTTCAGGGATTCCAAGCGTGATTTTATGAATGTTATGTTTTAATCGCTTTTAAAATTATGAATTAGTCAAAATTTTCAGCGATTTTCTTAGATGTCTCACCTATGAGACGTGAGTGTGACCAATAAGGTATTCCTAAGGTATATCCCTGAAAAAATCTATTAAGTTCGTCAGTTAGATTATCAAAAAATATTGGACACGTATTTTTTCTTTTGTCATGGAAACAGAAAATGACCACGATACAGTGCGTTGAAATCTCACGTGACGTCACATACCTGATACTTTTTACTAGCCAGTGACGTCACAAGCATCTCTCTTGAACTTTGATGCACTGTATCGTAGTAATTTTTTGATTATGTGGCAAAACCAAAAATATGCATCAAATATTTTTTGATAATCTGACGGACTACTTATATTTTTTTTCTATGTTGTCAAATAGCCTATTCATAATTTTCTTCTGCCCACCCTATGTACCACTTAAACAAAACCCTAAAGGTATATAGAAACTATAGTAAACTCATCCCACAAGCTTTCAGTTTAATGCTTAAGTATGTTTTAACAGCAAAGTTTAACTATCGGCATAGGCTGATCCAGTTCTAAAAGTTAAACAAAGTTCAGTGAACGTTTGTTCAGCACTGGGCTTATTGAATATTGTTACGTCACATACTTAGATTTATGGTATGACGTTGTAATAATATTTTGAATAAATAGTATGTATTGGAAATGGGAATGGCTTGTGTAAAAGTGGAGGAGGATTGAGGAAGGAGTTTTTATACGTTTTTGAACTGTTTTGAGTTCAAAAACGTATAAAACGCAACGATAATAACGAATGTAATGTTAATTCGACAATCTACATATCGATTTGTAAGAAACACCCCTAAAATACTCTTACTAGATAGGTACCAAATTACAATATTTAATAGAATTTTAAAAACAGTAACACTACTCTATAATTTATAAACAGAAAAAACGTGTCGAAAACCAACCATTTAAATACAATACACACTCAGGCGAAACACTCTGACAGAAAAGATTTTTTACATTTTTCATTACCATTTAGCGCATTCATTCGCGTATAATACCTACCTACATTGATATTATTTAGTTAAAGCACAAAAATACTATATTGTGACATGTCACAATTGCATTCGTGCAAACAGGGTAGTTTTATTATAATACTCGTAAGCATCACACAATCACAGTTGAATAAATATTTGATGAATTTTGTGACCACACGTGTTGGGTCTCACAAATTGATCACGTTGTTGTGGTAACTTTATTTACTTAACACATCGAATAACGCGTATATTGTTATTAATAATTATAGGTATTATTTATTTTACTGTGGGAAGAATAATAGTTTTGTTTATTGGATGGGACATACCTACGCTTTATTGGATCAGCTCACATTTTCCAGTATAGGTTAAAATTAATTTTAAACATTACCTATGCGTTTATAACATAACATCACGCCCAGATTCCAAGAAAGGGTTAGGCAGAGATGGAACAAATCCACACTCCGTGGCTGCTACTGAAAAATTACTGATGTTAAACCCAATAACATTTTGACCGACCTGGGAATCGAACCCAGGATCTCATACTCAACAGTCGCGCTTGCGGCCACTAGACCAACCAACAGATCTGTGTCTGAAAAAAAAGAAGAATCATCCATTTGTGAAAGTTCTGTCACTAGGTCTAGCTTGGATTTCAATATACTTAGGTACTCTTACTCTTTAAGAATAAAAGGAAGTATTGCTATGTAGATCAGTGGTGCGTATAAAATAAGGCATGAAACTAAAATCATTCCCACTGTTTATACGACCAATATGTGTCCCGTAGTTATATTTTATTCAAACCTCAAATGACAGCAATATGGATGGTGAAGAGATGTGTTTCGATTTAAAGGTGCTGGATGAGACGGTTTTGACTTAAGTTATTATCGAACGTCTGAATTAACGTTTCTGATCTGTTTTTAAGTTTCATAAAATATTAATTAGGTACCTATATACCGTCCATCATTTACCTACAATTATTTAATATTTTTTATTTTTTTTGTAAATAATATTTTTTTTCATAAAAAAAAACATTGTTTTTTATGATGACAGTTTACAGAATCGGTTATATATACTGTACAAAGACTACATTAGAATGGTGGGTGAGGTGCGGTATTCCTAGCTAGGTTAATAGATAACCTGGGTGCCAGTCCCCAAGGAAATAAACAATAAAATCGTACACAGTATGCATTATAGTACATTATGATGTGCTGACTACTAACAAATTCTGATGTTTAACTATGACATATTTTTTTCCCTAAAAAGGCTTAAAACTAAAAAAAAAGTAAAGAAAAGTATTTAAAATCTGTATTGAAAATAAAAATACCTAATTAATAAATAATGAGAGACTTGTAGCGGCACTACAAAAAGTACTTCAGCAACATGGAACAAAAAGTACTACAGCGCCATCTATGACGCAGAGGACAAACTAAAATCTAAATCCTGCATCGCGCAAGTAAAGATATTCGCGACTTAAGACTATATAGAAGAACCCGACAACTGTCGGGCAGTAGCCCACCAGACAATAACACCCGTCTGGTCGGAGGATCCTCCCTTTTCTATGGGGGATGAAGAACTTTACACCCTGTTCTTCATACCCCCAAATTGGTGACCCCGACGTGATACCGACGCCGACGCGATCCCGACGCCGACGTGATTCCGACGCCGACGCGATCCCGACGCCGACGTGATTCCGACGCCGACGCGATCCCGACGCCGACGCGGTTCCGACGCCTACGCGGTTCCGACGCCGACTCGATCCCGACGCCGACTCGGTTCCGACGCCGACTCGATTCCGACGCCGACGTGATCCCGACACCGACGTGCGCATACGGAGGACTCAGGTGCAGCTGTTTAGAAGCATCGCCGGTGAAAAAAGAAGAACAGTAATTCAACAGAAGCCAAGTTTGTTTACATCAGAGGTTGGTTGTGGTCCGAGCATAAGCGGTGAGCGATTTTTTTTTAATAAGTGAAGATGTCAGAGGCAGAAGAATTTTCTGACGCTGATACTAAAGACGCAGTAACGGTGACCCCCGGAGAGGTAGCAAGAGTGGGGGTACGTTGTCCACCATTTTGTCCGGAAGAACCGGCGTTATGGTTCGCGCAGTTGGAAGGACAATTCGTCCTCTCAAAAGTAACTAGCGATACCACTAAATATTATTATGTCACTACACAGCTGGAAACTAAATATGCACTGCAGGTTAAGGACATCATAACGAGTCCACCGTTGGCTACCAACCTATCTACTCGCGCCGCGCTTTGCTTTGTATAGACTTTTGCTTTGCTTTTTATTTTGTTAATAGTTTAAATCTTAGTCATTATATTAATTTATCATTATCATCAGCCGTGCTTTATTCACCATCCTCATTCTGCTTAGCTTCGCAAACTAGCCATTATAGTGCTTAATAGCTTAACCATACGGTTTAAATTCCCGTACAAAGTTAGTACAGTTATTGCACGTAACGTACTACATTGGTGACCCCGACGTGAAATGAAATGGACGTCAGCGCAGCCTTCGAGCAACGTGACGTCATCAACATCACTTCCTCAAACTTCCTCAAGCTTCCTCAAAACTTCCTCAAGCTTTCGAGCAGCGAGTCATACAGCCAGCCAGCTTCAAACGGGTATACCTCACCACCAGCATGCAGCAGAAGCATTCCTAGTCAGCACCCTCAGCCTCATCAAGCTACCTTGGCACTGCACTTTCGGCCGGTTGAGTGCTCATCCTCCCGGTCGACGCGAGCAGTCAGCCACATCGCGGCGCTGTACTACGTCCGACGCAACGGAGCACATGCAGCGCCGACCCCGACTCAAGGGGTTCGCACTACCGCCGCAGACAGTTCCGACTCACCGTGAACAATGCGGCTACGACTTTCTACTGGCCTGGTAAAAACATCACCAGATGTTACGACTCATTCTACTACCGACCCTGGTCTCCGGGGGGGAGTGATGTAGCGGCACTACAAAAAGTACTTCAGCAACATGGAACAAAAAGTACTACAGCGCCATCTATGACGCAGAGGACAAACTAAAATCTAAATCCTGCATCGCGCAAGTAAAGATATTCGCGACTTAAGACTATATAGAAGAACCCGACAACAACTGTCGGGCAGTAGCCCACCAGACAATAACACCCGTCTGGTCGGAGGATCCTCCCTTTTCTATGGGGGATGAAGAACTTTACACCCTGTTCTTCATACCCCCAAAGACTAAAAAGAAAAAAAAAGTAAAGAAAAGTATTTAAAATCTGTATTGAAAATAAAAATACCTAATTAATAAATAATGAGAGAAGGTGGAACTATGATTCTTCTATAGAGGTTTACTTGTCTGCTGTCTACTGTATAATAGTCGGGTTACCCCTCTACGTACCTTTCCTTATATGTATTTATAAAAAAAAAACATAAGAAAAAAACCGGCCAAGTGCGAGTCAGACTCGCGCACCGAGGGTTCCGTACAAACCTGTAGGTATATAAGTAAAAGTTATGGTATTTTTATTGCTAAATGAAATCCATAGGAAATTATTAAAAATATTTTTATTATATGATATAACTAAAAATGTATACTTTTCGCAATTTTTCCTATATCTCTGCTATAAGACGTTGCTTCATACCAAATTTCAAGATTCTGAGTTCACGGGAAGTACCCTGTAGGTTTTGATTCCCTTGCGAGTGTCGAAAATTTGCGGCATAAACGGGAGTATCTTTTGATCGCGTTGACTTAGAAGTTTGATTTTTTCACAGCTCCAAGAGACCATAGACTTGAGTATTTGATATGAATTTCAGCTTGATACCTCCACGCGTTCCTGAGAAAAAAGGTCTTGACAGACAGACAGACAGACAGACGGACAACAAAGTGATCCTATAAGGGTTCCGTTTTTACCTTTTGAGGTACGGAACCCTAAAAAGGACATAAACAGGAGTTAATTACCAACATAAATGTTGGTGCCATGAATTGGCCCTATAAGGGCACAGTGCAGGTCACATACAGGTAAATTGAAAACCATCCAAGCCACTTCCAGCACATATGACCATTAACCGCAGTAAATCGCAGCTGGTACGGGATCGATGATATTCTTATGATACATAGTTCCCTGCACCGGCCTCTCGCGATAAAACGATTTGTGACCTACTACGTACGCTCATGTATTCATTGCTGTATATGATTGTTAAGCCGCGTATTTGTTGCGACACGAAGTTGTGCAACATTGTTTTACAAAATAAAAACATGTTCAAACATTATTTTTTATTCATATTCAAGAATGGTAGGTATTCTTATAAACTAAAACCGTAGTAATGGTTTGACTGTGGGGTCAGCGAGTCTCTATTACACGTACTTAAAACTAGTTATCTTACTAATATTACACTCGAGAGCAATGAATTCGGGTCACTTAAAGAATCCTAAAAATCTCGGAAACTAAAAATGCTAGGTTAATGCAATAAATTGTATTTAATAGACAATGTAATACTCCTTAAATGAAGGTATTAAAACTTCTTAGTTATTGTAAAGTTATATCATAAAAAAATCAAATTTGAAAAAGGGCCACTTTCGAAGATGGAACTACGAAATTACAGCATTTGGTTTTGCTTTTGTTTGTAATCTGTCATTTATGTGGGTACATAAACCATGTTGATAGTGCTCTATATTCATTATTCAAGCTGAAATTATGTCGCTTACGCCTAAAGAATGCACCAGAATACTTACAATGCTGGAAACCGGCCGGAGTCAGCGCGATACAGCCAGGACTGTCGGTGTGTCGCTGTCAACAGTACAAAGAGTTCTCCGACGTTACGAAGAAACTGGTTCTAACCTACGCAGACCAGGAACGGGCAGAACCAGGTGTACCACAGCACGAGAAGACCGATACTTGGTGAACACCATGCTTCGAAATCGCTTTCTCACAGGAACTGAACTCACAAATCAGTTTCGACGCCTCGGAGGAAGTAACCCAAGTGCATGGACAGTAAGACGTCGGCTTGCTGAATCTAACTTAAAACCCCTTAGACCTGCAAACGGCCCTAAACTGGAGCGTGGGCATCGTATTTCAAGACTAAGATATGCCTAGAGCCACGTAAATTGGAGTATTGAAGATTGGTCAAAAGTTATGTTCTCCGACGAATCAAAATTTATGCTCTACAAGCACGATGGAAGACACAGAGTGTATCGAAGACCAGGGGAAAGATTCAAGCAAGCATGCATCGAAGAAAAAGTAGCCTACGGTGGTGGGTCTGTAATTGTGTGGGCCGGAATTTCTTCTGAAAGTCGCACAGAGCTGGTGATCATAGAAAACGGCTCTTTAACTAGCGTAAGATATGTGGAAGAAATCCTCAATGATCACGTTGGTCCATTTATGGTCAATTTAGGTGAGGATGCTATATTTATGCATGACAATGCCCGACCTCATACAGGTAGGATTGTGAATGACTACCTTCAAGAGATGAACATTACTCGTATGGAGTGGCCAGCGCGCAGCCCGGATATCAACCCGATCGAGCATGCTTGGGACGAGCTAGGCAGATGCGTAAAACAACGAAACCCTCCCCCAATCACGCTTCGTGAGCTCAAAATTGCTCTCACAGAGGAATGGGAGAATATTCCCCAAAATCGTATAAGGAACTTGGTGTACAGCATGCCAAACCGCGTAAACGCAGTAATGGAAGCACGAGGAGGCAATACGAAGTATTAAAATTCAAGAAAATCGTAATAAAGTTCAAAAATTTCATGTTTCCTATTTTTGTTTTAAGGAGAGATCAGCAGTTTTTTTCTTTATGTAATTTTGTGTTAATAAAATGTATGGCGACTCATATTTTTTTTACTTTCATTTAAGGAGTATTACATTGTCTATTAAATACAATTTATTGCATTAACCTATCATTTTTAGTTTCCGAGATTTTTAACATTCTTTAAGTGACCCGGATTCATTGCTCTCGAGTGTATAAATGCGAAAGTTACGATGGATGTTTGTTACTCAATCACGCCAGAACGGTTGAACGGATCTGGATGAAATTTGGAACAAAGATAGATTATAGTCTGGAATAACACACAGGCTATTTATTATCACGCTACTAATTTAGGGGGATGAGCTATAGAGCATTACAACCATATTCTTGGCTACTGTGTGACAATTCTTGGCGACGGTTTGACAACTGACAAATGTCATAGCATGGATTAGAATAGAACGGCTATTTCAAAGGATTTGTTACAGGTATAAGTGGCCTAACGGTTCAGCGACCGCCCTGTAAACCGAGCTTCGCAAGTTCGAATCACAGCCAGTATTCACTTTTTGTGATATTTTTTTTAATGCTATTAGATTTTCAAAAATAATAAACATGGTTCGCGAGTTCGATCCCCAACCAGTTTTCACTTTTTGTAAGTTTTAGGTATTTGTTTTATTTTTATGCTTTAAGTTTTTCAAATCATTACAAAATAGATTAATGTATACTTTTCGTTTTTTTTACCATTTAAAAGACAGGTAATCATAAATTAATGAATGAAAATTGACCAATTTACACTGTACAAAAAAAAATCTCTAAAAAGTTTAAAAATGAAAACATACTCAAAACGCAGCAGCCATTCGCTCAGCCACTGCGCCAACCGTGTCGTCATATAACTGTGGGTGTGGCTTCCTCAGGCATTGCTGCAACTTTGCTTATGGGTGGTCGGACTGCACATTCCATTTTCAAATTGCCGCTGAATCTTGCATGCGAAAATACGCCCCAAAATGCAATATCACCAAAAACGGGGGAAGTAGTTTGGGACGAGTGCACAATGTCGCACAAGCATGCATTAGAGGCGTTGAACCGCAGCTTGCAGGACATCCGCGGCAACCAGGTGCTCGCCGTCCAACCGTCTTATGACGACAGGCCGTGTCGAAAGCGCGTTCGTGTTCCACGCGCGCCTCAAAATGATGTCAGCAAACCGGAAGGGGTCCGCAAGGGCCGATGCCTGCTGGAGCTGCGGGACTGTTCGAAAGAGATACTGTGGCTCTGGAACACAAAGCGCTAAGAAGGAACATGGATGACACTCCCTTCCGTTCCACCCAGCGCGGGAGGAGAGGTCATTTGAAAAGCCGACTTTAGACAGATACTGCCAGTTAATAAGAGGGGCCATTTTGTAATAAAAAAGGGGCACACTGGTGGATGAAACGCATGTCTCATGGCGTCGCCACTGTGAAAACCTCCTGAATTGAAAAGCTCCATATTACGTGCATCATGCGCATCCAACTGTAAAACGACCACGAAGCAGGTGTCTTTGCGAATAAGCTGCTGCAAATGAGAGAGGGTCGTCTGAAATCCGACGGAGATGGGAAAATTCAATTTTCCGAAGAATTTTCCCATCCAACCGCTGTGCTAGCGCCAAAGAACGAGTGGGTCAGTAAAAAAAACAAAAAAAAAAACAAAAGTATACAAGTATTGTACTGCCTACTCCGTTGAATTTCTCAACTCCCTGGAGTTATCGGGCGTGCCGTCCCATCAGCTGGAGCTTAAATTTGGCGTACCAGTTTTGGTGATGCAAAACCTTGATGCAACCAGACTGTGCAACGGCACCAGGCTTCGTATCACAGAGCTGAGCTGCTAAAGGAGAGAGCGTTTTAGGTCCCCACATAGGCATTTAGACAACAAACTAAACAGGGCCTGCATAACCTTTTGGCAATGCAGGAGGATGATAGGTAAGAAGTGGGGCCTATCCCCTAAAATAATACTCTGGTTATACTGCACGGTGATCCGACCCATGATTACTTACGGGGCAGTGGTCTGGTGGCCCCGCACTAAACTAGCTACAGCCTCCATCAAACTGCAACGCATGCAGAGACTTGCCTGCATGGCGACTACAGGCTGCATGCGGACTACCCTAACTGCGTTTCTGGAGGCCATGTTGGGGCTCCCACCGCTCGATCTGTTCATCCAGCAGGAAGCGACGATGGCGGCAGTACGTCTTGAAACACTTCAACTTTGGGGTAAGAAGTACACACAACACACCGCGATACTGGAAGGATTTTATACCGAGTCCCCCCTAGCGAAAGCTATTAACGATCGGATACCCAAGTAATTCGTATTCGACAAAAAATACAAAATCCAACTCCACGAGGATCACCGCTGTGTGAGGGTCTAAGCCCCGCGGAAGTACGGATCTTCACGGATGGATCTAAGACAGGTACCGGCACTGGAGCTGGAGTCTTCTCGGAAGATCTCAACATACACATAGCCGCACCATTGGGGATCCATAACACGGTATTTCAGGCAGAATGTATGGGCATTGCCCTGGCGGCATCGGCCATTTTAGCCAGGGAAGTTGTGGACCACTCAATTCGCATACTTTCAGACAGCAAGGCTGTACTACTAGCATTAAACAACCACACAGTCAACTCTGGGTTAATACACGAGTGTCATCAACGTCTGAACCAGGTTGGTAATTTCAATAATATAACCATTCAATGGATAAAAGGACACAGCGAGTCCCGAGGCAACGATACAGCGGACGAACTCGCTAGAAGGGGATCAAGCATGGCAGCAGTGGGACCTGAACCCATACTGCCACTCCCCTTCGGGTACCTACGCACACTGGTAAGGAAACGAACCAGTGAACAACACCACAAACTGTGGCTAAACCATGGTGAGTGTAGGCAGGCCAAGGATGCACTTCCTACCATCGACGGCCGCTTCACGAAAAAAGCGCTTCGGCTGACCAAACTACAGCTGCGCACTGTTACAGCCGCCATCACTGGACACGGCTCTTTTAACAAACACCTCTTTGCCATATGAGTCACAGACAGCCCTCTATGCCGAGCCAGCATGGAGGAAGATGAGACAGCAGCCCACGTGCTTCTGCACTGCCCAGAGGTTGCATCATACAGGGCAAAGTACTTCGGTAACCCAGGTACTCTCCGCGAGACTGTCAGCGACATCAAGGCGCTGCTGGCTTTTCTCGGGGAGCTGAGGTGGATCGAATAGATTTCCCACCCGCACGCAAAATACGCGCATTGGTCGTGGAGTTGCGGACACCAGCCCGTTATACAATAAGTCCCCGCATACCCATTATTGCGAATAACTTACCATTTCAATTTAAGAGGTAACAATTTCCCTTAAAATTGACTATTACAATGACGATCAACAATTCCAGGGCCAAACCATAAAAGTGACAGGCATTAAATTGTGCATTCCATGCTTCTCACACGGTCAATTATATGTTGTTTGTTCAGTGCCCAAAAATTTCACGTGCTTGCGGAAAATAATAAGTCATTTAATGTTGTATACAGAACGGTATTAGAATAAATAGTGCCCAACAAGGCGTTTGATGGTTTAGTTTGAAAAAAAGGTTGTATAGCGCCAAAATAAACGCTTTTAAGCCATATCGTCGCCTCATTTAATTTTGTTGCCGATCTCTGCGCCCAGAATTACAGTACCCAAAAGGACGCATTTTGAAGTCATCACCCACATTATCGCATTTTGATCAGCCAGATCACACAAAACATAACATCACGCCTGAAATCCCCTACGAGTTAGGCAGAGGTGTACCTTAGCGTACACCCACATTTCGCCGTTCGTTATGTTGAAGTCCCATGTGACAGGGGGCGAGCCTATTCAATTCTATTCCACCAACCGGGCACAAACCCAGATTCCGCGGCTGCTACTGAGAAATTCCTGATGGAATACCCCAATAACACTATTATATATAGTATTTTTTCAATTGCATACATTGTTTAATGTTAAGTGGAAGAGCGGAGTCACCTAACACAACCATCTTCTTGCTTAGAGGGTGATCTCCAAATCATGTGCGTTAGAACTTTATATAATTTAAATAAACATTTTTTTAACACTGCCCGACCCGGCAATCGATCCCAGAACCTCATGCTTAGTAGTCGCACTTGCGACCACTCGACCAACGAGGCAGTCTCACACATACACACCTAAATAGCCACGCGAACGAAGTAGCGGGTAGCAGCTAGTTATTTATATGTAGCACTTGTACACATTTCTATTATCATTATTCGTTTCACTCCTTATGTGTAACATGTTTTTATGTTGTAAAACATGTTGCCGGCTACATGAGAGTTTGCCTGTCGTCATCATCATCTGTCTAGCCGACGTTAACCTTTACTTTCCAGTCTAACCAGATCCGTTGAACATTTTATATGGAGTGACATGTTTGTATCGGCATTATTCGACACAGTTGCACGGCAAAATTCTATATGCAGATATACATTCGGAACTCGGGATGCCTAACGGAGTTTACCGATAAGCACGAGCAGAATTTTGCAATCATTGCTTCGGGTCGTAGTGCATTAAACCCCTTAGATACGAAAGACAATGTAATAAAGTGTCACTTTACAATTTACGGCAACAATAATAATTTTATAATACATTACCCGGGTATGCAATACGAACAGATATTAAAAACGTCCCAGGCTTGCATTTGAGACAAGCTATAAATAATGTGACAGTACCCAAGGGAATAGCTTTATGGTCCACATTAAATCATAAAGAGAGCTGTGTTTTACATGCATTTATTTTCTAAAAACTGATGTTTCTCACAGAATTTTATGGAGTTGTTTTGGAACCGCCTTGTAGGTCTCAGAAAAAGATTCTGTGTTCAATTTCTAAGTTGGTAATCAGAAGCAACCTCTGGATTTGTCCCCGTTTGATGTCAATAGGCTCGCCTCTTATTACGCCGGAATTAAAATATATCTAGAGAAATATATGGACGAGCAATTACGTACACGTCTCCTTAATCCTTCAGGAATAACAGGCGTATTGCAATAATTTTATTTGAAGTTGAGAAAGTGTAACTGTTCTTCAGCCAAAATAAATGTATAATGAATCAGTAACCTAACCAATGACAATGTTTCAGTGATAGTCCTATGGTTAAAGTACAGATAATCTTGCATCCCTGCACCGTTATCGTAGTCGCTTATTTGAACGTAATCCATAACCTTTTGAAGCTCTAGGTATTAAGCCTAGTATGGGATGCTAACAGGAATATAAGATTACCACACTAATCTGGGTATCTAAAGGGTGTAACAAGACCCTTAACGAAGCCAAAAGGCACTTGTTCTCCTCGTCATTACGATATTTGTTTTTGCTCTAGACCATGCCTGGGAATCTTCTAGTTACGGAAATATTGGGGGTCAAAGTTCCAACTTCTTCACAAGTTTTTTTTTTAAATACATATTTTTAATTAATGATTTTAACTTACTAAACTGCAGAATATAAATCGTATCTTAGTTTATTACTTTTACTTAAGTAATAATCACAGTGACTTGTGTATAGGTATAGGTGTTATAAAAAATACCTAATTAGACAAATACTTATCGTATACCTAATAGTACACCCACATTTCTCCAGTTATATTTAAGTCCCATGTAATAGGGGGCGCGCTTATTGCCATCACCGGGCTCAAATCGAGACTCTGTGGCTGCTACTGAGAAATTCCTAATGAAAAAACCCACTACCAATTTGCCCGACTTGGGAATCGAACCCAAGACCCCATGCTCAGCAGTCGCGATTGCGACCACTAGGCCAACGAGGCAGTCTACGTATTTTCTTTTTATTCTAAATATTTATTAGTACGAAGAAAATGTCCAACAGTAAACAAAAAAACAAAAAGTAATCGTAATAAATACCACTCATTCGAATAAAATTCAAAGTAAGGAGAGATACAATAAAAGCTATAGGATTACTTGACATCCTACAAAAGACTTCCAACGTCCATTGTGACTTATTCAAGCATGATTTTTTTATACAATCTTTGAACATTTACTGAAGATTATGAAAAACGTCTCTGTGAACTTTATTCTTCATTTTTTCAGCCATAAACATGGAGTTTCTATTATCAATTGCTTGTTGTTTGCTAATGTTTTTTCGTTTTGTTCTAGAAAATGAAAAGGTATTGTCTAAAATCACTTTCGTTTTGTTTTAATTGAAATAGGTTAATGGATTTGACATGCTAATTTATATTTTTATTAATTTTATTAATTTGAATGATGTGAACTGCGTCGTTGGTCTAACGGTCGCAAGCACGACTGCTGAGCATGTGGTCCTGGGTTCAATTCCCAGGTCGGGCATAGTATAATTGGGGTTTTCGATTTCAAGAATTTGTCAGTAGCAGCCATGGAGTCTGAATTAGTGCCCGGTTCATGGCAATAGGCTCGCCCTCTATTACATCATCTGCCTAGCCTTTTCCCAACTATCTTTGGGTCGGCTTCCAGTCTAACCGGATGCAGCTGAATACCACTATTTTACATGAAGCGACTGCCTACCTGACCTCCACAATAATACTATATGCTTAGTAAGACTACCTGTAACGACTGTCAAAGATCTAATAATGACAGCTGGGACCAACGGCTTAACGTGCTTTCCGAGGCACGGAGGAAACTCGGTATGTTATGGGTGGCCACCCATCCACAGACCAACCTAGGCAAGCGTAGCTTAACCTAAAGATCGACCCGAGCGGCAGTTATTATTTAGCCACGAGCTCCTCGCCCCCTATTACATGGGACTTAAATATAACTGACGAAATGTGGGTGTACTTTCGGTAATTGTACCTTCGGTAATTACTGGCATGATGTTATTTTCAAATTCAAATTCAAATAATTTTTGTGGATCATAGGTTCATAAGATGTTGTGTTAATTAAATACAGATAAGTCTTCTATGTCCCGCCATTGAGGCATACAAAATTTATGTCACATGTTCTGTAAATATCTAGGTAGTTAAAGTACAAACTATCCAATTTACGTGAGTGTGAAGTCACATTTGTTGCATTTCTGAACTATAATCGTGTCTTGAATGGCATCCGTAGATGGCATATATATATGCCTGTATATCTTGACTATATCTAGCAAAAAAAAAATAAACATTTCTTGAATAACATCCTAAAAAAAAGTATTACCGTATTATGAAACTAGCTTTCATTACATCATAATTTTTCGCATAAAAAGTTGGGTTCCAAAAGAGCGCTCCTAAGAAGTCTACTTGAACTTATTCCAAATCCTTAGCTCCTTCAGATAGCAGACAGTGACACGTCAATGGCATATGTCAGAAGGTCAGCTTGCACGCTCACATAGACACGCTTCATATATAGTGAGAACAAGCGCATTTTCGATAGGCATTTGTTTCAAATCGCCGTACGTAAGTCCTAAAAAGAGATTTTTTGTGTTTCCGAATTAGCACGAAGTTCACTCCACGGAGACAAAATGCTTTCAATCAAAATATTTTATTTCACATAAATGTCTACATTTGGGCACTTATAAAACCGTCGACTTTCATGCTTTGTACGACTACGATTTGCAGCACCTATCATCGTGCGTTTGTACGAAGATTTTTATTCCGGTCGTACCTCCGTATCTGCCCTTCAAAAGTTTTTTTTTGAAATTACTGAGTATTAAGAATGTTTGCAGTGCAGGAACCGCCGTAATGCAAAATAGTCAAGTCTAAACTTACGTAGATGAACAACTTTTTAGAAGATCTCGTGATCTTGCGTTCGTATTTCCGAAGACAGACGATGTTTGCCGAAGCACGTACTTCTCTTGGTAGATTTGTTCGCGTCTATTTATGCGCGTGCTTATTTTCACTGGTTTTATGGACCAAACCTTCTGTAGGTCTTTGTATTAGTACTTTACCTGGATATAAATCTGGTTTAACGATGCGCTTTCTAACAAACTGGAGGATTAAAACCGTTGTTCCTAGTACTAGCTGGGACCATGGCTTTGTCTGGCTTTGATTCACAGATATGTGAATATAATTATGTGCTTTGGATTATATTTAAATTATGGAAAGAAAAGTTTATAAAACATGCGTTTTTAAAAAACGCAACATTTATGTTTCTTTTTAAACTTCAAAAGGAAAGCGTGTTTGTCACTTTTGTGTGAGAGAGAAAACGCTTTTCGTAAATCAAAAGTTATTTTATTAATTCAACATGATAAACTAATACGTAACACTGTCGGCATCGTATTTCGCTGCGAAACACGACGCCGCTGCATGTATGTGCTGGGTGTGCTGCTGCTTTATGAAGACGTATGTATGTAGGTATGTAAATAACTAACAACCTAATTAAATTTCAGCAAACACGACAGACAGTCTATTCACTTAGCTACATAATAATAATAGCGACAGAAGATTTAATAAAACAATTTAATAGTACAAAGGCATACGCTTACAATCAAGGCACTCAAGCTCGTTTAGCTAAATTTAATAGTAGCAACCAGGCGCCTGGAAACAATGCTAAATTAACCTTGGCTTATCAACCAGTAATTCATTTGGCAGCAACCCAAAGATTTCGTTATGGTTCCGCGATAGTAAGCCTAGTTGTCTTAGCAATAAGTAACACGTTCTTGGCAAGCTCTAGAATTAATAAAGGATATGCACTTGTTTTATTTGCTGATGCAGTTTTTGTTTCACGTTTTTTCAGAAGGTGGTAGCTGTTTTTGCTGCTTTTCCTATGTTTATAACTTACGTATTTGACTACGTTGTTGATTTTGCGGTTGCAAGTGCAACTGAGCATTGGATCCTGGGTTCGATTCCCGGGTTAGGAAAAGTATTCTTGAGATAGTTCATATAAAAATCTCAGAAGCATTATTTTTTTTAATGTTACCCCACACTAGGAATTCCTCCTGTATCGTGGGTGCGTTTACAAACATTTAAACTCACATACACAAACAGCCAGACCCGGAACAACTATCTGTAGGCCATACAAATATTTGTTCCGTGCGGGGATCAAGCCCGCGACACGCAGTGCAGCGGTCAGTCGTTCAGCCACTGCACCGACCGTGCCGTCAAAACAGCATTACGGAGTTTGTAAGTTGACTGTATGTTACTCCCCTCCTGGGGCTAGCACAGCTGGTTATGCCTTTGGTCCTGCACCTGATCACTCTCTCGTCCGTGGGAGTGAGAGAAGGGAGACATCTCTCACGACGAAGGTTAGTCTACACTGAGATTGGTAACCATGACCGACAATGGTCAGGAAGATTATTAGTAGTTCCAGTTTTCCAGTTGTTTTTCGGCCCATCTCAGAATATTTTTCAATACCTCAGCATATTGCAAGATATTCGTTTGCCGACGTATACACGTCATGTCTCATTTGGGACACATTTATACAAATGGCCAGAGGACAGCCTTGATTGCTCTCTGATTAAACCAGAAATTGTTTACCATTATTTCTAATTAAACCATTCGTCATATTTTATGATTAATAAACCCATAAAATAACAGATTTTCCCTAATATTTTTTGATATATTGCTGGTCGTTATTGTAAATCAATGGATGAAACATCTGAGTCAACATAAATGATTTTATTGCCTGCATGGAAATGGGCAGATGGACATTTTTATGATAAAATGATGTTAATCCGTTACTTTTTTAACGTTTTTTTTTCTAAACAAAGATAATATTGGTCGTCGTAATATTACTGTGTATAATTCAGACATTGTGATAGATCAAAATATATTAACCTGCGGAACTTGACAAACATAATAGTATTTGTCACTATCTAAATAAAATATCTTTATTTCAGACCGTCAATCAATTGTTAGTTAAATTGATGGTTAGTAACGCAATGTTAGTATTAATAGTACTTAATTAAACTTTAACATAAACAGTTTATTCTTAACCATCTAAAGATGATGAATGTCATTTAAGTATATTTAGGAATTTCTGCCATAAATGGCGAAAGTAAATTCCCAAGTCTTTTTTTTTCTCGATTTTTCCAACGCTTGGCTTCATACAAATCTGAACGAAAACAAATTTGCAGCAAGTGCATATCAAAAGCACAGGGAAACAACGGCAGACTTGGAAGGTAAAAAAACTACGACGAGAATTTTCAATTCGAAGACGTGGAGTAATGAAACGGTGTTCACTATTCGAACTATCTTCTTTTTTAATTTTTATTTTCTTACTTTGCGCTGTGTCAAATGTTGCATCGAATATATTTGCTTTTTAATCGAGCTGTTTATGATATTTATCTATCTTTTTATGAAGTTTTATAGGTATACTTCTTTACCGGGAATCGAACCCGGATCAACTGCTTGGAAGGCAACTATGCTGACCATTACACTAGGTTAGGTTAGGTTAGGTTAAATTAGTATGGGTTTGGCTCTTTATTTTTTTTGAGATTTTTTTCCGATAAAGTTTGACAATTGCGTTTGGAATAGGAGAGTTTATTGTTTCTAAAATTATTGTACCTCATTTTTATGTTGTAAGTCGTAAGCATGCTATTTTGTTAAGATAGGAATCTTTTATATTATATCTAAGTCACTTTTTAAAGATTCAAAATTGGGAATATTATAACATAACATCACGCCTGTAATCCCCGAAGGGTTAGCCAGAGGTCTAGCTCGCCGTCCGTCCGTCTTATGACGACAAGTTGTATTGACGGCGCGTTCATGTTCGACGCGCGCCTTGAACAGATATCAGCAAAAAGGAAGGGGCCCGCTAGGGCCGATGCCTGCCGGGGCTGGGGGACTGTTCGAAAGAGATACCGCGACCCTGGAACAAGGGAAAAGAAGGAACATAGATGGGTTTTAGTCAGTACAAGTCTGACACTCCCTTCCGCTCCGCCCAGAGCGGGAGGGGTCATTTGATGCGATTGGCGGCGGCGACCTCTCGCGTCCGGCCCTGGTTCAAGCCATGGTCCGAGGCGAGAGGGAATGGGAAGCCGTCGCCTCCTTCTGCGAAGCAGTCATGCTAGCGAAGGAGGCGGCGGAACGTGAGAGGGAGAGAACCTCCTCACGTCCCAGCCGCCGCGGGAGGAGCACCGGGCGTCGGGGGCCACGCCGTGATGGCTCTCGGCCACCGTAGGCGCGGGCCTGTGGACGGCGAGTAATGGGCTAGCTCGCCGTCCGTCCGTCGTATGACGACGGGCAGGCCGTGTCGACGGCGCGTTCGTGTTCCACGCGCGCCTCAAAGAGTTGTCAGCATACGGGAGGGGCCCGCAAGGGCCGGTGCCTGCCAGGGCTGCGGGACTGTTCGAAAGAGATACCGCGGCCCTGGAACATAAAGGGCCAATGAAGGAACATGGGTGTTTTTTAGTCAGTAAGAGTCTGACACTCCCTTCCGCTCTGCCCAGAGCGGGAGGAGTCATTTGATGATTTCTCACCCCCCAAAAAAAAAAAAAAAAAAAAAAAAAAAAAGGGGTCATTTGATGACTTCCCAAACGAAAAACAAAAGTGTTCGGCAGTGGTGTCTATTAGTACACCCACATTTCGCCAGTTATGTTTAAGTATAATTATATTATATATATATAGTTGTAGCTCTGGTTTATAACTCTATTAGCCATTACTATCATTTTTACAATCTTGTAAAAATACTAGATAGACTAAGCGCTAGAGAGCGATCAAACTTATCCAATAAAACTGAACACATCATAACGGCGTTCAAAAGCTGACAGTATAAATATCCCACAAAAATGACGGTTAAGATTAAGCTTTGGCGTTCAGCTCCAATGATGATATTCGTCCTCAGTGTCAGCGAGTCTATTAAGACAACCCTTCACAATTCCGCCCATTCCTTCCCTTCTTAATGACACTTTAATACTTTTTAATAATTCAAAAATAAACGACCCAACAGCATCATAAAATAAATCTCTTATGAATAATGAAAAATGTTAATGTTTTGACGTCGATGCAATACTAACTGCAGTGGATACTGGTTCCTTTCTCATTATTTCCATTGTGCTGTATCTTAAGCATTTCAAAGAAATCTCGGTCTCCATTATTATCAAAGAAGATGTTGCATTCGGACAATGCCATTGCTTTGCTTTGTAATATTGTCATAATAGTCACTGAGAGTAAATTGAAATTATTTATTCGTGATAAAATAAATTTTGGAGTACCATTGATTCTATGCAGTGATTGAAGTTGATTATAGATATAGTTTGCGTCGGATCCGGGTGCGAGTATGAACTGAAGCACTAGCACATAATGAAACGTCAATTTTAAAAATAAAAATACCCGTTTCTCATATAATATTTTCATAATTTTAAGAATGGATCCATACTTATGGTGGTAACTGATTGTGTTTGTTGTAAGCAGTTTAACTAAAATGCTATAGAATATTGTATTTTTGATTCAAAAATCGACGTATTGACGTTACGTTTTTACCGCGCCCTCGTGCTAAGGTCTAAGACGTATGAACGTGGACAACAAACAGGAGTGTATCTGTATAAGGACATTAGCACCTAAAATAGCTTTCACCAATTAAAAATAATCTGTCAACACCTGCATATGAACTCAAAAGCCACAAGTCCTTACTGTTACAAACAAGCATTTAATCTTTGTTTTTTAACAAAAAACAGGAGAAATTCCTAGCGTGGGGCAAACAAGAATTTCTCCTGAATCGTGGGTGCGTTTACAAACATTTATACACACATACACAAACAACAAGATAATTCCACATACATTAACTGACCTGGTGGCCTAACATGACGTCAAGACGGAAAGAGATGACGATCTTTCTCACACTGGAATTACCTACTCCTGCTTTAAGACGTCACAGTACCCCCCTGTACAAAACAAACAAAATTAATTTACACAAAAATTGACATTGACATAAAAACATTACTTCTACCCTATTTCAATTCCAAATGTTTTCATTCGGTTGAAACTTTGTTGTTGGTTTCTCTCAATATTTTTCTCCTTCAGATTACCGCAGAAATAAAAAAACCCGGAAAGTATTTAAAATAGGAACACAAGGATAAAAACGAGCCCCAACCGTCCTTATCTGGGATACTCATCATTTTGCCCCCGCTTTGAGAGCGTTAACTTAAAAACCAGCTGAGCGTACGGTCACAACTTTATAAAGAAACAAAAATTTAAAAATGTGTCTTTTACCCAAGATGGTTTACTCTGGATACGGCCTTTAGCTAAGATGGGCTAAATTTTAAAGTAGTTTCTTTTTTACCCGACTATGGCCAAGTCAAAAGAAAGCATTATGATTTTAGCTGGTCTATGGAACCTTTGTACATGTGTTTGTAACATTTTTATGTTGCACTATAACGCCTTTTTAGATGACGCCTATGGACACAATTTTGGAGTGAGCAATAACTTTCAAATTATTAATTAACATTACAAAATCAATCCAAGGCTACTTAGGACGTTAAGGATGAGTGGAAAAAATTGCCTGTTAATAATGAATTGATGACTTAAAAAGCGAGTTTGTTGTTTGTCATGCATGGGCCAAAGATTGTTTTCAATCATTTACCAAATAGTTTTCAAGACTTACCGCTGGCAATAATTAAAAAACCGGCCAAGTGCGAGTCGGACTCGCACACGAAGGGTTCCGTACCATTATCTATAAAAACGGCAAAAAAATCATATCTGTTGTATGGGAGCCCCCTTAATAATTTTTTTTTTAAAATTTTTAGTATTTGTTGTTATAGCGGCAATAGTAATACATCATTTGTGAAAATTTCAGCTTTCTAGCTATCACGGTTTATGAGATACAGCCTGGAGACAGACAGACAGACAGATAGCGAAGTCTTAGTAATAGGGTCCCGTTTTACCCTTTGGGTACGGAACCCTAAAAATACTTTTCAAACTCTTGCTATTTAAAAGATATTATACCGTAAGGACTACTTAGAAGAATCAATCAATAGAATCTGTAATTTGTAAGTTAGATTAATTGACATCGCTTATTGTTAATACATTTGCACGCCATGTTATGGCAGGTTAAGCTGAAACAAATTTACTGTAACACCGTATGTACCATATTCTATTCTAGCTAAAAAATAATTTGATTTGATTTAAAACAGAACAGGCAAAATATGGGTGTCCTATAGGTCTCACAACATAGGTGTCGGCAACTACAGTACTTTCACAGTTTTTATGCCTTGTGACTGGGACTGTAGCTACATTTCATTGTTGTCTTTGTTTCGACAGTTCAAAAGTGCCTGTAACGGGCCTACTTGAAATAAATGATTTGATTTTGATTTTGTCTACCTCTGCCTAACCCTTCGGGGAACAGGCGTGATGTCAAGATGTAAACATAAATGAAAGTAGAATTTTCCGTTCTCACATATAAGCGCGACATATATTTCATTAAGTCTCAAAGGTCTTTAATGAAAGCTTTCTTCCTGGAACTGTTTAATAACAGCATCGCAGTGGGACGTGACCTTAATTCTTTACTTTATTTAAATAAATATGACAAAATTAAACATTGATTGTCTATTAAAACCTTTTTCAGCAGCTATCTATCTATGATCATTCATGATCATAGATAGATATGGTCATAACTACCACTGTTTGTTTCCGCATTACTCAAAGGTTTACAGGCGGACAATGCCTATGGCATGAAGTCCGCCTCTGTTCTATGTGCTTCATCCTTTCGCCAAATGTGTTAAGGTTGGCTTCCAGTTTATCCGGATGCAGCCGCATACCAGTATTGTACATGGAGCAACAGCCTATCGGTCCTCCACTACCCAGTTAGTACTGGGCAATACGTACCTATATCGACTTGGTACCTATAACGACTGCCAAGGATCTACAAATAACAGCCGGGATCAACGGCTTATCGTGCTTTCCTAAGCACGGAGGAAACTCGGTATCTTGTGAGTGATCACACATCCACGGGCCAACCTAGGCAAGCACGGCTTAACCTAAAGAGCAGCTGTTATTATTTAGCCAAGAGCTTCTCCGTTCTCCGTGGTAAATTAACATCGACGAACATCATCATTAACATTTTAGTGGAAGGCGTTCACTGCTGGGCATAGGCCTTCCCCAAGGTTGCCACAACGAGAGGTCTTGTGGTTTTGTTAATCCAGGGGTCTCCCGATTAACATATTGATTGACAAACGTATCAAAAATCTACTGTTTAAGAATACTCCTAACGAAGCTGGGAGTTACTTGTTTTTCAGCCACTGTGGTAAAGGTACATAGTTCCAACTTCTTTTGGCGTTTTTTTTAAAATTACTTTTAAATGTTACTCTACTGTCCTTAAAATACATACTCACATAAACTCCGCTTTATAACAAACAGGAATTTTTCGAACCAAAAATTAAAGTCGTTTTCCAATAACCATTTTTGCTTCAACATACTCGTACACAATTTAATGTAGGTACAGATACATACTCAATACAATTCTTTATTGCATATCACTTGTGTAATACAAGATCATAATTATTAATGAAGTTCACATGTACCCTGATAGATGACAGGCTCTACATTATGAGTCTTTTAACATGCGTGTTCTTCTTATTCGCCGTGTCGATGATTCATTTGGTGTTAAATAAGCTACAACCAGAACTCTGTCCCTTCAAAAACGTTAGTAGTCGTCTCGGACAGGTCCTTCAAAGTGAAAGTTGACTTGGAACAGAACAGGAGGTACCCATCTCCTGTTCACCACAACTCCGCTCTCCTTCTATGAGGCTCCGCAGTCACATTATACGCTTCTTATAGTTTTTATGCCGCCCATGGGCCGCTGACTTGGCTTTTCATGCCGTCGAGATATATCTCTCAGGCTTGTTTGGTTTCCTCACGATGTTTTCCTTCACCGAAGCAAGTGATAATTATACAATACGCACATGAACCCGAAAAATCTAAGGTACACGCTAAGCTAAGCAAAAAAGCTAAGCTTCATGATACAAGCGCAGCTGCTGAGCATTAGATTCTGGGTTCAATGCCAGAGTCGGACAAAATCTTTATGGGTTTTTCCATCAGGAATTTCTCAGTACGAGCCACGGAGTCTGGATTTATGCCCTGTTGATGGCATTAGGCTCACCCCCTATTACATGGGACTTAAACATAACTGGCGAAACATGGGTACTACTTGGAACAGCTCTACCTAACACCGGTGTGATGTTATGTTATGTTTCATACTAAGAGGCTGGTTTATTTCAGTATCACAATCCACGATTAGAATCCTGTAACACGGGATTAATTTCACCAATTCACGGCTGCTCTATTAAGATCCAGTGCTGGATACTGGAAACTATATTGGAGTTAATAGTGTTTAGATTGGTGAAAATTAATCTTAGAATGTGATACTGGGTAAATGCAAGTCAGTCAATATTATAATTGACCTATTGCGTTACACTTAGACCGTTCTAAGTGTGCGTGTGTAGTTCAACAACATCTATTGCGTTCTTTAAGCTGTTGAGCTGACGATTTTTGACGTGACAACGTCTTAAATTAGGTTGCGGCTGGGAGTCACTTATGAAAAAGTGTAACGCTCGGTAACGTTACGATGAGTCACCGAACGAGAGAGAGAAACAAAATATATTTCTATAGTTAAAATTTGTGCAATTCTTATTTTCATTCAATTCCTTGTTCCTATTGTGCAATTTAATTATATTCATATCAATAAATATTCTACCGAGAAAAAGACGTTGTCACGTAAAATCTTCGCCCGTAAAACCGACTTTACAGGCAACCATTTTTCCATCTAATGAGGCAATGGACCTGTATTTTTTTATCAAATCATGGTTTGTGGTAGATGGGATGCTGGGATATTCTTTCCATGTTCTATCAACGTTAAAGTTCAGAAACATAAACGAAGTAAATAGCACGAAAAACAATAAAACTTCGTAAACGTCCTTTTAAGCTAAATTGTAGAAAGCCAAGCTTACCGAGTTGGCAGATACGTTCTCATTAGAAACCAGATGTTTTAGATAATAAGTATTACTTTGGTGGCGTCATTATAATGCTGGGCTAGGAATCGTTCGTGTTATACAGTGTGATACGGTTAAAATATTTCTTATACAGCGTGACAATACAACCTTCCCAAGTTGTTTTTTTTATGAAATTGTTGCAGTACTAACTAACTCGACTGTGAGAGTTACATAATGAATTAGAGAAGGGCATTTTGATAAATCAATATCCATCAAAGAGAATAGTGTTGAGATGCTTTTAATCCAAATATAATATTGTTAAAAGAAATTTAAACGTAGCTTTTGGATTTCTTATAACAAAATTAATTTTATTTTTGCATACCTTCCAATTTTAACATCGTCGATTGACTTATTTTTAAACAACAAATTCAAATTGTTTTACATGCTATCAGTATTTAATTCGAATTAAGCTAATCCATACGTCATAATACTCAACTTATGCAATAAAAAATCACCATTTTTTCAATCTGCGAAAATGTAGCCCACTGTATCATAGTCGACATTATGTAGGTAGAAGCGAATAATTTAATTTTCCCTTGTGGAATAATCTAGACATGTCATCCTACGTTGCTGAGGAAATGGCGCCGTTATTGTTTCAGTTAGACGTTTTTCTTCATTTTTGTAGTAACAGCTGATGAGCTGACATTTAATTAAACATACATACGGCGTTTTCTCATTGGGTATGCAAAGACAGAACAGAACCTGTTACGATCCTTACTTGAGTTGCAGCTATTGTGCTTATCTACCTAATGCTAAATTCATCGTCTGCCTAGCCTTTTCCCAACTATGTTGGGGTCGGTTCCCAGTCTAACCAGATGCAGCTGAATACCAGTATTTTACATGGAGCGACTGCCTACCTGACCTCCACAACCCAGCTAGGACTGGGTAACAGGATACCCTTTGGTAAGACTGGTTGTCAGACTTTCGAGCCACTGACTACCTGTACGACTGTCAAAGATCGACAAATGACAGCCGGGACCAACGGCTTAACGTGCTTTCCGAGGCACGAAGGAAACTCGGTATGTAATGGGTGGTCACCCATCCACGGACCAACCTAGGCAAGCGCGGCTTAACCTGAAGATCGACCCAAGCGGCTGTTATAATTTCTTTTTTTAATCTGAATATCACTCACATATATGTCTAGGTTTGTATTTATTCTGCAAGGTGTTAATTATTGTTGGAGCTGAAAAACGGTCAACATAAAAAGAAAAAAAAATGTTGCCTTTTACATTAATGATCGCGTTTCTCAACAATAAGGAATAGAGTTAATTTTTGCTTTTTTACGATTTCAGGGTTGTTCCAATAATAAGAGTTTTTCTAAATAACAGGTAGTCAGTGCCCCAAAAAGTCTGACAACCAGTCTTACCAAGGGGTATAGTTACCCATTACTAACTGGGTTGTGGAGGTCAGATAGGCAGTCGCTCCATGTAAAATACTAGTACTCAGCTGCATCCGGTTAGACTGGAAGCCGACCCCAACAGAGTTGGGAAAAGGCTAGGCAGATGATTATGATGAGTAATTAAGATTTTTTATCAGAAGTTCCCGGAAAAAACACTGAAACGCGACGAGTCAAGCGAGTGAGATGTGTTTTTCTTTTTCCACGTACTCTCTATGTTCATATTATGAATTCCTGGAATTGGTTATTACTTTGTGAACTTGAAAAATTTGTTTCAATTCGTCTTTCTTTCTTTGCGAATTCCTAAAAGTTGTACCTACCGCTTAAAATCATCCTTAAAATAAACAAGCAAAATCAATATAAAACGAAGTTTATTCTTACATAAAAAATTGATATCAAAAATGTCTCTTAATATTTATAATTCACACCCACCACAAAGTTACTTTCCTTTGAAATCCACGATGACTTTCCAACGAACGATTTACACTAAGCTCCTTACATTATTATAATTCCACATCAATGAAAAGATTCCTTAATTTCAGGGCAGCATTATATTCCTTGGCAAATTACGCCACAGTCCGATAAATTTCTCTTGACATCGTAAAAGCTATAATAAAGCCAGTCGTCTCATTTTGAAAGGCTTCCCTTAACAATAATACTCGCAGTAAGCATCTCGAACTAGTGAGGTGCTTTGTTTGGAATCGATACTCGAGAGCTGCTTCTTCTTGACCCGTTGATTCGAAAATAATGTTGTGGTTGCAGTATATTTTTGACACTCAATAATACCAAATATATCTGCCCAGAAATATAATTGGATCTTGATATTTGACACAATTAGCACTTATTCATTGCTCACAGTGCACTATGCACGGAAAGTTTAGTAAAGGCTTCTAAGTCATTGTTTTCATCACTGTTTTCTGAGCCACAGTGACTTCATCCCGAGGTACTAGCGCGCTAAATGACGGTCGACACTTTTCACCCTTATGGCCTGAGTTATAAGGTTGAAAGATGGTCGACCATCAATCCTAGAACATCGTTATTGCTACACAGAAATCTAACAAATAAATCTTTTACGTGATAAAACAGCTAGACATTTCTCCAATCACGACGACATAAATCAACAAACAAACAAAAATAAAAATACCATTAAAGTATTGTTCGAATTTAAGCCGGCCCGATTCGCATTGTCATCGATATGTAACATCACTATCCGCAGTTGTCAGTTAGACCCGTGACACCGCTTGGATAACCACCAAATTAAGTCGAATTCTTTTGTTGTCGAATGAATAGTGTTGAGACAGCGATAGACACTGTTATTTCCCCTTTTCGTTTGCCTCCGATTCGCTTGCAAGATAAATTACTTAGGGAGTTAAGCTACTGCTGAAAAATTTAAGGTTGTGCGATGTTTATTTTCCCGGCTTTTAACTTTTGTTTGTGAAATGGGTCGTTTGTGTTTTTGACTGTTTTTTATAATTTTTAAGTATCATACCTAATTTGAGACAATGAAAGAAAAAGAGAAAATAATTCTTAGTTTTCACGGACTTAAGATACATAATACGATAAGCACAGCGAAAGCTCATTTTCGTTTAATAGTATACTTCTATATTTATCATTAACACTAGAAACGGGATATTTACCATGTCCAATGTTTGTGTGTTTGTGTGTCCCTGTTTATAGTGTTAATGATAATGTTAGTTACCATGACATTTTAAAAACTAGTATACTTCTCTTTTTGAAGTTTTATTTTCCATAAAGTGACTTCTTATCAATGTTTATATATATTGAGTAGAGTCAATTGTCTTTTACTTAATTAAACTTTTTAATACCATAGGGTATCGTTTACAAATAATTCAAGTTTAATCTTTAAGACAAAGACATTTTATTAATTAAAAATTTTCAAAGGCGTAGAAAAACTAAAGATACTTTTTAAAAAAGATGATCTTAAGACGTTGTCATTTTATTTTTGATGGTAATACTAAGTAATTTTGCGGTTAGTCAAACAAGAAACCACAGAGCACTAGAAAAAGTATAATAAGACTGAATAGGCAGTGTAAATTTACCTATACAAGTTCAAACGCAGCAAATGACTATGACCTCGACAGTATAATACATGTGTATTAGTATCAATATCTATACATATAATAAAACTGTAGAAAAGTCGTTTTTGTACATCGAAAAAAATTCCAAAAAAAATAGCCAGGGTGTTAAAGGACAACCAATAGAACCCATTTCCAGCATTTTTCGAATTTTTGTCTGTTTGTCTGTTTGTCTGTTTGTCTGTTTGTCTGTGTATTTGTTCGGGCATCACGTAAAATGTACAAAAGCAATGTAGATAACTTTTATACACAACGATTGAGCGTAACTTGGAGTAACATTTAGTTTTTGTTGCATTGCAATCGGTTCAGTCTATCAAAAGATATTTGAATTTAAACTGTTACAGAAGTAAAATTAGGGTTATGTGCAGTTGGTCTCACAACTTCCCGTAACTTTTATACACAACAATATGTGCGTAAATTGAAGTAATTGAACATTAAGTTTTTTGTTTCATCGTAATCAGTTCAAAACTTATAAATAGAAAGAAAGAAAAATGAAAATTAATAAAATTATAATAGTGTTTCCGAAGTAAAATATTAAAACAGCGCCATCTATCGAACTCAGACTGGACTATATCTAGACATCAACTGCGTGCAGCATTGAATATAGATATTCGATAGATGGCATTGTGCGTGTGACGTTATTTTCTGATTGAGGCATGTTTAACTATACTGATGGAGAAATTCCTGACCTATAGGGTACGTGAAATTTGTCACAACAGGTCCGGTGTTAAAGAGATAGTTATAAGTATACCAGGGAACCCGATCAGTCAATACGGTTTGCCCACACCGACAGTCGATGGGGAACGTATTAACAGAGAGTACGTATCAGAAATTAGTTATCATCCCGTGGAACTCCCAGAAATTTTACAAAATGGCTGCGCAAAGACGGGTGTTATATCTGGTGGGCTACTGCCCTACAGTTGTTGTCGGGGGGTCGGTAGTAGAATGAGTCGTTGATTGCCAGGCCAGTAGAAAGTCGTTGCCGCAGTGTTCACGGTGAGTCGGAACTGTCTGCGGCGGTAGTGCGAACCCCTTTAGTTGGGATCGGCGCTGCATGACATGTGCTCCGTTGCGTCGGACGTGGTACAGCGCCGCGATGTGGCTGACTGCTCGCATCGACCGGGAGGTACAGCTCTCAACCGGCCGAAAGTGCAGTGCCAAGGTAGCTTTATGAGGCTGAGGGTGCTGACCAGAATGTGCTTCCGCTGCATGCTGGTGGTCAGGAATACCCATTTTGAAGCTGGCTGGCTATATGGCTCGCTGCTCGAAAACTTGAGGAAGTTTGAGGAAGCTTGAGGAAGTGATGTTGATGACGTCACGTTGCTCGAAGGCTGCGCTGACGTCCATTTCGGGGTCACCAATTTGGGGGTATGGAGAACAGGGTGTAAAGCTCTTCAACCACCATTGAAAAGGGAGAATCCTCCGATCAGACGGGTGTTATGTCTGGTGGGCTACTGCCCAACAGTTGTTGTCGGGTTCTTCTGTATAGTCTTAAGTCACGAATTACTTGCGCGATGCAGAATTTAGATATATTTCGAGTTTTAGTTCATCCTCTGCGTCATAGATGGCGCTGTAGTACTTTTTGTTCTATGTTACTGAAGTACTTTTTGTAGTGCCGCTACAGAACCAAAATAAAATTTCCCTTGCTGTCGCCTCTTCAGGGATAGCAGCCACATTATTGCCTGGAGGAAAAACGGCAGACACAACATTTATTCCTATCGACTTAGACCGCACGGAAAGCCCGGTTTGCAACATATCGCGAAATAGCGATAAAGCAAGGGTTTTATGCGATTGTGTTTTAATTTTTTGGGACGAGTGCACTATGGCAAACCGCAAAGCTGTAGAAGCAGTGAATAGAACTTTCGTGCACAGTTGCGAGGCTGCGAAAATGCACAGGAGTTTCCCAATTTATTGTTATAAATAGGCGATGGCACATACCCCGTACAAGAAGATGGCAAAGTTATTTTGGTTGATAATCTCTGTTCTTGCGTTACATCACAACAGGAGCTAATTTCTTCTGTGTACGGAGATTCCACAAACATGGGAAATCAAGCCGGTTCTTGGCTATGTCAGCGAGCTATTTTGACTCCTCGCAATGTCCAAGCTGCGGCAATTAATTTAAAAATATTGATTCATGTGTCCGGGAATAGTAGAGAATACACCTCTATAAATACAGTTATGGAAGAAGATGACGCCACACACTACCCGGTAGAACTTTTGGATTCCCTCAACACACCCGGACTTCCAGCCCACAAAATAGTTTTAAAAATCGGTGGACCAATAATTCTCCTCAGAAATTGATGTCCTCCAAACTTTGTAACGGCACGGCTCAAAGTCACAAATCTGCAGCAAAACATAATCGAAGCTGAAATATTAACCGGTTGCGGCGCTGGTGATATTGTTTTTATTCCAAGAATACCTATAATTCCTAACAACTTTCCTTTCTCTTTCAAACGAGTGCAATTCCCAGTCAGTCTCTGTTATGCCATGACGATTAATAAAGCTCAGGGCCAGACATTATCCGTTGCGGGGGTGGACCTAAGTATTGGATGCTTTTCCCATGGTCAACCATACGTAGCTCTTTCTCGCGTTAACAACCCCAATAACCTTTTTGTGTACGCTCCAGATGGTTCCACAGCTAATGTTGTTTATAAAGAAGCACTAGCATAAATAAAAAAAAAATGATTTGTATCGGAATCCTCCAACAGCGCTTCGCACAAAAAAATTCATTGTTAAGTTCCGACATCCACGCGAACGAAGTCGCGGGCACAGCTAGTAAGTATATAAATTTTCGAAAACAAGAAGCTATTTTTTAGATTTTTCTTTTGTACCCTATCACAATGTTTTCTTATTTAACCCAAAGGTTGACTGGTAGAGAATGCCTTGTGGCATTAAGTCCGCTACCGCTATTGTACATGAAGTTTAAATAAATAAATAGTGCAAGTAAAAAAGGGTTACAGGGCGTCAAAAAATTTGTCCGTATCGCTGTCAACAGTAAAGTACCCAGAAGGCTGGCAGCATTGCCACGTTGGATGGCACTGCTGATTTTTTGCCCAAAAATAAGCCCGTCCTCTGGTTACGTAAAGAGTCGACCAACAGTTACCTAGGTTATTTTGGCCCAAAATGTGGTAAGGTTGGCTTCAGAAGCTTACTTGACGTCCTCAAATATGCAGGAGTTATATGATTTCACTCACTGCTGGGTATACGCTTGTGCCAATCTCCACGTTCCAGTTTCAAGCAAGTTTTTGGGCAACAATTTTGTCTGCCCACATGAGCAGTGCTACAAAGAATTATATATTAAAGAAATATGATCAACATGTCAACCGAAATATTCAAGCTTAAAACCGACCCAAAAACCCATGGCGACGTTAAACCTTATCTAAGCATCGCTGAAGTTACCTACGTACATTTCGCGTCTTAATTTATTTACTGGCCCAAAGTTGGAAGAACGCCAAATCTAGTAAAACGAATCCGGCATTTCAGCGACTCTCTTGCGGTTTTCAAATGAAAACGCTTAGTAAACTTGCGCAGATGAGCGCTGTTATTTTGTAATGTGTTAAGCACGTACTACCCCTAAATTGGAAATGCAACTTTGTAACCGAAATCATAGGGTTTCAATTCCAAGTTTAAGGTTTAGGTTGCTAACCAGATGATTACATAAAAGTACCGAGTTAAACTGTGAGCTTTTAAATAATGATTAGGTACTGTTTTGGGGTAGTTACGCCATATTTGTGCTCGGTTTAAGGGCTTTTATTTCAAGTGCTGTAATAAAATAAGTGTGTGGTTGAAACTTTTAGCCCGGTGTTGCTTGTGAATCAAGTTTTACAATTTTTAAACGTAAATAACGAAACATTACACTTTTATTACAAGTACTGCAAAATTCGAAATATTTCTGGAATAATAATAATAATATATCTTGAGACAACCAACACACCGCCATCTGATCCCAAACTAGGCAGAGCCTGTACTATGGCAACCAGACAACTGATAAACATACTTATCTATATATATAAAAATGAATTGCTGTTCGTTAGTCTCACTAAAACTCGAGAACGGCTGAACGGATTTATCTTATCTTAGTCTTGAAATGTTCGTGGAGGTCTAGGGAAGGTTTAAAAGGCGAGAAAAAATCGAATAATTTCCGGAAAAACCCTAAAAACAGCCCTTTTCTATTTCCCATACAAACGTTTTCTAAATAAAATGTAGTCAATTTGAACTTTAGGGTAGCTAACTTTACAGGGTAGGTAGGTAGGTAGGTAGGTAGGTAGGGTAGGTAGATAGGGTAGGTAGGTAGGTAGGGTAGGTAGGTAGAGTAGGTAAGTAGGGTAGGTAGATAGGGTAGGTAGGTAGGGTAGGTAGGTAGGGTAGGTAGGTAGGGTAGGTAGGTAGGTAGGGTAGGTAGGGTAGGTAGGGTAGAGGTAGGTAGGTAGGTAGGTAGGTAGGGTAGGTAGGGTAGGTAGGGTAGGTAGGGTAGGTAGGGTAGGTAGGTAGGGTAGGTAGGGTAGGTAGGTAGGTAGCGTAGGTAGGTAGGTAGGGTAGATAGCGTAGGTAGGTAGGTAGGGTAGATAGATAGGGTAGGTAGGTAGGGTAGTGAAAGTAGTAAGTAGGAAAACATGCATTGCAACGCATGCCGGGCACAGCTAGTTTAGTAATAATAATGAATAATGTGGAAGTATTTATATTTCGAGAGTTATTTATTATCTATTTATTTAGAAACGTGAGAATACCTACTAAAAATGTGTGTATTGATGACTTCTACATGACCAATAGTGAAATATCGAATCATATTTTGACATCGACTTATATAATTATGAGGACACTACTTTTTGTCACAAAAAACCGTAAAAATCGTGAAATAATTTCAATTTCTTGCGTAAAGCCCCTTTAAGTAAATTAAAAAAAAAAACAATTCTTAATTATCTAGGAGCAAAATACTCAAAAAATAAATAAAAAAGCTGTTCAAAAATCGAACTGAGCAGAACAAGTAGGTCTTATCAGTATCGCAAACTCCTTCAAAACAATATTAACACCTCCAATAGAAATAAATACTCATAATAAATCTTTAACAATAAATAAATTTTCAAGTTTGGAATATTAGAAAATCCTTTATCAAACCCGACTTCTGGGAGTCTGTAATAAATTGCCTGTCTTTTGTTTCTTTCAGCTAATCAAAGTGACGTTGAGGCCACTGAATTCGCGGGGCAACACTGGGCAACATTTTACTATAGAATGTTGATTCTGCTTTCAAGATGTTGACAATGATAAGTATATTGTATCTACTTTGTGGCTTATCTCTAACCTTTAAGTGGTCGTCAAGAAAATACAAGAAATCCTATCTTACTTCGTACTAATAGATTTAGTAGGTATAATATAGTGTGTGTCTTTGTTTGTTCAGATGTTTGTGACTTTGAATGTTTGTGCATGGGTAAAAAAGGGTAGACCATGACATTTATTATGACATGGGATATTATTCTTTATTCCCATATTGGACACGTTCCTGTGCGATTATTAATACTTTTTTTGCCGTATTCGACTTGAATTGTACAGCATGTACCAAAAACTATATGGTCGATTACGGTGATTATCCCACTGAGAAATTTGGACAGTTTGACGGTACTGCAGCCTTAATATGACCACACCTTTCTGGTACACACTGTATTCGATCAGCTACCAGAATAAAAAAAAAATACCGAATTCACGCCAGGGTTATGGCCACAGACGACAGGGGAATGTTTTGTCTTTAATTATAGCTTCCTCAAGTTGAGGATGTTCCTGGAGTTTGTCCATTTTGAATATAAGCTTTAATTGACGTCGGAATACGACAGCATTTGATTCCAATCTTTTGTAAAATGCTCCTGCTTACCGACAGCTGTCTTTTACGACACTTCAAAGTTTTCTGGTTAATTTCTTTTTCTAATGAGAGCCGCCTCTTTAAAAGTATAGATGATCTATAAACAGAAATCAAAATTGATAAAATGTCAATAATTCCAAAGATGTTCTTTCTTAAAATAACCTGCTTGATCCGTCTTTTGGATGCATGATGAGAAAACTAAATTCAAAAGGATGCTTCAAAATAAATTGAAGCTTAACTGTCAATTATGGTACCTAGACAATTTTGCAAAAATATTCATCACTCAAAACTTCAAACAAAATTGACATTTAAAGTTACGCCATTTCACAATTCATCAACTCAAAGTACCGTAGCAGAATTACGTCAAATATTTAGGTAGGTTGTAACAATAATCTTCGCTAAGCATGGTAATGTTATGCAAAGCGTCGTTCACACAGCTCCGTTGGGAGCATTTTAACGTAATGCCGTCCGTCAGGCAACGCTATCCATTTGTAGGGGCAGCATCTGCACGACTCATATCGCGCGATTGATAACTGGATCATTAATCTGAAGAGGGAGCTTTAAAACTATTTTGGGTGGGAGAGTTGAGTTTTGGGTTTTAATGGTACGAGCTAGTGGAGGAATGTGTGATGGAAATGAATTCTGTTTTAACATAAACATACACCATGTATGTATGAATCTAATTAAATCTATTTACCTGCTAATTACTTTTGGACGAACAATTTTTCGCTGAATTTGAATGTTCAAATTGACGTTTATACAAAGGAGTAGATATTTACACATGTAAATATAAAAAGCAGAAAGATGCGGTTACCTTTCTTCAAATCATCATCTTCCTGTCCTTGTCCCAAGTTATTTGGGGTCGGCGCAACACGTTTTTTTCTTCCATTCTCCTCTGTCAACCGTCATGCTATCATTTACTTCTTTATCTTTCATATCATTCCTCACACAATCCATCCATCGTTTCTTTGGTCTTCCTCTCCCTCTCCATCCATCAACTTATAGAAAAAAAACACATAATTTCGTCCCTTCCCGATCTTAGTAACACAACATCAAAATTCAAGTACGTCTAAATACAAACTGAATCAATTTAAAGGCAGCTAAAGACAACGATTAAATAAATTAAAAACGCGAAGTAAATTGCAATGTCAATCAGAAGGCGCTGCGTCATTGCTCAGGCAATCCATCTTCATAAGACCGCGAGTCTTTAAGAAAAATAAATTGCTTCTTACGTCACGCTGTACGAGATAAACACGCAATATGAGTGTTAGCTTCGTGGGAGAATGACGTGTCACGTCTGTACATAAATATTGGCATTAGGGACGTGAAGGCCTAAAGAATGGTACTTACTGCGAGTATTGCCTTCGAGAATTTATTTTGTAAATATTCGTTGCTCGAGCTTCTGTTACGTAATAATCAATCATGAAGTACATATGTACTCATGATAGAATAATATTACCAGCCTGTTACTGTCCCACTGTTGGGCAAAGGCTTTTTCTCATTCATAGAAGGCACGATCATTTGTTTTTTGCCGGATTTGAACCCACAACCTCGTGCATGAGAGGCGGGGCCTTAACCACTGGGCCATCATGACATAAAACGTTTAATTAAGACGGTAAAAAAATATCGGGAGGCTAAGTGCGAATCTATAAAAGTAGTGGACGACGAACGAAATAGTTCAAATTCAATTTCATTTAATTCAATCCATTTCAGATCATATAAGTATACATTTGACATAAAAATTAACAATATTATCAAATCAAAATCTCCGTTACAACTAGCACAAACATAATCTGAATTATAATAATGGATTGACTGTGTGAAAGATGATTACTAGATAGAAAATTACTTATGAGATAATGACTAATTTTAATTAATGACTAAAGGCTTATATCGACGCCGACGGTGGAAATTTAGAGCCCTGTAAGGGACAATAAGTGTGCTGTTGTAATTTCAACTTTCGACGCTAAGACTAAAACTTGAATATCCAACTGGAAGCTCAACATCCCTTACACCATTTCAAATTTCCACCATCAATAGGGTAGGGAAATGGTGTTTTATGAAGACAGATGCCAAACACCAAACACTGGTATTTAGTGTTTGCCATCTGGCAACCAGAAAACAGAAGAGTTTATCGTTGCTTTCATACTTGGTAGATTGACGCGCCACGCTGTCGTTCCCAAAGGCCGCCGCCACTTAAGCTGTTGGACTTTACAGTCTCGCAAACCCCGACCATCTTATTTAAACCTTGGAACACGTGTTACTGGACATAATTCGAATAACCCAAGTTCGAATGGTGACGATTTATCAAAATACCATGTGATTATAATGAAGAAACTGTTGGTGGTGCCTTGGCGACAATAGTTTAATTGCTGCTTTATTTTAGTGAATTTTTCAACAGAATTGTGTCTATGAAACTATTTAGCTAACGCTCAATTAAATAATTTTTAATGAATTGATCGATATTTTGGGGTTTAGTATATAAATGGTAAAAAGGAACCCTTAATTTGCGATAATTCTTTCTTGACTGAAGTTTTCTAGAAAAAGAGAATGACCAAAGTTGGTACCAAAAAGTCTCGCGCCTCAAAAACAAAATATTATAGTAATTAGTTTCATATTTTTTTACGGCATTACGCGTCGGGGATTTGATTTTTGAACTGGAAATATACTTTTCGAGTTTAAAAGTATGAATATTGTTTTACTCCCTTTATATGACGTTCCGTTTCAATTGAACAAACCCTTGTCTGTCGAGCGGTCTCTAAAATTAATTACAATTAAGTAAGATCAGTACACCAAATCGATTTAGTTTGGTTTATTGCTGTTTGTAACAAAATAGATTTTCTCAGCCTAAAGATTTTGATTTATCGATTACATCCCTAAATCCCGACTAGTTTATAGCACTTACTATACTCTATGGTTTATAGTTATCTTATCTGTGGCATCTGACATTTGTACTGTACTGAGTGTACTGACTGACTATTGGCAATGTAAAGGTCTAAAATAAAATCGAGTTTCAGTCAAGCATACTGTGGATGTTACTTTAACTCGTAATAATTCTTACTAATATTAGTGTATTACGCTGTTTTTAGAGCAATAATGTAATGTATGTGTGTTAAAATACGTCGTTGGTAGCGTCGAAAAATAGACCTACTTTTTAGGTTAGTTTCGATTTTATAAAATAACTCTGAAACGCGGGTTTTTTTTTCAAAAATAATTTTTGTAGGAGTTAATACGATCAGTGTAGTCTATAAAAAACAAGGTTTGATTTTGATGCAGCATGGTACGGGATTCCATACTTCCATGAGCATTCTCTTTTATTGATTTCTTTTTTATAGTAGTGTAATATGTATATATTTTCTATCTTTTTACGAACTGCGTCTGATTTTTATTGCTTCCTAATAATCTCGCAATCGAAGTAAGGTTTGCTGTAAGAAAACCCAGTTTTAGGTTAAGCTCGCCGTTGTACATAAGCTAAAAATTGTAATTTTGTGTGTATATCTTTTAATTTTGTGTGCAATAAAGAATAAGAATAAGAAAAAGAATAGGTTAGAATACAATTTATTTTTTGTTTTTTTCAGTAAACACAATTACTATTAAACGTTACAAACGGTCCTGTTTTCTTCCGTTCCTTGCTGACGATAATTTTCAACGTAGATAAGATTGTAATGTACTGATAACCATCAAATAACTTATTCCAATGCTTCCGTTCCAGCAAAACTATTACAGTTTACTTTATTTATATGAAGGCACTAGAATTCTGCTAAAATAACAGCTACAATTGTTGACAACTGATTACAGTTAAGAAGATACAGACTGTGACAGACAAACGGACAAAAGACGTAGGAATGAATTTGCGCATTCCTTTGTTTATTTTGTGGCGAATGTACAATAACCCATCAATATGTGTATGTTGTTGGTGAGGCTTATGTATGAATAAATAAATTTATTATATGGTTTAAGTTTTGAAACTGTCATGGTTACTAACATTATAATTAACACTAGAAACGGGATATTTACCATGTCCACTGTTTGTTTTGAGTTCCAGATATGACGAACAATAACGAGCGGCAGCGTTGCGAGTGACAGTGGTAGCGGTACTGAGTGCAAAAAACGAACAAGAAAGAGGGTACACCGATTTGTCTGCTCATAAACACCCACCCGCAATAACTTCAGTTTATCCGTGATCATGGTGCTTGCAACAGCGCCGAAATATCGGGAACTTAAAACAAAAAGTGGACATGTTAATATCCCGTTTCTAGTGTTAATTATAAATTTAAGGTTCTACGAGCATCATTTTTATACGGAACCCTAAAAAACTGCTCAGGATAAAAACGGCTATTTGCTCATCATTAGCTGCCTCTGCCTATCAATAAAATATAATCTAATGTAGTTTGTCCGTCGTAAACATGTTTACAGGGAACTTTGAACGATTTTTTCGCCATCCATATTTTTCATGGAATAGCCTTTATAAGTCGTTCCTGGTTTCTATTAAAAAACAAGCCAAAGATGAATTCAATGACAAAAATAGTATGTTGCAAACGGTAAAATGCAGGACACAGCTGTTTTTGCGCTATTTCAGTGTTGCTTCCATAGTTAAAGATGTTCATGCATAACATTGTTCCTTATCAGGGTTTCAGTGGCAGTTCATATACGTTATTGACTGTGACAAAATGTATCATCATCTTAATCCACTGCAGGATAACCGGGTGCACCTGGAAACCAGTGTTTTACACGAAGCGACTCACCTTTCTCTACTGACTACGTGTAAAGATCGAGAAAGATCTACAAATAACAGGCAAGATCAGCAGTCAGTCTAACCGGATGCAGCTGAATACCAGTATTTTACATGGAATGACTGCCCATCTGACTTCCACAGCCCAGTTAGTACTGGGCAATACGATACCCCTTGATGAATGGTTGTTAGACTTTGGGGTCACTGACTACCTGCAACGACTATCAAAGATCTACAAATGATACCCGGGACCAACGAACGGTTTAACGTGTTTTCCGAGGCACAGACGAAACTTGGTATGTTTGGTATATTATGGGTAGTCACCCATCCACAGGCCAACCTAGGCACGGGACCAACATCCTATACCCTACCATATTGCCACTACACAAGCTGATAGTAACGGTTTTGATTAACGTCGTCGTAGGACTGCTAGACAATTCTATTATCAAAATCAAGATATTTTTATTTTATATAGGCCTACATGGGCACTTATAAAACGTCGACAAAAAGGTGCACGGTTCGGGTTGGTCGTTTCCTATGGAGAGGAACCGGCAAGAAACTCCATGGTTACTCTTTTATAATGATTTGATTTTACAATATTATCATGTTACAGCATTAGTACTCAAGTATGGCGGGACAGCATAGGCCCGACAAATAAGTTGTTGCTTACTACACAAAAAACGGAAAACAAGATAAGAGTTTAACAAAAGTTAACACGCATCTAGGAATCTATAAGGCCTACACTATTCATACATTCACAAACAATCGTTAAAAAGAATTTAAACAAAGGCAAGAAAATATTATAAAAGACTAAATTAAACATGTGACACAAATTTTCATCAGTGCTGCAACTATTCTGAACAAAAGGTGTTTAAATGATTTGAGAACTATTGTAAAAAAAATCTGATTAAAAGGAAAATTATTTGTTTTCAACTTTCAACTAGCATAACACAAATCATGTTTACAGGTTATAGGCGTTACATTAAAATCGATACCCATTAGTTGGACACTTTACGTGACATGTTCACCAATACTACTTGAACTTTCATGTCATATATCAACATCGAAAAACAGACTCAATACTAGTAGAAACAAGGTGTGAAGGTTTAATTCTTGTGCATTTTCAGGAGTTCTTCGTGGATTGGTCGATTGTCGGACGGTATTTCGTTATGCATTTCCCTTGGATAGGTAAATTGCATTGTTTAGTAGTTCAGTAACTAGTTAACATTACTATGTTGGCTTATTTAACTTGTGCAGTTTTACTTAAAATTTCACTTGATGCTTGAGTGGCAAGGGTGCTGTTATTCTGTTAATTTAGTTTCACGGGCTAAAGTTCGGATAATTGCATTTAGAGGAACCTGTGTTCTTCGTTTATCATACCTTCTGATAAACGAAGATAAACATCATGACGAAACCAGCATGGCTGAGAGATAAAGAAGAAAGAATATCGCAATCGCGAAAATTAATCAGCTCTCTTATACATTTGGGTCGACTAGGTACTGATTTTATATTTTTTTATCATACATGCACGGACCATCTTGCTATCTCTCAAATACAGCAAGAATCGGAAAGGTGTGGTTATATTTAAGTGTGTTGTACCGAGCTTCAAACACACATATACACTTTACGTGTTAACCAACCGATGCCTAACAACGAGGCAGATCGAATTCGGCACTCTTATTATTAAAATTCCGAAGATATTAATTAATTATTTTAATACTTCATGTGTAGCAGTAGTTGTACATAGGAGGACTTAATGCGATAAGGCTTTGTATACTGGTCACTTTTAGGTTTAAAAGGAGAACATTGTGATATTGTGTACAAAATAAAATAATTAACGTCCAACTCCATCATTAACTATTTAAGTTGACCTAAGCCCAACTCAAACGAAAGTGAATCAAACATTATACCTGAAAACTTAAATTAGAAATATCAAATTTCAAGTTTCATACATGAATTCGATTTTAGTTTTGAAAACTTTTTGTTTTCTATACATAACTTTTGTTAATCTACATTTTGAAACTTGAAATACTTTTAATAGAGTTAGTTTTTTAAATATATTTAAAGTTGAAAAAGTTTGTTGTTAAACATTAACGAGTAACATAATACACGTCTTTAATCCCCGAAGGTGTAGGCAGAGGTCTACGTAATAAATAGTACACCCACATTTCGCCAGTTATGTATAAGTCCCATGCAAATAGGGTGAGCTTATTGACATCATCCGGGCACAAACAACGCGTACTTTGATGACTATACAAAAATATTCTTGGCAATTTAAGCTCCATATGAGATACCAATGGAGATAACGCATCATAACATCACGCCTGTAAAAGACGAAGGATTGAGCAGAGTTGTATCTCACCCACATTTTCCAATCGTATTTGAGGATCATGTACTAGGGGTGAGCCTATAACATGGGACTTTACGTATTTACTTCTAGTGATCACAAATATCGCTAAGAAAGTGAGAGAAGCAATTCCCGTAGTTTTAACAAATTTCAATTTGGTTCTGTGAAAACCTCTAAGTCCCTTACATTTCTGATAAGTTTTTGAGATGAATTGTCACTGGGAGGAAATGATGACTAGATGTTGATGGTTTATAATCACAAGAATTGGCCTTCAGGTAATTCAAAAAAAAACAAATTCATTTAATTCAGGTACGTAGCCCATTTTGCAACGAATACAAATACAAAATCAACAAATATACATATGTAGAACAATAAATAATTACAATTTTATTAGTCTCTTACGGGCGACACTGTATCAGCAATCATCCTCAGAACTGACCCAATAATGATCCAATCATCATTCTGCATTTTACTGCCCATATCCCAATTTATTTAGGGTCGGCGCAGCATGTCTTCTTCCATACTTCTCGTCATCTTATCAGCCATCTCCTTTCTTTCCCTATCATCCTTCACACAGTCTAACCATCGTTTTTTGGTCTTCCTCTACTCTTATACCCATCCATATTCATACCCAAAACTTTCATCACGACATTTATCTCATTCCTCCGCATCACATGCCCATACCAAGTCAACCGATTACCACACAACTATTCAATATTGGTTCAATAATTCCAGTCCGATAAATATGTTACATCATTCAAGAAATAGTATTTACTGTTACTATACAATCCGATTACGTCCTGAAATTGAGAGTTACCAAACATCGCGTGTTTGGAGACACTAAAAATACTATTATTAAAGGCAGTCGGTTCGTTTAAAGTTGCTCGCCAAATGGGTACGAATCAACTTCTACTATGTAATTAATTTTCTGTAATTCCATGTTTTCTTACTACAGTCACCTTTTGAATGAGTCATTATCGGGACAAAGAAAAGTTTGGTGGATATTATTATTGTTCTAATTTTAGAAGCAAAGTGAATCGTAGTTGGTTCAGTTGAGTTGTTTAGGTTTGATTTTGTAGTTTTTAGGGTTCCGTAGCCGAATGGCAAAAAACGGAATCTTTTTAGATTGGTTATGTTGGTCTGTCTTTTTATTCGTATGTCACAGCCACTTTATTCCGAAACTTTTAGGACTACACAGTTGAAACTTGGTAGGTAGAGGTATTCTGTAAACCACTTTACGATTTTTTTAACAAAAATAAAACCTATACGTGCGGGGTGTCTATAGATAGGTCTTTAAAAACATTGACATGACATTGAGGTTTTTCAACCCATTTTTTCTCAAAGTCAATCGTTTGAAAGATAGAAACTTCCAAAGTGGTTAAATGTGTGAGGCCCCCTGTAATTTCTAAGGTAGAGGAGGAAAATTCTGAAAAAATATAGGATTGTAGATGACCAGATCAATGAACTTGGATGAATCAAAACGATTATCAAGAGACCGTAGCAGGCAGTCTTCTGAAGTTTCATCATCATCAGAAAAAGGCGTTGGTTAATGTATGAGTTGTTGTCTATGTAATGTTGCATCTGTTACCTTGAAATATCTTGCATTAGGTGGCTCAATAAAAATAACCACATCTTTATTGGAACATTTAAAAAAATATAAAAAGATACTATGCATAATAATATCTTATTTTTGTACTGAAAAAAAAAACAATTTTGACTTATTTCCTAATTACTCCAAAAAAAAAAACATTTTTTGAGTTACAGCTTTTGGTTTACGGGATAGCATTAAATAGCCAACCGCAAATTAATTCTACGACCTCAAAGAAAACCACGGAAAAACTTGGTAATGTACTGGTAAGGAAAATATACATTTTCTTAATGAATTGAAAATGGCAGGGGATTCTACTGGCTGTCACGTTCTATGTAAGTTACTTAGCTGTAAGCGTTTGCGAAGGAAAACATTAAATTAAGGTACATTATTTTGTTTTTGTACCTATTAAGGATGCTCTGTAACTAAATGTATTTATAATTAAATAATGCAGACTCCTACTTATAATGCTGTTGTACCTATTACAAAAACAGTATACAGTGAAAATGTTGTAACTAAAATAAATAAAAATTTGGGACAAAGTTGAGTACCTAATCATCTTTGAACCCAGTCAAATTTACCTTAAATTTCATAATATTTATTCTGGGGAAAATTGGCGATAGTGATGCCCACCTATAATTCAATTTATTCAACAAATTCAAGTGTCATAAGTAAAGTATTTTTTCATGTCACCCGCGAGAACTACTTCAATAAAAATACATTAGCTTAAAAAATTATGTCGTCGCAAAAATATCAGTCAAACGATAAAAGTCCCATAATTGAACATCAATCTATTTCAGATCAGGCCCACGAGATCCGAATCGAATGACGTTTCAAATCGATTCATGGCTGTAACCAAATTATTCCAATCACGAGTACCATTCGATATGCAGCTTTGGAATAAATCTGAAACACTGGTTTCGCTCAGAATTATTTGCAATGTTCCAATTTGCCGTTCTGTCATATTTCTCTACTGAACCAAGGTAGATTCCAAGATCTGGAAACATCAGTTAGCTCGTGGTTTAACTTAGACATGTTTCAGTTTCTATCTTATAGATACCTATAGTTTGACAGTCGCTGTCACTGGACGATATCCCACCATACCTTTCAAATTAAACCAACGTTTAGCCGAAGTATGTGGTAAATAACGGTTATGGAATACAGCTTTTCTGTGATGCGCTGTGCCTTTTGCAAGGGCATATTAAATAATGTCACGCGTGTAATCACTAAAGAGTTAGGCAGAGGTACGCCTAATAGTAAACCCACATTACCACACAAAGGGGGCGAGCCTATTGCCATCAACCGGGCACAAATCCAGACTCTGTGGCTGCTACTCAGAAATTCCTGATGGAAAACCCAATAACAATTTGTCCGAACCGGGAATCAAACCCAAGACCTCAAGCTCAGCAGTCGCGATTGCGGCCACTAGAACAACAAGGCACGCAAATTAAATTAGCTAGCAAAACCTATTTTCCTATTTGCGTTGTTGTCAATTTTCTGATTGCACTCTCTTAATTATCGGCCTCTTAATTATGTAATCAATTAGACCTGATTCAGTAACTTTAGTTTGTTCGCCTACAGTGAATATATTTATGCCTGACTTTATCATAATCTCCAACTGCGACAGCGTGTTTCGCTATTATTCCTATATTACTGTAGTCACCTACTACATTTATTTATATATTTTATCGTGAACAAACAAAAAAACGTGAACAAACTTTTTTATAAATATAAATCCTATATAAATCCTCCACGCTTGTTAGTTTACTGTTCTCTATGCTATCTGAAGTTCTTGCTGTCACTCCTTCTGTCTTGTGGAACTCTTGTGTGAGCGTATTTTATGGGAACTTTTTGTGTGTGGAAATAAACTTTCATTCTTCTTTTCACTGTTATTGTGACTACTTATTTTAAAACTCACACTTCACCCACTACTACCTGCATTACAAAACAACTTAGTATTATACTTCCCACAGACAAATCCAAGAAAGAATAAGGAGTAAAATTAACAATAAAACAAAAAAATATGAAAAGTGAACAGAAGAATAGCTTAAAAATAAGATAATTACATTAAACTTGGTCCTCTATGAGGCCAAAAGACCCTATGTCAGCATGCCAAGCGACAAATAATTCAATAATTGAACATCGACTTCCATCTATTTTAAATCAAGCCAAAGAGTCAATTCAGATGACGGCCGGAACGATTCATTGAGGTGGGCGAAATGTACCGATTAAGGAAAATGGAACGATACCGGTGAATCTTATTGAATTTCCATTAAACGCCATGGGTAGACCTTCGAACGAACAGCGGAATAAATATTGTTTTATTCGGAAATGAAAACATTTGGAGAAACATTATTTTGTTTCTCTGTGCTGATTTTGATTGGCGAAGGCAGAAGTGAAAGAAGGCACTGACAGAGGTGAAGTGTGAGTGAATATTTATCTGCTATAATTATGATTTATGTATTCCATTATCTTTTCTTCTTTTACACACTATGTCAACATCTCTTTTTTTGAGTGTTCCGTAGTCAACAAGGAACCCTTATAGTTTCGCCGTGACCGTCTGTCTGTCCGCAGTTTAGCTGAAAGACTCTTAGTACTAGAATGCTGTTATTTGGCATGAATATACAAATTAGTTACGCCAATTAAGTGGTAAAATAAAATTGTTATAAGTATTTTTTAGGGTATCTCCTGTAGGTACACCGTACACGTAAAGTGAGGTTTTTTTTCTCGCGTACCCCGTAGTGTGAGATGTTGTTGAATAGGTCTTTAAAAAAGATTGCGAGTTTGCTCAAATAATTGTTCGATTAAGGGATTCGTTTGTGAAATATTAAGCTTAAAAGTACTATTTTTTTTTGGACTCAAGCTTCTCCCCCCTTTTTTTTTTTTTTTTTTTTTTTTTGGGGGGTGAGAAATCATCAAATGACTCCTCCCGCTCTGGGCGGAGCGGAAGGGAGTGTCAGACTCTTACTGACTAAAAAACACCCATGTTCCTTCATTGGCCCTTTATGTTCCAGGGCCGCGGTATCTCTTTCGAACAGTCCCGCAGCCCTGGCAGGAGCTTCTCCCCCCTTGACCAGCTATACGGTTGTGTTGTGTTTGAGTGTGTGAAAAAATTAATGGTGGCAGTATATGTATGTAACGAAGTTACAAGAAAAACTATCACAGCTAAGTAGGCTTCACAAGTTTACGAGTAATAGTCGATCAACTTATAAAATGTAGTTGGATAAGATATTTTTCGAAACATAGTGTCATCTATCCTGGTCACAGCGGAGAATGGAACCGGCGAGAGATGTCGTGCGGTATCCACGGATCAGCCTTACGGCTAGCACCTTTTGGGGCGCGTTCAGGTAGTGCTTGGCACGCTCCCGCGAGGTGGCGAGCCTCCTTGCCGGATTGCCGCCATGGGATCTGGAGGCCATAGTCCTCGCGCGCCTGCACGAGTGGCGCGCGGAGGCACAGCGCCGGGGGTCAACTCCGCTGCCGCGACAAATTGTTGCGCAGTGGACAGACTTCCGGCGGGATCTCATGGCGACATGGAGAGAGCGACTATCGCAACCCCGTGCAGGGCACGCCACGATAGTGGCGGTAAGTCCCCTCTTTGAGGAGTGGCTAGGAAGGCGCCACGGCGCCCTCACCTTCCACCTGACGCAGATCCTCACCGGACACGGGTGCTTCGGGTGGTACCTGCACCGAATCGGGGGGGAGGAAACGCCCGGATGTCGGATGACGACGGGCAGGCCGTGTCGACGGCGCGTTCGTGTTCCACGCGCGCCTCAAAGAGTTGTCAGCAACGGGAGGGGCCCGCAAGGGCCGGTGCCTGCCACGTCTCTACTAGATCAAAAAATGTCCTTAATACAAGGTGTAAAATGACCGTACTCGTGGGAGCACGGTTTTTCAACTGCGACTGCCTATCTGACCTCCATAACCCAGTTAGTACTGGGTAACACCATACCCCTTGGTAAGACTGATTGTCAGAGTTTAGTTAAAGATTATTAAGCAACGATTATGAAGTTAGGGGACTACAAACTATTTTCGGCACAATATTAATGGCATTGGTATGTTATGTAAGTCATTGGGAACGTAGAATGAAAAATGCAGAATTGCCCCTCTGATTGAGTAAGCCCAGAGCCGGTTTGGCACCGGCTCTGGGCTTACTCAATCAGAGGTGACTATGGAAAGTGCAACTTATCGAGAATGATTTTAAGTTTTATTTTGATAATACTCTTTCAATCTAAACTAACACGAATATACTAATAGTATTATAAAAACATATACATGACATGTCGAAGAGAAGAACCTCCTTTTTATTACGTTGGTTAAAAGAAAAAATTGTTTGTAAGTTTGTTTGTAGGGGGTAATCTTCGGAACTTCTGATGCAATTCCGAAAATTCTTTCTCTAACCGGAATCTACATTATCCCTGAGTGTCATAGACTACATTTAAAACGTTTCCGTGGGTAAATTTCCATACCGCCCCATAACGCTAAGTCAGAATTTATAAAAAGGCACACTGTACACCATTTCTCATATTTTCTGAACATCGGGCCAACAAGCTACCATCCTGCCTAAATGTTGACTTAAAAGTTAAATGAAAGAAAGTTTTTTTCTACAAAGTTTGCAGGACCTTCGAACACAGTTAACGTAGGTTGACGCACCCCGATCAAACTTTGGCCCATAATAAATTTAAAGTTCTCCTATACCGGTCAAGGGATTTTTAATAATCTCCATGCTAGGATGAATAAATTATTGGATATTGAATAAAATTTTCAAAGTTTGACATGGGTACTTCATTTGTTTGAAAGAGAAAAGTTTCAGATTATTTTGATTGGTAATATTCGGTAGGTAGGTAGCCAGGTAAATTATGAAACTCAAACAACTTTTGTTTGAAGATTTTCTTTGTTGGTTTATTTATTTGAGCAAGATAAGCTGTTGTTCGTAATCCTGATCTCTTTCCAGTCATGTCTGATTGCCAGTCCACTAGACTAGGGAAGAGAATGTGCACCTTTGTTTACACACTTGCGCGTTATAATAATTAGTATTTAGTGCGTTAATGTTTAGTCTTCAATGAGACTGGCCACCATGACCAAAAATGATACCCTGATAAATCAAATTTTGTTTCTTTTCATTTTAATTTACAATGGTTTTTTTTTTTTACAATGGTTATCACATCACTTAAACACCCTTTGTTCAGAATAGTTGCAGCACTGATGACAATATTTTTGTCACTTGTTTAATTTAGTCTTTTATAATATTTTCTTGCCTTGTATAGATTCTTTTTAACGATTGTTTGTGAATATGTGAACAGTGTAGGCCTTGTAGATTCCTAGATGTGTGTTAACTTTTGTTAACCTCTTATCTTGTTTTCCGTTTTTCTTGTGTAGTAAACAACGACTTATTGTCGGGCCTATGCTGTCTCCCCATACTTGAGTACTAATGCTGTAACATGATAATATTGTAAAACTAATCATTTTAAAAGAGTAACCATGGAGTTTCTTGCCGGTTCTTCTCCATAGGAAACGACCAACCTGAACCGTGCACCTTTTTGTCGACGTTTCATAAGTGCCCATGTAGGCCTATGTGAAATAAAAATATTTTGATTTGATTTGATTTTGATTTGATTTATCAGGGAAAGATTATGATTAATGTGTTAAGGAGTAAGTTCTAGGAGAATGACTGCACAAGATACATTGTTAATCGAAGCTCAGGTCGATTAAGCAATTAACCTAATATATACTGTTAAAATTTATCTGAAAATTCTGAAATCCCTACAAAATGTAAATGAATAATTATAACATTATTATTTAAATAACGCCTCTACAGAAAATATCAGCCCACTAATTACCAGACACGTTCATACTCCATTTAAATGCAGGTGGGTTAAACATTTTGTTAATAAATTTAATTCTCAGAGTAAAATTTACATATTATGAAACTTTTCCTGTAATTGTTGAGCATAATAACATTAAGTAATTCAAACCCTTGGTATAATTACGAAAGGATAATCTCGTTACGGTTGTCGGCTTAAACTTTTATATAACTAAATAAGAGTTTACAATTATGGCGATGACATTACACGTTTTGTGGGACTGTTCCAGTTTAGGTTAAGTGAAGTAGTGTTGTAAAAAGATATGAGTGTTTAATTTCTATGCTTTTTAGAGTTCTGTACCAAAATATTTAAACAAAGTGCGAACCTTATAGTTATTTCATCTGTTCTGAAACACGCGTTGTGTCTAAAATGAATCAAAATCTGAATCTGTGGGTTTGATAATTATATTTCACTAGCTTATGCCCACGGCTTCGTTCGCGATGAGGTCGGTAATTATCCCACGGGATCGTACTACCGTGATAAAAGCATCCTATGTATTAATCCAGGTTATAAAGTATCTGTGTGCCAAATTTCAACCAAATCCGTTTAACCGTTTTTGCGTGAAAGAGGAACAAACATCCATACATCTTCACAAACTTTCGTATTTATAATAGTAGTAAGATGTTTGTGCACTAGTTTAATTTTTTTTTTACTTGAAAAGATTGATTAACACTTCAAGATCGTTCAAACCAGTACAGACAACTAAATGCGCCTGCTAGCACTTTACAAACAATCTATTGTATCTAGTGTACAGGTCCTACATACAATACATTGTACACCGCAGTGTCCAGTGTCGGTCCGATCTGCAATATGGTCTAACCGGCTTGACTGGACCTTTACTTAAACTAAAAAGCGAGTTTCACCAAATTTGTTTCCTATTACAAAGAAACAAAGTTCCATCGTGATTGAAAGTTGCAAAATTTTGTACGAATAAGTAGCTCTTTAAAAGAAATAAGTAAAGGAGTGTTTGAAACAGCGTCTAGCAGACGGCCGGCATCAAACGTAAATAGAGTGAGCCAAGCTTTTGAAGCTCGAACCTTTATACCCTGGCCACGAGCTGCAAGCTGAAGCTACACGCGTCTTAAGACTGCAGCTACGAATGCAACAAAAAGAGAGAGAGAAGTTGAAAAAAGTTGAGAGATGTAGGGAAGTAGAAATAAGTTGAGAAAGAGATAACCTGAAGAAAGATGAGAGAGACAGGGAAGTAGAAATAAGTTGAGAGAGGGATAAGTTTAAGAAAGATGAGAGAGACAGCAGTTGAAATAAGTTGAGAGAGAGAGATAATTTAAAGAAAGATGAGAGAGACAGCAGTTGAAATAAGTTGACAGAGAGAGATAAGTTAAAGAAAGATGAGAGAGACAGCAGTTGAAATAAGTTGACAGAGAGAGATAAGTTAAACAAAGATGAGAGAGACACAGGGAAGTAGAAATAAGTTCAGAAAGAGATAAGTTGAAGAAAGGTGAGATAGACAGGGAAGTAGAAATAAGTTAAGAGAGAGATATAAGTTGAAGAAAGATGAGAGAGACAGGGAAGTCGAAATAAGTTGGGGAGAGAGATAACTTGAAGAAAGATCAGAGAGACATAGCAGTTGAAATAAGTTGAGAGAAACAGGGAAGTAGAAAATGTTGAGAAAGAGATAAAGGGAATGCGCGCGTGCAGTGTCGCGCGACACAAATCGCGTTGTCGGCGTTCGTGATCGGGGCCTTAAAGTTAGTTCGACGAAACACAGGAAACCCCAGGATACGACAAAGTGCCGAGAAAATGAGTTTCAATGTTGAACATAATATTGTTAATGAAAACTTTGTTTGGCTAACGAACTTCCTTTCTTATCGATTGATTGATGTAAGTTGTTATTTAATTTCATTTTTACATAACATCATCACACCTGTAATCCACGAAGGGTTAGGCAGAGCTGTACCTAGAAGTACACTCACACTTCGCCAGTTATGACTAAGTCCATGTAATATGGGGCGATCCTATTGCCATCAACCAGGCACAAATCCAGACTTTGTGGCTAATAAGAAATTTCTGATGGAGAAACCTAATAACATTTTGCCCGACCCGGAAATCGACCCAGGACCTCATGCTCAGCAGTCGCGCTTGCGACCGCTAGACTAACGAGGCAATTTAATTTTTTTGGTGTGTTAATAAAATTTCGTCGTTAAAGTACAATGTTGGATTTTCATCACTCGGTTTAGAACCGGAGAGTTGTCAATAAAACAATGCAATAATATTAAGGCATCCATTTCAATACCTCTACTAGTTTTATCATCAGTACTTAGTGACTTAGGAATTTCGATATTTAGGAGACATCAACACCGCGCTACCATAAGTACTGAACATGCACACAACTTCACACAATTTCTTATTCACTGCGTGCCAATTTCGCTTTGGCATAGCTGGCACGAATTCAGGCATGGTAGTCGGACATTGGGCATTAAACATTTTTTAAAAGCCAGTCAGTCATAGATGCAGCGTCGATTACACTTCAACTAGTGTTCATTTTGATGCTTTTAGCGTTTGACAGCCGGTTTTTGAAACGTTGTTCTAAGTTTGATTATGTTATGAATCGTGTTTTGATGTAATTTGTTGCAGAAAATATTATACCTAGTAACACAGTTCTAATTTTTGTATTTAATACTTAATTATGCAAGCAAAATTATAAGGTACCCAGTACAGACAAGTCGATACGGATTGGTATCAATGGGTGCGGGTAAATTAGTCCCATACTTTTTGTAAGCACTCGCACTTATAGGAACAGGTGCATTAAATATACAGGGAGACTTTTTTATCACGTTCCAATTTTTTTTCTACGAATTAGCTATATTTCAAAGACAACATTTTTAAAAAAAAAGTAGGTGTAAAATTTTCAAAATAAAATAATTTGAACGGAATTTCAATTTTGCATAGTGACCGGAAGGAAAAATTTGCAACTACTTTTGATTGTTATCAATGTTTGGTGGCGCGCGAGTCGGGCGGTCAGTGTTCGACGCGGTGCATGATGTTCACAAACATTTACTCTTTTTAGACAACTATGCTATATGTTAATATTTTAGTACTGGGTGATACTAAAACTAAAAACACATATTTTATTATTTTCAATAATGATCATAAAATTAAAATTAGGAACGTGATAAAAAGTTCTTCCTTTATAAAATAGCACGTCAAGTCTTAGTAGAGCTGCCGAAATATTTGGCACAGCACGACTAGTCGACAAGCCCAGAACGAAAATCGGAGTGTAACAGATTTATAAACATAATTAATCAGAATAACAGTTTTTTTAGGTTCCAACAAATCGGGACTGAATATCATGCATCTTTATGCAAGCTTTGGTATCTAAAACCAGTTAAAAAAAATCCATCTGTATATTTACTATGATACTGATTAATGTTGCAGCGTATATTTATCGTCCCTATATTAACTATGATACTGATTAATGCTATACCCGTTCAGATCTCTAATACATAAAAAATACAGCTAAAAAAAATTGAGAGGTGCCATGGGACACCCGGATGGAACGAAGTTCATTTCGATTAATTAGTGAAAAAAAAAACCTTGGCAGTCGCTGCTTAACCTTGATCACCCATCCACAGACCAACCTTGGCAACCGTTGCTTAACTTGGATCACCCATCCACAGACAGACCTTGGCAGTCGTTGCTTAACCTTGATCACCCATCCACGGACAGACCTCGGCAACCGTTGCTTAACTTGGATCACCCATCCACAGACAGACCTTGGTAGTCGTTGCTTAACCTTGATCACCCATCCACAGACCAAAGACGAAACGAAAATATCTGGCTTGCTTTCTATAAGAGAGAGAGAGAGACAGACAGAGAAACATGCGCACGCCGCACGGCTTACAATAGCTTACTATAGCAAAAACACATTACCCTCCTTTGCGTCGCGCAGTCGGGTAAAAAGTGTCGTTACAACTTTTCGTCTGAATTTTTTCCGTCTAGCCCCCTTTCGTAACGCGCGATAAGGAACTTCGTTCCAATAAAACTTAAAACAGACCGCTCAAAGAACTATTTTCATCCTTAATACCATTTTCATAGAGAATAAATGTTCATGTATCGGTGGTCGACGGGCTCCATCGTTCACGTCGACGCGGAGTAGCCTTGTTTCGACATGGATATATTGGGAGCACCGCAACCCGCTGGATGATTGACATACTATCTAGGATCTTACCAGCTGTAATAAAGGGTATCGGGAAACATTTTTGTAGTGGCTATGTGCATTAATAATTGCTTCTGTAGCTGCATCAGAAGATATGCGGTAGCAACTACAGTACGCTCTCAAGTTATTATGCCTTGTGACTAGGACTGTAGCTTTGCACCTTTTTGTTTTTTTGACATTAATAAAATTAAAAAAAAAAAACAAAAATTAAGATTTTCAAATTTTTTAGTTTAAGTAGATAAATAAAAACTACGTAATACACATAATACGTCATAATCAGACATAAGACATAATCGCAGCGATTTGGCATGTTCAAGATCACTTTTCTGACAAACAGTTTTTTCAAGGGATAGTAGTGATCAGAAGATCTTCAAAGTCGCGGGAAACACCTGGATACGGGACGCGCAGAACCGGGAAGTGTGGCAGAAGAAAGGGGAGGCCTATACCCAGCAGCGGGTGATTACGGGCTGATATGTTGATGATGATGAGAAGATCAGATAGGCAATCGCTTCATGTTAAATACTGGTATTCAACTGCTTCCTCTACCTGAGACTGGAGGCCGACCCCAACAGAACAGCCGATGATAACAGAAACTAACACAAACAGTAAAATTGTACCTTATATTATACTGGTTGTGTGTGTTGTTGTGTGTCTATGGACTGTATATGAACCGAGTGTTATTATTTCACGTTTAGTGTTTGGCATGAATTGTGTTGTGAATCTATTTACCTATTAACTTTATTTTTGGGTTTTTCGATTACTTATGCTATTTTGTATGCCTTCTGGTGGAACATAGTATGGACCAACATTTATTTATATAACATCTGTATATTTTTTTAGCCTATGTTCACAAAATTAATAAATGAATTTGAATTTTAGTCTTATGTATGTATCTGTAAGTTTGATATAACTGCTGTACAACAAGTTTCTCCCATTCAATAGGCATTGGAGTCACGATATTGCATTTCTGCTGCCCAAGTCAATTTCAACTTTGATGGCATCAAATCTATACATATAAATAGCTTAGCTATAGCTTATAGCTTGGTAATATTAAAGATATTTCTATAAATTTTAATACATTCTGACTTATCTAAGATATTATTTCATTTATTTTTATATGTTTTATGCCTTTATTCTCAATCAAGTTCACCGTGCAGGAATATAAAGTAAAATGGAATATCAGACACTGATTTCTTAGGTGACCTAACAATATAATAATTATCTAGTCAATATACTGTTCATTGGTCTAATTCTACTACCTCGTTGGTCTAATGGTCGCAATTAGCAACTGCTGAGCATGAGGTCCTGGGTTCGATTCCCGAGTCGGGCAAATTGTTGGTTTTTCCATCAGGAATTACTCGGTAAAAAAAAGAACATTTATTCAGTACCAAACATTTTGTACATTTTATGCACCCACCAAACTGCACTCATTAGCAGCCACGGAGTCTGGATTTGTGCTCGGCTGATGTTAATAGGCTATCACAAGGGACTTAAACATAACTGGCGTACTGTGGGTATATTAGGTACGCCTCTGTAAGCAGTCGGGGTTTTTTTTTGTTTTTGTGATGGTAAATCATCAAATGTCCCCACCCGCTCTGGGCGGAGTGGAAAAGAGTGCAAGCCTTTTACTGACTAAAACCCATCCATGTTCCTTCTTTTTCCTTTGTGTTCCAGGGCCGCGGTATCTCTTTCGAACAATCCCGCAGCCCTGGCAGGCATCGACCCCTCCGGTTTGCTGACATCTCTTTGAGGCGCGTGTGGAACACGAACGCGCCGTCGACACGGCCTGTCGTCATAAGACGGACGGACGGCGAGCTAGCCATTACTCACCGTCCACAGGCCACCCGTCGGAGATTACAGGCGTGATGTTATGATGTGGTCTAATTCTTTTCACCTTTGGAGTGAAGGTAACAATAATACGAAGTTATTTAATACATTTTTTTAACTTCTTATCAGCTGAGCGGTTTTTAGATCAAGACGAGCACGTTAACAGACCATGCCGTTCATTAATACGTTAAGATACTTTTTTGTCCCGGTTGCACCTTCGTTAGTATATGAAAATCGACCATTTCGTGAGCAAAGCCGCCAGCAAAAGCTAGTATAAAGCCCCCTATTAACAAAAGATACCCTTCCTCTTCCTCACGCCTGCAGACACACTCGTACAACCCAGATTGTCGGTAACGCCTTATCTTACTGTCTCAAAAGTCGTGATGTGAACCAACCTACATCACTTGTGACAGTTCCAGGTTGCCGGCAGGATTGCACCAAAAGTTAACCGAAGTTAAGGCGAAGTTGTCTTGTGTTTCGAAAAACTTCGATATCCCTTCAGCTGGCGCGACCCGCGCTCCCTTCCCCCCGCGTCTGGCGCAGAGCACACACGTCGAACCCCGCGGGGTGGGAACACATCCAATCTTTCGCAGATTTCTAAATAGTTTTGTGGAGATAACAATACTTATATACCTACATATATGTTTGGATTCGCCATAAAATTCCCTACAGATTAGTATGAACATAATTATTCTGAAGTTTAAATAAAATATGTAAGTATCATAAACTATTTCAAAAGAACGAGTGATTGTCATTGATGTATATTTATTTTATCTCAAAAATAACGTAAGACATTTATATAATACTAGCTAATGCCCGCGACTTTGCCTGCGTGGAGTTCGATAATTGTCCCACAGGATCGTACTACCGGAATAAAAAATATCTTATATGTTAATCCAGGTTAAACTATCTGTGTGCCAAATTTCATCCAAATCCGGTCAGTAGTTTTTGCGTGAAAGAGTAACAAATATCCAGACATCCATACATCCTCATAAACAATCGCATTAATTATAATATTATTGGGATAATTTTATAGATGGCCATTCTCACCCATTGCTTGGTTTAGCACAAAGGTTCGTCAAGTCCTTCCAGGACCTCTTTCCTTGCGAAACAGGAATACCGTAAATCACTGGTAACACTACACAGGCCTCACTGGCCAGCTTATACTATGAAGCTAAAATAAAATAATAAATACCTACTATAATATTAAGTTGAAAACAAACAATACATAATGATCAGTATTTATTAATGTCAAATTAATAATTATTTCGAACAAAATTCCATTCCTTTAATTAAGTTTAGTATAACAGTGTAACCCGTTCTAACAAAAACGCTTTGTTAGAAGGCGTAACACTGAAATTAATGAAGTTTAACCCATTTTTAGAATTTCTTTTCAAGAAAATGTCACCTACATTTTCTGTTCTAGGTTTTACTTTTACGTGTTAAAAGGTAAAAATAAAATGTTTTATTATGCGTCCTGTGTTATTTATTTTTAAAGCAATATATATTTCTTGCTTGTCGTAACGGTTTTTCGGTCTAGTTAGAGAATAACAAAAAGTGTGAGTAGTTTTTGTAAAATATAGTGCTTGTGACATCAATTTGGGATTCTTGAAAATTGTAAGCGGTTAAAGAAACTCATTCTAATAAATGTTGGGGAGACTTTGTCAGATCTGACATTATACATAGTACACGCAAACGCAACATCTAAGGAAGGGTATATAATTATAATGCTACGAGCGAATCAGTGTTTCTCACAGGTGTTCATCTACGTCGAAAAAAAATATGGTACAGAAGATTTTTTATCGTGGATTTTGAATTAGACTTATAGTAAAAGTTGTCCATAATGATGAATACAACCATTAATTATGCCAATGATACCAATGTTCACTAATTGTACCAACCACCTTTCATTCACCCAGGGATCCAAAAACTAAAGTAATATTCAAAAAAATGCTTCAAGAGAAGATGTCACCGTTTCAAAATTACTGGTATTGCATATTGTGATTTAATTTTGGTCACCGGTCTCCATTATAGCTCTTATTTATGTGGATGCATAAGGGTCGCTTTCGTTTACACTGTCGAAAAAATAACATCTTTCATGCACGATTGAAGTGTAGATTAATCTTTTAATTTTTTACGGTTCCGTAGTACACAAACCAGGAACCTTTATAGATTCGACATGTCCGTCTGTCTGTCTGTCCGCAGCTTAGCTCAAAGACTCTTAGTACTAGAAAACTGTAATTTGGCATGAATATACAGATTATTTACGCCGCCGACAAAGTGGTAAAACAAAATCTCGAAAAGTTTTTATTTTAGGGTGTCTCTAGTCACACGTAAAGTGGGATTTTTTTTCTCGCGTACCCCATATTGTGGGATGTCGTTGGATAGGCCTTTAAAAAATATTGTGAGTTTGTTTAAATAATTTTTCGATTAAGGAATTCGTTTGTGAAATATTAAGCTTTCAAGTGCATATTTTTGTTAGACTCACCCTATATTGTGCGTGGCCCGACACGTATTTGGCCGGTTTTTTTCTTCTAAGTAACATAGCTTTCTATGTGTTCATTATTACGAATACTACCTATGTGTTTAATCTACACAACCCTTGCTAGCACAACGTTAACGTTTACGCCATCTTCAGACAATTGACTGACATTTTAGGGCTAACTCTGCCCTAAATAATATAATATTTCTGCGAATAATAAGATCATAAGATTGAATGGTTTCTCTTATGATTGATGGAATAATTGGGAGAGATTAAAATGATTACATTTTAAAGATTACCTAATATAATATGTTTAATAACTGTTATTCAAGGTTACATTGTCTATCTCTGCGCATTAATATTGAAATAACGAATTTGCGAATTTTTTCCAATTCTTCTGGTCGACAGTCGCATTTGCAATTTTATTTCAATAAAACGTAGGATCTGGAAAGAACATTCGTAAAGTCTATGATAATATGGTTATCTATAGAGAGAAAGATTCGTTCACATATTAAAGCGGTGTAGGGAAACATGTAAGAAAATCAGTTTGTCCTAGAATCAAAAATTCGAAGGTATAGACATCTTATCGCAGCAGGTCGCTACCTAACATTTGATTTCGCCATTATCGTAACTTGCAACAGTTATATATATTTTAGTTATAGTTTACATAAAAGCACTAATAATACAATTGTTTAGAAATAACACTACTGCACCTAAATGTACACTTTTGTAATACCTACTTCTTTAAAATAAATTATTCCTAAATCTACCAAGCCACACAGCTATGCTCGCGTGGTGTATTATACCACTCCATCACACAGAGAGGAAGCAAGTTTCACAGCAATGGGAATGTCATATAGTTTGATGTACTGATAGCCATTTGTAGATCTTTGACAGTCGTTACAGGTAGTCAGTGTCCCAAAAGTCTGACAACCAGTCTTACTGAGGGGTATCGTATTACCCAGTACTAACTGGGCTGTGGAGGTCAGATAGGCAGTCGCACGATGTAAAACACTGGTATTCAGCTACATCCGGTTAGACTGACTGAAATGGCTGGGCAGATGATGATAGGCTATTGGTCCGACCTGTCATTTGTAGATCTTTCTCGGTCGTGACGGGTAGTCACTTAGTCAGTAGCAAAAAGGTAAGACAAAGGGGAGTCGCTCTGTGTAAAACACTGGTTTCCAGGTGCACCCGGTTATCCTGCAGTGGATTAAGATGATGATACTTTTATCACAGTCAATAAAGACTATCAATGTCACTGAAACCCTGATAAGGAACAATGGTATTCATGAACATCTTTAACTATGGAAGCAACACTGAATATGAACATGACGAAATAGTAGAAGTCGACCCCAACATAGTTGGGAAAAGGCTAGGCAGATGACGATGATGTACTGAATGCGTTACTTAACTATGTTAACCTCACAAATCGAAGATACCTCGGTTGTTATATAAACAAGAGCCTCGAAGCTAGAAATAATACCTATACATCATAATAACTTTCAGAACTAAGTATAACATTTCTGACCGTTAACATTTAATGTTTCGTGGCAGTCTGTTTGTCTTGGCCAAAGTTCCGATGAAACAAACATAGTAACTGTTGAACTTTCAACGATACTTTACCCACAGAATATCTGGTAAACAATTAATATTACGAACAAAACAAACCACTTAAGCTAAGGGGGAGTAAAAGTTTCACAATAAAAATTGTGGTCAATTTATATTTTACAGTCGAGTTGAAACGGTGTAAGATAAAAACATAACATAACGTCACGACCTATAATCCCCAAAAGGTTAGGCAGAGGTGTACCTAACAGTACACCCACAGTTCGCCCGTTATGTGGGAAAAATTGATTTTCGAAATTTCTCTTTTTTCTGCTATTTGGGCTCAGACCTGTTGGTAGGAGTCCAATTCGTCATGCCATGAGCTTCAATTAATACAGATATAAATTGTAATATATTTTAACTTAAGAGGGTATCTACCCGCAAAAGTTTCACATTTAAAATTAATAGTGAATCTTGGTCCTTAAACAGCCCCTAAGGACCACAAAATTAATTTACGCTCTTCATAAATTCTCAATTTAAAATCAGAATTTAATGAGCGCCTGAAATTCCGCGAAATACCGAATCAAAGGTCAGGCAAACACTTTGCCCTCTAAATTCAGAAATAGCGCAAGGGTTTGCAACCCCTGAAGCACCCTTGAGCGTAGAATTACATTATTCTGCGACAGATCTCAAATATCAATGGATCTGAGAATTGGGAACATTAAATTGTTATAAAATCTTTTTCTTTGCGAAATATGATCAAGTTATATTATTTTTAGAAGTTTTTTTTTTGTATTTGCAGTAGGAGTATGGAATTTACCCTTTTGATGGCAATAGTCTCGCTCCCTATTTCATGGGACTCATATACCTAACTGCCGAAATATGGGTGTAGTATGGACACTTCTGCTAACCTTTCGGTAAAACAAACCATGATGTTATATAATTTGGTACAGTACGAGAAGAATGACCATTTGCTCGTTCGATTGAGACTGATCTTAACAGGAACCAATGGACGATGCCAATACTGCTAAAACGAAACAGCTAATACGATACATAATTCACACTTCACAGACTTTATTTCCTTCATTTCCCATTAATTTATTCCCAAAATCGACGTCGACTCACAAACAGAGAATCTAAAAATCATTAAAACAAACGTCTCGAGGGCCATTAGATAATTTCGTCTTTAAATTATTAAACGCACAAGTGTATAATAAATTCAATGAATACAGTATAAATTGCTCGACGTCCCGTCGTAGAAAGGGCCTCCCTTACTAATTATACCGAGTGGTAATTCTTGGATAAATACCATCGTACCTAACTCCTGATGCTTTTACGGAATCCTACCATATAGTATTATAAATGCGAATTTTTGTGAGGATGTATGGATGGATGTTTGTTACTCCTTCACGAAAAAACTGCGAAACGGATTTGGATGAAATTTAGCACACAGACAGTTTATAACCTGGATTATTAAGTGATGGCCTGAAACACAGGTTTAAATAAACCTAGATCAGGCAGGTCGCCACCTAACATTTGATTTCGCCATTATCGTAACTTGCAACATTTATATATATTTTAGTTATAGTTTACTTATAAGCACTAATTATACAATTGTTTAGAAATAACACTACTGCACCTAAATGTACACTTTTGTAATAACTACTTTTTTGAAATAAATTATGCTTATTCTTCTTATTCTTATTATCACACAGGATACTTTTTATCCCGGTAGTATGATTCCGCGGTACAATTATCGAACTCCACGCAAGCGAAGCCGCGGGCACAAGCTAGTTCATTTAAAAATATGGTGCAAAGAAACGTATTTGATGATATGACATCACGTCTGTCATCGCCGAATGGAGAGGAAAAACTGTACTTATAGCACACCTTCATTTCACTAGTTATGTTTCAGTCCCATGCAACATGGGGCGAGCCTATTGCCATCAATCGGGCACACCTCCACGCTAAGGTTTACTACTGAGAAATTCCTGATAGAAAAACACTTCGCTCGTCGCGGGAATCGAATCCAAGATAGTGTCGTCGCTTATTTTTATTTTATTTATTTTTATTTATTTATTGGTTCACCAACAATTGTTTACACTGGTTGTATGCTAAAAGTAACATGCAAAAATGTAAATGCAATAGTGCAACAATCACTTACAGGTAAACTCCGCATGCGTAAAGAAGTTGTACAGTTATAATATTAATCTAGTTTAAAATAATTACTTATCTATAAGTCTAAAGGTCTAAATAATTAATTTAAATAACAACATAAGGTACTTATTATATGTATATAGACTCATTTCCTCTCAAGCGGAACAATAAAAAGTCAATTTAATTAGCAAGATTATGACAAGACGAACGAAGTAGTATCGTTTTTTAGTTTTAGTAACTAGCTTTCGACTGTTTAAATAGGGCCAGTATCATTATGCTCTATTGTTTGCTAAATTTCTTCCTTATTGGCAGTAGTTTGATACGTACATAAGTTGACCATAAACATAACATAACATGACGCATGTAATCCCTGAAGGGTTAGGTAGACGTGTACCTAATAGTACACCCACATTTCGCTAGTTATGTTTGAGTTCCATGTAATAGGGGGCGAGCCTATTGCCAACAACCGGACACAAATCTAGACTCCGCGACTGCTACTGAGAAATTGATGGAAAAACCCAATAACACTTTGCCCGACCCGGGAATCGAACCCAGAACCTCATCCTCAGCAGTCGCAATGGCGACCAAGACTAACGAGGCAGTTGAGTCAGTTGACTATAAAGTATGACAGAGTAATCTGTTTGATGAAAATCAAATACAAGACAAGATCTGCGCTAAGGAAAAGGGCAACTGCGCAAATAGTTAAATTCATACCTATAATAGGAAACTGCCCCGATACCATAATTTCGAAAGGGTTACTTTGGTTTACTCAGGTTAATGGAATGCCTTGGGCTTAAGGTAATATACACATATACATTATATGATACATATTTATCCTTATATGGGTATTGTATACTCAATTTTAAGGTAAACTGATCCTTAATAATTATAATACCTTACGACCTTACTCAGACCGCAATACGAGTCAAGATTTCGCAGTAGCACCACAAGATTGACTCCAAATCTTTTGTTGTACAATTTGCGACTCAAAATCTGAAGACTTGAGCAGCACTAATTTCTACTCATAGGAATGTTGCCATCAACTCGGCAAACACGAAGACACTGACACTACGAACGGATGCGTGGCCAGCAAACAAATGAACCGCGCAGCTTACTTTGTCTATACGTGAACATCCCACGCAGAGCGGTAGAATTTCACCTTTAACCTTTATCAACTTGCTAAGCAGTGGGGTTTTAGTGGTATCAGTTCAAACTTACGAACTGTGTATGTTCGTTGTAGGTTCAAACACAAGCAGCCACCTTACTTTGCGTAATTTGTTTTAAAATGACTACTCTCAAAACGGCGAAGAAAGTGAAGAAAAATATCGTGATGAATCTAAATGTCCTAGAACCAAAAAGTTGCCATGTGACATTCAACAAACAGTACCTGTGTGGTAGATTACCGTCCATACGGGAGAGGATTGGCCCGTCACCATGCTAAAAAGATTTATAGGCTGATTCTGTTTACATACAAGGTGTAACATAATAAAAATGAGACCTCTCGTGTGGTCCATCAGATCATGAAACTGAACAACTTTTGTTCACGAGTTCCTGTTTGCAAAAAAATATTGTACTATGTAAAGACTGATTTGACTGCAGCGATCAGCTGATCAACATGTATGGTAAAACTAAAAAAAAAATATGAATTTCCAAAAGTAACAGAAGAAAAAAAGTTTTTCACTTTCATGGTCTGAGACACCACACGATAGGTCTTGCGTTCATTATGTTACACCCTGAATACAGGGTGGAAGGGACACCGACGCGAAAACGGTTACCACGTATTCAGTATGTCATTCTGAAAAAACGACCACGGTCAAAATGTATGGAACAGCAGATTTTTTTTAAATAACCGATGAAAAATTTTCTGAGGACTCAGAATGATGTACTGAATACGTGGTTACCGTATTCGCGTCGGTGTCCCTTCCACCCCTTATGTTTCCTTTATCAACCCACGCGAAAACCAACCTATTCATCTCCAACCACGCGTCAGGTATACAAATCTAAACACCGACGAAGCTAAGCCTCAAATTAACATAACTGGCAACATCAATATTATAAAGCCAATGTAGTTTGGAGTAGGTGCAAGACAAACAAAGGGTAATCCGGGCACGTGAGACACATTATGCTAAGTGTAGAGTCAACAAGCGATGCAGTAATAAACTTCGTCAGTGCTGAACAATGGAGGCTTGAACACCTTGTTTTGTGGAGACGGTGATTTTAATTCTGATGATGATGATAGAGGGAAAAGATAATGAGGATGACTGTTCCCTTTGCGTGTTCTCTTAGGCTACTTCTATTTTACGAAAAATAATTAGGGTTCCGTGTAAAAAAAAAAAAACCCTTGATATTTTGGTAATAAAATCCGATTAATAAAGGGGAGTTGTATTTTTTATACAATCATTTCACGTGAACAAAGGTCGCGGGCAACAGCTAGTCGATAATAAAATGGGAAGGTATGTTTACTGGCACTGATTTAAACAGGCAGTTGTAAATAGCGGTTTTGGTAAATTAAAAATTACAAAATGCATATTTATTTACAAGGTCGGCAGTTAAAACTTAGCAGTAAAGTAAACAAAAATGAGTCATAAAAATAATAAAATGGATCATTTAATAATTATACTGAGCAGTAAAATAACTAAATGGGCAGTTACGAGTGCGCAGTTATTGGACTGCTCAATTATTTTTAGAATTGACATTGTATGATAAAATAACCGAGTAATTGATTTTTTATTACTTACCATGTTTTACTGTCGCAATAATTAATCAACCACCATTAAATTAAATAACTGCTGAATATGTTTTTCAACTGATCATAATTTTATTTATTTATTTAAACTTCATGTACAATAGTGGTACATAGGCGGACTTAATGCCACAAGGCATTCTCTACCAGTCAACCTTTCGTTGACACAATAACATCTCGAATGTTTAAATAACAGCTCAAAAAATTAGTTCCCTTTTTTATTTACGGAAAACGATAAGGCTGATTTTATAGTCACGCGTTTCAGCAGCGCCGTCGGGCCTGCGCGCGCTCGGATATGTATTGGGGTAGTAGTAGCGTTTCAAATTCGCGCGCTTGAGCAGCGCCGTTCGGTGTTCCTGTTCAACAGCGCGCTGCCCAACGGCGCGTCTAGCGGCGTGACTATAAAACCAGCCTAAGTGTAAACCACTCTTATTAAAATTAAAACACAGCCCGTCTGTTCCTAGCCTATAACCTCGCCGTCACACACACAAACGCAACCATTTATTCGCTATTGTATTTCCGTTTACTTTCGTATGATTCTGAACTGTCAAATTAAAACAATTTAAAATAGCAGCTTATTAATTATTGACCAGGTATCGTAATTTAACTTGATTATTTATGTCTTTTGTGACCAGCTCCTGAATTTTGACTAGGATGCAAAACTACATGTATATGTATGTATAATATAATCCCATGTCCATTGCCGTCATCATCTGCCTAGCCTTTTCCCAAATATGTTGGGGTCGGCTTTTAGTCTAACTGGATGCAGCTGAGTATAAGTATTTTACATGGAGCGACTGCCTATCTGACCTCCACAACCCGATCCGTACTGGGTAATATTGTACCTTTTGGTAAGACTGTTTCTCAGACTTTTTTTTATGCAAGCGTGCCTGAAGATCGAACCGAGCGGCTGTCCATTGCCATCAACTGGACGCAAATCCAGAATCCGAACTAGAATCAGAGATGTCCCGGTTGGAAAAATACAGAAACACTTACCCAAACTATAACCTAGAAGTTCTTGGAATCACTGGACCAATGAGGCAGCACGTTTTGTGAAAAAGAATAAATATGTCATAGTAAAACAAGCCATAGTTACCTACGTAGATGCATAAGACTTGGTACACCCTATTAAATTATGTACCTTAGAGTACATTTTACCTTGAAGCGTTAGCGGTAAGATACGTTGATAACAGCTTCAAGCGTTGGAAAGTTCTTGAGGTTAAGCGGAAGTTCTGATGATAAGCGCTTAAAGTACGTTTTATTAATATTCCGCATATTATACCGTCATTCGGAACGAAAACAAGGCGAGCGAGGCGAGGAGGAGCTGGTGGCTGAAGAAGAACAGCTGTTTGGGTCGATCTTTAGGTTAAGCCGTGCTTACCTAGGTTGGTCCGTGAATGGGTGACCACCCATTACATACCGAGTTTCCTCCGGGCGTCGGAAAGCACGATAAGCCGTTGGTCCCGGCTGTCATTTGTAGATCTTTGACAGTCGTTACAGGTAGTCAGTGGCCTGAAAGTCTGACAACCAGTCTTACCTAGGGGTATCGTATTACCTAGCACTAACTGTGTTGTGGAGGTCAGATAGGCAGTCGCTCCATGTAAAATACTGGTATTCAGCTGCATCCGGTTAGACTGGAAGCCGACCCCAATATAGTTGGGAAAAGGCTACGCAGATGATGATGCGGAACAAAAACAATGCAGGAATGTAATCAAAAGTAGATATTGTTTAAGAAAAGCCAAAGCGGTAAATATATAACACAATTTCACGCCTGTAATCTCCGAAGGGTTAGGCAGATGTGTAGCTAATAGTAAACCCACATTTCATCAGTTATGTTTTATAAGTCCCATGCAATGGGGAGGCGAGCCTATTGCTATCAACCGGGCGCAAAACCAGACTCCGTGGCTGTTACTAAGCAATTTCGGATGGAAAAACTCAATAACATTTTGTCCGACCCAGGAATCGAACCCAGGACCTCATGCTCAGCAGTTGCGCTTACGATCTAAACAGTTTAGAATTTTTCGAAATTTCAATATCGTTGAACAATTTTTGTTTTAAGTATTTTGATAAACTAGCACTTTGCCGGCGATTGTGTTAAACCAGTGGAAATTTAAAAAAAAGATGCCTTGTCAACTGCATACAAGGAACCTTTGTTTAAAACCATAGTGATCGAGAGCCAAGGGCTAAGTTGTATATATGCAACTGTTTTAAAACTTTTAGACTAGGAGACTTAGAGTTCTGTGTTGGGTTCCCGTAAAGTCGTAAACAAACAAATCTGAACCTCCTAATACATTCAAGTCACACCCAACACATCTTAATTGTAGAAAAACAAATAAATCAAGATTTTCTCAAACAAAACTATAATTTAAATGCATTACAAAGTCCGCGATTTGTCGTCTCCCCTTACAAACGTTCCGTCAACACCGAAACTTCGTGAAATAAATCTACATACTTGAGATAACGCGAGAGTTTACGTTTTGTTTTAAAACACGTTTGTTAAATTGTGGTTTACTGGTTGCGAAATGTGGAAGAAAGGTGCACAATTTGTATTGTATTCGCTTTTTAGATGTTGAATTTATTATATCAGCGTAAAATAATGGTGCCAACGACCTGGTGAAGGTTGCGGGGATCCGCTGGATGCGAGACGCACGTGAACGATCAATGACGACATTTTTCGGATGAAATAATGATGATGATGATATGGTACCACTGCTGAGCAAAATCTTCACTTGACTCCTTCCATTTCTCACCACTGTCTGTTGTTGTGGTTCTATCTTTCAAGAAGCCATCTAGTTTATCTTTCTGTCATCGCCTGGGTGTAAATATGCCCATAATCCAATATTAAACCAATACACATTTAAATGAAAAAATAAAAAGGGTACTTCTCGTCGACATAGAGTCATGAAATTTGGCAAGAAGCAAAGTCTTACAGCACATTTAAATGAAAAAATCTGAAAACCGTAAATAAGTGGTTTAATGATAAAACACCTACAAGTTTATAAGAAAACCTTTGTTTTGCAACCCTAAGATAGAATGTTGGACTACATTTAGTACATTATGGCCTATATTTGTTTCACGACCAATAATTTTTCATCAGTCTCCTGCTCTTCGCTCGCAAATACGAGATAATTATACAGATTAGAAGCTGACCACGATAACACCCTGATACGTCATAGTATAAGGTAGTTAACAAGTCTATATTGCAACGAGTCGTTTGATTCTGCTGCAAAGCTATTTATTAAATCAAGCAACATTGCTGTGTACCGAGTACAAAACGTAAGGGTAGCCTCTAAGTTGAGGTGATTAAAAAATGATAAATTAGACCATATCCTCATTACCTCATCTCTACAAAACCTAAATATGTACATAACATCCCGCTTGTAAACCCCAAAGGGTTAAGCAGAGGTGTACCTTATAATAAACCCACATTTTGCCAGTGATGATTAGTCCCATGCAATAGAGGGCGAGCCTATTGCCAACAAACGGCACAAATTTAGACTTCGTGACTGCTATATTAAATTCCTGGTGGAAAAACCCAATAACACTTTGCCCGATCTGGAAATCGAACCCAGGACCTCATGCTTAGCAGTCGCGCTTACGACCACTAGACCAACGAGGCCATGAAATGCCTTAATATCTAATTCCTAATAAATGTTTACTCAAACATAAAGTAAAACTCCAACAATATTTAGGTCCGCCTGGGCAGTAAGCCCTCGTTCCAAGATGCTACCACTTACTAATGAAGAGTATGCTAATTAGTTACTCCAACTAATTTACAAATAAACGCCTTTATAACTCAGTCCTATGGTGCAAAGTTTCGTAGCAAGTTTTACAACGAAGACTTTGCAGCATAAGTTTTGTCTGAACTACATACTTTTAGAATGTAAGTAAGCGGTTCAAAACCTTATAATGAAAAGCAAAAATGTTCGCTAGGAGTCAAGACACTGATACCCCGTAGGTACATCTACGCCGCGTAGCAAGAGTCTACGCCGCGTAACAAAAGCCTACGCCTCGTAGCAAATCTCTACAAGATCGTAGTGTATTGCACCGATTCTTAGTTTCTATATGATACTACCGTTTCACTATCTTATTTGATTTAAGCAGCTTAGGATGTTTATTTTGGCCTTTCATTTTGCTTTTTATAAGTAATTTTTATTGTTTAAACTCCATTTCTTGAACGTTGCAGCTCTTTTATTTTGTTATAAAATCTGTGTACTCTATCTCCTTTTTCATTACGAATTAAATTGGATTTTATGTTTCAGGGACATTGATATATACTATCGTTTTGTTTAGTTGGATAATCTATATAAATTTCAGCTTCATTCTCAATAAAATTCCCAATAACCTTTCTATTGAAAATATCATCAAACGTCTTTAACATATTACAAACGTTACATATAATATTACCTTTTCAAGGACTCATACATCCAATATGTCCCCAATAAGATCTAGCACAGTCTTATGTTTCGAAATAGAAATAATTTCACACAAAATCGAGTCGGATTTCCTAACAAAATTAATTTTGGTAAACGGATATCTTTACATACATATTTGTATGGTAACGTTAGCATACCGGTGTATACGATAGATTGAAGGGATTCCCTTTGTTCTGGGTTAACCCACAAAATATTACGTCTACAAAGTACAGTCGCGAGCACTGATATGTAAACAGGGTGTTAGTTTAAACGAGGCACATGCTTTAACGGAATCTAGTACTCATGATCACCTCTGCTTAATCCTTCGGGAATTATAGTCGTGATGATATTTTATGTTAATACTCATGAAAATGACAACTTTTACTATAGAACCAGTTTTGTTTGTTCGCAGTTTATATGTTCGCATAACTCGACTAAATGTGGGGAGAAAATACTTATTTTTTTGCATATTTCAGAGATGGTCACACAGAATATAATTTCATTTATTTGTTTGTTCATTCCCCTTAAAGTATATCATTCGTTAAACCTTTTGTATATTAAGCAACTTTCAAAAGTTTCTTTCTATATATCCCTATTGATTATAGTTACTTAAAAATAAAAATCTTTTATTTCACATAGGCCTACATGGGCACTTATAAAACGTCGACAAAAAGGTGCACGGTTTGGGTTGGTCGTTTCCTATGGAAAGAAACCACCAGCAAGAAACTGTAAGTGTTTACTTAAGCTAGTGTTTTCATAGTGTTTGCTTGTGACTGTACATTGAGTACATTGAGCGAGCGTATTGAATTGGAAAACATATTCTTGTGTATCGAGGTTCTGGAGCGATGCTGTTCGTGGCGACGTAGATAAATAAATGTTTCTATAAGGAAGTTAGTATGATAACAAAGTTTTATAATAAATGTATTTTTGACGTAAACAGTATCAGTTTTGCTCGTTTATTATGGTTTGCCCTTAAAAACTAACAAAAATTTAATTTTAATCAAATGCTTGTAATGAAATGCCTCGTCTCTGTGAGAGGGTGTTGTATATTACCTAAACTTACCTGTTTAAAAACACTCGTTTAGTTTGAAAAAGATTAATTTGTAATAAAAAAGTTTAACTTTTTAATATGCGGAAAAAATAACACATTACCAAAAATTCAACTACGAAATAGCTTCTAAATTACCTAGTAATCCTTTTAAAGTTTACCTGCTTTACTATAAAATATCGTTAAATATAAATCCTATTTTTTCCTACATAGCAATGCCACCCTACAATACTAGCTCACGCGAAGCTATCGCAACCGGCGTATTGGAAACGATATTGTTTGTTATTGCCTCAGAGACTTCCAGAATTTATCGACACAAATTGGACCTGTTTCGACCCGTTTCGTATCGTTTCGACCCGTTTCGTCATTTTAATACTTGATTGACTTATCTTTATGTGCCAAGGCACGGTGTCAAATGAAAAGGAAAGGTAACTTGATGTGGCGTGAAAATTATTGATAAGAGTGATGATCGATCGAAGCTAGGTTTATGAATTTAGTAGTGAAATAAGTCTAGTATGAAATATTTCTTTCGTGGATTTTAACTGGGAAATAAAGGCGTATTTTCTTTGTGTTACTTAATATCTTACGAGAATAATAAAATCAATAAACGGGTAAGATAGTTTTCTTTTGTTTTGTATTCATCATCATCTGCCAAGCCTTTTCCCAACTTTATTGGGGTTGACTTCCAGTCTAACCAGATGCAGCTGAATACCAGTATCTTCTTTGGTTTTGTAGTATGTAAGTTAAATCAGAAACGCTATGGTTAACAAAGTAATTTCATCGTCATTTTGCTGATCTACATATGACCAATAAAACAGAACGCGGTCCACGTTTATAAACTACCACTGTCATCATAATTGTTGTGGGCACTGGCAGCTCTTGAAGGCAGTTTAAATGTGTCAATTGCGTTGAGTTGCTGGTGAAATTAACCCTAAGCCGTTACCGTTTGGTGCTTTACAATAAGGAATGATAAAAATATTAATTGAAATTCTCTTACAAAACAAGCAGAAGAAAAATCGTTTTTCACAGAAAATCAAACACCCACTACATAAATAAATACGTCTACCCATCTTGAGGCAAATAAATCACACTCCGGTTCAATGTCAGTAAAGCATGCAGCATTGCCAAGGCGATAATCAACAGAGAGTTCGAATGAAAAACTGTACGTGCAGACGGGACATCCAACAATCTGTCCTTGCGCGGTCTCAGTTGGTATTTGGACACGAGAGGAATAGAAAGTCTCAAGCTGAAGCATGATGATTTTTGATAAAACCCCAATCTATAAATAATTACTTACTTCAAAGAGCTTAAGTATCTAATCCATAATTTAATGCCTGAACAATGCATGATTCAAAAAAAACTAACACCAGTTCCAAAATAATCTTATCTCCATCGCGTGTGCCCCCAAATCGTTTATGACTTACGATTTGATTAAGCGATCTAAAATTCTTCAGGCAGTATTTTTGCTTTTTATCAAAACTAGCAAATAAGTTACATCTCATTTTGTGATTGTGATCTACAAGAGAACGGAGGGTGGTCACGCAAGGCCTGCACTAGTTACTTTGTACTGTTTCATTCGTTAATTTTGATAGCACATTAACTGTTAGATAAGAATTTACTTTTTGACGGGTAAAAGGAGTTAGTTTTCATAATCTGAATAATCATTTCACCACAGCAGGATCAATTCTTGTAAAGGTCTTGCCGAAACTAGTAAAAAGACAAACTTCTGCTAGTCGTTTTTAGGGTTCCGTACCCAAAGGGTAAAACGGGACCCTATTACTAAGACTCCGCTGTCTGTCTGTCTGTCTGTCTGTCTCCAGGCTGTATCTCATAAACCGTGATAGCTAGAAAGCTGAAATTTTCACAAATGATGTATTACTATTGCCGCTATAACAACAAATACCTACTAAAAATTAAAAAAATATAGGGTTCTCCCATACAACAGATATGACTTTTTTGCCGTTTTTATAGATACTGAACCCTTCGTGCGCGAGTCCGACTCGCACTTGGCCGGTTTTTTTTTTAAACTTTCATAGCTTTGTTTTTAAAAGTAGCCCTTTATGCCTTAATTGAGCACGGGAAAGACACATTTACTTTACTTATAGTCAAATTTTAGACCCACTGTTAAAGCCAAACAATATTTAAAAGTTTAGAGAAGAAACGACGTACGGTGTAAAAGAAACTCGAAAAAAAATAATGGCACAATAACCTGAATAACATTTTAATACGCATCTTAGACTAATAGAAATATGCAAAACATGCTGATGAAATATTAAAATTTAATACATCATTCTAAGAACATAATATAAAAACATTAAACTCTCAGAATAATCTTTAAAGTAATTTGAATTGATCGAGCAATAAACTTTGGAGTCATTGCCCGATCTTCTATGAATTATCAAGTCTTTATGTAGTAGAAAATATTTTTTTTTACGAATTATCATATGTCACTTTACTTAAGCTCTCTGTTTTTCTCGTGGCTAAACAGTAACAGCCGCTCGGGTCGATCTTCAGGTCAAGCCGTAGTTGTCTAGGTTGAATGACCACCCATTACATACCCAGTTTCTACCGTGTCTCGTAAAGCACGTTAAACCGTTGGTTCCGGCTGTCATTTGTACATATATGACAGTCGATAAAAGATGTCAGTGGCGCGAAAGTCTGACAACCAGCCTTACCAAAGCGTATTACCCAGTACTAACTGAGTTTTGGAAGTCACATAGTCATTCGCTCCATGTATAATACTGATATTCAGCTGTATCCGATTAGACTGGAAGCCGACCCCAACTTAGTTTGGAAAAGGCTATGCAGATAATGAGGATGGGTTTACTATAACACGTCAAAATAGCCAACATTTTGTCACAATACTTTCCTCTTAAATTACACAAAAACAGAAGCAAATCCACAAGTTAATAAACAAAGAATATTTTAATAACCCACTAGTTATTTCTGTATCATCGTTAGAAGCACGCCGTTGAGGCAATTATGAAGATATTTACGGCTTAATAACAGGCTGCGTGAAGGAATAATTAAAGCTAGTCGTTCTAGTACTAGTTTTTAAAGTCAACAAGGTATGGAAGAAAGGGGTAATAGGTTATTAATACTTGTAACCTAACACTTAACGAACGACCTCGTTCTGTCTTTCAGTTTTGTATGACACCTGAAGCCAAACATTGGACTTAAAATTTTCGTCAATACGCTTTTTCTTCTGTCCCAACATCACGCCTGTAATCGTAACAGGTAGGGCACTAGTACACCCACATTCCTAATATGTTTAAGTTTCGTGTAAAAGAGTCGAGTCTGAATTTTACTGCAGATAACGTTTTACTGAAATTATTTTATAAATGAATAACACTATGTATGATTTAAAATCTCCACTTTTCGTTGTAGTAAGTCTTAAAAAGAAGGCACAAAATATAAATCTCACTGCCGGGTTAAAGGCCTCCTCTCAAACAGAGGAAAAGCATTAAAAAACTATACAAAATAAAATAACATCTCTTCCATAATCCCTGAAGAGTTTGGCAGCACCTCTGTAGCTTAACCCACATTTCGCCAGCAAACTAATAAAAATTTTACCAAAATTAACAAGCTAGCTATTCTTGTTAAAACTCGAAAGTCTTTATCAGAAAATTACCTCTAAAATTAGAGTTTAACAAATTACAGGGAAGTAAGGAAACACAAATCACACGATAAAGAGGCCTCATAATTGGAGGGCAATTGAAAATCGATAGACTGTGTACCACATTACCTACCGAAGAGGCACGTTGCTATTTTGGAACTACATAGAAAATAGGGTTTTATAGGTAGCTCACCCGGCTCGCCCCACCCCCGCCGCCGCGCCGCCGCAAATGCGGATCTCTTGCAAGAATTTTGGTTTTTAACAAAGCTGTAACAAAGGCCTAATAAAGAAAATCAGCTCCAACTGAGCTAAGATCCTTCTTCTTCGTCTTCTTCTTAGCGTATTTATTGTTAATCTAAATTGAGTCAATCCAAACATTGGCTAAGAGTTTGGCGCTTTGAGTAGTGTCCATCAGTTCCTGTAATGAGCAAATATGAAGTGCCTCATCGTTTGTGGCACAGCACTTCATTAAAATTTACACTCCATACCAGTCATCTATGAAACCTGAGTAGGTTTTCTAAGCTTCTACAAACCTGGGTCTGGAAACTGTTGTCAAACAGTCATGTCTATCTTCTTCTTTATCGTGTGGTTGTGCCTAACCTGGTGGCACAGTTTGGCTGAAAGAAGTATCTCTCAGGCATATATGTTCCTTCACGACGTTTTCCTTCACCGAAGCAAATGATTTTTCAAAAAATCAGAGGTGCGTGCTTTGTATTCCAACTCGAGACCTAAGACTTGGCAGTCCGTCGGTCACACCACTAGGCTATCAATGCTATAAACGAAAACGTCACATCTATTAAAGAATACTTTAATCAGCGACATTGATGATGGGGAATGAAATGTATTTGTAGAAATTTAAAACACTGAAAAGGATTGCCGATTGTCTATCCCTCAGAAACTCAGAACTTCTTAGCTCATGACAGTTTAGTTTCTAATGTGTTAACACTGGAACATCCGGGTTCAGAAGCAACACACCAACTTACCTATTTATTGTATCAACATCTTTACTCAATACACCAAACTTCTCGGCGTCACTAGTAGGGAGTGTCACAACAAAGTAAGTACAACATTTTGTTCTGAAGACACAACATACTTGATGGTATAGTTGAATCTTGTGTGTTCGAGTTGACTAAGTATAGAATGATTTGATTAAGGGGGTTGGGGTAGTTTGTCCAATAGGGCAAACCCTTATGGGACACATAACCACAAACCCCATAGGGCGTTGCTGTCCAGTAAATATATACATATACTATACGTAGTTCCTTTGTTGCCCGGTGGGATATAATTTATTTCATTTATTTTTTTGTTGACGTGTACATAAAAAAAATATCGTCTTCGTCATCATTCTCTTGCCCTTGTCCCAATTCATTTGGGGTCGGCGCAGCATGTCTTCTTCAATACTTCTCTATTACTCGTCATCTCATCAGACACCTCTTTTTGTGCCATATCATTTTTCACACACCACTATAAATAAAAAAAATACAAAATACAAATAAATTTGTAAACGGTGGTTAAAAAAAACTTAAGAACACTCTTTTTTTGGACAGTTATTTAAATAAGCCAATATCCGATCGCTGCATCTTATACAGGGTGTAAATGGACCCAAGAATGGACTCAAGAAGCCGTCAACCAAGCATTCTGTACATCAAACTAAGTAACTGTACAAACATTTTTGCTGGGAAACAACTTTGTTTTTGCGTTGAAAAACACGTTTTATGGTTGGACTCTATGTAAGGCACTCAAAAAATTTTTCTGATGGATGCATTGATTAGTACGGGGGTCGTAAAGGTATTTAAAGTAAAGTTATAACAAAAATAAAAAACTTGTGAAAAAGTCGAAACTTTGTCCCCAATATCACCGTAACTAGAAGGTTCCCAGGTATGGTCTAGAACAAAAAACTAGAGAGGTGTCAAGGGACACCCAAATGGAACGAAGTTCCTTTCGAAAAGTAGTGAAGGAATTGTAAAAACAAAAATTGGCACAAAAAAAACCACCACCGCCACCACCTCCACCACCTCCACCACCACCACCACCACCATCACCACCATCACCACCATCACCACCATCACCACCACCATCACCACCATCATCACCACCATCATCACCATCACCACCATCATCACCAACATCACCACCATCACCACCATCACTACCATCACCACCATCACTACCAGCATCACCACCATCACCCATCACTACCATCACCATCATCACCACCATCATCACCACCATCACCACCATCACCACCACCACCACCACCACCACCATCACCCATCCACAGACAGACCTCGGCAACCGTTGCTTAACTTGGATCACCCATCCACAGGCATACCTGGGCAGTCGTTGCTTACCCATCCACAGACCAAAGATGAAACGAAAATATCAACATGCGTACGCCGCACGGCTTACAATAGCTTACTATAGCAAAAACACATTACCCTCCTTTGCGTCGCGAAGTCGGGTAAAAGTGTCGTACACACTTTTCGTCTGAATTTTTTCCGTCTAGCCTCCTTTCGCAACGCGCCTTATGGAACTACGTTCCAAAAATATAGCGATGACGAGGAGAACAAGTGCCTTTCGGTTTCGTTAAGCGTACTTATACAGCTTTTATAAAAAGAGAATTACAGATAGTGATGAAAATCTATGTAGAAAAGTTGTACTAAATTAAATTAAAATTATATTTTCAGCCTTTCTAATTATTTCCGTCATAATTTTGAAACTTAGGCTCCGATCGTTTACTTTTAAGTACTGTTTCAAGCAAAGGTTATAAATAATCACTATCAACAAACCCAATTTCTCAGGAGCCTACAATATTCAGTTAAATCTTCGCAGCACATCGTCGTTCTCAAGACGACGACACGCAACGATTGCGTGACGGCCACAAAATTGTTATTGATTTAAAATAATTACAGTGGTGGTAAGCAAACAGCGCTGTACCTCACTGTACCTACGTACTGCTCAACACGAATGTTCGATTCCACTATCATTATCGTACAGTCGCGACGATTATCTTTTGTGTATCTTTCTTGATGACAAATTCTTGTGAAATTAGAGTATTTTAGGTCGGGCATAATCAGTTTGTATCGATTTTGTTAAGCGTGTTTGGGTACAAAGTTAAAGATCTTTAGTGACTGTAGGTAGACAAAGTAAGTACCAATGCATGCTTTTGTATGTAGTATTGAGTAGCAACTTATTGTTTTTCATTTAAATGCACAATCTTTATTGTCAAGCTGTATCTTTAAACATCGCAATAACAGTCGCTCGGATCAATCTCATGTTAAACCGCGTTTGCCTAGGTTGGTCTGTGGATGGGTGGCAACTTATTACTTACCGAATTTTCTCAGGGCGGAATCACGGCTAACCGTTGGTCCCCGCTATCGCAGGTAGTCAGTGGCCCGAAAGGCTGACAACTAATCTTACCAAGGGGTATCGTATTATCCAGTACTAACTGAGTTGTGGAGGTAAGATTGGTAGTCACTCCGTTTAAAATACTGGTATTCAGCTGCATCCCGTTAGTCTAAACCGACCCCAACATGGGAAAGAGCAAGGCAGTTGATGAGTGTCTATAGTCACCAAAGTCTCTTTTGAGTTAATTGTTGACCAACGAAACGATACTTATTATTAGCTGGGATATTAATATTAAAAAAGTTCATAATTATTCACAAAGTCACCGTCTTAATACTACACTACATAAGGCCACGTTCACACCAAGGCACATAGCCGGCCGCTGTGAGCGTTAAGCACAAGTTGTTTATAGAAATAACTTCAGCCGCAGACTAACTTTTAGCTGTGGTTTCGTCCGCTTGGATATCGTTATTTATCCCTTAGGAATGAACTACCCAGTTTATCATTGATCAATAAAATTCAAAATGACATTCAGACAGACCGACATACAAACACAGTAACTTTCCCAGTGAGCTTCTGACTACATATTAGGTATAAACGCAGCCTAAATCCAGCACAAAACTAACTTCAGCTCACAACAAAAACGAAAAACGAATATTAATCCTCAAGAAATCGGACACTGAAAAACTGGATTCAGAAAATTGTAGACACGGCAATTTGTTCGAGCAGTTAAACTGGTAACGGACGATTTATGTGGAGACAGCCTTAAAACAAGCTGCCTGAGACTCCGGCTATCTCTTGTAATATATTATTTACGGAGGAAAAAAATATTGCCGTCCGTCTCTTCACGTTACGATGGGAATTCGGGCGATTTTTTTTTGATACTTGTCGGATTTGTGATTAGAATTTTGTACATTTATTATTGGTTGGCGTTAAAATAACCGTTGTTATTTTTGTGTTTAGTGAGCTTAAATTACGAAAGGTTTTATTTATGGGTAATTTAATGATCGTCACTATGAGTATTTTAAAAAAAGAAAGAAAAGATATTTGTTTGTCCCGCACAGGTAAAAAAAAGGTAAAAATTAACAATAAAAAAAGTACAAAAAAATAACAAGTTAATAATTAATTTATTAAGTAGTTACTAATTTACAAGTTTTTTACTTTTTATACCGAAGTGGCATGGAGATTAATTGTAACCTGATGTTTTATAGAAAAAGTCTCTAATTCAATAATTGACTTCACATTCTTAGGGCCGTGGTCTACGATGCTACTTAAAAGTTACCAATTATAAACTCAAACCACCATTATCACAGCACTTAAATTACTAGTAATGGGGTGGTTCTTTGTTACTTCTTCTGAGCAATGTGGGAACGAGCTACATTATTTTAGACCATCCTGCCCCGTCGCAGCCAAAATGAGTTAAATTCCTATTCACACAGAAACATTCCACAACACACGAAATGTTAAGTAAAAAATAAAATATTAACATACATCTGGCAACACTGCACTCTTAATTGCATTAACATTTTTAATTAAATAATAATTTCACCAGCATCAGACGCCACAAAATACATTTTTGAAATAAATGAGCTACTTTTAAATGAAAAATAAAAATGTATGTCGCGTATGACATTATGTAGATTTAAATGTAATTATTTCACCACTTTTAAAATAAAGTGAAACCGAGTGTTTCTATGAAAAGAGTTTTGTTCTTAAAATTGGATTAATTGTAGTTTTTTGGATGGAATGTCAAGCTCGGCTCCTTGGGGAATTCAGTGCTATTACTATTGTTTTACCGTGTGTTTTGTTAAAATAATACACGGCATATCATCGTAAGCTATATATAATATACAGATATGTCGTGAGCCTACTTTTACCATGAATTCAGTGTTGCACTAGTTCCTCGACAAAAAAAAACTGCTACTACCCTGTCAAAATATGCCGGTGGAACAACTTTTCTATCCTAATTAAATAAATTACTAACGAAATCCACGGTACAAGTTTCTGTCACGATGTCATTTATTAGATAGTCTTCTCGCGTTTAAAAGAATTAAATGAAAAAAGCCTTTATTTACTACTACCATTCAAAACTTGACATAAGGTGAATCTACTTTATAATAATATAACGCTTATCAGAATGGGTACCAAGAGACAGGAAAACAGGGAGACCAAGTGAGGATGTCTCTCCACCAAAAGATATCTTCAACCAGAGGTGTAAACCCATCACGATGTGTGAGGCACGAGAAAGAGATGTATGGAAAGGTTCAGGAGAGACCTACGCCGCAGAGATGACTACTACTAATAAAAATTTACTATATTATACATCCATAATTATACATGTAATCAAAATACCCATAAACAAAGCATTAGTGCCAGCCAATACTGAATGAATGCTTTGTGCATATTATTCTAAAGTAAAACCAATACCCAGGGGCACTTATACATCATGTAACCGCAATTCAACACCACCTAATGACACATATCACGCTTGTAAAAGCATTGCAATTTATAATTTACAACAAAGGAACATCGATCAGCGTTCTGACTGGCACAATACGTTGCGACTGCACCATTAGACATATATGAAATATTATAGGTTCAACGCAGCGGTGGAACGTGGCCTTAATTTGTAAGTTTCAACCACAGTTTTGTGTTATTTATGGGTTTCGTTAAAGACCTATTTCGATACGATGTGGTCAATTTCAGATTTTTAAAGAGGTTGGTGTTGCTGTTGTCAAAGGCTTTGTATTTCTTCAAACAGAATTCGACAGTCGATCGGTCGTTGATTCGGATCCAGACCATCGTGAGGAAATCATAGTGAGGTTCTTCTTCTTAGCGTGTCGATAACAATTCAAATTGAGTCAGCCCAAAATTTGACGACGATTTTGGCACTTTCAGTAGGGTCCATCAGCTCCTGTGATGTGCAAACAACAGGACAGACAGGACACAAAATCAAGTGTCCCATTGTTCGTGAGGTAACCGGCTTATTCTAGAACCAATTCAAAGACATAATGTGAAATTGACCAACCCGCACTCAGCCCGAGTGATTAATTCTCTTTCAAAGGGAGAAAATCTGTGTCCTGTGTTCATTGGAAACATTATGGCCTGATTATGTTATGGAAAGGAGCCTAACTATGTATTTCAATTGAGGTACAGGTAGTCAGTGGTCCGAAAGTCTAACAACCAGTCTTACCAAGGGGTATAGTATTACACAGTACTAAATGGGTTATGAAGGTCAGATAGGCAGTCACTCCATATAAAATACTGGTATTCAGCTGCATCCGGTTAGACTGGAAGCCGACCCCAACACAATTGGGAAAAGGCTGGGCAAATGATGAGGTACCTACTATCTACGTATACAAATAATACCATACTTTCATCGCCACGAAACGAGCGTGTAGGTACATACGAGCTGTCGAACGCTTTAGGGTTGTCACAAACGATTATCACGTTGAACACAATGCGTGGCAGGGCTTATCTCTTAATACCCGCTGATAGAAAGGCGCCCAAGGCACTGGGGTTAATAATATTTAGGTGGAAACCCTTTATATACAGTTTGTGGGAATGAAAATATGTTTTATTATTTCTGTTGAAGGTGGATTAGTGGGTGTTGTTAAGTGGTATATCGTATACTAGCTTTTGCCCGCGGCTTCGCCCGCGTGCAGTTCGGGAATTGCCCACGGGATCTTGCCATCTTCTGGGATAATAAGTAATCTACATCTATTTGTATCAGACTATAATCTATCTCTGTGCCAAGTTTCATTCAGATCTGATCAGCCGTTCTGGCGTGATTGAGTAACAAAGATCCATTCATCCAAACTTTCGCATTAATAAATAGTTTATGTAAGATATATATATGTAATATTAGTATTTAGGGTTCCGCACCTCAAAGGGAAAAACGGAACCCTTATAGGATCACTCGCGTGTCTGTCTGTCTGCCTGTCCGTCTGTCACAGCCAATTTACTCTGAAACTACCGGACCGATGGAGTTGAAATTTGGTACATATATGTAAGTCATTGATTCAAAGACGGACGTATAAATTAATTTTAAACAGGGGAGCCACTTTTGGGTCGTAAATTAAAAAATGAAAATAAAAATATTTCTAAACTACATCGTGTTATATCAAAAACTGTGATACACGTGTCTCATAATTTTAATTGAAGAGTGATGTGTACATTAAGTTTTGAGTCAACCGACCCAGAGAATATTAAGTTTCACAGAAAATTCAACCCCCATTTCAAAACAAAGAATACATCCTTCAAATTTCATGTCATTAAGACCAGTGGTTGATATATCAGTCAGTCAGTCAGGACTTTGATTTTATATTGCGGGATGATTTTGGAAAAACTGTAAGTAGAGTATGTAGACTTTCAAGTCTATCGACACCTAGAATAGAAAGTTTCACAGAAAACTCAGCACCCCATTTTGTCCTCTTAGGGGTGGAATTTCGGTGCTATCATTGCTAGGATCGCGGAGGACACGGTGGAGCACACCGTGGAGGTCTGCTCCGCTTGGGCGGAGCACCGCCGTGTCCTCGTAGCGGCGATTGGCGGCGGCGACCTCTCGCGTCCGGCCCTGGTTCAAGCCATGGTCCGGGGCGAGAGGGAATGGAAAGCCGTCGCCTCCTCCTGCGAAGCAGTCATGCTAGCGAAGGAGGCGGCGGAACGTGAGAGGGAGAGAGCCTCACGTCCCAGCCGCCGCGGGAGGAGAAGCACCGGGCGTCGGGGGCCACGCCGTGATGGGTCTCGGCCACCGTAGGCGCGGGCCTGTGGACGGTGAGTAATGGGCTAGCTCGCCGTCCGTCCGTCGTATGACGACAGGCCGTGTCGACGGCGCGTTCGTGTTCCACGCGCGCCTCAAAGAGATGTCAGCAAACGGGAGGGGCCCGCAAGGGCCGATGCCTGCCAGGGCTGCGGGACTGTTCGAAAGAGATACCGCGGCCCTGGAACATAAAGGGCCAAAGAAGGAACATGGGTGGTTTTTAGTCAGTAAGAGTCTGACACTTCCTTCCGCTCCGCCCAGAGCGGGAGGGGTCATTTGATGATTTCCCACCCTCCAAAAAAAACAAAAAAAGGGGTGGAATTTCGAAAAACCCTTTCTAAGTGGACCCTTTGCCACTGGTAGGTACCAGGGGCGAAGAGTGAAAATTGAGTCAGGGGAAACCGAAGAAAAAAATGAATTGCTTTTTTTTCCTATGTTATTTGGACCTCATTTTCGTTATCAGTGACCTCAAAAACTATGAAAATGATAACCCTGATGAAAAATCTAAAAAAAATGGTTGGTGCCATTTAGAATTTTCATTTTGACCTAATTTTCGATATCAGCGACCCTGAAAACCATGAAAATGACATCCATGACAAAAAAACCAAATATTTTCGTCCGCACCATCTTGGATTTTCATTTTGACCACATTTTCGTTATCAGCGACCCCAAAAACCACGAAAATGACATTCATGAAGAAAAACCAAAAATTTTCATCGGCGCCATCCTGAATTTCATTTTGACCTAATTTTCGTTATCAGCGACCCCAAAAACCACGAAAATGACACTCATGACGAAATAACTGATTTTTTTTTGCTGGCGCCATGATCGATTTACATTTTGGCCACATTTTCGTTATCAGCGACCCCAAAAACCATGAAAATGACACCCATGACGAAAAAACCTAATATCTTCATGGGCGTCGTCTTGAATTTTTATATTTTGACCTCATTTTCGTCATTGGCGACCCCAAAAACCACGAAAATGACACCCATGACGAAAAAACCGAAAAAAAACAGGACTGAATTTCATACTGGGGGATGATTTTGGAAAAACTGTGATACACGTTTCTCATAATTAATCTCTTCTTAACTGAAGAGTATGTACACAAATTTTCAATTCAATCGACCTCGAGAATAAAAAGTTTCATAGAAAACTCAACACCCATTTTTACCCTCTTACGGGTAGAATTTCGAAAAACCTTTTCATAGTGGATACCTACTCTTCACAAAGAATACGCCCTCCAAATTTTATTTCTCTAGGACCAGCGGTTTGGGCTCTGCGTTGATATATCAGTCAGCCAGGACTTTGAATTTTATATTGGGGGATGATTTTGGAAAAACTGTGATACACATCTCTCACAATTTTAACTGCAGAGTATGTACGCAAACTTTCAAGTCAATCGACCCCGAGAATAAAAAGTTTCACAGAAAATTCAACACCCCAATTTACCCTCTTAGGGGTGGAATTTCGAAGAACCTTTTCTTATTAGATATCTACTCTTCACAAAGAATACACCATCCAAATTTCATTTCTCTAGGGCCAGTGGTTTGGGCTGTGCGTTGATATATCAGTCAGTCAGGACTTTGAATTTTATATTGGGGGATGATTTTGGAAAAACTGTGATATACATTTCTCATAGTTTTAACTGAAGAGTATGTAGACTTTTAAGTCAATCGACCCGAGAATAAAAAGTTTTACCGAAAATTCAACACCCCATTTCTCCCCTTTAGGGGTGGAATTTCGAAAAACCCTTTCTTAGTGAATACCTACTCTTCACAAAGAATACACCCTTTAAATTTCATGTCTTTAACACCAACAGCTTAGGCTGTAAGTTGATATATCAGTCAGTCAGTCAGGACTTTGAATTTCATATTGAGGGATGATTTTGGAAAAACTTTGATACACGTTTCTCATAATTGTAACTGCAGAGTAGGTACACAAATTTTCAAGTCCATCGACCGCGAGAATAAAAAGTTTCATAGAAAACTCAACACCCCATTTTACCCTCTTAGGGGTAGAATTTCGAAAAACCCTTTCTTAGTGGATACCTACTCTTCACAAAGAATACACACTCCAAATTTCATTGCTCTAGGACCAGCGGTTTGGGCTGTGCGTTGATATCTCTGTCAGTCAGTCAGGACTTTGAATTTTATATATATAGATAGATAAAGTGGCACGTAATGTTGGGTTAATTGAACTCGAGTAATTTACGCAATCATGTTCCGAGTTTGGACCAAATTACAGTCGGTATTGATGTTTTTCTTTAATCTTCCAATCATGCCGTATTTTTAATCTTCCACATAATGACGCAGTGGTCTCTCCGGTCGTGTACGTGTAGGGACGTGATTATGAGAGTACTTTTAGGGAGAGTGCGCTTGTGTTTGCGCACATACCTGTACTCTATAATGTCTCCTAGTCTTGGCTAGTCTCCATTGAGATTGACCGGAATTCGATTCAGAAGATGATGATGATTCCTTATTTAATATCAAACCTTTTTCATCCACAGCAACTGCATTGAAAGACTTTAGCGGCGATTAGAGCTATAGTGTGTCATGAACATATTATTCAACTTTTTTTCTGAGTATGTTGGAACACAAGTTATAGTCTAGTCTAGTAGCTGGTCTAGTTTTAAGGAATATTTTTGTATTCAAATTCATCACATTTTTTAATAATTATTAAAAATATAATTATATAGAAAATATTTAAAAATTTATAGCCCAACGATAGCGGGAATAGGGTCCAAGCTATGGTCAGGGCTCCAGAGCGAGGAACCTTCTAACAATACAAGGAATGTAATTATTATTACATTGAGCTCCATTTATTATTTTTATTTTTCCAGTTTCAACGAAGAAGAGCTCACAGTGCATGTCTAGTGATAGATCGTTGACGTACGTCCGCGTGCACGCTGCGAACTGTTTCCTTTAATTAACTCCGCCTTGCGTGAGCACGTAACTGCAGGAACATAATAGTTATAAGAACATTACTTACCGAAGCTGATTGGAGTTCGTTTAAGTGTTTACTTGTAAATAAATAATACCAGAAAGTGGTCACCCTGTGAGCCCAATACTTCGTTTCTGATTAAAAAAGTTTGAGTATTATAACCACCCTTGCTTACTATGTCTTGAAAATGTTACACATTTATGATGTCCAGAAAAATGTCCAGGCAGTTTTTCTAGGTCTTCTGAGAACCTGGACCAAGTTGCCTTGGCATTATTTCAGTGATAACAATGACGAAAAAGTCAAAAATGAATTGAATTGACGGTACGGTTGGCGCAGTGGCTAAGCGATTGGCTGCTGCGGAACAAATATTTGATTTGACGTACAGGTAGATGTTCCGGGGCTGTCTGTTTGTGTATGTCAGTTTAAATGTTTGTAAAGGCACCCACGATACAGGAGAAATTCCTTGTAGGGGCCAACGTTTGTTTTAAAAAAAATCAAACATTGGTTACCGATAGTTTATGTCAACCATTTTCAAAACCGCTGCAGAAATTCGAAACATCTCGAAAGAGCTGATTAGCTTGCTTGCTTGTCAAGACCCTCATGTCACGATAATTTCCTGCACCCGATAAGTCAGTCATCAAAGTCAACATATTGTAAAAGTCCACACACAGCAGGAACACCATAAAATGGCGTCGGTAGTACAATTTAATCAATGCACGAATTTTTTAGCTTAGATGACATGTCTAAGCAAAAAGATGGCTCACTGGAAAGGTGCCAAACGTGTTATCAGTTTTCTGGAATCCACTGCCAACTTGCTAATTGATACCTGTTGTGACGTTGTTTTTTATATACATACATAACATACAAAGGTAATGTATGTTCTTAAAAGTGAATTTCGCCTAAAATGACATGATGATGATGACTTATTTGCGAAACTAGAAATTCGTAAATCCATTACAGTTATATTTCAGTAATGAATGTTGATAAGAATGCAGAAAGACCAAAACTCATGAGAAGATTTCACACAAAATGGAATATGGCTTGTAAGGTGTTCAATAGTGAGATGACGGCTAATAGTATTGTATGAATGGAAGAAGAGTACATGCCACATCAACCCCTAAGAAATTGTGACAACGACATATTTGGTGAACGAAGTAAGTACATAAAAAAACACCGTAAAACATTTTTTTATTATAATATATTTAATGGGCCTACTCTCGACCTTAGGCCTGTTGGTCTAGTGGTTAGTGACCCTGACTGCTAGGACGGAGGCCGTGGGTTCGATTCCCACACAGGACAAATCTTTGTGCGATGAGTACGATTATTTGTTCTGTATCTGGGTGTGTAATTTATCTATAATATGTATGTATTTACAAATATATAAGTATGTTTATCAGTTGTCTGGTTGCCATAGTACAGGCTCTGCCTAGTTTAGGATCAGGTGGCGGTGTGTTGGTTGTCCCAAGATATTATATTATTATTACCTCCATCTTGTCCTGAAGACAGAGAGGCGGTCGACGATGGAACGAGCTTACCCAAAAGAAGCTTCTTAACAATCAGGTTATATGAACTTATCAAATTGACCATCATTTTATTGTAAGCTAGGCGATCAATTCTTGCAAAATCTAGATCAAATATTGACACACAATTCTACCATATTTCAAAGCATCAACTCAATCAAGATCTCTCAATCACTCGAACACAGCCAAACTACACACATTGATTGACACACAAAGGGGGCGTGACTCGCAAAATATTCCAAGTTCTCAAAGCCATTAATACGTCACTTAACTTTGTTTAAAGTTCATGATATTAGCAATGTTAGGGCCCTCACCCACCGAGAATTGAGATGCAGGAAAACAGCCGTGGTGCTTGCTGTCTATGTGCTTTTCCCCGCGTAGCCACGATTCTATATCGCTACTATCACGATTCAAACGCGATTCATCATCGATACAGAAATACCTATCAATGGTGCTTTTGCAAGATGAACTCCATCAAGAAAACAGTCGCGCGTTTCCATTGATACTGATACAGATAGCCTGCGTCATTCATGCTAGCGATGGAGGTAGCGGAGGAAGTGAGAGGGAGAGAACCTCACGTCTCAGCCGCCGCGGGAGAAGCACCGGGCGTCGGGGGCCACGTCGTGATGGCTCTCGGCCACCGTAGGCGCGGGCCTGTGGACGGTGAGTAATGGGCTAGCTCGCCGTCCATCCGTCGTATGACGGCCGCGGCCGGACGATACCGCGGCCCTGGAACATAAAGGGCAAAAGAAGGAACATGGATGGTTTTTAGTCAGTAAAAGTCTGACACTCCCTTCCGCTCTGCCCAGAGCGGGAGGAGTCATTTGATGATTGCTCATCCGAAAAAAAAGGGCGGCACTAAACATAATAAGCGTTTGTCGAGCGTTGCAAATGTGACTAACGCGCGATAACATTGCTACAATAAGCCGTCGTGGGCGAGGGGCCTTAGGCACAAAAGGTTGTGATGTCGTGACTAGGTTATAATGCACAGATATTGGTAGGCATCGAAAGGAATTGTGAATAGAAGGCAAGGTCGGCACGCGACTCGGGTACTGTGGATATGTTTGGGAAAATTTTTGAGACATTTTTGTTTTTTCAACTTTGAGTGAAATGCACAAGAAAGTTTTAGGTGAAAGGGTCTGGATCATTTTTGGTTAGGAGGAGTTTTTGAGCGTTACTTACAAGCAGCAGAGTTTTGCTACAAAACATGAACATTAAGATGTTAAATCTTTTATTCTCTGTACTAACCAATATTTATGCTCTGCGCACAGCAAGAATCTTCGTTCTTCCAATAATCGTCTTCTACGATGTCCTACTCACCGCTCTGGTTTTCTTAAATCTTCCTTTCTTGTCCAGGTGGTTTTCCTTTGGAATGCGCTCCCTCCAGGATGGCAACCAGTCGGTTCACATTTAAAGTAAAAGCTCGCGAACACTTACATAAGAAGTTGTCAGACTCGTCCTACAATTAATTTGTTGTTTTTCTTTATCTATGTATGAAATTTAACTGTCTTTACTTTGTATATTTTATTTGTATGTATGTATATAATTATGTATTTATTATTATATTTTATTCTTGGTAATTTTCTGTATTATTATTTGCACCTACTGTTTTGTCTCTGCATCACCCTTAGGTAGACTGGTAGAAAATGCCCGAGGCATTAAGTCCACCTTTGTACATTATGTGCATAAAGTATAAAAAAAAAAAAACCTCTGGCTACCTATTCATATAGAATAACGCAGAAAAGGCAAATACTTGTCTGGTAGAAATAATTATTGTTATTGGTGTTTTACGTCTGCATTTCGTTTCCCCTTTTAAAACTACTATGTTGGCATGAAACAGAAAAATAAACAAACAACGACCAGCTCTATTGATCTAACGCCTACTTTTTTACAACCGACCTACATCATTCAAAACTTTTTCTAGCCTTTTTTTTCAAACGCAAACACATGAAGTGGAACGCTCAGACACGCGACGATAACTAAAAGCTACAGTACACTGTAATCACAAATCTGAGTCGTTTAGAACTTACAGGCATCGCATGACCGTAACACAGGCACCTTGATGCAATTATGTAATTAAAATAGTGATTGTTTAAAATTATTAAGGTTTATAACGGGTGTTATGCCGATATGGCTAGAAAAAGAGAAGGAAAGTTTATGTAGTCGAACAATTTTACTGTGAAAATAATTGTTCTTTAGCTACTTCGTTATTTTATAATGTACCAATTTTATTATTACTTCGAGCTACGATTTTCTAGGCTTTCGTCTTCTATATAAGGTTCTAGAATAAAAGAGGGATATCTGTTGTTGCAAATTAACAACTTTTACCTCATGAACAACTCTTGTACGAAATATTTAAAAAAAATCTGCTGTGCCTTATATTTTTATCGCGTAGTATAGAGAAATAATAATTATACTCTGTATCTGATATTTTTGCACTTCAGGAAATTTCTGCAGGTTTTTTGGATATGTTTCATAGGACACCAATTTTTGATGAAAATTATGTTTTTATTCTACTCGTCAATTATATCAAATAACAGTATACCAAAAGATACAAGCGATGCTTAGTTTGTGGCTCACCGATTATGTATGATAATATTAGGTATTAGAAAATTCATGTACCGGGTAAACCCTTCGCCTCACCCAATATATCGAGGAGGGCTACAAAACTAACCGAATTACTGGCGTTATCCTAGTCGACTTATCAGCAGCTTACGACACGGTCAATGTTAAACGATTGCTACCCAAACTTACAGCCCTAACAGATGATCAAAATTTCATACAGATCCTGGGTGAAATGTGACGTATCCGACGGTTCACTGTCCACTTGAACTCAGAGAAAAGTAGATGGCGCATCCTTAAGAATGGCTTACCCCAAGGCAGTGTCCTAGCTCCCATTTTATTTAATATATACACTAACGATCAGCACAAAACAACCAACACCGAACGATTTCTTTACGCAGACGACCTGGCCCTAGCTACAAGAACTACACTTCGAGGATGCCGAACCAACCTTGAAATAGCTCTGAATATTCTCAGTAGTTACTATGAGGACAACGCTTTGAGGCCCAATCCGTCTAAAACACAATCTTGCGCATTCCACCTCAGAAATCGTGCGGCGAACAGAACCCTTAAAATAAAATGGCGAGTCGCGGCCATTGAGCACATCAGCAACCCTGTCTATTTGGGAGTCACACTAAATCGCTCTCTCACCTACAAAAACCACTGCAGTAAAATCAAGCCAAAGTTGGGCGCTCGCAATAACTTATTACGTCGGCTAACATCCACCACCTGGGGCTCTGCTTCTCGGCTGCTGGCGAATTTGCATGCTCAGTGTGGCATCGTTCCGCTCATGCCCGAGAAGTAAATGTATCCCAAAACGAAACATGCCGAATAATCACTGGCTGCCTCAAACCAACACCATTAGCTGCACTATATCCGCTTGCAGGAGTGCCCCCCCCCCAGAAGTAAGAAGAGTGATGATTGCCTGTTCTTCTGAAAAGTATAAGCAACAGACAGACAAACGCCACCCTCGGCATAATATGGAGACGCCAAGAGGTAGGCTGAAGAGTCGGAGGAGCTTCCTTAGGTCGACTAATTCATTAGTCGGCAACAATGGTGGCGGCAAGGAAGGCTGGTGAAGCAAAAAAAAGTTGGCTCCTTAGACACCCCCCTCCGACACATTAAAGGCTCCCAATGGGACACCTGCTGCTATAGCCCACCTGGAGGACCCTAAACCGATTGCGAAACCAAGTGGGCCGCTGCAGATACAACCTGGTTCGGTGGGGGTATTCCGATGAAGCCATGTGTGACTGCGGTGCCTCAACGCAAACTATGGCTCATCTCCTGTACTGCACTATGTGTGGTTCCCCGTGCACTTTGAGGGACCGATCCGAGGCCACCCCCAACGAGGTGGCACAATTCTGGTAAAAAATAATTTAATTTAAAAAAAAGGGAAATCATCGACACTTATTAGATTTCTTTGATTAATAATAAACTTACTTACCTCACCCGCACGCAAAATATGCGCTTAGACGTGGAGTTGCGGAAATCAGCCTATAAGTAGCCTTAAATGTACCCATTGCTGGGATGTAGGCCTCTTCTATATGAGAGGGAGGAATGGGCCGTAATCTACCAGCCAGTGTGAGTTGATGAATGTCACAATTTGGTCGAATTTCTGGTTCGAAGACATGCCGGTTTTCCCACAATGTTTTCTTCACCATTTTGAGAGAGAGAATATACAAGCTATAAAATAAATATTTCTCTCCGTAGATTACGTGACATGTGTTGTTTATCTGCGTGAACAATTGTTAGCGGCTTGTTCGAATAATTATAATTGGTATTCAATATCAATATTATTATCATCCACTGTTTGTACAATAAACTGGATAGTGGGATACGGTTTCATTTATTTATAGATTATATTACTGCGATCGGTGATTTTACAACCGCTTGTAATAATTAATTTTATAGGGTGCTTAAATGTTTCATTCAATATCAATTGTGGACTGTGTTAAGTATTTGTTTGGTGAACTTCAGTGAATGAGCCTGAATGAAACTAAGAAATCCGTTTATATTGAACTAGCTGACCCGTGCCCACTTCGTTGGGTGACAAAACATTTTCGACCGTTTTTTCTCCGACTTACTTTGCAAATCCGACTACCACGAAAAGTCTTCGGGTTAATATATAGCCTATGACACTTCCAAATAACGTGACTTTCTATTGGTAAAAGAATTTTCAAAATCGGTGCAGCAAATCCAGAGATTACCCCCTACAACCTCACAAACTTGACCTCTTTATAATATTAGTATAGATTTATCCACAATTTTCACTAAATACATGTAGTCAGTTTTTTCAAGTCTGGCAACCAATCTTACCAAGAGATACCGAACTAGCCAGTACTAATTGGTTTGAGGATGTCAGACATAGTCCCTCTATGTAAAATACTGATATGTAGCTGCATCCGGTAAGACTGGAAGCCAACCTCAACAGTTGGGAGACTACGCAGATGATGAATTTTGAATTCATTATGTTCATTTACATTTTCTATATCTAGCTGTGTGGAAAATTTCATCGAGATCGATTCAGCTTAAAAAGTTTCAGACAGACAGACAGAGTAATGGACAGATAGTTATTATTCCATTTAAAGTAGAAAGTTTTTTCATATGAATAAACTCGTCTTAAAAGCATTCACCTGTAAAATAGTCGAGATAGAAGCCAACTCAAGCACAGAAAGTGTCTAACTTTTACCAAAATACAGAAAAAATCCTAAGAAACTCAAATCCTTGGGCACCACACCCTCCCCTCGCTACATAGCTTGATTGATTGAGATGATTCAGCGCAAACGAATTTCCCGAGTGAAATAACAATTATGTACGTACTTACGTAGTACCTACGCATTAATAATTATGTAATCTACAATGACAACGCCAGCATATTGTTAGAAGATTATATCTTTTGAGTACCAAATTGACGGTTAAAAATGTTATGGAAATTAATGGAAAAAATCGTGTTGAATTTTGGAAAAAAAAGACGATCAACTACATAATTATGTATAAAAACATAACACATAATTAATGTTGTACTTGGATTTGGTCTTAATGTATGCATTTTTTTGTTTTATTTTTAATAATTTTGTTTTATTGTTTTGTCTTGTCATGCCAGTGAAATTAATAGAATAGAATAGAATATATTAATAATAAAAAATTGAGTCGACACAGCAAACTATGAAATTTAAATAATTAATCCAAACGCTAATTTAAAAAAAGTTTAAATGTGATAATGTTTCTTCTTTCTTTCTTTTTTGGCAAGTGGCGATAGCTTCAGAATTCGCCAAACTGGAGACAAACGGAGCAGAGAGGAGATGTGCATGTGAAATCCACATGCATCTCTCGTCTCTCCTGTGATTGGTTGTATTTTGCACGTCTTCGCATCACCATTTTGGTAGAGCCATCTTGTTTTTTCGATACAATTTTCACGACAAGGCAAGTTCACGAATATTCAGCATCAGTGCCCTTATGACGTCATTCAAACGCCAACATATTCATGGCGCACTTCAGTGATTTTTGATAGTCTAAAACATAATTATATAAAAAACTTTAGTTCTCCTACCAAATGCGAAATGTGTTACGAAAATCTGATAAAATTAACGAAGAGGTATAAATTCAAACACCTAATTATAAACTAAAACAGTCCACAGACTCAACAGATATAACAAAGAAACACATTGTAAAGTAACTACTATCTTTTATGAAGTGGAATACTAAAATACAACACAGATAACAAAAGATCTTAAAGAAACTACTAAAAATAATATACTACAACTATAAACACAGTTCATTTTCTCAGCGAAAACCCTCTGCTTTATTAAGCCATATCGTTTCATAGCATAAGCATAATCAGCCTATAATTTTCCCACTGCTGGGACACACGGTCTCCTCTCTAGAGAGGGAATGGACTATATATAATCCACCACGCGGGTCCAGTGCGGGTTGGTAGATGTCACATGTTTTCGAATTTTTGGTTCTAGGACATGCCGGTTTCGTCACGATGTTTTCCTTCACCGTTTTTGAGAGCAGTGGTGATAAAATAAATGACACAAAGTAATGCGCCTACCTAGGTTCGAACCCACGACTAACTGTTCGTAAGTCGGGGCCGCCACCACTGGGCCACCCGCTGCTCTCATCATAACTCGTATCATAATTTTCCTTAATCCTTCTTTTACGACGTGAAAAACGCTTCATGTCTTCATTTACTCAAATGAGTTAAAAAAAGAATGTCATAATTTACTAGCATACTCTAGCATAATTAAATCTGAAATATTAAATTATGTACTTGCATACAAACTATAAAACCTTAGTGCCATAGACAGAACATCTGATGGTAGAATGTACTCTCTCTGATTCAAATCTATAAAAAGCGTTTGGCGCGGCTAGACCAAGAATGAGAGACCGCTCCCATCCTTGGTCTGGCCGCACCAAACACTGCTTAATTTCACAGAGTCACTTAATTTATTATTTACCTACGACCCCCTCATTTAAAATTAAAATATTAAACATAAATTCTCTCCTATAATAACCATGACATCGCAATCATTTTGGCCGCACGCAATATTTTTTTCTGGCAATAATTTCTATCCAGCGTTTATAACCAACCCATATTTTTGTGTAGCGCTTTATTGTTTGGGCGATAAAGGCGAGAATTGATCGGCAAGCCATCAATGGGGCTTAAACGGTGTTTAATCGGTCAGTTTTCACGTAACGTTTGATAGCCCGTGCGTGATATTGAATACACATTGTTGCGACGATCGGATAGCAGGATCTGTTTGTAGCTCGGTTGGGTGTTTTTTTTTACTGCGTTCACATTTTTATCACTATTAAAAGTATTAAACGATTTTGTTTTAAAGAATCTCGTTTAATTAACGGAAATTGGATGTAAACCCATATTTACAAATAATTAATTAATTAATGATTTGTAGTTTGTAAATAATTAATATTTTGATTAAAGAAATATACAGATTAATGATTTTGAAATCTACATAAATACCTTTAATCCATTATAGAAAAACATGGGTATCGTGTTACTTACCGAGTGGTGGAGGTCAGATAGGTAGTCGCTCCATGTTAAAACTGGTATTCAGCTACAACCGGTTAAACTGAAAGTCAACCCTAATATAGTTAGAAAAAATCTTGGTAGATGATTTTCAGACACTTTCGTTAATGGAAGCCTTTGTGGATACTTTAATCCACCTTGGATAGGTTGGAGTATTTCAAAGTCAACGTAACCATTCTGACCGCATAAAGAAGGCTCCAAAGCCTCAATTGAACCACACCTGTGTCCTGTCGTCCTGTCCTGGCTGTTATAGCCATATCTCAGGGGAAACAAAGTCGTTCCCCCCAACACTCTTGCAGCGCACGACACCACGTGACCACGTACGTGCCTCCATGCTCCCAAGGGCTTTCAATATATTAAGTGAATTCCAAAAGAGATTTTGCTTTATTTTTGTGATATTATGTGGTCTGGATTTTTTTATTCGAGGTAAAATATTTGCTTCTGTATTTAAATTTGGTGTATTTTTTTTTATACCTTTGTAGACTGCCTTGTTGGTGTAGTGCTCGCAAGTGCTTGTGGATGGGCCGCAATGCTTATCATCAGGTGAGATATCGCCTAGCGTAATCAGCCTTCCTCTTCTTCTTTGTGGCGATAATTCCTCTCGAATCAAATTAGTTTTGACCAGAACCCTCGACGGCGTTAGTGTTGGCTTCGGACTGGTCCCTCAAAGTGCAGGTGGAATTACACATAGAGCAGGTCAGGAGGTTAGCTATTTGCCTTTCTATCACATTAGATCATAAGCAATGGTGCGGTCACATGACAACAAAATGGACCAAAGGGTGGGTGGGTCAAAAAAAGCCTATACATTGTAAAATGCGACTGCTGAGCAGTAGGTCCTGGGTTCGATTCCAGGTCAGGCAAAGTGTGAGAACCTCACGTCCCAGCCGCCGCGTGAGAAGCACCGGGCGTCGGGGGCCACGTGGTGGCTCTCGGCCACCGTAGGCGCAGGCCTGTGGACGGTGAGTAATGGGCTAGCTCGCCGTCCGTCCGTCTTATGACGACAGGCTGTGTACACGGCGCGTTCGTGTTCCACGCGCGCCTCAAAGAGATGTCAGCAAACCAGAGGGGCCAGCAAGGGCCGATGCCTGCCAGGGCTGCGAGACTGTTCGAAAGAGATACCGCGGCCCTGGAACACAAAGGGCAAAAGAAGGAACATGGATGGGTTTTAGTCAGTAAAAGTCTGACACTCCCTTCCGCTCCGCCCAGAGCGGGAGGAGCCATTTGATGAATCCCCATCCCAAAAAAAAGGTCAGGCAAAGTGTTATTCGGCCTATTCCATAGATAGGACTTAAACATAACTAGCGAAATGTGGGTGAGCTATTAGGTACACCCCTGCCTAACCCTTCGGGGATTACAGGCGTGATGTTATGTTATGTGGATTGGAAAAACCACAAAATATCTAGCTAATCATGATCGGTTTCCACTTCACCCGTATGTCACAAGACTTATTGCAATAACCTCAGCGTAATGTGCTTTGATATTAAAGCTTTCACCGTTTTAATAGCTCTGACAGATGCTGGTTCTTTTTTGATTAAATCCTTTACTAGACGCGGATGTTATAAATCAAAGTTATCGTCACTGCTTTGTGGGTTTCGTTTTTGGTTTAATATTTGAGTGTGGGGATGACTAGGTAATGAATTGTTATTGTTTAGTGGTTTTCGAGGGCTATCGTAAGTACCAGCTTTTGAGTTTTTAGCAACATTTTACGGAAGCGGGTAAAAACCGCCTCAACTTTGTATTCTTCGTATCTTTGTGTGAAATCGTTATCAAAAGTGGGTGACGCGCTGCCATGTCACCATCAACAAAATAACTGTCAATGAAATAAAACACCGGCCCCATCTTGTTTTAAAAAACAGTGTAAAAGTATTTTGTAAAACCAATTTACAGAAATAAGATAAAATTTATGATATGATGAATTGGACATCGGAAATAACGAATAGAGTTGCATAAATAATCACTATTAAATAAATTAAGGTGATGTGAGTGAAATCTATAAATTCAAAATTTATTTATAACATCAGAACTGATTGAATTGCAAAATATATTGCTATTGCAACTCAATGCACTAACGAGAATATCGACGTGAGCTTTAGAAATCAATAAGCTAATGATTCACATTAGCTTATTGATTTCTGAATAGCTGTCGTTTTGACGTATGAATTCATGTCAAAGAGGGCTGATTACTTAAATTGCGCTGGATGTATTTATATTTTATGTTAGCGGAACTGTATACGTTACAGAAATATTTGACAAGTGGTATCATAGATTTATTACCTCATGTTGAAAGAGGAGCCTTCATTATTGCCGCCACTTACTTATTTTTCTTGTCATAATGTTTGTTTTTGTACCGTACCACCACACCTGGAAACCTTCGATTGTGGAGATATTGAAGAACGAAATCCTTCCAATTTTTACTTCATTATATGTAGTAATGTTACTTAACTTGAAATACCTCCATGACCCTTGTACTGTTTCGTGCACCCGTAAATACAATGTGTTGGGTGCCGGCATGGTTACGTAGCACGCTACCAAAAACAGCAATTTTTCACACCAAAAATAGAAGTTATTTCTAGAAATCAATTGTGTCAAACTTAGTCTTACATTGTATTCCTAAACACATAATATCTACAGCACCAATACCAACATTAGGCACAGCATGCATGTAACCCTGTATAATTAAGTGCCACAATATAGTCGTAACTCGCACACTCGTTTATCTACGCCCCGGGGTTAACGCCGAGTGAGCCGACTGACGTCGACATCTCGCACTCTACTCGCGCTTATATTACATTCGTTTATTAACTTTTATTCAACTTTTCTGCGAGCTGTGAGTAACTGGCTTTATTTTATAGCGAGGGTTATAACTCTCGGAGACAATGACTTTGATGGCTCATTTACATTAGAAAATGTCTTGGTCATAAAAAGACCATATTGGATGTTTTTCAGATTAAAAATGCTACTTTATACGTGCTTTGAATGCGTGTTTTTGAAAGAGTGTTGGATATACAATATTTCGATGGATATAGGAAGAGAACGTTATGACACAAAAGGAACTAAATGATGGCGTGACCGTTGAGGAAGGAAAATGGAAGATGAAAATTTGTGACGGCTCCAAGAATCATGGACAAACGCAGGATCATGATAACGACGTACCTTACGGGCTCACAAAATGTGTTTTTACACAACTATTTGATAGTGTCTACAAAAAAAAAAAAAAATAGTTTATTGGTAAAACAAGTTTAGGTTTTAACAATTTTTTTGTGATTGGATCCTTCTTTTAGGCAGATAGTGCCTGTGTTAGGAGAGTCCGCTCTTCCATAGCAAGTCGTGTTATACAAAAGCAAAACAAATTATGATATGATGATTATTCCTTATATGATCTTCTTCTTTGCCCTCTCCTCTTCCCGTTACGCGGGGTCCTAATCTTTCGGTGCTATTCACTTTGCTGGTAAGCATCGTTATTTATAAGGCCAAACTTTTGCATGACCTTCCAGACATTTGTCATCCAGGTAGTTTGCGGTCTACCTCTCCCTTTCTCATTTTTGTAGCCCTTGAAATTCCTTTTTAGACGTTATAGTCATCGGGTCTACACTTAACATGTCCGACTGTCCGTACCACCTAAGCCTGGACTCTATACTCTTCTGAGTAATAAATGGTATCTGTTATGATGAATATACAAAAAGTTAGTGGAATTAAAGACGAAACTTAATTGACATTTCTGTGGCAACTTGGACAAGTACTAGGTATCTATAGTACTATATTAACCCCCCCTATTAGTGCACCCTTCCCAAACAACAATCCAGATAATAATTGTCAATATAAAATTGTTTGCTTTATATAGATAGACAAGCTTTTCTTATTCCTTGCCTAAAATAGACAAACACTTAGTACCATTATATTTAGTAAGTCACACACAAACACGGAGAGGAAAATGATAACGCAGTCGACGGCACAAGAATCCAAGATGGCGGCGATCCATTAATCACGTGACCCAGTGAGGGGATGACGCGGCAGTCCCCCAGATTGACTGACATGCACTGTGGTAGTTAATTTGATGATACAATAGGGGCTTATCGCACTTATAGTAAGAGTTTATAGTCGCAGTACGTCTCAGAAAAAAACTAAATAGGAATGTTGAATGATTACTCTAAAACCCCAAGAGTTTTTACTGTGTGCATCATTACAAAATCTTTTATCACTCTTATGGTCTTTATCGCATTAGATTGTCATGCGTAAACGTCGTCGTTGAAGAGGCAGTTTTGATGTATCTAGTCGTGTACTATGACAAAAGTTGTAAGCATGGTTAAGGTTTTCATAAGCGGATTGTGCAAACTCGGTACTTTTTATGGCCATACTGTCCTCAAAAGACCGATTTATGATCATCATACTTGTTTTCTACGTACTGGCGACTTCTTCTGTCCACTTAGTCAAAGGTCTGGGACTATTATAGGGTATGCGGTACAGAGTTTTTGGTACCCGGATTCCCGAACTGAAACCGGGTTTCGCATGCCATAACTGGGGACGACTATTAGGTAATTATAATCATCATCTCATGACCTTATTTTAGTCACTGCATGTAAACATGTCTTGTTCCAGGTTAGCTCATAACGTTTTCCTTTTATGTGGGACCATCAATGTTTCTGGGTCTAAACGATGGACTAAGTTTTACATTATCATGGAAACTATATCAAGTCCAATTGAGTACTATCAGCGAATGCCACTCGTGGAAACTATTACTGAATTAAACCATTTCTTTCTGGAAGGTTGCATCTTTAATTAAACTTTAAGCCGACAGATCCCAAAGGAATCTATTGGAAGCGGATACAATAAGGTCGATGATATGGATGTGGCAATTTGTTATTTATTCTCAATGCTCGTAATGATCTCAATAGCAAACTTTGTGAATTCGGCTGTCGAAAATGGAAACCCAGTCCAAATAAAATGTGATAAATGTATACAAAATATGTTTCTTGACAGAATTTTGTAAGAAAAATTCGTAACATTACGTTCGATAAAATTAGTTATTTAAACAGAAACATAAGATAACTTTAAACATAGCCTGTAATCCCCAACGGTTAAGCAGATGGTCTAATTATGGTACATTCACATTTTACCAGTCATCTTTCCATGTAATAGGGGCGAGCCTATTGACACAAATCTGAAATCTGGGCTGCTACTGATGGAAAATCCTAGTAAAACTTTACTTGACCTTGGAATCTCAACTAGAACCCCATGTTCAAACAGCCATTCTTGCGACCACAAGAGCATGGAGGCAGTAAGCACATACTAATATTTTGATATTATCAACATATTTTCAAAATTTTTACTAAATCCATGTCGCGTCCATTCTTCCTAGCTGTGCTTTCAAACAGTAGCACAGAGCTACCAGATAAAGTCTGCCTTCTAGACTCATTTAACTTGATGCAGTCGCTGCCAACCATTCATTCCGTTTGACTTTTCACTTTTATTTCATAGTCTCATCATAAGCCTTAGATTATTATTTTAATTAATAGATTTGGTTTTAATTTGTTAGTTATGTCAGGTCCTGTAGCTATGTGTCAACTGAGCAAAGGCATGTGAGTGTTATACTGTATTTGCAGAGCTCCTTGGATGAGTGACCATTCTTTGAAAATCATGTCCCTATTGGCAATGGGGACATCGTACCGCTACCGACTTCTATTATTTAGCTACGAGCTCCTCGGTTACTAAAGTTTTGTATACTTACAAAACATGAATTACAAAATTATATGTGACGACCGTGTACCCTTCGAATTTACAGCAGAACTGTATGAAAGAATATTCAATATTGTAATCATTTAATAAAGTAAATGCGAATCCAATCCTCTCCACATAATACTACCCCACTTCCCGGGGCTTAGTTACAGAAGTTAACAGGATTATTAGTAATGCAACACGCGACGTTGCGGTCAACCTCCCGCAACCAAGTTTACTTACTTATATTTATTAACTAGCTGTGCCCGCGACTTCGTTCGCGTGGATATCGGAACTTAGCAATGTATTTATGCTAGTGCTTCTTTATAAACAACATTAGCTGTGGAACCATCTGGAGCGTACACAAAAAGGTTATTGGGGTTTACGCGAGAAAAAGTTACGTATAGTTGACCATGGGAAAAGCATCCAATACTTAGGTCCACCCCCGCAATGGATAATGTCTGGCCCTGAGCTTTATTAATTGTCATGGCATAACAGAGACTGACTGGGAATTGCACTCGTTTGATAGAGAAAGGAAAGTTGTTAGGAATTATAGGTATTCTTGGAATAAAAACAATATCACCAGCGCCGCAACCGGTTAATATTTCAGCTTCGATTATGTTTTGCTGAAGATTTGTGACTTTGAGCCGAGTGCTGTTACAAAGTTTGGAGGACATAAATTTCTGAGGAGAATTATTGGTACACCGATTTTTAAAACTATTTTGTGGGCTGGAAGTCCGGGTGTGTTGAGGGAATCCAAAAATTCTACCGGGTAGTACGTGGAGTCATCTTCTTCCATAACTGTATATAGAGGTGTATTCTCTACTATTCCCGGACACATGAATCAATATTTTTAAATTAATTGCCGCAGCTTAGACATTGCGAGGAGTCAAAATAGCTCGCTGACATAGCCAAGAACCGGCTTGATATCCCATGTTTGTGGAATAATTAGCTCCTGTTGTGATGTAACGCAAGAACAGAGATTATCAACCATATAATAACTTTTCCCTTCTTGTACGGGATATGTGCCATCGCCTATTTGTAACAATAAATTGGGAAACTCCTGTACATTTTCGCAGCCTCGCGACTGTGCACGCATATGTACACTCAGGTGTGTAGATGATATATTGCGCCATAAAACAGAACTCTTCAGACAGACAGCAATTTCTTCGGTTCTCGGTCCTGGGGGTACTATCGGGAGTGTCTGCCGAAAATTACCGCAGAACAGCACCGTAATGCCTCCCCATCGGCCGGTCATTTTGCCTTATGTCCTGTAAAGTTCTATTCACTGCTTCTACAGCTTTGCGGTTTGCCATAGTGCACTCGTCCCAAAAAATTAAAACACAATCGCATAAAACTCTTGCTTTATCGCTATTTCGCGATATGTCGCAAACCGGGCTTTCCGTGCGGTCTAAATCGATAGGAATTATAAATGTTGTGTGTGCCGTTTTTCCTCCAGGCAATAATGTGGCTGCTATCCCTGAAGAGGCGACAGCAAGGGAAATTTTATTTTGGTTCTGTAGCGGCACTACAAAAAGTACTACAGTGCCATCTATGACGCAGAGGATAAACTAAAAAGCGAAATATGTCTAAATTCTACATCGCGAAAGTTATTCGCGACTTAAGACTATACAGAAGAACCCGACAACAACTGTTGGGCAGTAGCCCACCAGACATAACACCCGTCTGGTCGGAGGATCCTCCCTTTTCAATGGGGGTTGAAGAGCTTTACACCTAGTTCTTCATACTCCTAAAGTTCCTTATTCGAGCCAAAATGACTTTGGTTAGGAAAGTTTTACCTGTTCCGCCCGGTGCGTCTAAAAACAGGATTTCACCCGAGGCGTTTTCTACACTGCAGCATACCCTATCAAACGTCTGGCGCTGTTCCTCTGTCTTTGCACAGCCATTTTGTAAAATTTCTGTGAGTTCCACGGGTTTTTAACTAATTTCTGATACGTAATCTCTGTTTATACGTTCCCCATCGACTGTTGGTGTGGACAAACCGTATTGACTGATCGGGTTCCCTGGTATACTTATAACTATCTCTTTAATAGCAATAAGGACCTGTTGTGACAAATTTCACGTACCCTATTATAGGTCAGGAATTTCTCCATCAGTATTTAGTTGAACATGCCTCAATCAGAAAATGACGTCACACGCACAATGCCGTCTATCGAATATCTATATTCAATGCTGCACGCAGTTGAGCTCTAGATATAGTCCAGTCTGAGTTCGATAGATGGCGCTGTTTTAAAATTTTACTTCGGAAACACTTATTATAATTTTATTTATTTACATTTTTCTTTCTTTTCATTTATAAGGTGTGAACTGATTACGATGAAACCAAAAACTTAATGTTACTTCATTTACGCACATATTGTTGTGTATAAAAGTTACGGGAAGTTGTGAGACCAAGTGCACATAACCCCAATTTTACTTCTGTAACACTTTAAATTCAAATATCTTTGGATAGACTGACCCGATTGCATTGAAACAAAAACTAAATATTACTTCAAGTTACGCTCAATCGTTGTGTATAAAAGTTATCTACATTGCTTTTGTACATTTTACGTGATGCCCGAACAAATACACAGACAAACAGACAAAAATTCGAAAAATGCTGGAAATGGGTTCTATTGGTTGTCCTTTAACACCCTGGCTATTTTTTTTTGGATTTTTTTTTGATGTACAAAAACGGCTTTTCTACAGTTTTATTATATGTATAGATGTACGTCTGTTAGTTCACCTTTGTAGTTTATCATATGAATTTTATAGAAAGAATTTATGTTTTGATCGTGTGTAATGCAAAAGCAGAATAAATAAAATAAAATCATTTTACGTTAAAAAAAACAAGCTTTTATTATAATCATCATCATCTGCTTAGCTTTTTCCCAACTATGTTGGGGTCGGCTTCCAGTCTAACCGGATGCAGCTGAATACCAGTATTTTACATGGAGTTATGACCTATCTGACCTGCATAACCCAGTTAGTAGGTACTGGGTAATACGATACCCCTAGTTTTGATTCAAAAGACCCCAATATAAATTACGGTACATTATTTTCTACAGTTTGTCAAGAATTTAATAAAACGTGTCCTGTAAAAACAGTTAAAGTTAATTCCAAATCTAAATTTAGTGAATGGGCCACTACGGGAATAAGGATAAGCAGAGATATTCTATATAATTTATACCACGAAAAATCTCTGACTTCAGATCAAGCTTTTCACACTTATGTTAGAAGCTATTCAAAAATATTCAAAAGTGTCTGCGCTCAAGCAAAATCTCAATTAATAGTCAACAAAATTGGTACCTCTAATAATAAAATAAAAACCGTGTGGCAGGTGATTAATAGAGAAACCGGAAAGACACAACAACGAGATCAGAATGAATTGTCTTTGAAAATAAATAATCAAACAATTTCTGATAAACTAGAAGTCGCTGAGACTCTAGAAAATTTCTTTACCAATATTCCATTAGAGGTTACGAAATCTCTCCCCTCTTCATCTAAATTAGCTGAAGCACTTCTTAAAGAAAACTTTACTAAGGACATTCCAAACTTTAAATTTAAACCAATATGTATTGATACAATTATAAATGCATTCAAAAGTCTAAACATAAAAAATACTGAAGACTTATGGGGGATATCCGTCAAAGTTCTTGGGGATATTATTGACTCTATTGCTCCTCTCCTAACTGGCATATTCAATCAATGTTTGGATAGCGGCAAGTTTCCTGACTTAATGAAACATAGTAAAGTAATACCAATATTCAAATCGGGTTGTAAGGATGACCCCTCTAATTATAGACCTATATCTGTGCTTCCAGCATTGAGTAAAATCTATGAAAAAATAATGCTGGACCAGATGCTGTCTCACTTCAACTCAAATGGGATTCTGCATAGTCAACAGTTTGGTTTTACGAAGGGCAGGTCGACAACAGACGCGGGAGTAAAACTCATCAGTCACATTCTGGAATCCTGGGAGAAGTCCCAGGATGCCATTGGTATTTTCTGTGACCTCTCAAAAGCGTTTGACTGCGTCGACCACAACACACTGATCTGTAAATTACACCACTACGGAATTCGTGGACAAGCTGCTGATCTTGTTCTCTCATATTTATCAAACAGGCAGCAAAAAGTAAATGTAAATGGGGCGACGTCCTCCGGGTCTCTAGTAAAGATGGGCGTGCCCCAAGGTTCAATTCTCGGGCCTTTCCTATTTCTTGTTTACATTAATGATCTCCCTTACATGATGGCCAAATTATCGGATATAATTCTATTTGCTGATGACACTTCGCTAATTTTTTAAATAGATAGAAAGGATACGGATGTCTTACATGCCAACGAAAGTCTAACTGTTCTCTCGAAATGGTTCGCAGCTAACAATCTTTTACTGAATGCGAACAAAACAAAATGTCTAAAATTCTCTTTACCAAATGTACCTCAACGGGATATTAATTTAAATCTTGACGGCAAAAAACTTGATGTTATAGCGGAAACTGTATTCCTAGGGATTACTATCGATTCAAAATTGCAGTGGGGACCGCACATTAGAACTCTTTCGGGTAGGTTAAGCTCAGCTGCATATGCAGTAAGGAAAATAAGGCAGTTAACTGATGCAGCTACAGCTAGGTTAATATACTATGCTTATTTCCACAGTATTATGTCTTATGGCATTCTGCTGTGGGGATCGGCGGCAGACGTTGACTCAATTTTCATTTTACAAAAGCGGGCAGTCCGCGCGATCTATAAAATGGGTCCTCGCGAGTCCCTCAGAGAAAAATTTAAAGAGATCGATGTACTGACTCTGCCTTCCCTTTATATCCTAGAATGTATTTTATATGTCCGCAAAAACCGAGGGCTTTTCAAAATTAGAAGCGACTTCCACAATATTTATACACGCAGTAAACACGAAATTGTAATACCCAAGTTCAGGTTAACAAAAACTAGTAAGTCTTTTCTTATTAACAGTATACGTTTTTAAAACAAATTACCTAAGTCAGTTATAGAACTGACCGATGGAAAGTTCAAAAATTACATTAAACGTGTCCTTATTAAAAAAGCATATTACAAAATCAAGGACTACGTTGAAGATAAAGAGGTTTGGCTTTAGTTCCTTCTGCGCATGCGGCTTCCCTGGTAGCTCATAAACAGCACAAATATGTGGATGTCTCTAACTATTCTCAATCTCATTTTTTTGTCTTTTCATTTTAATTTACAATGGTTTTTTTTTTTTACAATGGTTATCACATCACTTAAACACCCTTTGTTCAGAATAGTTGCAGCACTGATGACAATATTTTTGTCACTTGTTTAATTTAGTCTTTTATAATATTTTCTTGCCTTTGTATAGATTCTTTTTAACGATTGTTTGTGAATGTGTGAACAGTGTAGGCCTTGTAGATTCCTAGATGTGTGTTAACTTTTGTTAACCTCTTATCTTGTTTTCCGTTTTTCTTGCAACGACTTATTGTCGGGCCTATGCTGTCCCCCCATACTTGAGTACTAATGCTGTAACATGATAATATTGTAAAACTAATCATTTTAAAAGAGTAACCATGGAGTTTCTTGCCGGTTCTTCTCCATAGGAAACGACCAACCCGAACCGTGCACCTTTTTGTCGACGTTTCATAAGTGCCCATGTAGGCCTATGTGAAATAAAAATATTTTGATTTTGATTTTGATTTTGATAAGACTGGTTATCAGATTTTTTGGGCCACTGACTATCTACGACTGCCAAAGATCTATAAATGACAGCCGGGACCAACGGCTTAACGTGCTTTCCGAGGCACGGAGGAAACTATGTAATGGATGGGTGGCTGGTATGGGTGGTGGTGTATGGGTGGGTGGGTTACCCATCCACAGATCAACCTAAGCAAGCACGGCTTAACCTAAAGATCAACCCGAGCGGCTTATTATTTAGCCAAGCGCTCCTCCGAAGCTTTTATTATAATCAAAAGAAGAAAATTACGAAGGATGATAGGGCATGCAGGACGGTGTCTGATGTGATGATGAATATTAGAGAAGTATGGAAGAAGAAGACTTGCTGTGCCGAACCCAAATGAATTGGGATAAGGGCAAGAGAATGATGATGATGATAAGAAGAAAATTAGGGTTAGCTATGAAAATTAAACGCGTATATAAATTTTTGTGCCCGTGCTGTTAACCGCTGAGGAGACGATCCTGTTTTTTTCGGATGGGAAATCATCAAATGACTCCTCCCGCTCTGGGCGGAGCGGAAGGGAGTGTCAGACTTTTACGGACTAAAAACCATCCATGTTCCTTCTTTTGCCCTTTATGTTCCAGGGCCGCGGTATCTCTTTCGAACAGTCCCGCAGCCCTGACAGGCATCGGCCCTTGTGGGCCCCTCATGTTTGCTGACATCTCAACAAACATGAGGAGACGATCCTGGCTGAAGGATCAAGTAATGTCTGACAAAAAAATGTATTGTCACCAGAACCAAAGGTGTATACAAAGTTTCAGCTCAATCGGTTGACAGGAACTAGTTCTGCTTAATTAATAAATAATCAAATACATACTGTTTGACTCACTCATTTTGTTCAAAATTTAAATTTTACTTAATTTGTTACTGCGCGTGTAACTTATTCGCACAACAAAAAAGGTGACGACAAAAGGAAAAAAATATGGTAAAAAACTGTTTGTACCGACTGTACTGTCAACTCTTAAAACGGCGGGACTAAATAGTATTTTGCTTATCTGTGGCCGTTGTAATTAAATAAAACAAGGTGCTGAGCGATTTATAGGGCCCTGGGGGCCTGTAGTCTGAGACTCGACGTGCTAGGAAACCGAATGCTTTTCTTCTTTTTTTTCCATTTGTAGTAGATTTGTCTGCGTGGGTGAGTTTCTGTCGAATTTGTTGATGGTCTTACTTAGACAGATTTCATGAATTAAGTGTTTTGAAGATTGGTACCATGAATGTGAAGTTTTGGCTCTTTATTTATTATTGGTTTCGTACTACGTGTTCTGAGCTTATCAACTGCTTCGGGGGATTTGGTGTCCATCTTCTGAAAGCCTAGCATTTAGTAGTAAAAGAGCCTAATACTCGTATACAACATCATACCCAGTCTTGGATAAAATATGTAAACTGATCAACTTGGCTACTTTTTTTTTATATCTCTATGTATTTTGATAGTTAAATTCATAGCATATTTTACCTTTTTACGACAGACAAGGTCAAATCAAAGTACAAAACTGCTTAACGACTAAATCAAAGCCAACCAATAAAATTAAACCTTAAAAAGTCAGATTAACTTTATGACCTCATTATGAACGCAGAATGCGATCAAAAAAAGCGCTGTAAAACGTTTATAATAAAGAAATGATTTATAAGAACGATGGAACTTAACAATGTAACCATCAGTGAAAGTATTTCACTTGGTAGTTTTATGGTCCAACTTGCGTTTTTATTAGTGTTTGTGTAAATCCGATAAGCCGCGATGATAGTTACCGGGTTTTGTTTTATGGCATTACTTTGTTTAATGAATTGGCGTTCGTGGAACCAATTGGCTGGAACTTTTTGTCGTCGAGTTTTTTAGTTTTACTGTTTTTTTTTTCGAATAGTATTTTTTTGCAGGAGGTATTGTAAGAGTATTTATTTTGGTATATAAATTGGCCTTTTGACTTTCTTAATCCATACTATACTAATATTTTCAAGAGGTAACATATATTTGTAAGTTTCTAAGTTAGGTGTAATCTTCGGAACTACTGATCGAATTCCGAAAATTCTTTCACTAACGGGAAGCTACATTATGCCCCAATACTATAGACTACATTTAAAACGTTCCCGTGGGTTAATTTGCGAGCAAAACCTAGTGTTTAATAAGTGTTCTCAACTGCACTCAGAACAACATGTGTATGTGTATACAACACATTTATCTAAAATCGTTATCCATTACTGGTCCATAAGTGACAACGACCACTTCTTACCATTCAGGCCGACGTCTTATTAGGAAAATAAAACTGTAAACAAAAATAAGTAACTACAACTACTACAACAGCAAATTTTCCTCCAAATCCCAGAAGAAATACTCTTCCACTATCTAAAGTCCGCTACAGTAAAAAAGAACTAGCGAAACCGTCACGACAACAAATTTACTTTTCAAAAATGCAAAACAAACTTTCTATAATATATTTGCAACACAAAAGTTAAATAGAAACATTTCATCCGACAGCAAAGAAAGTCGACTTTAACTTTGTTTTTAACAAATCGTCCTTAATATCAGCTGTAACTACCGGTGCAACCTTTGCATTCTTGCCACCTAAGATTTAAATCTATAAATGGATACTGCAGGGAAAAAGAACAAAAGAAATGTCATAGAAAAAAATGTATCCCGTGTCTCTGAGGCACTTGAAAGCAAAATAACATAACTATCAAATTCGACATTGCTTGTTTGCGACAATAATGACATAACTCGAAAAATAAGAAATACAGGACAACGTTTTTTTTACGCAAGACTAAAAATATTTTCATCATGATTTCCAATATTTTTTGCATAGAAAATTTTATAAAAACATGAAAAGTTTACGTTTTTAGGCTGGTGTTACTAAATTTAATAATTACTTTCGTTAATTTATTTTATTAACTACGAACAACATTGAAAAATCAAAATTTTTGAGTTATGACATCCTTATCGCAAACTAGCGGCATGTTCTAATTGTACCATCCTTGTCCCATCTATTGTCAGTGTATTTAAATATCTTTAGATCGCCGTCAAAAATTATTACGGTTATCACGGCTTTGTTGACATAGCATTTGAAAAGTATTATTATGTTTGTCACGTAAACGTTAATAAACGTGTCTTTGGTTCCATACGGGATGTGTGAGCTCTGAACTCTTACCGGTGTACACTTTTTTCGCGCGATCTAAGTTAAGTGAGGCATTTCTAACAATTTAAATCTTTGCTTGCCACACCATTTTGCCTATAACTCATGTTAACTAATAATAATGTTTGCTTGTATTAGGGATTTATTTTGTTAAGAGTTTAAAGTCCTTATATATTGCATGTAAGATGAAAAAAAAAATTACACATGCGCAATAATCTTTGTTAGAGATGTAAATAAAAGTAATTTTTTTTAAATAATGTAACATTATTTCGGCAAACCTCAGTAAATCAAATCTTTTATTCAATCCAAGATAACCCAGATTTCCTTACAAATTCTTTTGAAAAAAAAACCTTGTTTTTTATTATATTTAGAGAAAGTCACAAAACATCTCTTTAATAAAAAAATACTATTAGTTTGCAAGCAAAGCCCTGGCCCACCACTAGTATTCCCCAAGCCTCTGCGGAAGTTTCCGTAGGCAACCAGGTGCGCCTCGCAGACGCTACCGTTAACTTGTTACACAACTTCCACTAGAAATTGTTCAGTTTTTTTGTTTCTTTATTCTTACTTTGTACGGAAAGCAAATTTTCCGAAAGGATTTTTGTAGTTTTTTGGCTGAGGCCATGACGTGTTAAGTTGTGGGTTCAAAGTTTGTGGTAGTGAAGTTGTTGGTTAACTTAAAATGAATAATTAAAAGTTGAAATTGGATCTGCATTTTGACTTACCTTTACTTTGTACATTTAATTAACAACCAGACAAAGAAAGTACAGAAAAGAGAGAAAGTAAGTACCTAATTACAATAACCACAAATAGTTAGCATAGAATACAAGCATCGTCTTCTTATGACAAATTTTGAAAACAAAAATTTTATTGCACTTTAAAACGGATATCGACGAGATTATTATAGAGTAGCTGTTGCCCGCGACCTTTGTTCGCGTGAAATCCTACTAATATTATAAATGCGAAAGTTTGTGAGTATGGATGGATGGATGTTTGTTACTCTTTCACGCAAATACTACTGACCAGATTTGGATGAAAGGCACACAGATAGTTTATAACCTGGATTAACACATAGGATACTTTTTATCCCGGTAGTGCGATCCCGTGGGACAATTACCGAACTTACGCGGGTGAAGTCGCGGGCATGAGCTAGTTATTGTATAAAAAAATATAACTCCCCTTTTTAATCGGATTTTATTAACAAAAAATTTTTCAAGGGTTTTAACTTTTTTGCACGGAACCCTAATCATTTTTCCCTAAATAGATGTAGCCTAAGTCCTTACTCCTTATTACATCAGCTATCTGCCAGTGAAAGTCCCGTCCAAATCGGTCCAGCCGTTCCAGAGATTAGCCGGAACAAACAGACAGTCAGACAAAAATTTTCAAAAATGTTATTTTGGTATATGTACCGTATAAACATTCACATGCATGTAGTAAAACGCGATTATTTTAATATTACAAACAGATACTTCAATTTTATTTATTTGTATGTATTGTAAGATAGACTAGCTGTTTCCCCTGGACCTTCGTTCGCGTGAAATAAATATGACTTGACTCGGGGATCCACTGGATGCGAGACCGGTCAATGTGGCAACACTTGGGGGAGGCCTATGTCCAGCAGCGGACGTCTTTCGGCTGAAACGATAATGATGACTTGAATCGGATTTTGTTAACAATTTCATGGGTATTTTTTTTTTTTGCACGGAACCCTAATTCTTTTTCTAAAATAAAAGTAGTTTAAGTTACACCTTATAATACAGTAAAGTCCCTTCTAGATCGGTTTAGTCGTTTCGAAGATTAGCCTGAACAAACAGACAGACAAAAATTAGTTAAAATTAAAACTGTTATTTTAAAATTACAAACAGACTCTTAAATTTTATATATTTGTATAAATAGAAAAATATTCTTTCGACGGCAGCCAACACATGACTGGCGACAAAAATTATACCCAATGACTAATTTTGATATCAAAATACAATCTAAAACACAAATATTTGATAACTTCAATATCCCTAAACAAGGGACGTTCACTACAATATGCAAACACAACTGCAAGGATCTTGCTTACTTAATACTGTGACTGCTAAACTTGCATATGCTGCGAAAGTTTTGGGCAAATGAAGCTGGAACACTTGGGCATTATTGCTAAGGTAACAGAGGGGGAACTTTAGATAAACACAGAAGTTAAATACAATATTGCAGTATTATGAACTAGCTGTGCCTGCTGAGTTTTGTGTCTATGTAGAAAAGTGTGGGAGCCGGTGTAATTAAAGGAGCAAGTTGAAACTGTTATTATACACTAGCTTATGCCCGCGGCTACTTTATCCAAATTTGTTCTGTAGTTTTTGCGTGAAAAAGTAACAAATATCCAGATATCCATACATCCTCACAACCTTTCGCATTTATAATATTATTAGTAGGCAGCAGGGTGACTTTCAGGTTACGTACGGTATGGCTTGCTTAGCACCAAGCGCCTATCGAGTCACCTAGCGAGCGCCCAGCGAAACGAACGTTCTAAAATGTTTGCGTTCGGTCTCGCTACCCGAATACCCAGATGTTAAGTCACTAGGATCTAGACGAACAGCAAGCCAACTGTCAGCGCGTACGCGATGGGAGCCTCTTACCATCAAGCGACCAGCAAGTTTGTTAACAAAATGATTTGTTTACTTTTCTTCTGATACAAAGATACCTATCGTTCTGCTTATCATCGAAGGCACATTTGATGCTTGACACTGAAATCGAAAAATAATAGATTAAAGTAAGGAATGAGTATATTAGAGGTAGTTTGAAAGTTGCGTCAGTAACTTAGGAACCGTGCCAAGAACAGAAAATTTGAAAGGGTTTCGACTGTCTTGGTATGAGGAGGAATGAATCGCGTGTGACTAAAAGAGTAACGAATATAAATGTTAATGGATCGAGAGGGAGAGGAACACCAAAGAAAAGATGGATGGATTGTGTGAGGAACTATATGAAGGAAAAGGGGTTAAATTATAGCGTTACCACTGACAGGGGAGAATGGAAGAAAAAAACGTGTTGCGCCGACCCCAAACAACATGGGACAAGGGCAGGAAGATGATGATGACATTGAAATCGAAAAGCAGTGGAAGGCTATTTGGCATCGCGGGCCTGTGGACGGTGAGTAATGGGTTAGCTCGCCGTCCGTCCGTCTTGTGACGACAGGCCGTGTCGACGGCGCGTTCGTGTTCCACGCGCGCCTCAAAGAGATGTCAGCAAACAAGAGGGGCCCGCAAGGGCCGATGCCTGCCAGGGCTGCGGGACTGTTCGAAAGAGATACCGCGGCCCTGGAACGTAAAGGGCAAAAGAAGGAACATGGGTGGTTTTTAGTTAGTAAAAGTCTGACACTCCCTTCCGCTCCGCCCAGAGCGGGAAAAATCATTTGATGAGTTCCCACCCGAAAAAAAAAAAGGGTATTTGGCATCTATTTTATAGAACTTTGACTTTCATTGCCCAGGCAATAAGCAAACCGTAACGAATTTCAAATCACTCTGTTCTATTCTGTAATCTAACAAATTAATTTATTCAGTAAGTAGGGACTTAACAAACCAGGGGAGAAGATACAAAACAAACAATTTACTTTTTTTTTTAAATCAAACCGCTTAACAATTCACACTTGTTAGCTTTTCCCGAAATTCAAAATATTTCCAACAGCGCCCGAGGGCTGGACTTTTATCAACTTTTTTATTAAACTGTTAACAAAAACGGAACAAAATTTTATTATATTTCACGCCAATATTATAAATTCAGATGGATGTTTAAAAGTTATTGGATTAAGACTCGCGGTGTAAGTATTTTTGTAATTCTTTAATTCCAGATTTTTATTATCCTTCTAAACTAAAAAAAAAAATAAGTGTATATTTAGTAATATATGTTTTTTTTGAAAATTCATCCCCTAAAACGTCTAGTATAAAAATAAAAGCTTTAGACACATAATTCGCATAGATAATACTGAAAGTAGTAAAAAAAAATAAAGCTAACTAAAAGAAAACATTTTATGAAACCAGCTATGTTTTAAGGTTTAAAAATATATTACGGTGCGTCAGATAATATTAAATCTGCAAAAGTGGAGAGATTTGAAAGAGACCTACACTCAGCATTGGGGGCCGAAGGTTGAAGAAGAAGAGAATTAAATCAATTTTATTTAAATCAATTTTTTAGTTTTAAGTAATATACTCGTATATCCAGTTTTGGAACAATTCCTAGAAGATACTTTTTATATACTGATGGTAAATTTAACAAAAAGGTTTTATATCGCCCTCAAAAATCTTCCAAATCCCAAAGAAAAATGTCCAAACACAGTTTAAAAATTCGGTGCAAAGATAACTCCAATTTGTGTCTACCTCTCGCTACCCTAAACAGTAGAACCACCCCGGATCGGCTATCTAAATTAGTTTTTTGCAAGGAAGCGTAAAACAACTCAAACACTTCTTTCACTTTATCACGACAAGGTCTTAATTAAAAAGTTGAAAGCAATCAAAACGATATTTCAAGAAGATGGGTTCAGTGGGCCTAGCACCAACGGACGAAAAAGGTTTGGTAAAACTTGTAGGGATAAAGGACATTGTAAAAAATGGCCTATGCATCAACACGTATGAAACCTTTACAATAATTACTAGTTCTTTTTATAATTTAAATTACAATTATTACAATAGAACGGACACTTCATAATTTCGAAAACATTTTAAAGAGTAATTCACTTCCTTCTGTCTTATTCCCCGGTGCGGGTGCCATTATTTTTTTTAATTGAATTGATGTTTTTAGTTACAAACAGAATAAAGCGATTGAAAGCGCTATGTGTAAAGAGCAACATCGACACTGACAGTCGATGAATTGACAGATGACACTTTGACGTTTGATAGTAATGATAGAATGACAGTCTCGTCAGCTTCTCACTCGCAATTATTACGGTTCTATTGGCCTAATTATAACCAGAAATACCGAAACTGTTTTGGATTTTTTTACAATTCTCATAAGTGTCTGTGATTTTAATTTAGATTAAATCGTATTAATGCATTATTTAGAACATAAAAAGTATATTCACGTCTCTGTTGGTTCTTAGGCGAACGATGTATGGACGCCGAACAATGTCCTTTCAGACCCGCTGCGGACACTGAGCTTGGACAGGGCGCAGCCAACCGCAGTTTGTCCATATGTGTTTGTCTGTACTGTGACTAAAACGTATTGTAAACAAGAGTTTAATTGACAATAGGTAGATTTTACACATTAACTGTTACTTAGTTTTAAGACTTAGTTAATATCTATGCTCAGATTTATAGTGGTTGTCCGAAAATTTTACCTCAAAATGCCAGATAATTTTGGTTTCAAAAATCGTTCGCACTCACGATACGTTTTACGTCGCGCGTTCGTGCTGTGTCCTTTGTCCGCGACGTCATCAAGTCGTATCGAGTTATTAAAGTCACCCCGGAATAAGGACAAAGATAATAAAATTTCGATAAAATCCAGAGGATACTTTAGAAACGTCTGTTATGGTTTAAATCCACATTAATTTTGTTCAATCTAAGAAGGATTAGGTGGTTGATTCGGAATGGGAGTTTATCCGAGATTGTGGCTCCCGGATGAGTTCAGCTTAATATTGTGCTTGAGTGCGAAGTGTTTTCAAATTTAATTAATTTCTAGATGCTATCGAGTTTTTTCCCGGTATCTGATGGACGTCTTTAGGAATTAACTTGAGTACATGTCTTTTCTGGATTAAGTGCCGCTGGGAATTGAGTTTGTTTTCCAAGAATTTGTCGAGGGTCGTCATTTAAGTGTTATAAGTTAAGAGTTTTGAAATATTAATCTGTTTTTTTTAAGTATTATTTTATAAGTAGTGTTTGCGCGAAAACTTAGTTTGTTGCTCACCTACTACAAAATAAAAACAAGTTTTATTTCATCATCATCATTATCCTTCATTTAATTATTCCTTTCATCCATAAATTTGGAAGTCATGGGGAGACTACTTTGCCCAGCAGTGAGATGACACAGGCTAAAAGTGACATCATTAATTATTATTCTTCTGCCCTTATCCCAACTTATTTGGCGTCTGCGCAGCATGTCTTCCACTTCTTTCATAGTTCTTGCCTTCTTTATTTTAATTTAAACAAAAAAGCTACCAAATTATTTTTAAATATGTCAGATCCGGTCATTGGCATTGATACGGACTTTAAATGAATCGCAAGCGAGCCAGTGGTGACATCACGACAAGATTACTCCACCTCTGCGTGTTTTTACAGAGCCCTGATGTTTTCAACTCAAGGTGAGAACGACATTGAAGGTCTGATCGCAGCGGAGTTAAGACGTCTTGAAACTGTACCCCGATTCATTGTGCCCCGTGTTATTGTTAGTTTAATAGAAACAGTGTATCGCACCTAGTGTATTTTCATTGCACGAAACCCATCCTTTGCCCACGTGTACGTGCCTAACGGAATAAATCCTGACAACCCGACAATTTTCTTTTTATCACCTACCTAAGTTAACGTTAAATTGAAAACAGCATTTTTTACACCACTTGGCACAGTTACAAGGGCAAGAGTTCGTGCACTTATTGCAACCGTAAAGCAGGTTTTAACGTTGCAACTTCAGCACTACGTTTCTTCAGACAGACTTATTGGGGACTACAGGTATGGGAACTAAGTTTATTTCGCCTGTGGTTTATAAGCTGTTTGGTTGTTTTTAAAACTTTCATAAAATTATAAATTGCTGCTACTGCGTAGCACATTTGCTACGCCGTAGCAGCAATTTATAAAGGTGGTGGCCGTAGGTGCATTCACCTACGGCTTCTACGGTGTAGCAGATTAATAAATTAAAGGAGATTGGCAAACGCCCATAGTTAAGATAGGCACAGTTATGGTACGGTCGGCGATCAAGAATGTAATATTATTGTAATATTATTATTCTTATTATATTATTATTATTTTTGGTTATAGGATTTGTCACTATGATTTGTTTCTGTTGGTTTGTTTTTTGTGGAAAATTGTAGCCGAGGCTGCAATGATTATAAAAAGTTTATTTAATTGGTAAATTCATGAATCGGGGCATTCAGATCTACAGCGCACGAGTGCAAAAGTGAATAAAATATTTTTTGACATCTGATATGACATTTGACTTTATTTGGCATCCAGCCTTGCTGGCCAGGCGCATAAAAGAAAAACACTCACCTTTCGGACTTTTTACAAAATACGATAAATGGGCAAACATGTATGCGTTACTTTGGTATAATTATATTGCATTTCAGTCCGATAATGGGCCGATTTTCGCCAATGACCTTTGTATTGTATATCGACGCCCCCAAGCAATAAGTCGGTAATCGTAAAACTTAAATTTTACAGGAGAAATGTTTTTCTGTTTTTGTTGAATAGCTTTTCAACGAGTCGGAGTAGTGAGGTCATTGATACATCAAACGAAAGCTAATTTTTTGTTTAATTCAATCATTATTTTTAACATTAAATTTTTTGCGTGAAAAGCCTTGCAATTTAAGAAAATAAATGTTACAAAAATATATTAGGTATATTGATTAAGTAATGTACACTTGCGCCATTATTGCAGTAAAGTAAACAATATTGGTGCGTAACATTACAATACGGACTTTTCCAGCGTAATTTTTCATCTTGAAGACGTTACATAATTCGTTATTACGGTGTTATTGTGGTTATTTTAAATTGACACAGTAACCAGTATCGTTACAGAACATTGTTTTTGGAGGAAAATTCTGAAAAACATTTTTGTGTAACCATTCAGTGCTAATAATTTTTTATCGAATTTTTAAAGTGTAATATGTCTAGGTTTACAAGAAAAGACTGTAGATGATGAGTATAATAACGTATAATAATCACAATAATAAAATCAGAGTTGAAAATTAACATCTTAACCTTTACAAAAATTAAGATAAAGATTTAACGATTAAAATAATTGTAGGGACGTCAGTCATGTCAATATTCATGATTAAACCTTAAACTAGAACTATATCAATGATAATTAAACACAGCAATAAAATAATGTCACAAAATTAACACCTTAGGTTTTACAAATATTTGGGGTGCTTGGTCAGAAAACCTCCTCGGGCGCCCAGTGGCTTCTGGTCCCTCTCGATACGTCTGGAAGGAACAGCAGCTGCTGGGACGGTGCACCCTGGGCGCGGCAGTATCCTTCCCCGATGAATGGGAAGAGATTCCTATTCCTCGGGGAATGTTACTGTCGTAGCCAATATTCTGACACGGTGGGGTCCAGTTTGGACCAACGGGGCGTTCCTCCGCGCGACCCTCTGAAACGCAGAGGGCGCAGTGGAGGAGCAAGGGCGGGCTCGGTGTGCACTAACCCTGCCTCCGAGCAGCTGTCCCCGTCGATATCGTAATCCCGTCGCCGCGTCGTAGAAGTGTCGTGGATCATCGTGGGTCTTGGCTTGGCCGCCCGGACCACGAGGTAAAAAACCTCTATAAAAAGTTACTCCGAATCCCAAGCGGCGCCGCACCGCGAGGGGATGTATGGCTGACGGGAAAATCAGTCGCTAGTGCGTGTCCCCGCCAGGGTACCAGCCGACCCTCTGGCGGGTAATAAATGTCGTAGGCTTATCTGGGTACAGGGGGTACCCCAGATGGACATTTTAAATCCCCCACATTCGTGGGAACAGAATGGACAATAATATGAAAAAACAAACAAACACAAACAAAAATGATGCCGACAAAGGCAAGAGTGAGGAGAGAAGGGATGCGGGGTCGGAAGCCGACGCCGTATCCAGTGATGTGAGCGTGGAGGGAGGCTCAGAGAGCCCCCGCCGCGAGAAGACCGGGACTGCTGCGGAGAACAGCAAGTTCTCCCGCAAGCGGTCCTGGCCGGAGGGCGACCATGAGTCGTCCTCCGGCGTCTATTTCTGGGCGTCCAATCAATAGACTCGGACCAATGAATAGACTCGGTTGGGCTATAGAAAGAAACTAGTGGACTGTATGAAATATAGGTGTAATACCACAATTAGCATCGATTAAAAACTTGTGAAGACCCTACAAAGAAATGCCCGGAGTGGCCGGCGTCTGTGAGCTCAGTGAGTGGTAGGGCGCGCATCGGCACTCGCGCAGCCGGGTTCGGTACTCCCGAGTCCCGCGCCCTCCCCGCGGTTGTCCACGCATATGTGAGGCGCCGACATATTCCCCGGGTTGAAGAATTCAATCTTCTACTGGAAGGGGGCAGATGCAGTTGAAGGCACGGCGAATGGTGCCCCGCTTCGTCTTCATTTCTGCCACTCTCGTGACCCCGTCTACGCCGGGATAGGTCTTCGTGACCCGACCCAGGGACCAGAGCAGAGGTGGCGTTGTCTTGTCCTTGACCAGGACTAATGACCCCGGCTTCACTTCACCTCTGGAATCAAACCACTTTGATTTCGCCTGCAGCAGAGAAATATTCATTATGAAATCGTCCCCAGAAATTAGCCGTTTGAGCGTCGCGGCTAGGCTCCGCGCCCCGAAGACCGCAGCTGTAGTGATTACACTACAGCCGGACGCGGAGAAGAGGGGCGTGTCCTACCGCGACGTGCTGGCCAAGGCGAAGGCGACGGTGGATCTCGGGGAGCTCGGGATCACCGGGGGCCTCCGGCTTAAAGTCACCGCGACAGGGGCGCGAGTGCTGGAGATCCCCGGTGAAAACAGTGGCTCGTCCGCTGACGCTCTGGCTGAAAAGCTCATAGCGTCCCTAAATGCGGACGAGGCCCGAGTGTCCAGGCCCGTGAGATACGCAGACCTGCGCATCCTGAGTCTGGACGACTCGGTCACCGAGGAGGAGGTGGTGGCCGCCGTCACCAGGACCGGGGGGTGCCCTGCCGAGCTGGTCAAGGCAGGCACCCTACGTCCGGACCACAGGGGCATGCGAACCATTACGGTAAGCTGCCCTGTGACTGCGGCGAGAACTATTGTGGAGGGCCGAAGGCTCCTGGTGGGGTGGGTCTCAGCGCAGGTGAAGCTGCTGGAGCCCAGACCTCTGAGGTGCTTCCGCTGCCACGTGGGGCACCATGTGTCGGTGCAATTCACCTCGGAGGTGGCCCGCAGCGGCCTCTGCTTCCGCTGCAGTCAGCCCGGTCACATGGCCGCGGCTTGCTCAGGGCAGCTTACCGTAAAATGATTTTAGAGCACACGTCACGTTTAATCAAACGAAAATATGCTACTGTTTGTGTAAACAAACATTACGCACCGGCCGGCCGACCATATCACGTGTTGGGGGTGCGGCTAATATCTATTACTTTCTTATTACCAAAGAAAGAGACCATATGCGTCTTGCAAACTGTTGGGCGCAAAAATATAAACAGCAAGATTGAAAACGGGACCAGACGTGTTCAAATTAGATACGTATTGCAATTTTACACATATTTATTAATGAATTATTTACTTTATAATCCTTGTTAGTTCCCATTACGGTCTGAGCTGACTAAAAATAATTCGACAACAACAACGTGCTAGCCTTTACCAGGAACTGCACGAAATTCATTCACGCCAATAAGTCGGTAATAGCAACTTACCAAAATTAAATACGAAATACACTTTTGTATTGATACGTAAAGATATTTTTCTCGACATAATTTCGTTTTTTAATTTCCCTACAATAAAAGTGTTTTTCACGATATCTTCGTAAATATCACTACGAAAAATGTGAAATAAATTACTAAGATGTATCCTAACCCATAGGTTTCGAATTTGACATAACAATAAAAAGTCCATAATAGTACATTACCGACTTATTGCTTGGGGGCATCGATATATTTTTTTAAATTGCACTCGGCTATAAGTGGCCTTATGCTTTAAACCACTTTCAAGTATGATAAAAAACGTCATTTTTTCAACTTCAATAAACCTTTAAAGTTCATCATTTAGACACCAAATTGCCGTCTGCGATTCCACAAACTCGTCTATCACTATTTCAGTGAAGTACCGTTGACGTATTTTCCTTTATTTCTTTGTAAAACTCCACCATTTTTGTCTCGTCTGTCATTTGAGTGAGTGATTTTTCATGTAGTCTATCGTTAGCTTTGATAAGTTCACTGCCTCGCGTGACTAAAGAGACTGGTATTGGTTTATTTTTAAAACTATAATTATTGTTTTGTTTATCGCCTTGTGGATATGTATATTTTGAATACTGTTACGAGGCCAACCTGCAAGCTCAGCACATCGTCCCGCCAAAGTGACCGTTCGTGTAACGACACCGCGCTTCAGACGTCACCGATTGTTGTCATCGCCTTTTCTTTACCTAACTTTGGTGGGAACAGACACTGATATGTTAAATCTAATTCATAAGAAACTAATTTTATAATTTTTCAATAATTTGTGAACCTTCGAAATATAGTTCGTAACCTAAAAAGGATTCATTGGAGAGTTTCCCGACACACGCCCCCACACATATTATCATGTTCCTTCTTTTGCCCTTTGTGTTCCAGGGCCGCGGTATAACCCTGGATCTAGTTTTTGCAAAATTAAAAGAGAACAAAATATATTTACCCAACTTTATAAAATATAAAACTGTAGCAGAAGATGTACGTGCTCCTGTGTTGAGGCATTTCGTTCGTCTGGTGATTGTTAGGCAGGTATCTCCCTAAGGTTATCTTGACGGGGCGGGGTGTCTCAGCACGGGGGTAATTCTGTGCATTTTTGTGTATGTGTGTATTGTGTATGATCTGTGCATATTTGTGTATTTTTATGTAATTTAGATTATTGTTATGATGAGCGTTGTCCTTTCTAATTTAAGTACTAACAATAGTTTTCTAAGTCTTGTATACTAACCTTTGGATCTAGTTGCCCTAAAATAAATAAATTTGAATTGAATTATCTTCAAAAGTAGTTAACGGATGGTACCAAGCAACGAGCTGATTCTAGCAGCACCTCTTGAATGGATCGTCACTTTTAGAATTATGATATGGTTTGAGGTGTATGGTCCTGATTTTTATAAAATATAGGTATAGTAAAATGATGAAGTAGGTAGGAATTTACATTTCGGAGAGTGTGCTTTGGAATTAAACAATCTAATTCCCCTATCCTCGTTCTATCATCGGACGAGCATAGATACGGTGAAGCGTCACCATTATATGATTGAAGTTCCACGAACCCGGACAAAGTGCTATGCGAACCGCCAGTCAGGAATTCACTACCGCCTTCTCTGTTTCTCGATCATTATAATCTAGATCTCTTCCATTTTAGAGTGAATCGGTTTCTTCTAGGCAAGCGTACTCCACCCTAGGCCGTGTCATCGCTTCACATCAGGCGAGTTGCGGCAATGCAAGCCCATTTAGCACAAAAAAAATACTGGAAGAATTAAAAGAGGTTGTTTATTTTTAAATTTTTATTCCAACTTTTTACAGTTTATCAATTATAAAAATATGCATAGTACAAGTGTGCCTATTTTTACATAAATCTCATTTTGTTACAAAATACTGATATTTGATGTTATCATCAAAGTAGAAATTGACATTCAAAACAGAAACGTCTACAATTCACAAGTAATGGCGCCCGTTGGCACATATCAAACCTCATTGCTACGGATGCACGCGTAGGTATTTCAGGGAATTTGGCAGAATGTATAGGTATTACATGAAAATACTAATTTTTATATAATAATGTCCTATTGGCAACTGCCGCAGCGCCTTGTCAGTCGCAACATCAGTTGTTGTGGGATCTAAGGTTACGACTGGCCGCTCTGTTGAACAAAACTGGTCAATCAAACTTTTATCATCGTCGAGGCTTAGGCTGCTTAAAGTCTTGGTCGTGGCTGCGTAGTGCGCGGGGTCCCTAAGTATTCTCATTTTTTTTTTGTATGTAATTACTTTTTTCTTGCGTTTACCTAATAAGTGTCTTTTTATACCCAAAATTAATTTGTTAAAAATAAATAAATTGACACACGCCTCACACAATATTCCTATTGTGTAATTTACCTATGTTTATTTACAGATCAACTGTACAGGGAATGTTATAAAATCAAATAAATATAAAATGTCGTTTGACTATCTCACAAACATACAAATACAAAAATTTGTATTATTACAAATTAATTAGCTGATGCACTACTGATGATTTCATTTGCCACTCATAATGCAACATAATAAGTTAATTATATTAGATCGAATAAGTTTATCGTTTATTTACTATAAATCTAATACATTTGTCTTGAAAATACTTAATCGTAAAGTTTACGTCACACAGAAAGCAGAGTAAACTATATTTATCGTTTTAAAAATATCACTATGAAACGCTTACGACTCATTTCATAGATAAAATCCGTGGTGAAAGGGTTAATATGACGCAACTTTTCTCAATTTTCTTTGGTTTTCTCCACCTTAAGACATCCCCAGCGTTGATTTATTTTTATAAATTTCTGCTATTATCATATATATCTTTTATTTATCATATAATATGTTTTTCTCGAGTAACCGGTTTATTCCGTTTTAACACTAACTTTCTGTGTGATGTAGCATCAATATATCCTAGTCATCAACACTAAGATTCTTACATGATAGATTTTAGAAAATATTGCAACAGCAACCAATAAATTACTCGAGTTTCCGTTGCACATAAAATCTTAATTTTTGTTATCTCACGAAATGTAATGCTTACAGAATCAATTCTTCTCGCAAAACGTTTACCCCTTTATTATAAAAATTCGGAGTAAACTTACATCAGGTATTTCTTTCGGTTTAACCATATATTATTATAACCATATATATGATTCTGTTTGGCGTAACTTTACACCGATTTTATAAAGGGGTATTGTTTGGCGGGCAAAAACGGCCAGATTAATCACTATATTTTGTAGCAACGAGTACAATACAACTATTTTGTTCAAAATACACTAAAGTACAAAAGTACACCGCCATAGGACTCAGATCACAAATGCCAAACGACAAGTCACACAGGCCCTTGTCACTTGTTTGTCGAGTAGAAGCCAAAGTACGTGCTAAGTCACGGTTTCGGCTTAAACATTCAAGAATATTTTGTTGACTGTGTGGTTATACTCGTAATAGAAGACATCTTTACTATTTATCTTTTTAAATCTTCATTAACTGAAAACTGTAAAAAATCAAATATCCTTCACTAGTTGCAACTGTTTTTTAATAAGGTGTTTTGATTTGCTTACAGTTTTTTTTTTGTTTATTAATTTATAACGTACGTTCATTTCAAATATTTTAATCTAATTTTAAGTCCTAATTTACCAAATCCGAACCATGCGATAAATTGCATTTTCTGCGTCGCTTCTACGGTGTGTTTTGAACTTAAATACAGCGTTTTGAGTTTGGTTCTTTAAAACCAAAATCACTTGACTAGATATCGTAATAGTGTTTTATTATCACGATATTATCACATAATATAGCCCATGTTATCGTAAGGTCCCTGTTGTCCTGATTCGTCTGTGGTTACTATTGAGTCTGACCTTGGGGATAATAAGGATTTCTGTGCTGGTTTCCAGGCTTCCGTTGGTGTGAATAGTTCTTTTCCACGCTGTAAAATAAAATTTTAAATGAATAATTTTAATTGTCAAATAGTTTATGTTTATTCACCGCTAAAGGAAAAGTAAAAAACGTTTGTATTCTTTATTTAAATTTGCACGGACTAAAGAAAACTACCGTAATAAAGAACTTTGTCATATTTATCTAAGTAAATGATAAATTAAAAAAATGACAATGTAATGTAACAAGTTTATTGTGACTTATTTCAAATTAGAACAAGTCTCCAAACCAAGTCTCAAAAAAATATTGAGCCATCATGAAGCAACAGCCTATCTGACCTCTGCAACCCAGTTAGTACTGGATAATACGATACCCCTTTCGTAAGTCTGGATGTCAGACTTTCAGCCCTCTGACTATCTGTAAAGACTGTCAAAGATCTACAAATGATAACCGGGACCATCGGCTTAACGTGCTTTCCAAGGCACGGAGGAAACTTGGTATGTAATGGGTTGTCACCCATCCAAGCAAAAACCTAGGCAATCACGGCTTAACCTAAAGATCGAACCGAGCGGCTGTTATTATTATTATTGAGTATTGTATGAAAAATGTAACTTGGTGTATAATCAAAAACACGTATTACAAAGAAAAAATTGAAATAGGTACTCACATATCCATGGTACAGCGCCCATCCAACGCCCACTGGGAAGAACATCAGTGTTGAAAGGCCCACAGCCCAGCCCAACAGGTCGGCGAATAGGGGGAATACATAGCCGTTATAGCTAGGAGTTTCCCATTGTAATAATATGAAGATTAGGATGCCCTGCACAAAAATAATAATTGATTATCAAGGAGGTTTTATTAATCATTTTTTATTTATGACACATGGAATGAAAAAAATGAGCTACTTGTTGCTTGCCGGGAACGACTTAATATGTTTTTTGCTGTGAAATATTCCTTTTTTCGCGCAATATTACGCACTCAAAATATTGTGGTTATACGCATGCAACGGTTCAGGAATTGTAGGATATTCAATATTAAGTTCTAAAAATTTAAATTTGTTTTCATAAAAAAAACGTTGTATTTTGTCTTTTCTTGATATATGTAGATCTTTTGTCACAATGACCATTATTTTATTATTCTACCAGAAAACCAATTTAGATTTTTTCTAATTTACGTACAATTATTGTGGCGCACGAAAAAACTACCTGGAAAGTATGTGGAGTAGGCCTTTGCCCAGCAGTGGGTCATTAAAGGCCAATAAAAAATATAGATTAGCAAAGTTCAAATATATTTTGCTCCTGGGTGAGTGGGTGTACATAATTACACCGGCCACCACTTCAGTTAAAATTTTTTATCGAAATCGGTTCATAAACGACGAAGTTATCCGCGAACACACATAAAAAAATATATATATATGTACGGTCGAATTCAGAAACCTCCTCCTTTTTTGAAGTCGGTTAAAAAAGAAGGACAAATGAAAATTATTAGAAATTTCAAAACACCAATATTACTCAGTCAAAATTAATCAATCTAGGTACATGGGATATTACAAGATAATTCTCACGCACGCACACTATTAATCAATTACATTAATTAGAGATAATTGCTGCCATGATGGTATCAATCGATTAACTTGTACGAGTACGTGGCAAATGGATTCCTCATTACCGAGTTGACTTAATAACTTAGTTGAGTACTTCACGTCTAATTAGAAAATTAAATTGTATTGGCATACAGTGCGTGGTTGAATATGGGACATACGGAGTTTTAGAATAGAATACTCTTGCGCCAACCCATCTTCCTAGCTCATCGTGCTGTGCTGGGGCTACCGCTGCGGCTGCGGAGAACCTCAAGCGGCCTAAATATAGTAACCTTATTGGGAACTATATTTTCGAGCCGTTTGGGGTTGAAACTCTAGGATCGTGGGGTCCGAGTACTTACAGCCTTTTTAAGGAAATTTCAAAACGCTTAGTTAACACTTCCCGTGACCCAAGGGCTGGCTTTTACCTTGGTCAGAGGCTTAGCGTTGCCATGCAGCGTGGCAACGCCGCCAGTCTCTTGGGGACCAGTTGACAGCGCCAGCGTTGAGGAGGAGTTTTATGACGCCATTTTTTAGTTTATTTTTAAGTTAGTTACCTTAGGTTATTTTAATTTCTACGTGTATATAATATTGAATAGAATATAAAGTTTTATTTCAGACCAGAGTCCATAGGGTTAGTAATAATTTTACTTAACTTCTAGTGTTAGTAGGTTGCAGACACAGATGAAAATATACAAATATATACATATATTTTTTTTAATGTTTAATGGGCCTACTCTTGACCTCAATCTAGTCCTGAGGACAGAGATAAGGTCGACGATGGAACGAGATAACCCAAAAGAAGCCTATTAATTCGCGACTTAAATAGATTGGGGTCATATGAACTTGGGAACACCGACGAAGGCAGGGAATTCCACTCCTTGGCTGTGCGCATAATAAACGATGTAGCAAAGCGCTTGGTGTGAATGTGTGGAACATCGACCAGGAATGGCTGATAATCCGCAGTACGTCTGGACTCCCGATGGAAGAAGGGAGATGGTGGAATGATCTCGTGGAGCTCGAGTGGATATAGTTTTAGAAAAGACTTTCTAGAGCTAAATCTCTCACACTCATTCCTAGTCTACTTTAAAAAGTCCTTTTATCATACGACCGCCAACGTCCTATCTTACTACTATTATAATTGCGAAAGTTTGACAGACAAGTAACCTGGGACATAGAGAAGGACATAAGTTACTTTTCATCCTGTATATTGTAAAACATGATGAAATATAAACTATACGCAGACGATGTCTTGGAAAACTGCATAAAACTTGGGGTTGGATTGTCTAGTCATGAGGTATTAGGTCATAAAACATAGACCGCTATCAACATGAAACTAGTCTCTAGCATTTCTAAAATCGATCGTAATACTTGAGGATGGCGATGATGATTTCGGCCCCAGCGTCAACAGCTGTGCGGCGTTCTAGGGTGATAGTCTAGAGCAAGGCTGCTCAACCCCAGGCCCGCGGGCCGTAATATGACCCACCAAAAGTGCTTACCTGACTATAGTATTTTGAAAACAGATTTCAGTATTTCTCTTATATTCTTATAAACTGAAAATGTCTGTAAGTCAATATCTATCAAAAAATTACAAAAAACTGTTTTTTCTTAGTGAAAGTATATTTACAGCCACAGTAGTCATCAGAAATTGATTCAAAAATTTACTATAAGCAAGTTTTATTTACTAAATAGCTCGCTGGTTGAAACGAAATCAAAATGTTTGCCCACCTACAAAATAAGTTGAGCAGCCTTGATGTAGAGGTTTGGTGTGCTACTTACAACGCTGAGAATAGGCACGATGACAGTCCACACAGACATCCAGTAGAACCGCAGCACTTTGTTATGCTTCATGCCCATAGTCGCGAGATCGTCCATAGCGCGTTTAATGCCATAGCTCCAGGAAACTGCGGTACACTGGTAGAAAAAGGAATGATTAATAATATAATCTTTACCAACTAATAAAAATAAAATACACAAGAATATTGATCCAAGCTGAATTTGTTTCCCAATATATGGTGATTTCTTCTTTCCAAAAAAAAAAAACACACATAATGCAAAATATAATATAGACTTTTTATAAAGTTTAAACTCACCTCAGCCATACCAATCAGCAGAATAGCCCAAGAGGCCGTGTTCCAATCTAGAAGTTCAAACAAATACACTCCCCCGCTGAAACACATCGGGATCCCCAGAATAAAGCACGTGAAACATGTGACCGCAGTGACCTGGAACAATTATAAACTCATTTTAAAAAGAGAATAGCGGAAAAAGTATGAATTAAATAAAATAAAAGTAAGTGTGAACAGCAAAAATCGAAAATCAATTGAAAAGTTGTGAAGTTAACCTTAGAAATTAGGTTACATACAAATTCCTATGGATAATTGGTTGACAATTCACTTCTGTCGATTCTAATGATGGAAGAATGTCGTAACTCACAATTTAAATACTTTGTTTTAATTAAATCCGTAGTAGCATTAAATAATAAAGGTAAATGCACACGTACATACTATATAAGCTCTGCACGCTTTAGATAGAAGCCCCATTACGACCGCAAATCATATTTTGTTCAATAGACCGACAAATTGCAAAAAAACGTAAGAAAACTTGAATTTCGCGGGCTACCCTGGCTCTTCCCCCTTATGTTGCAGTTTGGAATTTCAAAGAAAATGTCCTGGACTATGGGGCAAACCTGTGCTGACTCCGTGTAGAAAGTACTTAAGCGTGTGCTTAGCATTTAAGGTGACTCAAATACAGCGAAGCATGTTGATAAAACGTCATAATCAACAATAATGAATAAAGATTCGTCATTGTTGATTATGAAGATTCGTCAACATGCTGTTTTTGATGGGGGTAAAGACGCTACACCAAAAGAAACAAGAGAACAATTTTATTTAACTCACCCTCCAATAATTCTTTCGAAGATGAGGCCACCTGTCAACAATGGCGGTGTTTATGGCTTCAATACCAGCAAACTGACTGCCCAACCCCAGGATGAAAAGCATGAAGAAGAACAGAATACACCACATCCTAGCCACTGGCATTTGGAGTAGCGCTTCCGGGTACGCCACGAAGGCTAATCCGGGTCCTGAGTCCACAACAACTGCAAAAAAAAATTGATTTTGAATATCTGATGATGGCTTCGCGTAGGTTGCAGCAACCCGTGGGATGTGAGAAATCCGAGAACTTAGACAAGTGGCAATCGAATTCAATATTTTGGGCTCCAACAGGATTGACATGAGCTTTTTGGTACCTTTTGTCGGACTAATATATTTTTGACTTATCAATCATCGTTATCACTGATGGAAAAAGTAGGGTTGCGGGAATTCGAAAGAAGAGAGAAGCACAGTGCTCGTGGCCTACCATGACGTCTTAGAGCAGGAGTAATTCCTGTGTGGAAAAGTGATAGCGCTAGACGACCTATATAGCTCTGTCTTTTTCCCACACTAGAAGTACTCGTTTCGTCGATTTTTAAATAGAAAATACAATAAACTTTCATTTTAGTTAATTTTTTTGCAACAAGCACAGTCAGTATCCTAACTTCCTATATTCTTCTTCTTTTCTTCCTATATTATAAATGCGAACGTAAGTTTGTTTGTTACCTTTTCACGCTTAAACCACTGAATCGAACATCCTGAAATATTGCATATACGTTGTCCGGTGTACAGAAACGGACATAGAGTTCCTTTCATCCCGAAAAAAAAAGACATTCTTATGACATTAGATGGCGCCACGTGTCTTGCGAATCATGATTGAATTGTATTATTATAGAAACTTTAGTAGTGGGAAATGATTGTCAAATTCAAAATTAACGCGAGCGAAGCCGCGGGAAACAGCTAGTCATCCAAAGATATGAAAAATTTCTTAAAATTATGAAAATATTATGTGTAAACCGAGTATTATTCATTTTAAAATCGAAGTATTTACGCCTAAGCTAGGGCTTCAGATCGATCTGTTCAGCAGTGAATGTGTTTCGGCTGAAAAAATGATGATGATGAGGACCTCACTGTTATCTAATTAACAGAAATCTTACAATGGTTAATTGTTGATGAATGCTTGATTTTATAAGTCTGGAAAATTACTAAAATAAGTCTTATCCGAATTCAACGCGTCATTAAAAACCGCTTATATATCAGATAATGATAATTATTATGAGTAATGATCAAAATATTTTCGTGAGATACATAATATGGATAAAGTGTAGTTATAGTAGTTATAATCGTCTTCGTCAGGCATGTTGATTATTGATGATAGCATACTTGGTTTGATGATACATTTAAATCAGCAATTACTAAATCTTAAGCTGAGATTGAATTAATTGGGACTGGGCTGAACATAATGTGTCGCATGTCAAAAGAGAGGTGGGCCCGTAAAACACTGACTTGGTTCCCTAAAACCACGAGATGGGGTCACGACAGACCATGATGGAGATAAATTATGTTTAAAAGTAGGTTATTAAAAACACTTTTATACGTCATTACGATGACTTGGATGTTTCCTTATGAATTGTTGTAGAACCGGGACCAATGGAAGAAATGCAGAGTGGCCATGACTAAAAATGATACAGTGTAGGCTAGCTGTAATTACATAACACAACATGCACGCACACACCTGTTTACTCCCAAAGTGTTAGGTAGAGTTGCGCCTAAAAGTACACCCACATTTCGCCAGTTATGTTAAAGTCCCATGCAATAGGGGGCGAGCCTATTGCTAGCTATAATATTATCTAATATAGCTGTAATAGTCTAAAATCGATAATTTACTGATCTGTCTGTGAAACCCTTCAAACATGTGCAAAACACGTGAGAACCCAGAATAGTTAATAAGTATCAGTAGACAGAATATCAAAACATGGCCTTGAAAGAGCGCCTAATATACACGAAAAAACATTGTCAATATTACAATAATCTGTTATCATACGATAAGAACTTCCATCCATGTTATGGTGTCATGTCAAGCAATAAAAGCTTTATCGATAGACAAAAAGTAATTAATAGATATAAGAGTGATTTATAACAAAAACATTTCGCGTTTGCACATAGATAAATAAGTCTATTGTTTATGGCGCAAAATTCGTGTGTTTTTATAATAAAATGGCTAGGTTTTGAGGCTGGTCAAACAAAGGGGACACACACAGATAGGATGAAGCTGTAAGTCAAAAGGCACCACTGAAATAAAAACTTCATGCATGTTTATCCCGATGGATTAGTTAGAGGTGACTTATCTATTTCACTAGTTATATTTAACTGCCTTGTAAAAGGGGGCTAATCTATAAATTGCAGGACTTTAGCTATTATTCTTAAAAAAGAATGAAAAATGGTTATTATTTTCAACAAGTAAGCCTGAACTACTATTCAGCAATCACTCAGGCATACTATTGTGTGAGTGAGTGTGAGGAGGTGTAAATGTGAGGGTATTCTTAAACTGAAACTTCAAAAAGTAAATAAAACAAAAGTAAACATGCTGGATTTTTACTGAATCCATCATTTACTTTATCAAGTAGCCAGTCATAATAAATGATTAATATACACCATAATAATTATATCTCAAAACCAATATACGTGTGTATAATATAGTCTATAGATTATCATTAATTCTACCACAGTCAATTAACTTTTTGATTCAAAAACCCAGAACCACTCGTCACCATGACTCTTTGTTTTTTACTGGTTAGCTTTTCTATCGCTTTCCAAAGGATTTAAAAGGAATCTATAATACCTAATATTTTAAAGAGTTAAAGCTTATAAATTGGGATGTAGGCAATAATCTTCTGAACTATATACATATACACTTCTCATCAAAAAAATCGAAACACTTTCGTTTTTATTGTTTTTGTCCTAATTTTTTACAAAAGAGAATTAATTCCATGAAAAAAAAAACATTATTGTGTAGCTGGCAGTTTGGTCATTACAGTAAGAAGAAAAAAATCAAAATTCGAAATTAGAATTTCATTTGTTTATCCTTTAAATGAAATTAATCACTGTTTTGAGACAAATGTGTATTTAGGGTTGGAGTACGTTTCTCGTTTAAAAACTAAAAATTAGCGCTTGTCTTTAAACTTTTTGTTTCTTATTTCATTTACTGTGACTTTGGGACGTCTGAAAAAACTTTTTTTTCTAAAACATATGGATACTTCGCCCGCAGAAGCCGCCCAAGTGGTGGCATTGCTGGATTCTGGACTTAGTCAGCGTGTTGTGGCTGCAAGATTGCATCTAAGCTTATCATCTGTTCATAGAGTCTACAAACGCTATCGGGAGACTGGTTCGTTCACGCGCCGTTCAGGATCTGGCAGGAATCGGGTCACTTCTGAGCGAGATGATCGATTTATTGTAACAACTTCTTTACGAAATCGACGCCTTAACGCTTTTCAACTGCAGCAGCAGCTTCGCGTTGTACGAAGAGTAGCTGTAAGTGACTCTACAATAAGAAGAAGGTTGAAGGAACGCGGATTGGCACCGCATAAGCCAGTGAATGGGCCGAAATTAACTGCAGACCATCGAAGAGCGCGCCTTAACTTTGCACGCGAGCACCTAACTTGGTCATACCTTCAGTGGAGCAAAGTACTGTTTTCTGATGAGTGTAAAATTATGCTGTATGGTAACGACGGAAGGAACAAGGTCTACAGAAGAGATGGAGAACGCTTTGCACAATGCTGCATTGAAGAAAAGGTCAGCTATGGTGGCGGTTCGTGGACGGTTTGGGGAGGAATCAGCGCCGACGGTAAGACAGAACTTGCCTTTGTGTCTGGGCCACGGCTGCCTGCACTAAACTCTCATCGGTACATCGAACAGTGTCTTGAACCTCATGTGATGCCCTATGCACATTTTATTGGCAACGACTTCACATTCATGCACGACAATGCTAGAGCTCACACCGCGGGCGTCGTACGAGATTATCTTACCGAAGTCGGTATCTCCATTATGGTATGGTCAGCAAGAAGCCCGGACATGAATCCCATTGAACATCTATGGGATGAATTAAAGAGACGAATTCGAGCAAGAGATCCAGCCCCAGAAACACTTAGCCAGCTGCAAAATGCAATCCAAGAGGAATGGGATAATATACCACAACATGTGATCGTGACTCTCATCCGATCGATGAAGAACCGTATGGAAGCAGTAATAAGAGCTCGCGGAGGGAATACAAGTTATTAAATAAACGTTTCTTACATTTTTTTTTCATTTACGCGTGTTGTTTTACCCATTTCCTTCATATTCCATACAGGGTAAAAATTACTCTTTATACAAAATACGAAACCTATGAAGACTTAATTTGAATTTAGAACAATAACATTAGGATTTAAAAACCTCATACTACTCACTATTAAATGACATTTTACATTTATTCCTAAATATACACATTTTTCTGATAATCCTTATCAAATCATAAACTGCGAGGTGTTTCGATTTTTTTGATGAGAAGTGTATATACATACAATTTCAAAAATCTCTCGGTAATGGCCATCTACATTATCCACAAGTGTCATCACTACATAGTATAAAACAAAGTAGCTTTCTCTGTCCCTATATCCCTATGTATGCTTAAATCTTTAAAACTACGCAACGGATTTTGATGCGATTTTTTTTAATAGATAGAGTGATTCAAGAGGAAGGTTTATATGTATAATACTTGCACCCGTGCGAAGCCGGGGCGGGTCGCTAGTAGGCTATATGAGAAACACTCGTATGGAATAATTTCCGACCAAGCGTAGCCGCGGCTAAAAGCTATGTAGGTCGATATATAAATGATTCAAATGTGTGTCAAATATGTGTGTTTTCGTGTCCCGAGATTTTATTTTAGTTTCGATGGAAAGCTGTGGGTCCAAAAATGCTTTCAGTAAAATTTAAAGTCTGAGTGATATACACCACTATTTTTTTCAAAAAATAACAATAAAAAAAAAACACGAAAGAATAAATTAAATGTTTTTTTTTTTTAATAATGAGAATCGATCGATGGATGAATTTTTCAATGGGTATCGTTCGCATGTGTTGCCGATCGTGGATACGTTTTACACACACATATGCATTTGAGTTCTCATTATTAAAAAAAAAAACATTTATTCTTTCGTGTTTTTTAAATTGTTATTTTTGGAAAAAAATAGTCCCAATCGTTTCGAGTTCGATAATCGAGTTCAAGGTATTCGGCTCCAGAACGACCTAAAAATAATGGTGTATATGATGTTGCATGGATGAAGAAAATGGGCGTTTTTGTTTTTATGGATTTTACTGCGATGGTCTTACTTAATCATTGACTTCTAGCATTGCACATGTGAGCGGGTACAGTCGGGTACAGTTCAAAAATCATATAAAAACTTTTTCTTTTTCTGAAATTTATAATACAAATAACCCTAGCACAGCATATAATGTATTTTTGGAAGCTTTCATGATGCTTTATAATTTATGTTTTCGTATGAAGTAAATAAAAATAACTTTAAAAAATGCTCTAAAATATATAAAAATATAATTAATTTAACGCAACGAGCACAAAATAATCATAAAATAAAATCATCTACTAACAAGTCCAAAGCCACATGGGCGATTATAAATAGATCTAAACTCAATTTACCAAAGTCTACTATCACTTCCGTAGAAACTAACCATAAAACTATAACCAGACCAGGACAGATTGTGAATGCTTTTAACAATTTCTTTATAGAAAAGATAGAACCAATACCAGACGCTGGTAAGAACGTAACCGTAAATATTTCTAAATCCAATCAATCTATGTTCATGGCACCTAGTACTCCATATGACATACTTCAAATTATAAGATCGCTTAAAAATCTTTAAAACTACGCAACGGATTTTGATGCGATTTTTTTTAATAGATAGAGTGATTCAAGAGGAAGGTTTATATGTATAATACTTGCACCCGTGCTAAGCCGGGGCGGGTCGCTAGTAGGCTATATGAGAAACACTCGTATGGAATAATTTCCGACCAAGCGTAGCCGCGGCTAAAAGCTATGTAGGTCGATATATAAATGATTCAAATGTGAAAAAAATCATCTATTTGACAACATAAAAACTCAGTGATATATAGCAATAGAAACGCGAGTGTTTTACACATTACCCCGCTATTCTACAAACATTTCAAAGGCGTCTTCTATCTGAGCCCTTTGTTTCAAATTTCCAATACAAAGCATACCGTTGGAACCACACAAAGAACGAATAGGTAGGTAACCACCGTAGGTAACCAAAAATGTTAGCTCACCACAATGCGGGAGAATGAAATATTTACAGTTTAATCAATCCATTATCTTGGAACACTGAAAACAAACAACGCTTGCATTCGTAACAGGGAAATCAACATGGGATCGAGTGTTCACGATGGATTGAGGAACTGATACCACCGAGGAACACTGCTCTAGAGCTGATTAAAAACATTGTTTTTCGTGTTCCGAGATTTTATTTTAGTTTCGAAGGAAAGCTGTGGGCCGAAAAATGCTTTTAGTAAAATTTGAAGTCTGAATGATATGTATGATGTTGCATGGATAAAGAAAATGGGCGTGTTTTTATTTAATTTTTTACTGCGATAGTCTTACTTAATCATTGACTTCTAGCTGCAGCATTGCACATGTGAGTGGGTACATTCTTTATGCTTGGAGTCTTTTATCTAGGTCAGTGGTTCTTAACCGGTGATCCACAGACCACTGGTTGTCCCTGTAAGCATCCCAAGTGGTCCACGGAGCCATCCTATTAATAAGATAAGTGATAACGAGCGCGAACAATTTGCAATCACAAAAAACTCATTAAAATCTGTAAGTGTAGAATCCATCGTAACACAGAATAAAAATTTGGGCTTTGAATAATTTTATGCGTGAGGCGCGATATATAGGATATTACCTCCAAACCAATTAACCAACTGGGTGGTCTATGGCAAGACAGAAATTTTGTCAAATGTAGAGTGTATGTGTGTATTGGAGGTTTCGGGAACTCTTCACAATAAACACAGCTCTAACAATTTATAAAAGTTTATTGGCATAAAACAATATAATAAAAACATAAGTTTAACACTGCGCGATTTAAATTCGGGTAGCCCGATACGTTGGTTAGCGTGGACTTGCGTGGACTTGCGTGGACTGGCGAGGGCGACCCTCACGCCTAAAAGGTTAAGAACCACTGATCTAGGTATTTATTATTTTGCTTGAGTATATATTTAATGTTTATTTATCTATAGTTTTGGTACATTGACGCGTGCTATCTGACATGTGGCAATTAAATTAATCTAATGTTTCATTTCATAATTATAATAATATATTATTACTTCGGATATTATTGTATAAAATCTGGTTCTTCTAAGCTAATAGACAGATGTGTGGCTGGAGGAGTTTGTTCAGCCACTTCATCTTCATAGCTCAAACACTATTAAGCGACGAAGGGCGGCAGTTTTGGAGGACTGTGTGAAAAGTGCTGATCTTCAGCCTAGTTTGAAGAAATAACTTTTGATTTTGAATTCAAAACCAGAAAATTTAACAAGATGTACCAGGGGTCCTACCCCTCTTAAAGCGTATTTTAATTTGACTTCAGTGCAATACTGATATTAAAAAGTTATGCATAACGTGCAGCTACATATTTTTCTCACACTAAAATATGATTAAAAAAATACAATTTGTTGATAAGCCCCCCAGAAAAAAAATCTGTTACAACTTATCGGAATTACAGCTGATAATGACGGAAACTCTTTCTTTCATGTTGTTTCCAGTTACTTCTGGAAACAAACTTTCATTATACCTCTTCTTATAAAATACGTATAAGAATGAAGACTCGAATTTCACGGCTAACGCAGGTAAATTCCCTAGACGAGCACTCAGTAAATCAATTTATCAATATTACGTGTAAACCAATACGCTTCCTTAGTTATTTATTGCTACACGTATTAATATTTGTGATAATTTCAGCAATAAGAAGCGTCTATCGTATTACGTTTTGTATTTGTCATCTACACTATTATTATAAAGAGGAAAAATTTGTATTTTTGTGTGTGTATGTTTGTAATGAATAAACTCAAAAACTACTATGCCGATTTCAAAAATTCACCCTGAGTAACATAGGCACCCGTGCAAAGCCGGGACGAGCCGCTAGTTTACAATAAATGTGTCGTAATGGCATTGTTGTCAACAGTTGTTGAATTATGCGCAAATGCTGGAGTTTTATGTGATTGTCTGATCAAACTTAATTGATTAACGCGCAGGACGCGGGATTCGCCTCAGTGTTTTAAGACTTTTCTTAGAACTGTTATATTTATTATTGATGTTCTTTTCTTTGTTTTTATTTTCGTATTACTGCTATTATTTGGAACAATGGTAGTTGAAACAATATCAACAATAAAGATTCGTCTATTTTATTTATCGTTTTAGATTTAAAAGGACTGCGAATTTTAATTTTAATAATGTTATATTTTATTTTAATATGTATTTCAAATGTGAATGCACCCAATTACCAACCACCCAGTATTTTTTGAAACACCATAAAAATCCGGAACTAATAAAATAGTTCGAAATTTACAGCACATATAAAAAAAAACATTGTGAGTAAATCTTGAAGCTTTTTTAGAGAAAATTCAGGGAAATGAATAAACTGAACCTTAAAACTTATCTATCATGATGATATCAGCTGAAAGACACCTACAGCTGGGAATAGGCCTCCTCCTCCTCTAAAACTTTGCACAATATTTTTATTCATTTCCATCAAAGTGAAACTAAAATTATACTCAACAAAGCCACCTGGCTTCCATGTTAGCTATTTCAATATTTGACGTACAAAACAACAATACATTAAATTAATCTAATACCATTGCACAGTACAGTTGAATATTAAAGTGGGCTTGTACCGCCTATTGTTTGCACTCAGACCGTGTGTGTTTACAGCCAGCGGCATAGCCGCCCAGGATTAATCAACTTAGGTTAATCGCACCGGAAAGGCATTTTTCGCATAATTTTGATTTTCGAACGTTTTTGTTAAACCGCGTTCACGATTTCAGTCGATGCAACTAGCGATGCGACTTATACCAACGCATCATCTTGCGATTTTCTTCGCATCAGTTGCGTTGCGTCGCAAGTCTCGTTGTGATGAGTCGAAGCATGCTCTCAATATTTTTTTTCTCTTACTGTCGCTGTCACAACATACGTGTCGTTTGTACGTGTAGATCGTAGCCAACCCTTTATAATCGGTCGATGTGGGATTTGGCTTTAAGTATCATGGGGGTTTGACTGTGTTGTTCAAATGGTTAAGTTAGCTACGTTAACGGCCACATGAACAAAAAAGAAACTTTGCTCTGACTAAAATTAAAATTGAGCTATAAATCCGAATGAAGAAGAAGCAATGATCATTGACGGTATGTTGTGTTGGTATGAGCTATACAAGTATACTTTGCATTAGTAAAACGACTAAGTAGACTTATGAGACAGATAGAAACACAGACACAGTATTTGTAACCATACAACGCCACCAACAGTCACCACCATGAAATCGCCGAGGTAGACAATAAGTTTAGCTATGAAGCGCATTGCTCTGAATATAGATATTTACAAGATCGTCACACGAGGAAGGTGGGTTTTTAATGCGCTTAGGGCGTCTCAGAATTATTTAATCTATAAAACACCTAAAACGATAATCCTCCTTGATACACAGTTATAGAAACGAAGGATGCTGAAATAGGAAGCAGTAAACTTACCATCAATGTCAACACCCATTAGCTGAGCCTGGAAGCCCAGCACAGAGAAGATGGCGAACCCAGCATAGATAGATGTGAGGAAGTTGGTGATACTGACGAAGGTAGCATCAAAGTGACAATTATTGCTAAACTTGTTGTACGACGCCAAGGTCACGAGAGAGCCGCAAGCCACACCGAACGAGTAGAATATCTAGAGGAAGAAATAGATAAGGAGTTAGATCTAGTAGAAATAGATGAACATAAAGGAGAGATACAAGTAAAATAATATTATGGATCAATGAAAAGTTTTAATTTTGATGGCAAGTGAAAACAGACTGTGGATGATGATGATAATGGGGAAAGCAATGGTTTATCTAACGATGGTAGCATAGCTTGTACCAAGAAACGTGATTGGTTGAAAATCTAAAATGTTATTTTATATTTGAAAATAGCTTGACCCCATTGGTCGTATTGGGACTTAGCTATGGACACGCCATTAAATAAAAAGCAGGGCTTTTATTGGAACCTGAAAGGTTAAATATGCGCATAATATTTTACTTAAATACTGTAATTGCAACGGAATTGTTTGAAATGCCAAAAAAATAGATTTTCTGTGGTTCAAGAATAGGATTTTTGTATATTTTTATGACTTCTGTAGCAATTAACATAAGACTAATGTATCAAGACTGCTAACAGTAAATTTTCCAAAACAAGCGAGTCGTTTCCATAATTATTTACAAAACCAACAAACAATTTAGCAAACAACGATACTAGTCACAACAATGGCCAAAATATTTTCAAACAAAATATCAAAACAAAACAAACGCAGGTGATTTCTTTTTTTTTGTCAACTTTTGTGTTTCCAGCGAGTGCCGAATTGAATTTACGTGTTTTAATTTTAGAACTAGGCATTGTGTTCGCTTATATAATAGCTTTTTGCTTTTCCTGAAAACGGGCACTCTCCTTTGAAGAAAAGTCGCTTTTATGGAAATACATTTTTTTTTATTTATTTATTTAAACATATAGTTGTATTACAGGTTCGAGTTATTTATAAAAACTTCATATTACTTATGGAGGATGTCTGTCTTCGCGTTATTGATGTGAGTGGGCAATATTATTCTACTGAGCATAAAAGACTGATAACATTTAAAGGTATAATTATTGTTTTTTTACTTAATTTTTAGACCGTTCAGGGATGATAGCAATAAAGATTAACACATTTTATTTTTGGTTTTTTCAATAATACTTTACTTTTTTTTTACTTTACTTATCTAAAAAAATAAGTTTACTAACTAGCAAAATTTAGTAAAACATTGCGGCATAAAAATAATTATAAGCACACGAACAAATTTCGGAGCAGTCTAAAAACTTTTTAATTAAGAAATTTGAAAGTCTGTGGCCTGGAAAAAAATATAAATTGCTGTTTCCCTAACTTTTCCAGATAATTAGGCACCGCATTTATTTATTCATGAAATAATGGCCACCATTACTGACAAAAATGTTTCCGATTCCTTCTATGGATTGATGTTTGTTGCCGAAGTCTTGAAAATTGTATGGCAGTCTTAATAGATTTTATTTTAGCAATCTCTTTTAACTATACTAAGTTAAAGTTGGTAAGTTTTTCAGTTAACGTTTTTGCACAAAATACTTGCGGTAAGTCAATTATGTGAGGCCTTTTTTGATGTTTAACTCTTTTGATTAGCTGAAAGGTTTTTAAATGGTTTTATTTGTGCTTTACTTTTTAGATACTTGTTTTTTTTTGCAGTTTCTTTTATGTAGTTTTTTGGTATCATTGGAACACTTAATAAGTTATATACTGATATGCATTTATATGTTTACTTTATTACTAAACAATCTTTGTAAAATTGGCTATATCATTTATACAGGGTGAATTTTTCAAGTGGGCGTGGTTGGCCAAATCCGAAACTATGAGGAATAGCGATAAATGCTCAAAGGAGTCTCGATCCCGATTTTGATGAAAACTAAAACTGCATCATTAGATTTTAGAAAAATCAATATTCCTAGACAGGAATCGAACCCATTGATTTTATAAGAAAAAACACACTGGATTATTACACCATTCGATAGTGTCACTAATAAGGATCAAATTCTGGGAAGTAATGATACGGCGGCGGCGGATGATCAGTATTAAAACATGTGTTTTAGTTTAAGCATTGATTTTGTGCATTTTTTTTCTTATTAGTGGGCAATGCTGTGTTGTTCACGCTTCTTCTTTATCTATCTGTTGTTTTTTTTAAGTGAAGACTTGTAATTGGCTGCCAGTCTTACGTACTATTTTTTTTTTTTGAAAGTAGGTACATACTGGACTTAGGTATAATAAAAATAAAAACATCTTTTTAAATTTTTGTCTGTCTGTCTGTTTGTTCCGGCTAATTTCCGAAACGGCTGAACCTATTTCGATGTGGACTTTTCCTGACAGATGTTATAACGAGCAACTTAAATAGTAACTTAGGAGACTTAACTTATTTTTATTTTAGAAAAAGAATTAGGGTTCCGTGCAAAAAAAAATCGTTGAAATTGTTAACAAAATTACATTCAAATAGGGAAGTAATATTTTTATAATTATTACGCGCGGACAAAGGTCGTGGCCAACAGCTAGTAAATAAATAATTATTACCTGTGAAGCTGCATCACCCCAAACACTGGCTGAAGCCAAAGTTTCCCAGTTTGGTGACAAGTAGAACAGAATCCCATCGCCAGCTCCTTCCAGGGTAACTCCTCGGATAACGAGAGCCGTCAACATGACGTAAGGGAACAAAGCAGTGAAGTAGACTACTTTACCCGCTGATTGAACGCCCTGAAACAATGTATATTTTAGAACCAAAATCATGGAGTTCAGGGGAATGTAAATAAAGTGTGTCCCGTGACAGAAGGAAAAGACTAGGTACACACGGCGGCACTATTTTTTCCAGTATAGCCTAGCCTCGGTTTGTTTGGTTTTCTGTACAATGAGAGATCCGCATAAACTGGTTTTGAATAGCTTGATCGGTGTTCGTGCGTTCGAACTAGAGAAGCTTAGATACAATAATGTGAAATAAGGTAGAAAATAATATTTATAATTCATGTACACTTACAGTCACGAGCACCAATATGTACACACTTTTCTAAATTTAAAAGCAATTTTTACGAGAAATAACGATTGTAACTTGGACATAGGATCTTTTTCATAAAAATATGAGTTCCAGAATACTATGTTCGTAACAATATGAAATTTTAATCAGAACAGTAGGAGAAAAACACTTTATTAAAGTTGTTAAGTGTTTACATATTGGTGCTCGTGACTGTACTCATAAACAGAAGGCCGTACCTCAGTGATAAAGAAACCAGTATAAGCTGGCTTCTTATTCTCTGGAAACGCCGCGCTATGCTAGTTCAGGTTAAGATTAAATTTTATCACCAACGAGAACATGCGGTAGTCAGTAGGTTCAAATTTCGATTGGTTATATTACAAAACAACTTAAAGTATTTATTCTTACCTTGATAACGCAGAAGAAGGCTATGAGCCACGCTAACGCCAAGCAGCCTACTAGATGCCACTGTATCGAGCCCCAGTTCTCCCAGGTAGCATCACCCCTGCCCAGCACACGTTCACTGAAAGAAGAATTATTAGGCTTGAGAACCTTTATGTGACATTTACTAAAAATGTTTAAGTTGTTGTCCCTAGTGCAAAATTAAAAAATATTTGTATATCTATACATATAATAAATCTGTAGACGTGGCGTTTCTGTACATTGAAAATATTTAGAAAAAAAGTAGTAGGGGTGTTAAAGGAGCACTAACAGAACCCATTTCTACCATTTTTAGAATTTTTGTCTGTTTGTCGGTTTGTCTGTTTGTCGGTTTGTCGGTTTGTCTGTATGTTTGTGCGCGCATCACGTAAAAACTCCTTATTATATTCAAAATTGAAATATTGAAACATAAGAAGCATTGTTTCGAGTAACATTTAGTGTTTATTTCATCAAAATCGACCAACAGACGCAAAAGATATTAATGTTTAAAATTTAGTTAGTAACCTCATACGCGATTTTCTATGATAAATTTAATTACATATTTACGTAAATAGGTTTTAGTCGAAGTGTAGTCGGAATGGCTTATAATGAATTGGGTTTTACTTTCCTTTTGTGTTCTCTTCTCTTCTACTCTTTGCATGGAAGTAAAAAGTACTACGTACAACCCATTACGAAAAAAAATCTCAAAAAATTAAAAAAATTAAAAGAAAATTAAAATTTGATAAAATCCACGACGTTGTGTGTGTGCAGCGCCGCATTCAATTGCTCAGCCACTGCGCAAACCGTGCCGTCACATAACTGTGGTTGTGACTTCGTCGGACATTGATGCAACTTTGCTTAAGGGTTGCCGGACTGCACATTCAATTTTCAAATTGCCGCTGAATCTTGCAAGCGAAGATACCCCAACATGTAACATCACCAAAAACGGGGGAGTCCTTTTGCAGCAGTGGAAGTTAAGCATATAGGACGAGTGCACAATGTCGCAGAAGCATTCATTAGAGGCGTTGAACCGCAGCTTGCAGGACATCCGCGGCAACCAGGCGCCGCTGATGGGAGGCGTCGTTCGGCCGCTTTAGACCCTGTGGACGGTGAGTAATGGGCTAGCTCGCCGTCCGACCGTCTTATGACGACAGAACACTGACACACTAGACACTGTGATGGCTAATGACGATAGTAATGCCTACCCCGTTGAATTTCTCAACTCCGTGGAGTTAAAAGGCGAGGCGTCCCATCAGCTGGAGCTTAAAGTTGGCGTTCCAGTTCTGGTGATGCGAAACCTTGATGCAACCAGACTGTGCAACGGCACCAGGCTTCGTATCACAGAGCTGGGCAGTAATATTATAAAAACGGAGCTGCTAAAGGACAGAGCGTTTTAATTCCCCGCATGCCCATATTTCAAATAACTTGCCATTTCAATTTAAAGGTTACAATTTCCCTTAAAATTTGTTTTTACAATGACAATCAACAGATCCCAGGGCCCAACCATAAAAGTGACCGGCATTCAATTGTGCGCTCCATGCTTTTCAGACGGTCAATTTTATGTGTTGGTTGTTCAGTGCCCAAAATTTGCACGTGCTTGCGGAAAATAATAAGTCATTTAATGTTGTATACAAAACGGTATTAGAATAAATAGTGCCCAACAAGGCGTGTGATGGTTCACTTTGAAAATAAAGTTGTATAGCGCTAAAATAAACGGTTTTTAATTTTGTTTGGGACTTCTTTTTGTAGTCATCACCCACATTATCACATTTTGATCAGCCAGTCAGTTCTCACACATCACGCCATGTAATCCCCAAATGTTTAGGCAGAAGTGTACCTAATCGTACACCCATATTTCGCCAGTTATGTTGAACTCCCATGTGATAGGGGCCGAGCCTATTTCCACCAACTGGGTACAAATCCAGATTCCGTGGCTGCTATTGCGAAATTCCTGATGGAATAACCCAATAACACTATTATTTATAGTATTTTTTTCAATTGCATACATTGTTTAATGTTAAGTGGAAGAGCGGAGTCACACAAACATCGCCTTGCTCAAAAGGTGATCTCTAAATCATATGCAATCTAGGTTTATGTAATTAAAATAAGCATTTTTTTAACAGCATGAGGTCCTCATGCTTAATAGTCGCACTTGCGACCACTCGACCAACGAGGCAGTCTCTCACATACATACAAAATTTCCACGCGAACGAAGTCGCGGGCAACAGCTAGTAAGAAATATAACTCCCCCTTTTTGGATTTTATTACCAACATTTCAAGGGTTTAAATTTTTTTGCACGGAACCCTAATTATTTTTCGTAAAATAGAAGTAGCCTAAGTTACTCCTTATTATATCAGCTATCTGCCAGTGAAAGTCCCGTCAAAATCGGTCTAGCCGTTCCAGGGATTAGCCGGAACAAACAGATAAACAAAAATTGTAAAAAATGTTATTTCGGTATATGTACCTTCCGTATAAATTCATAATTATGCATGTAGTAAAAACCGGTTATTTTAATATAGCAAACAGACACTTCAATTTTATTTAGTTGTAGATACTAGAACGTGTTCAAAACTTCATTAACAAAACAAACTAACATCTGTCATTTTCCACGCCCACATACTTTTGTCATTATCGACGTCAATTTCGAAGTATATAAATATAGTACTTTGTGGATGTTTGCTTTATCAAGTAGTCAGCTTAACATAAACTGGGGTGGCGATATGGAATACATTATATCGATAAATATTTATAGAATTTCACATATCCGATGGTACCCACCTACTAGCTATTTGTAGAAACTATCGAAAATAAAGTTCAAATTCGAATAGATTTTGATTTACCGATTGTAAACAGTCAAAATACTGTTTTTTTTTAATACTATTAGGCTTGCGTTTGATCGCAACTCGCCTGATGTGAAGCGATGACGCGGCTTAAGTGGAGCACGCTTGCCTAGAAGAAACCGATTTCCTCGAACTTTGAAGAGATCTAGATTATAATGATCGGGAAATAGAGAAGCCGGCAGTCAATTCCACAGACTAGCTGTTCGCACAATAAATGTGGAAGCATAGCGTATTGTTCGGGTTCGTGGAACTTCAACTATATAACGGTGACTCTTCGCCATATTTCTGCTCGTCCGATGATAGAATGGGGAATATATTTATCTTGTCTAATCAAAATGCATTCATCATTGTTTTTATACATTTGTCATGATAGTCTAAAGACCGAAGACATAGCTCATTTCTGCGTAGAATATTTTCAGTTCAGTCATTATTGTAGATTAGCTGATGCCCACGGCTTCGCCCGTGCCTAGTTCGGTAATTAAGCCACGGGATCGTACTACCGGGATAAAAAGTATCCTATATGTTAATCTAGGTTATAAAGTATCTGTGTGCCAAATTTCACCCAAATCCATCCAACCGTTTTCCGTGAAAGAGGAACAAACACCCATACATCCTCACAAACATTCGCATTTATAATACTGTAAAGTAGAACATTTTAGGCAAACAATAAATTAGAGCCGCAGAAAAATATATTAGCTTAGCAACGCACAACTTTCACTGAGTAAGTACTACTGATGTATTGTCTGACTCATTATAATCTTGCATGAGCTGTCGACGTAACAACAGTGTTTATCTCTGGTATTTTAATATCTGCATGATGGAAAGGCTAAACGTAGTTTAAGCATAATCCGTCAGATAGCAGTCGCAACTTATAACTTGAAATTGCATCGAATTTGTCCAGGTACTCTATAAAAACATAACATGTTTAATGTTATAACTAATCAAAAACAAATTCGCTTTCACATCTGTGTGTATTTGCGCTAAGATTTTTAAACTGTACGATGGAGCTTGATTCGGTTTTCATCAGCATATTTTTCGATTACTCCAAAAGGTTTTAACGTATGTAGGTGTGTTCGTGTACTGTTAAACTAAGATTAATGTTAGTTTGAATAGAACAGAAATCTAATGGTTTGATTTATCGCCACATCAGTGAATTGCACCGGCGCGGTGCAACGCAAGGGCCATGCTTCGGTTGTTACATTTTTAATACAATTCATTTTTTTTTCTTTTACGTTTTTTCAGAAATATTTGCATACTGAATTAGTTCATTCACAGTCACAGTTAACAAAAGTTACAACTTATCATAAATCTCGTATCGTCACGTTTGCTCGCGTACTTATCGTTATAATCAGATAAAACATAATTATAATTATCTGTATTGAACAGTGGCTGTTGGCTGATTATAGAAAGGTCAGGATACTTGATAACAGTCAACAATCATTAAATTAACACTTAAAATTCAAGTGGCGTGGATAAATTTTTGAGTGTTGAGAGTATAAGTAATTCATCTAGAATCTAGATGAATTACTTATACTCTCGGTCTATCTAGATTCTAGATAGACTAAAGCTACAGACATGTTAGAAGGGAGCAGAAGGAAACCGCAGAAATGATGGATGGATTATGTTTTTTGGCACACTCAATATTACTCCTCCCAATCAATGTAACTTCTAGAAACTAGGATCAACAGTGGCCACCACTTTTTCTGTTGCTCGCGTTCCCGCATCGAAATAAATCATAAAATGACAGGGGGAATTGTAAGAAAAAAAAAACAGTTGTACCTATACATGTATGGACGGACTGTTTGTAAGAAGCGTGACTGACTTAGACTTGTAGTCAGCTCCTTTCTAGCAATATTATGGCTAGAAAGGGGCTGACTATCGAGATGAAGCCAAATAGAAAAATAAGGAAGAAATAGACGTTTGCGCCTACTATATTAATTATTATAGCAGATAATAATACTTTTGCAACAATATCGGCTGCGTTAAAAATCAATTATAATCATTCCACACTTTTATCAAAGGTTTTTTATAGAGCGTGACAAGAATTGTAAATTCGTATAATTTAATTTCTTTTGATAACATGTTGATAGCATGTCAAATCAAATTCCAAAGTAAGTACACTTGTACCTAGCGTAAAACGTACTGAAGGGTTCAATGTTTTAACAAACTCATCATAATTAACAAAAAACAAACACATTTTAAGTTAAACAAAAGTTGGAACCAGGCGCGGTCCATTTGAATATAAAATTATGAAAATGGTATCGGCCCCGCCTGCTTCCAACTTTTGTTTCATTTAAAGTGTGCTTGTTATATGCTTTTCAGTTTTTTTCAGTCGGGTATTTTAGTTTTTTCAACTACATTAAATTTCCACCTTTTTAGTTTAGTAACGTGAAAGATTTCACTGACAATTTAACTTTCTATATTATATTTCTTCTTTTATACGATTTGTCACTTCGAATTACTTTTAAACAAATAAGTTTCAATTATATAATTATAGTTGTAATCCCCTTTTAATTTCTTTTATTTTAATACCATACTCGATAGGTTTGGTTATTTTATTTTTATTAATATCGTATTACAATTTCGCGCCAAAATTCAGCCAATTTTTTAAACACCTATCTAAAGACACAGGTTAAGAATATAACGATACCTTAATTGTCGAAATCAATCCAGCCATTTGGAAGATACGAGGTAATAAAGATATTTACACACAAATATAGCTAGATACGTGCGAAAAACATAACTCGGGAGTAATAAAAAACTTTAGGTATGCGAAAAAAACCGATTCCCAAAAGGACTTCCGAAAGTAAAGTTATTTTAAAGTTTTTTTGTGTCTTTTTAGAAGTTGGTTTTTTTCGCAAAAAGTTTTTTTTTATTTTACCCTTTTTAGTTGACGAATTCTTCAAGTCACGAAAGAATTTTTTACATTGTAACTAGAAGTTATTAACAAACCATCATGTCATCAACATAGCCCAAGACGAAAAAAAAACAAATTCCTGAAACGATTTTGATGAAATTTCTATGGGACCAATTTGGGAAGTATATCTTTCACTTAAAAAAATAATTTTTCAAATCGCTTCATAAATGACGGAGTTATGAGGTAACAAACATAAAAAATGCAGCTGAATTGAGAACCTCCTCCCTTTTGAAGAAAGTCGGTTTAAAAGAGGATGAAAGTTTGAATGGAAGGTCGTCATTTTTGAAAATTTGATAAAACTATCAGGCACACGGATTTTTGCGTTACATTTTGTTGCGGCACTACAAAAAGTCTTCATATCTTCAAAATCTCTTCTATACAAGGAAGTTGTATTGTCATAAACTAGCTAGGCTCTGGTTTGAATACTTTTTGGTAGGAAACCACATACATCAAGATACAAAAAAAAATAGAAGCAACTCACTTGTAATATTCTTCAGCTGCTAAAATCCTTGTGACATTTCTGTACCAAGGGAAATATTGGTCCTCTCCATCCTTGCAATGAGTTCCATTGTGTGGCTGGTAGCCGACACTAAGGCAGATATCACCGATACTCCTACATATGCGTGTGTAGTACGTCTCGTCCGTAGCTGATCCATTATTGCCAAGCCGGCAACGGGCATCGTATTCTCCACTGTAACAAGCTAATAAAAATGTTCTAATGTGAAATGTGCATATACAGTGTGAGTCTTCATAATGTGCACATATCGAAATGATGAAATCTATGCTTAATTTTATCGACGGGAAAAATATAAAAAAAAATCTAGGTATTTTTTTTATTGTTTTATGAAACTTTTAAAAATTTTGTTCGCTACTGTGACCCCAGTGTAAATAAAACGGTGTAACTTATAAACTAAACGATCTATCGCGATGAAACAAACTTCATAATGATCGGAAGTAATTAGGCGTTCTCATAAAATGAAAATTGTGGAAAAAAATCTACCCTCAATTGAAAATAAACAAGTTTTTTTAAAAAAAATCTGTTGTTTTTTCATTAATTTTTACAACAATCGTAAAATTTCTCAATAAGACGCCCCCTTTACCTACCTTTTTTATTACTTTAAGTTATTCTTCATCGTATTAGCTACCCAATAGTATTTTTTTTATCTTTTTAACTCAATCCCAACATTTACTTACTAACTTAGAAAGATTCATTTTCGTACATAACCTGACAGATTCCAATCGACGCTGTGACTAAACAATAGCATTAATCCTAATACTTTCAACTGTTTTGAGATTCAAAATTTAAACACATTCGAATATAGAACAGTTCCAAATTCAAAATTGCCGGGAAATATGGAAACGACAGAACTTAAAAGGCATGCCTAGTATTCGCCGCTGCTACATGTGTTTCGTTACTTTCGTTCGCTGCTACCTGAGTTTCGTAACTTTCGTTTGCTGCTACTTGATAATGCCGCGTTTAAGTGAATTCTCCCCAGCACACATTGCCGACATTCATTTTTATTATGGAGTGGGACGAGGAAGTGCTAGAGCTGCGCGCGCAGCTTACATAGCTGCGTTTCCTAACAGGCAACCGAGGCGAATACTAGGCATGCCTTTTAAGTTCTGTCGTTTCCATATTTCCCGGCAATTTTGAATTTGGAACTGTTCTATATACGAATGTGTTTAAATTTTGAATCTCAAAACAGTTGAAAGTATTAGGATTAATGCTATTGTTTAGTCACAGCGTCGATTGGAATCTGTCAGGTTATGTACGAAAATGAATCTTTCTAAGTTAGTAAGTAAATGTTGGGATTGAGTTAAAAAGATAAAAAAAATACTATTGGGTAGCTAATACGATGAAGAATAACTTAAAGTAATAAAAAAGGTAGGTAAAGGGGGCGTCTTATTGAGAAATTTTACGATTGTTGTAAAAATTAATGAAAAAACAACAGATTTTTTTTTTTAAAAACTTGTTTATTTTCAATTGAGGGTAGATTTTTTTCCACAATTTTCATTTTATGAGAACGCCTAATTACTTCCGATCATTATGAAGTTTGTTTCATCGCGATAGATCGTTTAGTTTATAAGTTACACCGTTTTATTTACACTGGGGTCACAGTAGCGAACAAAATTTTTAAAAGTTTCATAAAACAATAAAAAAAATACCTAGATTTTTTTTTATATTTTTTCCGTCGATAAAATTAAGCATAGATTTCATCATTTCGATATGTGCACATTATGAAGACTCACACTGTATATAAACACACATAAACTCTTTTTAAATGGAAAAGTCATTTCAAATGGAAACTATTTAATTTGAAAAACGCATGAATTTATAAATATGTGTTTGTAGGCTGAAACTATAAAACGCCAACTGCTACGATTCTTATACAGCGTGTAACGGAAGGGGGGTATCAACCCTGAAGGAGGTGAATGTGCTCATGAAACTCAACAACTTTCCCCAAAGAACATAGGTCGAAATATGAAAAAAAATTGGCCCTCCCATAGTAAATCAATCAGCTGGTAGTCAGTTTTGTAAGGGAGGGCCAATTTTTTTTTTTTTCAAAAATTCGAAGACATATGACATTTACCAACCCCGCTGGGCCCGCCTGGTGGATTATAGACCATTGCCTCTCACAGAGACGAGCCCAGTGACCCAGCAGTGGGAACATTAAAGGCTGATTATGCTAAAAGCTTAATAAAGGGTACTTACCATCGGTATTGTAGGAATTGGTGCATGACCCCCAGTCCAGGAACCCAGCGATGGAGACAATCGTATAGAACAGGGTCCAAGCGACGATGATCATGTAGTATATCGATATAATAGAGATGACCATCAGGGTACAGTATCCCAAACCGCTGAAGAACGGTGAGATCGCAGTGAATGCTTGTAAGGGACCGATACCTGTGAACTGGCCAATGTACAGCTCAAGGTAGAAGATCGGAAGTCCAATACATACTAACATGATGAAGAATGGTATAAGAAAAGCACCTGGAACAAACAAATCGAATTAATCATTTGAAACTCTATTACACAAGGTTACTGAGTTGAGATTGTCAAGTTGAGAACTCATCAAACTTTACTTTAGCGTCAATTCAACATTTGAAACCCAAAAACCTACCAGATAATAAAATTTGCGGATTATATAACTAGCAATTAATCGCCTTGTGTTAGAGTACAATTTGACAAAATCAACCTACAATTCCCAAAAATCATCTTTTTTTTCTCACACATACTGATCAAAATTTACACGCGGACGATGTAGCGAACAACAGCTAGTTGATTATTAAAGTCTATTACTCTAAAACCATTCTATGCAAAGCTGACTTAGGTGATTTAAATCACCAAAACTAGTTAGTTCTAAAAATATAAGGACAAAATTAATCTTCCATTTATAATTTGTACTCTCTAAAAACAATATTTTTTCGTCAAAATCTCGGGGCTTGCCTGACAGAAGGTCTTTATTGACCAAAAGGGAATCAATAAATAATTCATACAGATTCAGGGCGATATGGTTTTTGTTGGGCTCTTCGCTTTTATCATTTGCTTTAATATTTTTGTTATGTTTGGTTGAATTTGTCGGTAATGGTAAACAATCAACAATTCGAATTTGATAAAGAAGTAAAGGTCGATTAGTCAACAAGTCCCCGCAATCCTTACACCGACCAACAGATTTAAAATGTACCTTAAGACATACGAAAGATCTGATAGAAGGGGGGGGGGCGGTTCTCATACAAATTAAAATGAGCAACCTTAAATGAAAAAGCCGGAACACAAAATTGACAAACCATTTTTTTTTTTTTGTTATTTCTCAATGTATAAATATTGTTTTCAAGTTACTTAATTTATAGATCATAAGAAGCGCTACACGACATCAGCTTTGCCTCAACCTCAACGTCATACTGCAACACACACATACAGTTTTTGCACCGCAGCGGCATCACCTCTTTGCGGAACCAGCTCGTAAAATATGATAAAGCGATGTTGATCTGCTGCAGTGCTTATTAGGGTGCTATGAACTAATAACATGATTGCAACTATAACTAACATGCATTGTACTTACCACCGCCATTCCTGTAGCAAAGATAAGGGAACCTCCAGACATTTCCCAGACCAACGGCGTATCCGAGACAGGCTAAAATGAACTCTAAGGGGCTTCCCCAAGATGCTCTTTCAGGAGTGTCATCTCCTGCTTTATTTGGTTCTGCCTGTAACAAAACCTTTAATCGTTACCCATATATATCATCGAGTTTTCATAACCAACACCCAGTACTCTAATAAAACATATTTTTAAGGACAAAAATGAAAATACGGTATTTTAGATATTGTTTGCTATGTTCCTTACTAGTAGAAATTTAGGAAATTTACACCCTGTAATAATTATTTCTACCATTTAGCGTTGAGCAAGAGAGAAACATCCTAATGTTTAAAAACTTATGATATTTGAAAAATGTTGTATGTTGTGTAAATAGAAAAAAAATCAAGTCTATATTGTAACACGTACAAAAATGTCACCACTTTTAACAACTGGCTGGGTGCCTGCCTGACCACCCATTGTAAGGTTCCAGGGTTAATGCTGTAAAAAGTACAACCCTCATAATTTTTCGGTCTAAGTATAAATTGGCCATTGTTATTTATTTGCCAAAATACTAAATCTGCTGGCTATAAAACTTAAATGCACTTATTCACTAACAGATAACGCTCAACAAAAATACTAGATTTTTGCTGAATTGATGTTAATCCATTCAAATCAAATCAAATCAAATCATAATTTATTTATTTATTCAAACGACAAATACATTCCATATCACAATATGTTTAAGGAAGTAAAAAGTTTAATGCCTTTTCACCAAAACTTTTTACCAAAAATTAATGAACAAGAAACAGCTTTGTAACAAATTCGATTAAACGTCGATAGGTGCCCATTTATACGCTGACTAACTTTCAACCTGTTCAATCGGTAATCCAATAATGCCTGGCGAACAGCTTTTCTTGTAAACTCTCAGTTAATGTATTCCAAAACTGGTGTCTTAGTTTTGTAATCACCAATAAAGTAATTACACAAACTTTGTGCGGACGAAAATCGGGAAGTGTTCCTAAACTTAATCCCTTCAAACAGGGGAATAATCGTTCTCATTAAAATGTAAATTCGTCGAATTGTGACGAGAGCTTGAATGGAGTCGCCGGAGTTTTCGTTCGATACGCTTTTCCGCTATTCGAACAATATTATGCAAGAATTCGTATTATTCCCGGAACTAACGGCTAACTTCTTATCCACATACCTACCTACTTTATGTGTATTAAATGGAACATGGAATGCATGGAGCTGTTTCTTCTAACTACTGCTTACGCTCATTTGTTGTTTTGGTAAGATCAGCATTTGGTAACTAAGATACTTAAAGGAGAATCAGAATTCATTCAGATGCATTCGATATCATTGCTTATTACGAGATAACACACACCATATTATAATTTACGTCTGTATCATGTTTCTACATAGTTGCACAGTAATGAATAGAATAAATTAGTATTTGTTTTTTTATTATTCTGTTTATTTTTACACGAACTATAGAGTAAAGGTAATATTATTTGAATTTATTTTAGTTGTACCAAAAACAAAATCACTGTGTACGAGATGAAATGTGGGTTAATTTCTAATCACCCTTACTTAACATCACACCTGTATTTCGGGTGGTTCGATAGAGGTGTTCCTATTGTATAGGAATATATTATATTAAACAGTCACCCTTAATTCATCAGTTATAATAAAGTCCCATGTAATGCGAATGGAGGAGATGAGAAGGTAGAAGTTTCTAGTATTTTCAGTAAATTACAATTTAACCTTTCGTATACCGGAACGTACATATACACGAGACACAATCACTTTTTAATTGTGTCTATATACTCGGCATACGAGTGGTTAATGCAAATAGTCGGCTCTACACCAAAAACAGTTCCACTATCAACGATCTTAAGGGTCGAGTTTTCTCAACTTGGTCCGGTCGGTGTCAATACACCGACCGGACCAAGTTGAGAAAACTCGACCCTTTTAACAAACTAGAAACGGCTATGCACCTGCCCTTAATATTGTTCGAATTACATTACTTTCCATCCTCTGCAATCTGAACCGAACTGGGAACTAATAAAGAGATTTGGGACCGACTACAGTTGCCCAAATGGCATGAATTTGGTCAATAAAATTGTAACTTTTTGGGTACTGGTAACTTTTTAGAAAAACCACCGTCCTACACAAATATTGTGTAAATCTTTGAGTATTAAAACAGAACAGTGTCGAACAGAATTTGATTTTTTTTAAACATAACGTTTTCTTTTTCTTTGTAATATCTTTGGTGCGTTCAAAAATAACAAACAGTTATTTCTAACCAGAATAAATGGTTTATAAACAAAGTTATTAATTTCACCTCCGGGCTTGGATAACTGGGCTTCGCCTCCAAAGTGTTTCGTATATCTACAACGACAACAGAGGCCTAACGTTACGTAAACACGTTGATTTTTAAATTAAAAATACTCGTTTCACATGTAATCATCATCTTCCTGCCCTTGTCCCATTTTATTTGGGGTCAGCGTAACACGTCTTCTTCTTCCATTCTCCCCTGTCAGACGTTTCTCTTTCATATCAGTCTTCACACAATCCATCCATCTTTTCTTTGGCCTTTCTCTCCCTCTCCATCCATGAACATTCATGTCCATCACTCTTTTAGTCACATGCGTTTCATCCCTCCTCATTATAATTATGTCCATACTAAGACAAACGACTTCCTTTCAATTTCTCTGTAACAGGCGCTACTTTCAAACTTCCTTTTCACAAGTAATATTTTCTTAATTTTAAGAATGTATCTATGGATGATTCTGATTGTGTATAACTAAAATGCTATAAGATAATTGTTTTTTCGATTCAAAAATCGACGTATTTACATTACTTTTAGACCGCGCGCTAGTGAGCTTCAGTGTTGACATAATCTTTTCGGCAGATAATGTACATTTTTAATGATCTATCATCATTGTTTATTTTTTTTTATTCGCGAAATCAAGCAGTTACAAAAATATCTCTACAAAACAGGGACTATAACAAGAATTTGTGTGGTATACAACAACTAATAACATGACTTCCAGGAATTCCGGGTAGTTGTTAAAAATTGAGAATTTTTTGGGTGAAATGTGCATTTTCTCGCGTTTTGAAATTCATGTGATTTTAACAAATCATTTAATTTTTGCATGGATTGTTTGTCAATCTGATAAATGATAATCATTAATTTTAATTTGAAGTTCAGTTTAGTTATTAAACTATTGCGATAAAAGAATAATGGTGCCAAGTTACACAGGAGATTACACGACAAACCTATAATATTTAGAGAGCAAAGAATTATCTAGGAACCGCATCAGAGTGATAATTTCGTTTTGTGATTATGCTGTGAATAAAAGTGGAAGCAAAACAGTAACTTTAGAGTAACTTTGGATACAAATCATTCTAAGATAATATTAAAGCACCAATATACTGTTGTTCGTCAATATGGGACTGATTAAATCGCTATGTCCTTGTATACAGTGGATTTTGTAACACGATTTTTCGACGCGTTCTCCTTAACGACGAGAACATCTACTTTTTTGTTAAACAGCTTACAGTTAAAAACACAACAAAAAACAAAAACAAAAACATTAAAAACAACAACAACAACATTTATGTTAAAAACATTTCAGTTAAATAAGCAATCATGTCTTACAATTTTGGTAAAAGTAGATTCTTTTAATAACCCTCTCAGGCCTTTAGCTAGAAATTCTCAGTATTTACCCAGTCTCCCATTGTTTTGGTGTCATTGTTGGATTTATGCCCAATTGATCGAAATAGAATCGCCCTTTTTACATGGGACTTATATAAAGGGTGTAACAAGACCCTTAACAAAGCCGAAAGGCACTTGTTCTTCCCGTCATTGCGATCATTTTTTTTAACCGAATCCAAAAATGGAGGAGAGCTTTTTTTGTATGTTCACCGATTAACTACTCGAAGACGCCTAAACTGATTAGAAAAATTCTGGTTTTTGTTTGAAATAGTATACTCCCAAATTAGTCCCATAGAAATATTGTCATGAGCTTCGGACATATGGAACGGAACTCTTCAATAATAGACAGCAAATCTGTCGTGATTGCTGCAATCGCTTGGATGTTTATTGTTTACACAATATCTTAACATAAAATAGCCTGTATGTTCTAAGGGGCTACGCAGTTGTGTAGACTACACCCACATTTTGACAGTTAGGTATATTAGGTTCCATTTTATTGGGGATAAGCATATTACCGTGAAATATATTGTGAATAATGTAAAATAAACGCATAGCAAATACTACAAAAAAAAGGGAAAATAAGTGTTTAGTTTTGTTGTTTATTTGTGTTTGAAGTCGGTTTTAGTTTTTGCAAAAAAGTTTTTGTTCTAGACCATACCTGGGAAGCTACTAGTTACGGAGATATTGGGGGTCAAAGTTCCTACTTTTTCACAAGTTTTTTTTTTAAATACATACATGTTTTAATGTAAGATTTTTAACACTTCCACGATCCCTGTACTATTTAATACGTCCATCAGCACAATGTTTTGAGTGCGTTACATTGAGTCCTACCATAAAACGTGATTTTTCACCCCAAAAAAAGTCGTTTCCCAGCAATGATTTTGGCGTACAAAGTTACTTAGTTTGGGGTACACAATGCTTGGTTGACGGCATCGTGAAAGGTCGGTTTACACCCTGTAAAACTGACAAAATGTGGGTGTAATAACACCCGTACCCCTGCTTAACCCATCGGGCAAACATCGTGTAAATGGTATACTTACCTTATTTTTTAATTTACATACCTACCGAATAATTGTGTTATCATTATCATACAAAATTAATTGTACCTATGTAAATGGAAACGTGATTTTATTTGAATAAGATTATTGTTCAATCGATCATCATTATTGTGTTTTATATTGATATCAAAAGATTAAGGGTGACACACGAGAGGCGAGTGTCATAATGTATCTTTTATATTTTTTCAAAGTCCGTGACAGTAGATTTCTTCTTTTATGGCATTTGTTTGAATATGGTAAACGGTTATTAAGTTTAATATGAGCGATTATTGATTATTGTTTGATAAAATTAATTGGAATATAATGAAAAATTTTATCTTTAGCTCTGTGTGTGTGATTTAAACCAAGCGAAGATTCAAATGTTAGTCACAAAATTATGTACAGTTTTAACTTTTTATATCATAGAATGAACAGAGTTCATTCTGATTGAGAGTCCAAACAACACCATCATCATCATTTCCCTCGTCTCATGTTACTTGGGGTTGGCGCAACACGTGTTTTCTTCCATTCTCCCCTGTCAACCGTCACGCAATCCATTTACCCATTTTTTCTTTCATATCATTCCTCATACAATCCATTCATCGCTTCAATAACGATAGCAGCAGATGGTCAATAAAATTAAAGAAAAGAAATTGAATATTCTTTGTTCGTTTATCAAAAAAATAAGGACTGTGGATTTTTTTTTTGTTTTTTTTTTTCATGAATACAATTATCATTATCAAGCACATTAATTTGCAACCGAATTGTTGATTATCAACCTAAGATATACAGACTCACGTTTGTAAATCACTTTATATTGATAAACGATCGATTATTCTACACAGTCAATATAGGCTATCGTACGATCTTTTTTTAATTTCTCAAGTATTCAAATCTTATCTTTTTTATTTTGTAAGATATTCTAAATACTTTGTGCATGCCAGTAGTATCATAATGTTTCATCATCCGCTTGCTTTAAGGTCGGAATGTCGAAACAGTTCTTTATTTTTTTCTTTCCTCATCCGACGTCGATGATATGTAAAATTTTAGTGCTTAGATAATAACTAGAAAAGTTCAATCTAGTAGTATACAAACTTCATTATCTTTTTTGGCAAAAAAGGAAAAATAAATAAATAAAAAGGGTGTTTAAAATAATGTGTAAAACTAAAAATGTTATTCTGTTTTTGCGTTCATGCAAAAACGGAGGTCATTGACCCTTTGCGAGAATACCGCAGTGACCCATCGGTGTCAGATGGCATTTACATTCAGCCGAAACGACGAACAGCTGATGCGTAGCGTTTGGTTAGTTTTGCTGTATATTTTCGAGGTCGTTTAAATTTTTTAGGCTCATTTTAGTATGTGCAATAAGTGTAATCTTCGTAGTATTTGTACAAGTTTATTCTAGTTTACCATTAGTGTTTATTTTTATAATAAAAAAAAATGTTGGTAAAATACATAATAAGCACATATTGCAGAAGCAATACGAAAATATTTATTTGAACCAAATCTTATTTGAATAAAATTATGTTTTGAATTGTTTTGTGTGAAAATAAACCATTTACAAAAACGAAATCCCTTTTTTTATTTCGAATTTAATTACAAAAAATATTATCAACACTTAAAAAAACTCAAAAATAAGATAGGTACAAAAAACCCCCTTTCCAAACTTGCCTTATTTATAGTAAAATCACTACCAGCCATTTTGAATCAAACTCATAAACTATTTCTTTTTTTTTTAAAACATAGGCACAGAACTCCCGTACTCCACACCACACGACAGGACTTATAAAGAGATTATGTCACCACGTACCACAAACACCAACTGAAATGTGTACAAAATCATGAGTTTTATCACTAGATTGGTATCGGACTAAATAGCGATAAAAACGATAGTAAAAGTATTGTGTAGAGAAATCAGTATGCCCTGATAGTGTTCGGTTATTTCATAAATTGATTCTTGTGTGGATGAGGTTTTATGGTTACGCGGATAGATGTAAAAACCTTATACGTCATCCGTTTCTATAAACAAATCAAAGTGATACTCGTATAAGTTTTTAAACTGTCATGGTCACTAACATTATAATTAACACTACAAACTGGATATTTACTATGTCCACTGTTTGTTTTGAGTTCCCGATATTTCGATATCGATATATATTTCGATTTTCTTCGATATTTATTTGATTTTTGTTTTAATATCTCGAACTCAAAACAAACAGTGGACATGGTAAATATCCCGTTTCTAGTGTTAATTATAAATCAAAGTGATTCCTTGAGTAAGAGACATTATTTAAGATGTGATTTTTATTCTGTAGTTAAGTAATATTACTTGAAGGAAAACATCGTGAGGAAACCGGCACGACCTAGAACCAAAAATTCAAAGACATGTGACATCTATCAACCTGCACTGAGCCCGCGTGGTGGACTTTAGCCCATTCTCTTTCATAGAGAGGAGGCCGTGTGTCCCAGCAGTAGGAACATTATAGGCTGATTATGGTTATGGTGCTTAATAATTATTATCTGAGGTCAGAAATGTCAAAAGTTAAAATTCTTAGCTTTACTTTGAAGGTTCTTACTTCGTTTAAATTCTCGTCTATTGCACAAAAATGTTTGCATCAGTAATTACTTAAACTCAAGTAATTATGTTAACTTGACACGGGTGTAAGAGATAATTCTTATAATGTAAGTATTATGAAACATCATGGATGTAAAACTAATTTAATCTGTTAAATAAATAAGATTAATTTATTTGATTAAGTTTAACTATAAAGTACATTGATTTTGCTGTTAATCTATTATAGAAATTACAACAAAAATGTGTCAGAAGAATAGCATTTTGTATTAACTTTGATAACCAGCATTTTGAAATTAAGAATATTTTCAACAAAAAATGTAGTTCCAAAAATTTTAGTCCTTCTGAATATCCTCTACATAATTTTTTGGCCAATATCGGATAACGGATAAATTATTGCTGATAAAAGATAATAATACATTCAATGAATCAATATTACAATATTATCTTATCCATAGACTTACAAATCCCGTGTAGATACATAGTTCACTTCTTGAGAACTTAACACCTAAAATAAATAATTATGTCATTATTTCATAGCTATCCGTTGAAATAATCGTCATAATTGTACCTATTTCATTTTTCATTCATATAAGTGACGGGTGTACTATTAGGTACATCTCTGCTTAACCCTTTAGATATACAGGCGTGATGTTATGTTATTTTAAGTGACGCTCGGGTTGGCATGATTTGACACTGTCGGGTGGTAAAATCGCATAATACACGTAGTGGTACGTTCGAGAAAAAGCAATACGTCTTAGCTTAGATTGCGCCGAGCCGACCTGCACATGAAATAGTGATTGTAATTGCCGATCAGCACGAGCATAATGAAAGAAGAAATAGTGTAGTGATTGCTTCGAGACGGTTTTGTTGCTCAATACACATACTGCCGAATCGAATGTATGAAGTAAATTTAATAATAATAAATGCCTGATACAATTTCGTCTATTAGGGTCTATACACAAAAGGCTGCAAGAAACTAAACGGACGCCTGACTTCCAAACTATAGTAAAAAAACCTGTATCTTGGAAATCAGTTAACTTCCATGGACAAAATTAAATGGAGACGCTTTGATAATATGACAATTCCAACACTAGCAAGAATTAGACTAAAACTAAAATTTGGATTTAGAATTTAGATACGAGTACTAGAGGTATAAAAGCATGATCAATGAACATCAACTCGAAAGAAAATCATGCATTCAAAACTAACTAATATCGTGGCAAGGTTGTAGTCAAATAAAGCTTGTTTAAAAAACTGGTCGCAGTGTTGTGCAGTCGGGGATTTAAATCCTTTATCAGATTTCATAGGATCAGTCGAACTATTACTGATATTCTAGCAAAGGTTTGGAATAACTGGTCCGTACAAATTACGGGCGCAGTTCCAGAGACCGGAATTAAACAGATTATATATTATGTACTGAAAAGTATCTGTCACTGTCCGGTATTAACTATTTGTCCGAATCGGTTTAACCGAGCCTTCACTTATAAATACATACAGGGTGTAAGGGACAGCCCTCCGCAAACTTACAGGGTGCATTCAGCGCTCAGAAAATTTCCGGTGGAATATGATTCAGAATAAGGTTCTGAATCATATTACACCGGAAATTTTCTCCGGATAATTTTAAATTTTTACACCGTTTCTTCGGCTAATATTTAATTTTCTTTATTTCAATGTCAAATTACATTCTCTGTATACAGCACTCCGTTTATGTAAATAAAACACCGGGGAGGGCGCCCGAAGGCTGCTGCGCTGCCGTTCGCTACGTGCGGTTTGCCACGGTACTTAACGATACAGTGTGTGTGAGGTAATAAACAAATCAGGTTTATTGGATTCCCATGACGTTCCTGAAATAATTGCATGTACCGGTCATCTTAGTATGATGTACTGAACTCACCATATCAGTTTGCGGAGGGCTATCCCTTACACCCTGTACACAAATAAATAAGATTGAAGTGTCTGTTTGTAATTTCAAAATGACAGCTTTTTACAGAATGCGAAAGTATTATAACAGAAAAACATTTTTTTTATAAATTTTGTTTGTCTGTCTGTTTGTTCCGGCTAATCTCCGAAACAGCTGGACCAATTTTGACGAGTCTTTACTGGCAGATAGCTGATGTTATACTCGTAAGGAGTAACTCAGGCTATTTTTATTGCGGGCCTGTGGACGGTGAGTAATGGGCTAGCTCGCCGTCCGTCCGTCGTATGACGACAGGCCGTGTCGACGGCGCGTTCGTGTTCCACGCGCGCCTCAAAGAGATGTCAGCAAACGAGAGGGGCCCGCAAGGGCCGATGCCTGCCAGGGCTGCGGGACTGTCCGAAAGATATACCGCGGCCCTGGAACATAAAGGGCCAAAGAAGGAACATGGGTGGTTTTTAGTCAGTAAGAGTCTGACACTCCCTTCCGCTCCGCCCAGAGCGGGAGGGGTCATTTGATGATTTCCCACCCTGCAAAAAAAAAAAAGCCAATTTTTATTAAAAAAAAAAGACATAAAAACCCATGAAATTGTTAACAAAATCTGGTTCAAATAGGAACGTAATATTTTCATAATTATTTCACGCGGGAGAAGGTCGCGGACAACAGCTAGTAATAAATAAAAACCCAATATTTCATTGTTTCAACCAATCCGAAGGAATAACAATAACAACACTCGAGACGCCAAATCCCATTAGAAAAACGAAACAAATCGTCACATCAATAACTTGAAATAAAATGCTATACGAGAAATATGATAGAACCCTTTTAGATGAAATTGGTAGTGGAACAATAATTGACATTGTCGTTATGTTATACTGTGGCTCGTATTTTTCTCGCACCCTTTGTAATATGAACGGAGATGATTGACGTTATTTGTAATGTGGTGTCGTTCGCCATCAAGAGTAGTCTTAAAAATATTATTGAAGAGTATTCATCATGATCTGTTGTATTTAATTTATTTATTTGTCGTGGATTGATGGCGCGATAGTGCAACAAGCAGCGCCATCTAACAATCAGTTTTGTGAACTAACAATATCGTTACCGGAAACGCAAGCGCGCCCCACCGCTTGGACACGATCGTCGGTAGAAGGGATACAGCGAAGGTTGGAGAAGGGACCGAGGGTCCCGACAGTCGAGCTCCGACAGCCCTGGCAGACGCTCAGTACCAACGCACGTGTTTGTTTCTTGTTGTAAAATCGTTAGTTTAAATAAAGTTATTTTGATTTAAATTATCTTTCGTTCGAGTGCCCACGACAGTGCCCACATCTATTCGAAACTATGTCGGATCGTGAAGAAGACCCGATGGTTCGCATCTCGGCCACCCATGATGCGACATCAGAACCGGGATTCACTCGAGCTGAAGAAAACACTGAGACTGGAGCGATGACGTCACGGTGCGAAGAGAATTTACTTCGGACGCTGTTGGCTGCTCAAAACCAGAATATGATGTCCCTGATAGAAGCCATCAAGGGCCCCACAGGTACCAAGCATATTTCTTTGCCTGAATTTGACCCGGATAAGCCGGATATAGACGCACGTGCCTGGTGTACTACAGCGGATCTGTGCTTATCGGAGGTACCGCTTCACGGAAGTGCTCTAATCATCACCTTAAGTAAGGCTCTGAAAGGAAGTGCTTCACGTTGGCTTGCGCAAGTGTCGTTTGCGGGTATGACATGGGATGATTTCAAAAGCCTGTTTTTATCCCGGTACGATTGCGTGGACACACCAGCCGCAACTCTTGTGAAAATTATGAGTAGCAAGCCTAGGGAAGGTGAATGTTATGCTGCGTACTCCGCCCGATTGTTGTCTACGCTCACATCACGCTGGCAAAACATGAGCGCTGAGCAGATAGCCATATCTACGGTGCTTGCTCATATGGCACAATTTGATGGGCGTATTCAGAGGTTGGCGTTTACTACCGAAGTCAACAATAGAAACAAGCTGCAGTGTGAACTTCAAGCGTTCTCGTTTTTGAAAAGGAAAGCTTCAACGGCTAACTCGACCGACGCCGTTCCAGAGTTTAAGCGATCCAAGTTTCAGTCGACAACGCTGAAGTGCCACCACTGCGGTAAACCAGGTCACCGAGCATCTGAATGCCGATCAAGAAGCGAGGTGAAAGGCAAGGCAGCCAATGCTACCACCTCGGCGTCAAGTTCTGCAGGACCAAAGCAGCGTTCGGACATCATCTGTTTCCGATGCGGCAACGTCGGACATTTTGCAACAAAATGTCCACGAAGCAATGGTGGAGGCACCGGCGCGGCAGGTGGACCAAGCAGTTCCGGCGCAGCGCCTGCAGCAGCGGTGAGCAGTGAGCGACGCGTTGGCGTTTGCTATGTCAGCAATCCCAGCGGTGTGCTGATGAATACTGGTGAGTCATACCCATTTTATTATGATTCTGGTGCCGAATGCTCTCTCATCAAAGATTGTGTTGCCTCAAAGTTTAGTGGCAAGCGTGTAAATAATATTGTAAATTTAACCGGGATTGGTCATGGTAGTGTGCAAAGTACCCTACAAATTTTATCTGAGGTGAGGTATTTCATGTTGTACCGAATAGTTGTCTTAAAAATGATATTTTAATTGGTCGTGAGATTTTAGATCAGGGATTTAACGTCAGTATGACTTCTGATAGTATTGTTTTGTGTCGTGATAAGGTTGTTAGGTTAAGTAACGTTTCAAATAAGCTCAAGAATGGTTTTAATTATCAAATTGATTTCGATAAAGTTGACACAGATGTCCAGCCAGAATTTCGTTCCCAGTTAATTGACCTTTTGTCAGAATATTCATCTTCGTTTTCTAGTGGTGTTTCTAGATCCCGTGTTACGACAGGACAGTTGCAAATTAGGCTGGTAGATCCTAGTCGAACGGTTAACCATCGCCCTTATAGGCTTAGTGCTAGTGAACGCGAAGTTGTTACTGCAGTTCTGTTAAAGCTTCTAAAAGCAAAACTGACTTATCACCTCGAGTTCATCGTTGGTGGGCCTACATGCAGTCATTTGAGTTTGACATTGTTTATCGTGAAGGCAGTAGGATGATCCATGTAGACTTTTTGTCTAGAAATCCCCTCCTTACACCTTAAGTAGCTTTCACTCGTGTAGAACAAAAGCGTGTCGATTTAGCTGAGCTTACTAGTAAATACAGCGTAGCGGTCGCACTCGATGTTTACCTATTGTACCTAGGTCGCTTAGGTGGTCTGTAATTAATAACGTCCATGAGTCCGTCATGCATTTGGGATGGGAGAAAACTCTCGAAAAGATTTACGAGCACTATTGGTTCGAAGGTATGTCGAAATACGTGAGAAAATTTGTGGACAATTGCATCACTTGTAAAGTAGCGAAGCCCCACCCGGGTAAAGTTCAGGCAGAACTTCACCCGATTCCCAAGGTCAATATCCCATGGCACACAATTCATATTGACGCTTCTGGTAAATTACCTGGTAAGAACGACATCAAGGAGTACGTGTTTGTCATCATAGATGCGTTTACCAAATTTGTACTTCTTCGTCATTCTCTTAACATCGACACTGACAGTAGCATTAATTGTGCTATTAAGTTCTGTATAGCTTTGTTTGGTGCACCGAAACGCATAATAGCAGATCAAGGTCGTTGTTTCGCTAGCAAAGATTTTTCTAGTTTCTGTACTTCTAACAACATAGAGTTACACTTGATAGCTACTGGAGGCAGTCGCGCAAATGGTCAGGTCGAAAGGGTAATGAGTACCCTCAAGAGTATGTTGACACCTGTAGAGACTAGTCGTGATCGCTCTTGGCAGGACGCATTAGGAGAGGTTCAGCTAGCTATGAACTCTACTATTAATAGGGTGACTAAATCTAGCCCTCTAGAGCTGATGATAGGAAGGGTAGCATGACCGCTTAGTTTAGTTACCGCTGATGATGATGTGATTGACGTTAATTTGGATGAGATTAGAGAGCACGCGACACGGAATACTGAAAAGAATGCCAATTATGATAAAAATCGATTTGACCAAAATAAGGTTCAGGTTTCTAAATTAGCTATTAATGATTATGTTTTGATTGAAAATGAGGAAAGGAATCAGACGAAATTAGATCCTAAGTTCAAAGGCCCTTTTAAGATTATTGATGTGTTAGACGGGGATAGATACCTACTAAAGGCGCTTGATTCTAAGCGAACCTACAAATACCCTCATGATCGTGTGAGGAAGATCCCCGATCACCAAGTTCCTCGAGAATTAGATGTCATAGTTGATGACAGTGGTAGTGAGACCAAATCTGACTAAGAATGGCTTGTACACTCATACTCGAAACTTTAGACCGCACCTCATGAGTAACATGTGGCGATGGGTCTGTAAGGAATCGTTGGTGCGATTTCCGTCTGTGTTGGTGCACAGAGCGCTTCATGTGTTGTAGCACATATTGCGCTAGATTTTTGAGAATCGTTGGTGCGATTCTTATCTGTGTTGGTGCACAGAGCCTCTCATATGTTGTAGCATATGTGACGGCAGATTTGTGAATAATCGTTGGTGCGATTCTGGCCTGTGTTGGTGCACAGATTACAATGAAAGGTTCATGAGTTGAGTATGCATTGCTTATGAATTATGGTAAAGACTAACCGAATTGTTAGAATTACCGTGTTGTAACTTGTTGATCGGACCTTTTCCAATGAATCATGTTGTGCAGGAAGCACTGTTTACGAAGCCTTAATAACAGGGCATTGTCAATCATGACAGTTGATTATTTTACTTAGATTTAGGAGAAATAAAGTAGGTACCGTTAGGAATCAACCTTTACTTTGATTGGCAGGATAGCCGAGCTAAATTACTCTCTGAGCACATTTTGTCCACAGGTACTACACCCGAGGACGGGTGCTAGTCAGGGATGGCCGTGTCGTGGATTGATGGCGCGATAGTGCAACAAGCAGCGCCATCTAACAATCAGTTTTGTGAACTAACAATATCGTTACCGGAAACGCAAGCGCGCCCCACCGCTTGGACACGATCGTCGGTAGAAGGGATACAGCGAAGGTTGGAGAAGGGACCGAGGGTCCCGACAGTCGAGCTCCGACAGCCCTGGCAGACGCTCAGTACCAACGCACGTGTTTGTTTCTTGTTGTAAAATCGTTAGTTTAAATAAAGTTATTTTGATTTAAATTATCTTTCGTTCGAGTGCCCACGACAGTGCCCACATCTATTCGAAACTATGTCGGATCGTGAAGAAGATCCGATGGTTCGCATCTCGGCCACCCATGATGCGACATATTTATCATTGTATCAGACACTACACCCATAAAATTGTTAATATTCCTTAACCTAATGACGTGTGAGTCTATCTAGCAGGCCCCAACGAGATTTCTCAACAGATGATAGCTTTTCATAAAGACAGTATTTTGTACGTAAAGAAAATAAATAAGATAAAAGTATAGCTCGCAGAAAGTCGAAATTTTGGATTTGTAAGGTACATAATAGTATCAAGCTCCTAATGCTATTGTATGATATTAAAGAATAATATTTAAAAAAGGGCCTGCTGGCTGGACGTTTGTCTAAATAACGAATATCTTCTAAAGTATAGCTCACAGAAAGTCGAAATTTTGGATTTGTAAGGTACATAATAGTATCAAGCTCCTAATGCTATTGTATGATATTAAAGAATAATATTTAAAAAAGGGCCTGCTGGCTGGACGTTTGTCTAAATAACGAATATCTTCTAAAGTATAGCTCACAGAAAGACGAAATTTTGGATTTGTAAGGTACATAATAGTTGGTAACTTCGAGCACTATTAGGCGATCTGAAAGTATAATAACAAAAAAAAATAATCATAAGGGGCCCGCTATCTAGACACTTCATGGAAACGTCATTAAATCAAAAACTGTCGAGGTACAAAATATATCTTGTTTATTTTCTTTAGGTACAGTCAACGGCCAGAAATCCACTTACACCGCAATTACCATTATCGCCTGCGCTATACGAGCTGCGGCGCCTATACACACATACGCATATTTATCCGTGTGAGTGATGTTCCAACGCTAACAAATTAACATGTCGTGTAGCATCGCGCTACGAGTAGTTAGTTACAGATGTGGTCAATGCTAGACAAGGATGACAATATCAGTAACTTGTTTTTTTATCGCAGTCTGATTATTTTTTTCATAGTAATGCAAAATTTCAACTAGTGAATATAAGTTAACATTAGCTAGATCGGTAACGAGGCTGCACTCGCTAATGTGATCCGGATAGATGTGAGTTCGAATCCTAGTTGGGCCTATAATAATTATTATTTGTGTTTTAGTAATTTATTTTAGTAAATTACTTTGAACAAATAGATATTACATTATAGGTAATTATTCCCTTTATTCATATTTTTTCAAACTTGTTACATTTTTAAATATTAATTTAAAAAAAAATACATAAAAAAACATTTAAAAATATAAAAAATTGTAACCCACCGGTATCGGGAACAGGGTCCAAGCTACCGGCAGTCAGGGCTCCAGAGAGAGGAACCTCCTAACAATACGAGCCGTGTCCAGAAGTACCGCTTTCTGAATCAAGCCCTTGATCCAGCTGCCTAACGAGAGCCTCCTGAGATGTTGGTCGAGGCTCTTGGCAATTAAGCCATGGGCTGACACGACTATCGGCACAATGATCGCTGAGTCCACATCCCACATGTCGACAACCTCGCGAGCCAAGTCAAGATACTTGATTTGCTTATCTTTCTCGGCTTTCACGAGGTTCTCGTCATGCGGGACCGTAATGTCAACAATCATTGCGCGCCGCTCTGATCGATCCACCACCACTATATCAGGCTTATTGGCCACAATAGTCCTGTCAGTGATGATGGATTGATCCCAGTACAGTGTGATATTGCCATTTTCGAGAACTGGGTCGGGCACATACCTATAGTACGGAACTTCCGATTCCACAAGGTTGTATTTTAGAGCAAGTTGCTGATGGATAATCCTGGCTACAAGGTTGTGTCTATGCAAGTACTCTCCGTTAGCCAGACGAGAACACCCGGAGATAATGTGACGGATTGATTCGCCTGGACGGTGGCATGCCCGACATATGTCAACCGTGCCGTCCTTCACAATAAATCTCTGGTAGTTATTCGTCATCATAACTTCATAGGTAATTTATTATTATAATATGATAATAAATGAAACAAATGTTGATATGGTAATATTGTAATATTTTTTATACAAAAGAAATCCTTTACTTAGTTATGTTATTATTATAGTATTGAATGTTAAAAAACACATTTTAGGTTACATATAGATATTATGAAAATTCTGATATCATTTAAGAGGTTATAGCTTAATTATTCATTTTCTCAATGAAAAGAGGATTGAAACTTAACCTCAATATTACAATAATATAAATACTAATTTGTTAAAGTTACGGCCACTATGTCCCCTGACACAAAATTACCCCTATCTATGATTTTTAATATTTCGTGTGACCTCCGTTAGCCTCGATACAGCTAATGAGACGTCGACGCATAGACGCCACAATATTTGCACAGATATTTGTGCCGCGCAAACTATCCCATAACTGCATGCAATGGGATTTGAGTAGCTCAGGGCATCTCTCGTCCCGAGCTTCCCATCTTTGCACCATTAAACCCCATATATTTTCTATGGGGTTTAAGTCAGGGGACCGAGCTGGCCAAGGAATAACTTTAATTTCAGGATGATTGCTAAACCATTCGCGAACAATGCTGGCACGGTGTATAGGACAATTGTCTTGAACAAAACTTATCTCGTTTAAGTCTTCTGCGGGGTAGACATTACGCACCGTAGGCAACATTATATCGTTCAACACTTCTACATAGTTGACACTGTTGGCTCGCGTCGATATATAACTTAATTCACCGGGCCCTTGAGCACTTATCCACCCCCACATATTCACACTGATTCTGCCTGACTCCGTATTTGGTCTGACATTGCCTTCAGACCAACGCGTGTTATTTTTACGCCACAAATGCAGCCTTCCTTTTTGGCACGATTTAAAAGATTTTTCGTCGGTGAATATTGTCGTCTCCCAATCAAAGTCCAAATATTCCCGGGCAAAACTTAACCTCGCCTCTTTATGCCGTTGCGTTAAAAACGGTTTTTTAGCTGGCGTTCGGTGATGAAGACCTTCGGCATGGAGTATGCGGCGAACGGTGCGTACTGATGTGCCGAACTCATCGGCAAAACGCCTTGTTGGGATGAAACCATTCGTCTCATATTCAGCTACCATATAACGTCGCTGAGGCTGGCTAATAAGAGGTGGTCTTCCGCTCCTCTCACGACTCTTCAGGCTACCTTCTTCCTCAAATCTCTTCACCCAACGACTAACAGTCTCTTTCTAAAAAAAAAAAAAACTATATTACACACTTGCAACAAGCGATTTATCTACCATTATATTTTGTAGGTATCATCACATAAAATTAAAAAAATAAACTTACACATAAGCCGGTTTCATTCGATATTTGAGATATATTAAGGCCATTCGAATATAGGGCCACAATATTTGCCTTGGCTTCAATACTTATATTAGCCTGCATATTGAATTCAGAAGAATACTAAAATAGCAACAAAAAGATAACACAAACGCTCGTAACTATGTTCACCAACCAACGACAGCGAATAGTGGTATAATTTTTGTAAACTAGTAAAGTAGTTAATATGAGGGTAGACTTACAAAGTGAAATTATCACTTTGTTTCAAACTACCCTCATATTTTAATAACGACGCTAAGATTGAAAATAATTGTAAAACGAAAGAATCTTCGTTTAGTTGTGGAATATTTAACATATTTGTTAGCAACTCAGCATTCTTATTTCACATGTAATACTTAAAAAATATTTTTCATGTTTGATGTGAGACTCGAACCTGAACGTTCGCCATGCGAGGCACAGTGCTAACCACTTTAGCCACCGTAACGCTTACTTAACTAATTGAAATTTGTAATAACAATTATAAGCGGGCAACAAGTTGCCAATGTGTGTGTAGTATTGTCAAACGTTCTTAAAGAAGAAGGTCATAAGTACAACTAATATGCCTATGCCATAGTTTTGTTAGATTGTAAGTCGACTTCTGGCTGTAATAGTACAAAATACTGTCTTTATGAAAAGCTATCATCTGTTGATAAATCTCGTTGGGGCCTGCTAGATAGACTCACACCCTAATGACCTATTAGTATAATAAATTAATCTATTCTAATATTTTATGGCCTCGCTAGGACCGATTTATATTTGCTTTAATTTTAAGTTATTTTTCCAAGAATCTATGAAATGTTTAATCGACCACTAACTTTCTATTTAATTACCTAGGTTTTCAATAATCTTTAGCAATCGATTTGTTGATTTAGACCAAGTTTGGAACCAGTTTCGCAAGAACTGAAATTGATAAACCAACATTTTATTAAAACACTAACTTTAAGCTAGACTAAGAAAACTGAGGTTAAATAATGAGTGGTTTAATAATACAGACTAGAAATAAGACGAATTAACTAGTTAGAGAGTTAATATTTTTTTAATGCCGATGATTCCCTCTTTAAAAACTATGATCGTACACGAAAATTGTCACACAGCTCTTTTATTTTATTTTAGAACATTGTTAATTCTATGGGTGTGCAATGGTAATGGTAGATTTCTTTTTCTATATCGTGTCGTTAGTGCCTAACCTGGTGTCAGAGTTTTTATGCCACCCATGGGCCTCTGACTTGGCTTTACATGCCGACGAGAAATATCTCTAAGGCATGTTTTATTTGCTCACCATATTTTCCTTCACCGAAGCTAGTGATAATTTTATAATACGCCTTGGGTTCGAGCTCGCAAGCTATGACTTGGTAGTCCGACGGTCATAGCACTGGGCTCTGTAATGGTAGTCATAATCGGATTTCAAACGGAACGAATCGCATGTGACTAAAATAGTGATGAGTATAAACGTTGATGGATGGAGAGGGAGAGGAAGACCAAAGAATCGATAGATGGATTGTGTGAGGAATGATATGAAAGATAAAGAAGTAAATGATAGCGTGCCGGTTGACAGAGGAGAATGGAAGAAAAAACATGTTGCGCCGACCCCAAGTAACATGGGACAAGGGCAGGAAGATGATGATGATGATGATGATGAATCGGATTTCAAACTCGCAATATAAGTAGATAAAATGCCACCGTAAATAGAAAAAGTTGCTACAGAGATAGTTTTTGTTTTCCAAATAGAAGACCAACCAGTTTCATCTTTAAAGGTAGTCAACTTAGACTTATCTTGATTAGAAGTGCAATACTTTGTAGTTTCCAATTTCTTTCACAAAAGAATTACTGTCATTGCATCGTGTCTCGCCACCTTGAGAAAATCTCCAAAAGTCTCGTAAACGCCTAAAATCATTTCGTTGCAAATGAAAAAGTCAAGATGCTGCATTCATAAAACTCATACCACCAGCTGCGAACACTGCGAACAGCAATAAAAGGAAATTATAAGCAAAGCTTACAAGCATTCCGCAGTATCATCCCGTCTCGACGTTTTTGTTTTAAACTTACAAAATTGCCTGCCATTTCTCAGGCGACCTTAGAAACAACGGACGACCGTAATGCGAAAATATATCCAGCCATTAGTATGGAAAAAACAGCAGTAGTGGAGCTTCTCTAGACAAATTGGAAAATATCCTGTTTGCAAATTACAAATAATTCTCTACAAATGGGCTGTGGATAAAAGATGTTTTAATTTACATAACGAGGCACTTTTGCTTTCTTCATTTTTTTCAATGACTTCTTCGCTTGAGAGGTGACTGTGTTGCTACTTGCACTCAATGAGGCTCTCTTGTCTGAGATAATCGTAAAAATTGCTAGCTCTTCGCTCTCGACTTTCATAAAATGTTTTGTTATTTAGTTCGGTGATTAAGATGTTTCGATAGATTTATTTTTGTCGAGAGCTTTTGATTTGGCGCTTTATATTTTAGACTTTTACTGTACACAATGTTTGATGATTTTGTTTTGTTTTGTTTATTATTTTGTTTATTGTTTTAGTTGTCTATACTGTCAACTTATTTGTGCTTTACGCTTTTATTCTTCCGTTGAATAATTCAGCGCTTTCGTTGCTAATCCTTATACCAAGCGTTGTGTCATCGCTATACTGTAGCTATACGATCACGCTCACCTGCCTACTAGCTTCAACCATTGCGTTGATTGGGATTTAGTGTCACGCCCACCACCACGTGGATTAATATTAGTCCTCACGTGGCTGCCGTTCGGATCAAACAAGGGTCAAACGGTAATCCTACCTAAAAATCGCTGTTTTAGTTGCCTAGTTGGTAGCTTTCTAATAACACACTAAACAAGGTGTAACCAGACCCTTCACGGAGCCGTCTACCAAGAGTTATGTACATCAAAATAACTAACTCTACGCAAATATTATTACTAGGAAACGAAATGTTTTTTGGGGGTGAAAAATCGCGTTTTATGGTATAGTCCTATACCATAAAACGCGAATGTGATACACTCAAAACACTGTGCTGGTGGATACATTGAATAGTATGAGGGTCATGGAGGTATTTAAAGTAAAAATAAAACATTAAAAACTTGTATTAAACATGTGAAAAAGTTGGAACTTTGACCCCCAATATCTCCGTAACTAGAAGGTTTTATCTATTTTATTTTATTTATTAGGGAAATTAAACAGTTATACATTAAAGTCATAAACTAAGTTATAAATATACAAGGGTTATAAACTAAAACTCACGACATTTTCTACAACATATTAAAAGTTATATCTGACAGTGCACTATTCTAAACTGTTAAAGCAGACAAGTAGTTAATTAATAGTGAACTTAAGCATAGACAGGCATGCAAACAACAGAGAAAGAGAGAGAAGGTTCCCAGGTATGATCTAGAAGAAAAAAATATCGCAATGACGGGAACTACAAGTGCTTTTCGGCTTCGTTAAGTGTACTTTTACACCAATTAGAACTAGTAGTGTCCTTCCAAGAATATTAGAAGAGGTACAACTAAAAATTCCAGACGGTAAGCCTCTTCTGACGGCACACTGTGGAATCGTTATCACTGATTGGATTTCACCCTGACCTTCAAGTGAATTTTTAAGAAAATACCTATCTCTACCGATACTTAAAACATAAATCCTAGTACGCCAATAAAACGATTGTACAAAAATCGTTCGATAAATCGTTGGTCATGCATGACATCATCTTATTATTTATCATTTCAAGGATTGCCACCAATAGTACCAGATTATACGAGGAACCTTGAATGTTGATAAATTAAGAGAAACCAAAGGACAATGAAAGAAGAGTAACCCATATGACTATTGTTAATCACCAACGAGCCCCCCTGACGTACCGCCTGTTATTATTGTGCAATTCTAATTGATACAATCGTAATCACTCATTATTTATATGAGTAAGTAACATCCGCCCAGACGATATGTCGTCATCTACCAAAAAAAAGCAGTACGTGGTTGTTTTTAAGCAAACGAGACCATCAGCATGTTACACGTTCAATTATTTTGAGCTAAGAGTACACGTGTAATAGGCAGCATCCTCATCGTTTTACAAGCTGTTATTAACTTGCAATGTCTGCACAATGCCGCTCGAGTCAATCTTCAGGATAGCCTCGCTTGCCTAGGTTGGATGGGGTGACCACCCATTACACACCAAGTTTCCTCCGTGCCTCGGAAAGCACATCAAGCCGTTGGTCCCGACTGTCAGTTGTAGATCTTTGACAGTCATACAGGTAGTCAGTGGCCCGAAAGTCTGACAACCAGACTTACCTAGAGGTATCGTATTACTCAGTACTAACTGGATTGTGGAGGTCAGATAGGCAGTCACTCCGAATAAAATACTGTTATTCAATTGCATTCGGTCAGACTGGAAGCTGACCCCAACATAGTCGGGAAAAGGCTAGGCAAATGATGTTTGTATGTTTGTTTAGGCCAAATCTTGCAACTGAATCTTAAAACAGTTATCCCCAACCGATTGAGTTGAAATTTTGCATACTCGTTTAGTTAGAACGACAATGCATCCCAAACATGGCGGTCTAGTTATTTTAATGCACCTCCGTTATAAGGGTATCAATTAAAAGGGTTTGCTGGGAAAAATATGAAAAACATGACGTCACACCTTTATTTAAAGCTTGTTTTATACTATAAGCTTGCTTACTATCTCATCTCGATCTGAGGCGATCTCGTTACAGTGCTTTTAAGTATGCGTTGTAGTATGGAGTTGTACCTACAGTAAAAAAAATGGGGTTTTCAAAATATTGATTACTATAAAAAAACTAGGGAAACATAACTCAGACCTAAGGCTGCGTTTCTACCAGTGATGAGCGAGGATGCGTAGCGAGGGATGTGTGTGAAACTAACCAATAATATCGCTTCGTTTTCACAGCTCGAGCTATTCTAGCTATGTGATTGGTTAGTTTCAAACACATCCCTCGCTACGCATCCTCGCTCATCACTGGTAGAAACGCAGCCTTAGGTCTGAGTTATGTTGTGTATGTGAGTTTAAATGTTTGTAAACGCACCCACGATACGGATAATAAAAAATGAAAAAAAAGAACATCCCTCGCAACGCATCCTCGCTCATCTAATGGTGGAAACGCAGCATAGAACAGACATTTCAGTAAAATCCAGTTCCACCAGTAAGTCCTTTTGGTACAGCGGTTGAATTCTAGCAACTGACGAGGTAATGTATTATTTAGTTGTGTGTCAACCTGAGACTGCAAACAGTCACCGTCAACTGTTTACTTGTGGAGGGAACCGTGTGTAGTACGAAGGTATTAATTAATGAAACCAACTCTGTATTGGATTAAGTTACTAGCTGTCGCCTTTGCGGTAATATGATTTGGTTGTCCTCAAACCTTTCCCACAAGATTTTTACTTCTCTCACATAGTACTATTCAAAAATAATGATGGCTCTGAAGTTAGCTGCGAGTGACAGTGTAGCAGTGAGGACAATAAGTAAAGCTGCGCAGAACACAATTATTGTGTTCTGCGCAGCTTTACGTTACATGTTCCGAACCGCCATAAAGTTTGAACCGACCTCGTATTTAAACAACATACATAATCAGCTTATAATATTTTCACAAGTGAGATACAAACCTGCATTTGCTGTGAGAGAGAGTGGGCTATAATCCGCTACACGGAGCCATTGCTGGTTGATGGATGTCACCACTACTAAACACCGATAGGCCTAGTTGTCATGAGATAATTAAATAATTGTCTGGAAAATGAGGAGGGAAGCTCAGAGGTAGAACAATAAAGACAAGTTAATAATTGTAGCCTGCTTGAGTTTGAATCCACACCAAAATTATTTATGCCTAGGCGAAAATATTAGCCAGTAAATTGAAGAAAGGGGGGTTTCCTAATTAGTTTTGGAAGCTAATTGAGAAGAGGTCAGTGCAGTATCAATGGTAACATTAATAATCAAATCCTATTTCCTACTAATGATATAATCAAATGATATAAAAGCCGCGGGCATAGGCTAGTTAATCATGAAAAATGAAACTTGTAGCCAACTTAATTTAAGATGCTTACAAACAACGCTACCAGTTCATAGCATGCCCCCGCGGCTCCCCGCTGGGAGCGGAACACAACGCATAAATCTTGGCCGCAGCTCTTTTGTTGCTTCCGGGCGAGCCATGTTCGCGCCCTAGCACCTCCCACGTCGGTGAAATTAACAATACTTTAACATTTAATTAAAATATTATGAAGTTTCCGTGATCTGTAAATAATAAGGACTTTATTTATTTATTTATGTACACACAAAAACTTAACAGGACAACTTAACAGGAAATTTTCAGGGAAACTTAACTTGTTGTTTAATATATTGACATAGAAGAGCACAAAGGTACTTAGGTACTTTGTTAGTTTCAAATTAATTTAATTTGGAGAGTGCTTTACTTTCACCATGAGCCTTGAGCGTTCATTTATTTATTTAAGTACATAGAAAATAATTAATAAAGAACCTTATAGGTAAAGATTTGAAGACTTTGGAGGAGGCCTTCACCCGGCCCGTTCTTGCATAATTGTGTTATAGAGATATAAATAGAAATAAATAAAACTAACAATTAATCTAAGTTAACTAACCAATTGATATATCTACTAGAAATAAGAAAACCCTGTAAAATGCAAGGATTAAAAGGCTTTTTTATTTATTTATTTTACATTTAAAGATATAAAAGCACAAAGGTTAGTTCAATAGTACTTCTTTCGTTTAGTTGTACATTAAAACAAAAAAAAATACTGCTCTCTAGAGGACGTCAATTTTTTTTAACTTAACTTATTTAGATACATAGCATTAATAAAACATTTAACTAATAGTTTTGGAAAGAACTAGTCGAAAAACAATATTTTACCTTTCTCTCTTATTTCGGGCGGATACTCCACTTACTGTCCACATATTCTTTTACAACTGCTTGGTCCAGAATTAAACGAGAAAATTCTGTAGTATTTCCCCTGCTAAATATTTTCCATAACGACCTTAACATTTTAGCACCCAAGTGAAGGAAAAAGATAACCTTGTTTTTTTGCCAAGAACCACGTCATAAAAGTTATTTTTATCCATATTCTGAGTATCTACGAACTAAAAATAACTCTCAAAGTAACGTTATTTCCTAACACGAGAGAAACTTGCTCTCGCGTAATATTATAGTTTAAACTCACTAGAAGAGGTTTTAAACTAAATTTATCAGCAACGCGAATATATTATATTGATTAACTAGTTAAGTAACAAAGTTAGTCTTGGTTAGATTATACTAAGGGAGGATTAAAATTTTAATAATGTTTTCACAAAGTTTGTGCTGTAAAACTTTGGAGCGAAAACAAAAGAGACTTTGATAGAATAAAGGAGTGAACAAAATTAGGTCAGTTTAAAATTGAAACCTACCAAGGGACATAGAAAAATATCTATATTGAATGGAAATCCAAAATCACAAGTACCAAGACTACAATAAACTTACGCAACATTATACCAGATTTATTAAGTTAACGGAACTTCACAGGCGTCTTGTATGTGTGACAAGTACATGATAAATAAAAATATACTTTCTTTTTGGAGGTCATCGACCGTATGTGGCCAACACCTAGACAATCAGCCATTACTTAGCATCTGAGCATCGTAGCTAAGGTTAACCTTTCGTGACATTTGCCAGCGCCAGAGAGAAAAAAAAGACTCCGTTGTTCAATGAATACATACATTACATTTAAATAATACGAAACCTAGGATCAACATTTAAGACTCCGTCCGGTAAAGCAACATTGAATGCAGAATAAAACGGTGGTAACAAGGCACATTTAAAGTGATTTGCCCGCTGAAGTTATTGCTATATGTAGCAGTGGTTTAGTAGTTTGACGAACTTATTCTACTCGTATGTACATAATAATAATGTAGTATGAAATAGGTTTTTTAATTCAAAGTTACAATAGTTATTCCACAAGAAAATCACTTTTTAATCTTACTATGTGTATATTTTTTTGTTGCTTGATCACGCCAGTAAACCCCGAAGGGTTAGGCAGAGGTGTACCAAATAGTACCCCACATTTCGCCAGTTATATTTAAGTGGGTATTGCCATCAACCGATCACAAATCCAAGTTCCGTGGCTACTACTGAGAAATCCTTGTTGGAAAAACTCAATAACACTTACCCGTGTAAACGCAACTAAATAACCCATTCAGGATAAAATTAAATGGGTCGTGGGCCTTAGGTAGCGAGACGCGTTGCTACATCGTCATTCGTCAAAAAAATTGCTTCATTATTTTGACTTTGTATTCACATTTGCTTGCGACTGTACAAACAATTGATTCTGTAATACCCTGCCATTCGACTCTCCACTGGAGAGCCCTAGACTCTGATTACATACATTTGCTCAACTGATCGACTGGGCCTCTGTCCTCTTGAAAGCTGAAACGACATGTTGATTATGAGTAGTATGGCTACTTATAGTATTTGGAAGTGTTTTTTAATGATGTAGCATTCAAAACCTAGTTTCTTTTTTTTCAAGAAAATATAGTTGTCATCATAACCTGCTCAGCCTTTTCCCAACTATGTTGGTGTCGGCTTCCAGTCTAACCGGATGCAGCTGAATACCAGTATTTTACATGGAGCTACTGCCTACCTGACCTTCACAACCCAGTTAGTACTGGGAAATGGGGTAGCCCTTGGTAAGACTGGTTGTCAGACTTTCGGACCACACCCTGTTACGACTGTCAAAGAACTACAAATGACGTGCTTTCTGAGGCACGGGGGAACCCGCTATGTAATGGGTCACCCATCCACGGATCAACCTTGGTAAGCACGGCTTAACCTAAAGATCGACCCAAGTGGCTGTATTATATAGCCACGAGCTCTTCAAAAAAATCAAGAAAATCTAGTTGCAATATTTTTCATCATCATATTACAGTAAACGGTGAACAGGGACACAACGGCCCATGGACACACTTTGAAAAATGTTGATAATGCCGCCTGTAGTAGCGACCATTGAAGCGTCTCTGTACTCTGTAATTGTTCAAAGATTCTAATGAAATGAACCATCTCAAACGACTGTAATTAGCTCTATCTAACACATGCTAGATAGAGCTCATCAAAGTTCCTACCACCGACGACAGAAACAGCTGTAGTTGAAGAAGTTACACACTGTTTTAATCTTTCACGGTTTATAACTAAACTTATACTGTCACTTACGGGATATCTCCCGTGATTACTAACTATTCTGTTATCCCTCGATCATGGAGCTTGCAACTGCGTCGAAGCTCAGAATAATGGATAATCACGAAAGATATCCCGTAAGTGACAGTATAAGTTGAAGTAGGTACTTTACCAGAAGTAGTACCGCTATAAGTCTTTTCGCAATGACGACTGAGTTCTAAGTAAGACTCAAACCAAATTCAAATTCAAATTATTCATTTGTCAAAAAGAAAGAAAAAAAAAAGAGAAAAAAAAAAGAGATCATAATGTCTAGTTGCCACACTCGCTACAACTTTATCAAATAAGCAGCTTATCAAAGAAAACTCAAGTGAAACAATAATTGTCCACCGAAGTACCTACTTCAAAGTCTTTAAAACATTTGTCTCGTTCTAACGCAATAGAACAATCATTGCTATCGCCATTATTTTCTCTTATCATTGTCTACGAGTATCGACAAGCGAACTTCGGTGGTCCGTTTCATTGGTAGTGATGTTAAAGTGTCAATAAAGTTTATTTTGTTATATCGGTGATTGGAATGTAGCCCATATTTCTTGTAGTTTTTAACATACACAATGTATTATAATACGCAACAGTACAGGTGTTTACTGAAAAGAAATCTTATTTTCATATAGAATGCAGTAATATCTAATAATAAAAGTTCAAACAAATAAAATACACCTCATATTTCTACACTGCAGCAAGGACCAGTGTAACATTTCATATTAATTCAACGTTAAAATCCCTTTACTAGTTTTTTCTTTATTCCGTCTGTGTCTCTATTTACCCCGTTTTACCCGGTACTATAAGTCACCTCTAAACATGATTTTATGTTACACATGTCATATTTATTATCATAAGTAGGTACTTACATAGGTAATCACGGCCCGTGATAGTTTGAAAAATCTCTCTCTTATAAAAATCCCTTAACTTACGATCTGCATTGCAATTAAGTTCTTTGTACAAACGAAATACAATCATGCACAAACATAAACACTACATAAATATTGACCAAACTCCCAGCAATCTTAGAAAATAGATCATAGTACAAAAAACGGCTACTTTTTCAATAGCCGTGGTTCGTTAAATAACGAACTGAACTTATTTATCGATATCGTTGTTTCCCAGCCCTATGAATTGGTACAGCTGAAATAATTCAAGTGCACAACAATAGGGATCGGAACTATGTCGCATTTGAAGATAAGTACCGGAATCAGGCTTGTTATTTCCCCTGTCAGTGTATTGTTCGATGCCGGCTATGATCGCGAATGATAGTAAGGCTAAATTACTGTTTATATCGTGATCCTTTCAGGGGTAAGCAGTAGCATATTGTAGATGCTAGGGAGTTGTTTAATAAGTGGGACCAACATTATTAATATAGTATCCTATGGCAACCTGCCAGGGCTGCGGGACTGTTCGAAAGAGATACCGCGGCCCTGGAACATAAAGGGCAAAAGAAGGAACATGGATGGTTTTTAGTCAGTAAAAGTCTGACACTCCCTTCCGCTCTGCCCAGAGCGGGAGGAGTCATTTGATGATTCCCATCCGAAAAAAAAAATCCTATGGCAAACCACATAAATTAAACGATTATCTGATGTTCCTGTATTTCGAAAATTACGCACGTGCTTTTTTCCTTCATGTTTAGAACTCGATAAGTGATCAGAGTCGTGCCCTGGTAGATGGTGAAATGAATTAAAAATAATCCATCTTCTTCAGTATTTAGCAGTCCACTACGCAAAGACTGTGCGTGTGCACGGGCTTCTTAGTTCTTCAATCACACGCCATCTAAATTGAATACTTGAGAGTGCTGAATTTAAAATTAGAGATAGGTGATTTTTTTCTAACTAATGTTACTAAAGTTAGATTTTCACGTGAGCCGCATGCATAACGACCGCTGGGCCAAGGTCTCAACACGATGGGTGCCTGAGGATGGATGGCGCCGCCGAGGCCGGCCTAGAAAGTGTTGGCAAGATGATTTAGACGCGCATCACGAAGGCTGGTTCGAGGTGGCGCAGGAGAAGAGTACCTGGAAGGATATGGGGGAGGCCTTTGCCCTGCAGTGGGACATACAAGACTACTGAAAAAACAAATTTTACGTTTTTTAGGGTTCCGTACCTTAAAAAGAAAAACGGAACCCCTTAAAGGATCACTCGCGTGTCTGTCTGTCCGTCTGTGACAGCCAATTTACTCCGAAACTACTAGACCGATAGAGTTGAAATTTGGTACACGTATGTAAATCGGTGACCTAAAGACTAACGTGTAACGTAAATTAATTAATTTTAAACATGGGGGTAAATTAGAAAATGAAAAATATATATTATATATAATTGTAAAATAAATTGTTAAGAAGTTATATAAGAAAATAGGCGAAAATTTACCATCCGAACGAAAATTTTGAAAAAAATACGAAAAATTGTTCTTTGCCAATAGATTACAGTAAAACTTATAAGAAATCTTAGATTTCAAACAACTTACGGAATTTAGTTAATTAACGGAACCGTCTCCACGCGAGTCGAACTCGCACTGGTCCGGTTTTCACTTTGTAGACTAGCGAATAACCCAAACATTTTGATGGGAACAATGTGAAACCACCGAATCTAAACGAAACCACTACCGCCAATTACAATACCTACTTGTAAGTACACACAGCTTTATTAGAAGGACAGAAACCCAATGTTTTCCTTCTAATGTTATTTTAGGCCGTGAATACATAGCCGGGGTCGTCATTTGATTTCCTCTAATTACTAGCTTTGTCCAACCGCAATCCTGTACCGGGCCTTGCGAGTGTTCATCCGTAATTGAGTCTTGTCTAGTTATACGTATAGACAATGTTCATTTTCTTTCGATTTTTCCTTAAGTGAGTATCTCAAGGTATTTTCTGGGCGAGTATTTTGATAATATGGTTAAGTTCTTCTAAAATATATTTTATCTTATCTTCTATCGGTGTCGTGTTTTCCAGTAGTTTTGTTTTAGAGATCAGAAAGACAGTGGCTCCACGTAAAATACTAGTATCCAGTTACATCCAGTTAGTCTGGCAGCTGTCAGCCATCTGGTCAGGTTCTTTGAGACAGAAGTTGGAGATAATGGAAAACCTCTTTATTTATTCGCATAATTACAACTGAAACCCTTGACGTGGTGTACATGATAGCAAGTTATCAAGGTTAGAAACTGAACTGAAAACAAGAAAACCAGATTATGTAACCAGAAAATTTAAAAAAAAAATTACGTAGAGAAGGACAGAGCTCTCGGGACACTTTCAAGTCGTCTTGGTGGTATTAACTTAGCATCCGCATCTTATTTACAGTTTTCTACAAACGCATTACTCGTTGCAAAGCAGTGCCTCGTGATGTGACCGTCGGACTGCCAAGTCATAGGTCTCGAGTTCGGACCCAAGACGCGCACCACTGATTTTTCGGATTCATGTGTGTATTGTATAATTATCACTTGCTTCGGTGAAGGAAAACATCCGGAGGAAATCAGCAAGCCTGAGAGATATTTCTATACGACATGTAAAGCCAAGTCAGAGGACCATGGGTGGCATAAAAACTCTGACACCAGGTTAGGCACTAACCACACGATAAAGAAAGATTGACCATTACATAAACTCCGCGTCATTCTCGACCATATTTTCATTTCATCACCGACCACCGCTCACTTCGTCCACGATCCCTCAAGAAACATATCTACAGAGCAAAATTATTAACAGCAATGAGCTCTAGGGATTGGCACGGGTGTACATTTAAATAATTAATGTGGCAAATAGCCCGGGTCGGTGGCCGCGGTCAACGGCTAATAGCCATTCAGAGACCAAGGACTTAGTTTATTGAGCCAATTTCGGTACATTTGTTACCGTGGCGGCTACAAATCGAGACGGCTACACGACGCGTGGTGATTTCTTCTTGTTTAGCTTGAAATAGGATGTTTTATTAAAACCTTTGTGATGCTGTTGGTTTTTCTTTGGGTGTCACTGTATCTTTGTGTAGCTAGGATACCTCAAATGAAACTGAATTGGTTTCTGGATAAGAGTAAGACGGTGTAGAATAAGTACAGTTGCCAGCACATCAAGTTACCACAAACTGTCAAATTTCTTCAAGTGATTTTAAACCATTAAATATTGACGGTTGAGATCAAAATCGAATGAGAAAATTTGACAGTTTGTCCGTTTTGTTTGTGTTTTTTTTTTTTGTTATTTGTTGTGTTGTTTGATTTGATGCGCTGGCGACTACTATAAAACTTACTTTTTATGTAACTATTGAACCAGAACAGATGTTTTGGTCATACTGCTTCTCCATATACCTACTAAGGAGGAGTTAGAGATGAAATTAAAGTGATAACAAAACAGACATAATACACAACGCTCTTTTAAAATGAACTGTTACTTCACAATATCTATAAGTTTCGGAATCATAAACAAGGAAATCGATTCCTTAAAATCATATTGTTTGAAATACATACATACATAACGGAGTAATAAACAGTTTTAATATATAAAAAAGCCAGATTTTTCTGGTGTAGTTATCACTGACGTATCATCTACCGTTCTCAACTACAAGCAAAACAAAATGCGTCAACTCAGAGGGGATTTTTATATAAAATTCCACTTGAGCTATCTTTTCAGTTAAGTCCAATGTTGGGGGCTTGGGGCACACCCAAAACAGCACGTGAGTAAAACAATCACAAAACCGGTTTAAACAATAAATTAAATTGACACTAGTGCGTAGAAAATTGGTGCATTCGCTGAAGAATTTCATAATCTTTGTTTGCGATAATACCAATAAGTAGATAATTATTTTAAAGATTTATTACCTTCCCATACTAGGTAGGTATAGGGATGACTAACACGATTAGCGGTGTAGGTACTTGCCTCAATTTATATCGCAACAGGCAGAAAGCCTTGAAAATCATTATATATTTTTTTCGTTTTGTCTTTGCAAGTTCATTTACGTTCAGTAGCTCAATTGCGTTACCCACTTACAAGCCTATCAATTTGATAATTCAAACATAAGAATTACGTCATTTGCATTTTCAAGCGGGGCAATTTTTCAAACGTATAAAAGAATGGATTATGAGTTTCTTTCAAAATCTTCTGGGTAGTGATTGCACGACTGTGACACGTATTCAATTTGACCTTACTGACTGTTCTACTTTTGAATCTTATAACACATTGGTATTTGAACGCTATAATGGGTGTAAAAAGTCCTGTAACGAAACCGAAAGGCACATCATGTTCTCCCCATCATTGAGATTTTTTTTTTTGTTCTGTACCATAACTGAAAACCTAGTTGCCGAGATAATAGAGGACAAAGTTCCGACTTATTCATAAGTTTTATTTTTTATAGAAGATTTAATTTTATAATTTTACTTTAAATACCTGCACTACTGAATCCATAAGCACAATGTTTTGAATGCATTACATTGAGCGTTACCATAAACTGTGATTTTTCACACAAAAATCAAAGACACTTCCAAGTAACAACTTTTGCGCTGTGTTAATTAGTTTGAAGTACAGAATGCTTGGTTGACGGCGTCGTACATGGTCCATTTAGGGTGTGTGTTTGCCATTAAATGCAAACCGACTATGCTGCCGGTAAGCCTGGAGTTCCGTAATATACCCAAGTGTATGAATCTTGACTAATAATCTTACGTTCTTTAACGAATGTAATAGAAAAATTGCCATTTTCTACTAAACGTTAAAAAACAACATACCAAAATCTTAATTTAGGCGACTAGTAATTTAGAGGCGAAATCTCAATCCCAGAGCTCGAAAATGACGAATATTTCGGTATCATCATGGTAATTGCATTATGCCCGAGGGTCATCTACTGATGGACAATATGGACCTAGGTAGATAGAACGTATTTGTACCAATAACCAGCACAAAGGACGAACATAACTCATTATCAAGTGCCATGCGGGATGGATTTGTGGTGGCAGTATGACGCAGCTTTTAAGAGAACGATACTACCTATTTGACTCAATTCAGAATTAATAGATGATGTGTCTGAATCTATTATAATGACCATCCCCCCCCCCCCTTAACTTCGAAACTACAGGGCCGAAAATTTTGGAAAAAGTACAAAAATAGTTCTTTGCCTATAGATTACAGGAAAACCTATAAGAAATCTTAGATTTAAAACAACTTACGGAATTTAGATAATTAACACAAATGTTTCACGTGATATTTAATCATTTATAAATTTGTAGTTTATTATTTTGATTCTTTTATGACGACAGGCCGTGTCGACGGCGCGTTCGTGTTCCACGCGCGCCTCAAAGAGATGTCAGCAAACAGGAGGGGCCCGCAAGGGCCGATGCCTGCCGGGGCTGCGGGACTGTTGGAAAGAGATACCACGGCACTGGAACACAAAGGGCAAAAGAAGGAACATGGATGGGTTTTAGTCAGTAAAAGACTGACACTCCCTTCCGCTCCGCCCAGAGCGGGAGGGTTCATTTGATGATTTCCAAAAAAAAAGGGTACGGATTAAAATAGCTAAAACTAAAAGTTAAACATACCTGACGGCTGACTTACCTAATGGTTCAAAATACATATCTATAGATAAAATGTCAAAGTGCAAAATGCCTACGATGACAAATGGCGCTGCCGATTGATTTCATGGCTGGGAGGCACTGTACATTTTGTCACGGCGTGTTTTTGTAGTACTATTTTTTTCGGGTAGTTTCGATTATTTTTAGTGTACAAATTCACCTAAAGTCCAAGGTATTATTTACCTCTTCAATCGATATTTTGTAATAGGCGTAGTCGACGTAGCCCCGCTGTGGGGGGCTCCTATTTCTGTTTGCAGGGCTTAAAGTAACTTTTTTTTTTTTTTTGCTCCCGGGGTGGAAAATCCACACGGATGTCCTCCGCCCTGGGGCGAGCGGAGGGGTCTGTTGGACTCTAACCGACTAAAAACCACCCCGGTGTTCCCTTCCCACACTTGCACCGGGGATCATGGAAACTAGTGCGCCTTCCACGATCCCCGGCTAGTGCCGGCCCGCTTCCGCGGGCCTCCTCAAGTCTGCGGGGGGAGTGAGGTGTCCTCCCCCCGGTACGCCATTAGGGGGGCGTGCGGAACACTACGCGCCACCACCTCGGGTCCAGTTATACGGGGGGGCAGCGGACGTCCCCAAGTCCGCCGTCCCTCTGGACCCGTTTAGGGGGGCCGGAAGAGGGTGTTATCCGCCCTCCGCCGACGCCCGGTACGTCTGCTGCGGATCGGGAGAGTGGTCTCGACCTCCCTCAACCTCTTCGCAGCCTCCTTTTGTGAGATGACCGTTTCACAGAAGGAGATCACCGCATCCCACGACTCTGTGCTCCCGACCATCGTGCGAGCGACGGCCGGCAGCGACAGGTCGGTTCCCACTACTGTCACGAGGGCACGGCGCGGCTCCTCCCATGCGGCACACTCTGCCAGCGTATGCCGCGCCGTGTCCTCCAGACAATGGACGCAGTGATGACACCAAAAGTAACCTAACCTAACCTAACGTCCGTCGGGGTACCCAAAGTCCCGAGCTCGCTTCGCTCGCTCTTGAATCCTAAGTGTTTGTTGTTCCATTAATTAAAATTACCGGTGTGCCTATTTATTGAGATAAATTTTATGAGTTGAAATTCCGTATGTGTCATCATCTGCCTAGCCTTTTCCTAACTATGTTGGGGTCGGCTTCTAGTATAACCGGATGCAGCTGAATACCAGGGCAATAAATACGCAATAAATTGCGTAATGTGTAATGCAATAAAATATTTAAAACGTTTTTATTTCAATTTTTTTTTTCGAGATGACATGAATATAAAAAAATGAATTGTTTGTCAAATAATACGTTATATAAAAGTTTATCGGGCCAAACTTGTTGTTGTAAAATGATGAAATGACCAACCATGTTTTTGCCAATCGTTGCTTATCAAATGAAAATTTGTAAATTAATTTTAGGTGAAATGGCACGATACCATAAAAATCACGTCGTATCACTATGGGTATACACGCTAATCTCCGATACCAAATAACCAATTTCAATGATTTTTTTATGATTTTGTAGGTGGCGCTGTGCGAAGCAGCCGCGTAATATTATGAAGAGGTAGTTTGTTAGTTGAGATATTGGTGGTAATTTCCGAACCCATTGATACGATTTCAAAAATTCTTTCACTGATAGTAAGCTACACTATTGACGAGTGCCATAACATAATAGTTCCTAGACGTAGCTAGTAATGTAAACATAAGTTCTACTAATATATGCGAAAGTTTGTGAGGATGGATGGATGGATTTTTGTTATTATATTATATATTTTCCGTGGTTATTTATTACCTAACTCCACACGGGCGAAGCCGCGGGCATAAGCCAGTAATACTAATGAAACGAACTACTTAATAGGCGATGTATAAATCTGGTCAACACCTCTTAATCCGATTGTAATATCATAGTCTTGTAATCAATTTGATAGTTTATTTGGCTGATAAACGAAAATGAAAACAGTTGGAAATTAAAATGACGTCATCAGTGTTAGTGACTTTTAATATTTAGCTGTTGATGAATACAGTTATAAAGTCACGCCTTTACCTACAAGGTAGGTAGGAACTACAGTAAATTCTTTTAATAAGGGTTTTGGACAGAAAGAACATATTTCAGGTTCCGAACAAATTATACCCAAAAATGAAAGTGCCAGCCCTAAAATAAAAACGATTTTTTTATGGAGAATAACACCCTCAACATAATGGGTGTAACAATACCCTTAAAGAAGCTGAAATGCACTTAATCTCCCCGTCATTGCGATCATTTTTTTTTGTTCCGGGCCATACCTGGGAACCTTCTAGTTCCGCTAATATTGGAGCCTTGGAGGTCAAAGTTCCAACTGTTTCAAGTACAAGTATTTAAAAAAAAAAAAAAATACTTGTACTTGAAACAGTTATACAGTTTAGAATACGTAGTTTTTAATGTTATAACTTTACTTTAAATGCCTCTATGACCTGTTTAAATGCATACATCAGCGCAATTTTTTGAGTCCGTTACATTGAGTTTTACCATAAAACGTGATTTTTCACACCTAAAAAATATCGTATCCCAGCAATAATTTTTGCGTAGAGTTACTTAGTTTGATGAAGCTTACGTAGAATTACTTAGTTTGAATGCTTGGTTAAATATGAAAATACTAAAATCGTAGTTTTATTTAAGCATAATATTTTTTGGCCGCAAGCCATAAGTAGGTACTTCTGAGATCTAGGATTCAATTCTCAGGTCAAGTTTTGTTTTATTGGATTTTTCTTAAGTATTTTTTTGTTTGATAGCAAAAGTCGGCCTCTTTATAGGTAAAGGTATTTAACCATAGTTGGCAAAGTGTAGGTGTACTATAGAGAACTCGGTCTTACGTATTGAGGAAATACAGGCATGTTGTTATGTTATCATAATTAGCCTATAACTGCAGTCCATAGCTGGACATAGGCCTCTTCAATCGCACGCCACTTAACTCGATCACTCGTCAACTTTCACCCAGTTGCTACCAGCCACACTTTTTTTTTTTTTTTGGAGGGTGGGAAATCATCAAATGACCCCTCCCGCTCTGGGCGGAGCGGAAGGGAGTGTCAGACTATTACTGACTAAAAACCACCCATGTTCCTTCTTTGGCCCTTTATGTTCCAGGGCCGCGGTATCTCTTTCGAACAGTCCCGCAGCCCTGGCAGACTACCAGCCACCCTGCGATGATCGTCGCTCCACCGAGCCTAGCCGATTCGCGGTGTCCACTCAAGAACATGTCTACTCGTTATGTTATGTTATATTATGTGTAAACACAGGAAATACCAGGGGTAAGCAATTGGTTGGTATGGTATTAACCCAGAAACTGGTATTGCGATTCCTTGTTAGCAATAATTATTAAAAATGAAGGTAAATATTCTCCTGTAAATCCATCCATGAAATAATGAGTACTTCTCAGTATTCAACTGCGTCTGTTACGATTAAAAGTACACAAAATGATATGAAAGATGATGAAGATTAAAAATACAATTAATCTTAAAACAACTTATTAGTTTCTTTAATAAATTAGCCCCTTGTCACAACACCTGTTCTTAATAGCATTATAAAGCAGAATTATTATCTTCGAAGATTTTACCTTATACTGGCAGATAATAAACTACTGCATCCCGAGATTAAATAGGCTTTGGGGTAAGAGATTATTACTTCGTTGCGTATTATTGCCCCGTTTGGTCTAGTGGTCGCAAGCACGACTGCTGGGCATGAGGTCGTGGGTACGTTTCCCAGGTCGGGCAAATGTTATTAGGTTTTTCCATCAGTAATTCCTCAGTTGAAGCCCCATTTTGGATTTGTGCCCGGTGGATGGCAATAGGCCCGCCCCCTATTACATGAGACTTAAATATAACTGGTGAAATGTGGGTGTACTATTAGGTACACCTATGCCTAATCTGGTGAAGGTTGCGGGGATCTGTTGGATGCGAGACGCACGCAACCGGTCAATGTGGCGACACTTGGGGGAGGCCTTTATCTAGCTGTGGACGCTATGATGATGCCTAAGCTTTCGGGGGTTACAGGCGTGATGTTATGGAGATTATGGACATGTGAGATCGAATCGGAAAATAATAGGTACTCTGACCGAGGTTTATTCCCACTGTCCACCCCCTGCTTGTCCACCCCGGGTGGACAATGTCACAATTTTTAAAAATAATTCCCACTGTCCCCGGGGGGTGGCCAGTGAGAATCATTATTAAAATAATTCACTGTGGCCACCACTGGTGGACGCGGCTACAACTTTTTCAAACGTTTACAATGGCCACCTCCGGTGGACAGCGCCACTATTAAAACCAACATTCTCTTTGTCCAACCCTGGCTGATAGACATAATGAACTTAATTTTATTGAACTTAACTTTATTCAACTTTAATAATAACTTATATCTTAAAATCGTAATAAAAATCTACGTTTAAATTCTTATTCTTTTTTATAAAACAAAAACAAAAGTAAATACTTGCAATAGTAATTCAATCAAAATCAAAATATTTTATTTCACATAGGCCTACATGGGCACTTATAAAAAGTCCACAAAAAGGTGCACGGTTAGGGTAGGTCCTTTCCTATGGAGAAGAACCGGCAAGAAACTGCATGGTTACTCTTTTAAAATGATTTGATTTTACAATATTATCATATTACAGCATTAGTACTTAAGTTTGGGGGGACAGCATAGGCCCGAAAATAAGTCGTTGCTTAATACACATACATACTACTACACATACATACTTAATTCACCAATCATTGTCGTATTAATTTCTCATCATTTCCAGAAATTGTCCTACGGTTATTTGGCCATTTACAAATTCCTGTTGCGTTTCTTGAATATACTGATCACTGAAAATATATTTCTTTTTTCGTTTGTTAGTATTCACTATATTTTGGCTTAGCTGAATTTTTCGCACAACGAAAAAAAATGCGTCTTCTTGAATTATATTTAAAGCTTGCAGCATGTTTGGTTTTTTTTTACCTATTGCTTTGTTCAGTTTATGGTGCCATCCTTCAACAGCATTAGTTGTGCGATGCCTTTCCCCAAAGATACACCATACTTTTAAGAAGTCATCTGTCATCCAATTATCTTCTACGTATTTCCGAAATTTTAAGACATTTGCATCTGTAGTACTTCTGCGGGTTATATAAAGCTATCCGTTTTTTATTTCTGTCTCTGGTAGTAATGGAAGTACCGCAGTCAATGCTACCTCTCGAATTTTGAACATATCTTCAGATGTTGTAAGTTTTAAATCACGCCCTTAACTCCATATCGCTTTTTTGAAATGTGTATAACATCCTTTCAATATTGCTGAAGGAAATGATGATCTGATGGCCTTCATAGCTGCTTTCTCAAAGTCTATTGTAAATTTTCTAGGTTTCCATTGTGGAATCTGACTTTTAATCAAATTAAATAAAATAGTGTAAGACTTAACATCTCGGAAAGTCATAAAGGCGTAAATCAATGGGATTATGTTAGTACTATTTTCTGTACTGTGAACATCACCATTTATCGAGTACAGTTGTGTGAAAGGTTCACTACAGCTTTTGAAGGTACCATCACAATAAAAACTCAAAACAAATTAATTAATTGACAAACAATTCATTATTTTTTAATTTTATTCCGTTTGGAATGAAAACATTACACAAATTGACTTAATATAACGTAATTGAAATTTAACAGATGCTGACAGAAACCCTAACCCTAGACGGTCGACGTCAGGGGCACCCCGAGGTTCGGTTAGTTAGGTGCCTGTAAACCCTGCAGACAGAAATAGGAGTCCCAACCGAATCCAAATAGGAGATTCCAACTAGTTAATAGTGCTTTTGACTGATGCTTTAGCAGTTAAAACTAGTTTTGACTAAGAGCATCAGTTAGAACAACTTTTAACCGCAAATTTGCAGTCAAAAGCACTATTAACCAATGATTTTAAGTCAAAACCACTTTTGACCAACCTGTTCAGTCAAAATTACTTTTGCCTATTTTATTCAGTTAAAAGTACTTTTGACTGGTTAAGAGTTTTGACTGCAACATATACAACATTTTTATATTTTGACATAGAATCCATTTTTTTAATTGTTAAAATAAACAAATGTCTGTAATCAGTATCAGCCAGGGTTGGACAAAGAGAATGTTGGTTTTAATAGTGGCGCTGTCCACCGGAGGTGGCCATTGTAAACGTTTGAAAAAGTTGTAGCCACGTCCACCAGTGGTGGCTATAGTGAATTATTTTAATAATGATTCTCACTGGCCACCCCATGGGGACAGTGGGAATTATTTTTAAAAATTGTGACATTGTCCACCCGGGGTGGACAAGCAGGGGGTGGACAGTGGTAATAAACCCTGACCGATTACCTGTCTTCTCAATCGTATTGTTTTTCTTTTGTTAGTAAGTACTTGAATTATTGCCAGTGCACTAAAATGCACTGCGTTTATCTTTTCTGACGGTAGAAAGATCTTTAATGAACGTGAACATCGTCTGATATTTCCAAATACAAGGTTTATCTGACTGTCTCTCATAATCGAAATGCACTTGTGCAATTACGATACACATTTGTAATGTATTGAAGCTAAGGTTTTATTTTATTTAAAAAGGGTGACACCACAAAGGATGCAGCATTTAAAAAAATCAAATAAAAATAGCATAATCAGCCTATAATGTTCCCACTGCTGGGACACACGGCCTCTTCTCTAGAGAGGGAATAGGCTATAATCCACCACGCGGGCCCAGTGCGGGTTGGTATATGTCACACATGTCTTCGAATTTTTGGTTCTAGGACATGCCGGTTTCCTCACGATGTTTTCACAACTTACTGTTCGTAAGTCGGGGCCGCCACCACTGCGCCACCACAGCTCTCCTCAAATAATAATATTCAGGCTCAAATGGGATGGGGCAGGTCACGTGAGCCGCGTGCATAACGACCGCTGGGCAAAGGTCTCAGCACGATGGGGGTGCCTGAGGACGGCGGCGCCGCCGAGGCTGGCCTAGAAAGTAGTAGCGAGCCTTCGTGATGCGCATCTAGCCCATGCTAGATGCGCATCACGAAGGCTCTTTCTAGGTGGCGCATTAGAGAAGAGTTCAACTTTAAAAACTTCCAAACCCTTTTATATACCACTGTCTCTTTAGAAACGACAGAATTCAACTCGTTCGGCATACATTGCACGTCCCTATAGCTTAACCATGCGAATTTATGAAACAATCCGCGTAATGTATATAAAATATTAGAGATCACTATCACGTACTCACTTTATTAGGCCTATAACATACTGAGCGAATTTTATTGTACCAACATGCAAAATAGGCCGGTGGTGGGCCTAGCACAAACGCGCAGAATAAACGTAGAGTAAGCTCCTTCGATTATAACCCGACGCCTGTAATCCCCGAAGTGTTAGACAGAGGTGAAACTAGTAGAACACCCATTCGCCAGTTATGTTTAAGTTCCATGTAACAGAGGGTGAGTCTATTGCCATTAACCGACACAAATCCAGCCTCTTGTGGCTGCTACTGAGACATTTCTGAAGGAAAAACACTTTGCTCGACCCGGGAATAGAACCCAGGACCCCATGCGCCGCAGTCGTGCTTGTGATCAATCGACCAACAAAAAAAATCTAAGATACTCATTTCACACATAAAAACACATACACGCGATACTACGTCGTATCATTACAGTTTGCTATGATATGACGTGGATCGTAATAAATATTTTCATTGGAGGTTTGTGCTATGTAATTGTGTCGTCGCAGGATTGCATCGTCAGGGCCTGTGGACGATGAGTAATGGGCTAGCTCGCCGTCCGTCCGTCTTATGACGACAAGCCGTGTCGACGGCGCGTTGGTGTTCCACGCGGATCTCAAAGAAATGTCAGCAAACAGGAGGGGCGCGCAAGGGACGAAGTCTGCCAGAGCTACGGGACTGTTTGAGAGAGACCGCGGCCCTGGAACACAAAGGGCAAAAGTAGGAACATGGATGGGTTTCAGTCAGTAAAAGTCTGACACTCCCTTCCGATCCGCCCAGAGCGGGAGGAGACATTCGATGATTTCCCATCCCAAAAAAAAAGGATTGCATGGTCAGTTTTCTCCACATGATGTCGTAATCGTGTGTTTGTATTCGCCCTAATAGTCAATACTTTTTGCGCTTCAATGGATGATATTAATAACAAAAAAGCCAAAATGCTACAGGGTAATTGTAAGCATTTTCAAAACAAAAGTCATTCGAAAGTTCAAGACGCGCGTTCAAGTTAGGACTTCAGTAATAATGTTTCCAATGCTTTTTCAACTGATTCTGTTCGGAGTTCAAAGGGAGGGAGATATTATTCAGAAGTAATAGAGGTTTCGTTGTTGCTAAGTGGGTTATGTTTTCGTAAAATAAAATATATTATTTAATGGATGGTTCTTGGTAGCTCGGGATAATCTGCCTCATTGATTCAAAAATAGGTAACAATTTGAGCAGCTGTGCTCAGACCTGGGCTCCTAGAGAGCTGGCAATTGCTTACAAAGTCTGCTGCCTAGCCTTTTCCCAACTATGTTGGGGTCGGCTTCCAGTCTAACCGGTTACTGCTGAATACCAGTATTTTATATAAAGAAACTACCTGTCTGACCTCCACTACGCAATTAGTACAGGGTAATGCGATACCCCTTGGTAAGACTGGTTGTCAGACTTTCAGTCCACTGACTACCTGTAACGACTGTCAAAGATCTACAAATGACACGGCTTAGCGTGCTTTCCGAACCATGGAGGAATGTCAATAAGTTATGGGCGTCACCCATCCACGGACCAACCTAGGTAAGCAGCGGCTTAACCTGAAGATCGACCCCAGCGGCTGTTATTATTTCGCCACGAGCTCCTCACACTATAGTACCCTATAATTCAAAAAAAGTAAACATACTCGTACTTAATACTCATTTAATTTTAACATATCATTATTTTTTTAACTTATACATTGATATTACATAGCGTCTCCTGCCAAAAACCGGAAAAGTGCGAGTTCGACTCGCGTGGAGAGGATTCCGTACGTTAATTATATAAATTCCGTAAGTTGTTTTTAATCTAAGATTCCATATAGGTTTTCCTGTAATTTATAGGTAAAGAACTATTTTACTTATTTTTTTTTAAATGTTCGGCCCTGTAGTTTTGGAACTAAAGGGGGGATGGTCAATTTACGCCTATTTTCTTAAATAACTTAAAACTATTTATTTTAAAAATAAAATAAATATATATAATATATATTTGAAATTCTCACATACTTGATATGTAACACGATATAGTTTGACAGACAGACACGCGAGTGATCCTATAAGAGTTCCGTTTTTCATTTTGAGGTACGGAACCCTAATAAAAGGTGAAGTTAAGTAGTTATGCAAATTCTGCATAACATAGCATCTATAATGAGAGCTGCGAGTCTTAATTACATAAGTAGAACTGTTTACACAACGCATACGAGACAAAACGGAGAAACAAATAACAAGCAGCAATTCTTTCTTACCTTTAATTAAATTCAAATCGGTATTTGTATACCTGCCTTTATACTTGAATACAAACGAACAAAATGTTCCTTATTTATTAAAGCTTTTAATTTTTTATAACAAGCTTTTATTTTACTTGCAATGTAAGCATGTTTGTTCGGGTGGAATCTTGCAACTGAATTTTAAATCGGTTATCTTCAACCGATTGAGCTGAAATTCACACACTATTGGTTCTGGTGACAATGCACTTTTATGACAGACATTACTTCATCCTGCAGCCAGGATCGTCTTCCCATGAGAGAACTCTTCAACGGTTAATAGCGCGGACACGAAATTGTGTATACGTGTTCAATTTTGATAGATAAAGATGATTTTTATCATGACCTCAAGCTGCAGTCAGAGTTGTCTTCTTACGAGGGAACTCATCAACGGTTAATACTGCGGACTCGAAATCTTGTGAACGAGTTCAATTTTGATAAATAAAGGTGGTTTCTATCATGCCCTCATCCTGCAACCAGGATCGTCTTCTCACGAGGGAACTTCTCAACGGTTAATAGCACGGGTACATGAAAAAAGTGTTAAGATAATTACGTGTTATCAGAAATGATTACGACAAATCAAAAAAGAAAAAATAAAATTAATAACTAAAAAACTTTTTTAAAACCAAGCTTTTATTAAAATGCGCTAAAAAGAATAAAATAAACTTTGAATAAAACCAAACCAATCAATTTAGTAAGTACATGTATGTAAGCACATGTACACAATTTATAAAATGATATAAAAACTTGTCGCGAGATTTGCATATTTTATAGGAAACATTTTCTTTCATAGAATTACTTATAATAAGTATGTCAAGCAAGACTAGTTAGTACACAGGTAAATATCGTGACAAGCTTTTATATCATTTAATAAATTGTGTAATACATGTACTAAATTGATTAGTTTGATTTAATTTTTAAATATTAAATTGTAAACTAAAAGAATCTATGCTTTATTCTATAAGTAGACATTCGTTCAAAAATGATCCCTTAATATTAATAAAAATCAATTGCCACATGTATGACGGAGCATCACTTGAGGACGGCTCGATCGATATCGCCGTTTTTTTTTGTTGTGTTGGTTACGGTCAGGAGATGGTTTGTATAAAAGGAAATTTTGTTATTTTTTTTTTTTTTGTTAATTGCACTTCTTATTGAGTTGATGAGTAAATTGCACCCATGCGAATCCGGTTAAGATCTAGCTAGTAATCAATAAATTATAAAATTAAGAAAACATATCACAATTCAACTTTCAAGCTTACCTGTAGAGAAAGTCGAGGTTCACAATAATGATAGTTTGTAGTGTAAAGAATATCGATAATTATCTATTTGACATTTAATTTTACTTACAAAACCATCTAACTTGACTATGACATTGCACTACACCACATACTTTAAGACGTGTAAGAACGCAATGTAATTATTGTAATTTATTGCCGTAAATAAATCATGCTGTGTATCGTTGTAATTTCGCGAGATGATTTATCGCAGTTTCAAAGTCAAAGGTGTAATATTTTTGTTAGTGAAGACTTATGGCGTCTAGGTAAAATTAGGTTGTAGCACCTAAAACTATTTTGAACAAATTACAGAAGGTTTCGCACCTGGGTATATAATTTAGTTACTGCAGTTTTTCTTGCCGAAACGCTTTTATAATATTCTTTAATAATAATTTTATTTTGAGTTGGCAAATTTCACCAAAAAGACTTGACTAAATTCAACGAAAAACCTGAAACTTTTATTATATAAGTTGGTAGTAATTTTATTATTCTTTGTCTTGATCTAATAAGAGGGTGTGTTCTGAAAATGGACAAATCAAAATCTTTCTTATCTACTTATATGTATTTTATTTTTTAGATGTAGTACCTTTGTGGTAACTATATTTTCGAGCCATTTGGGGTTAAAACTCTGGGTCCGTGGGCCTCACAATATGTTTAAGAAAATTTTGAACGTCCTAGTTGACGCTTCTCGTGACTCAAGGGCTGCTTTTAGCTTGGCCAGAGGCTAAGTGTTGTCTTACAACATGGCATCGCCGCTTGTCTCTTAAGTACATTACCAGCTGACAGCGTTGAGGAGGATTAAAAAAAATACTTAATGCTTTTAACGTAAGAAATTGCCTTAATACACATGACCGCTATCTGCAGTGTATTTCTCCCAATGCCCAGTTATGCCCAGTTACAAGCATCAAAGTTTTTACTACACAAACCAAACCAGAAATAAAAACGCTTACAAAGAAAAAGGATACGTACATAAACACAAGTTTTTATACACTATAATTTTCCCTTCAAAACAAAAACGTATTACATAAATACAGCCCAATTCCGTGTGCAAAACAAACGTTGTATACAATTGACAGAGCGTACTTTAACGTACTAAACCAATCGTAAAATGTTTATTTCTGTCGCTTGTTAGGGGTCCCATGTGTGAGAATTTCTCACGGGTTTTTCCTGTCTACATGGTAACAGGCGTTTTAATACGGAATAGGGAGTCGGCCTACGTTTTGATGTTGATGTCATAAAATACGAGATACAGTTCAATGTAGCTATGTCTGAGTTGTTTTGGCGATTCTTTTTAGAACCTTCTAGATAGGTAATAGCAGCGCCATCTGGCTTAAATGTACTTGTGAAAGTGTCTTCAAAGCTGCCCTTGAATAAATGGGAAGGATTAAGCATGATAGTAGCTACGAGGTTATGAACACCCACACCATGCAATGGTAGAAATCAAATCTCTACGGAAACTGTGATGTTTCTGAACATCCTCACCATGTGCTCATGATGGCTACCATGGTTTTAGACAGTGGACGTCTCATCTGGCCTTGGAACTGAAAACAATACAAATTTAAGTTATGTACTGTATTTCCGGTTGCGACGACGTCTCTTTGACGAACCGACTGTGAGAATTTTCCACACAGTAAAAAAAATAGAATACGTTGGTGGCCCATGGGCCGGGAACATACTCTATTTTCTGATTGTCACAGATAGCTATCCGCCAAACTATTGCTTAAACACTATACAACTTTGAATTACATGAAAGTTCAACATCACTGGTGATTTAAAGGTGACTTATTAAATACAAGTTACAACTCTTCCTAATCCTTCGGTGCTATCTATCTGGCTATTTCTGCAATGATACCAAATCTACATAAAAGTCATCTAGGTATACGTCACCAGAACCGATGACATAAACCCAAGCAGCTCATTTCATGCCACTGGCATAAAATAAACATTCCCAGTTATCTAGGGAGTTGAATCTCAGCGAAACAAATGACAGTGTCAACATGGCGACTTCTGTTCATTTTGTGTTGTGCACCTTTTATTTTTCATTGCATCCCGCCACCGAGCTGCGGGTAGCGGGAGGGTAAGGCCACGAGATGAGAGGTTTTTAGTATGACACTATAGTAATAATAATGACACGAAAATGAGCTTTGATTTCAACTCTTGCTTGATGGTTCTTGTAGTCAAAATAAAATCAAAAGCTATGAAGTCTTCCTACTTCAAAACTTTAAGTGCATACTTTTTTTTCAGAAAGTATCGTGATAATCTAAACCAGGGTTTACCAAAGTAGCATTGGTCATTATCAGTCTTCAATTATTTTTCCTAAAGTGACTTTAAAAAATAAAAATAATTAATTCTGATGCCAATAAAATATTACAATTTATTTTCTTTCACCCAATACCAGTTGAATGAAATACCAGATTTATATGGTAGTGCAGTCCAAGACAAGACTGTTGTAAAAGAAACTTACAAGACGTGGTTAGGCTGGTCGATAACAAGTTTATCTTAGCCGAAAGTAACTTTTATTGCCAAAAAAGTGATGATTACGTCACCTACTGACACTTCAACCAACTTTCTGTGCAGGCGGGAAAACACAGAACTAAAATAAATGTACCAAGTTTGACATATACATGCAAATTTTCTTGACAAGGAACGCCACCATGAACTGCACACTTAAAGTGGTCATACTCTACTGACACTTCAACCAACTTATCTGTGCAGGCGGGAAAACACAGAACTAAAATAAATGTACCAAGTTTGACATATACATGCAAATTTTCTTGACAAGGAACGCCACCTTGAACTGCACACTTAAAGTGGTCATACTCTACTGAAACTTCAACCAACTTATCTGTGCAGGCGGGAAACAGAACTAAATTATATGTACCAAGTTTGACATATACATGCAAATTTTCTTGACAAGGAACGCCGCCTTGAACTGTACACTTAAAGTGGTCATACTCTACTGACACTTCAACCAACTTATCTGTGCAGGCGGGAAACAGAACTAAATTATATGTACCAAGTTTGACATATACATGCAAATTTTCTTGACAAGGAACGCCGCCTTGAACTGTACACTTAAAGTGGTCATACTCTACTGAAACTTCAACCAACTTATCTGTGCAGGCGGGAAACAGAACTAAATTATATGTACCAAGTTTGACATATACATGCAAATTTTCTTGACAAGGAACGCCGCCTTGAACTGTACACTTAAAGTGGTCATACTCTACTGACACTTCAACCAACTTATCTGTGCAGGCGGGAAAACACAGAACTAAAATAAATGTACCAAGTTTGACGTATACATGCAAATTGTCTTGACAAGGAACGCCACCTTGAACTGCACACTTAAAGTGGTCATACTATACACTCAGCTGCTGTCAAGGTCATGTTACATTTCTCCCTAAAAATCATAACTTAAACAAAATATAACCTCGAAAAATATCTAAGAGCAACTACTTTATAGTTCCCTATTTCATTTTATTTATGTTCTTGTTTGGGACTGTAAGGAACATTATTTATCCAAATATATGACAACTATTTCCATATCTCACGAATATATAATAGGAAGTGATGTACTAAATAATTTAGACTAGGTATTTGCTGGTCTATGCGAAATACAACGGAAAGGAATTTGGGTCTTTGCCAATAAAATATTTTTATGCTGCCTGATATAGACATTGATTTCTTTTTCAGCCACAAGTCAAGATAACAGAAAACACAGATCTAAAATAGAAGGTGAATTTATTGTAAATTTAAAAACAGTACTCAAATTTCCAAAAAAAAACAAAAACAAAGATTGAAATCATTACATTCATCAGGTAAGATGAATCTAAAATGAGTTGAGTTAAATTTCACTGATAGTAGGTAAATAAATAATCAGCTGCTTACTATCATTATTACTTTTTATATTAAATTGGCCTACTCTTGACTTCAATCTAGTCCTGAGGACAGAGATGAGGTCGACGATAGAACGAGCTAACCCAAAAGAAGCCTATTAACTCGCGACGAAGGCAAAGGAAATTCTACTCCTTGTCTGTACGCATAATTAACGATGGCGATGTAGCAAAGCGCTTCGGGTTTATGGGATCCCACTGATGGGACTCAGGTCTTGTCTCTGTAGGCGCGGGGAATAGGCCATTATCCAACACGCGGGTAAAGTACGGATTGGTGCATGTCTCATCGTGTCCTTGAATATTTGGTTCTAAGTCATGCCATCATGTTTTCCTACACGGCTTTGAGAATAGTGACGAAAACATTAGAACAAAGTAAAGTGTCTATTGGGTTTAAACCTAGAAAATCATGGAACTCATTTTTAATTAATCTGATGAACGGACTGCACACTCAAAACCAAATCAAAAACAGAGAGCCCAATAATTCTTCCAATAACAAAAGCATAAAACTCCGTCACTTTTGTAGCCCCATCCAAAGAAATGGCCGTCGCGTTGACGATACTCGTTCCCGGGGCAATGATAAGCGAAATAAATGAGATATCTCCGTGCCGGGACAACGTCGATACCGGCCAGAATGAATTCCTTCTCGCGAGTAATTGTACGCTGACGTTACAGCGGTACAGCAGTAATTTCACTCGGGTAAAAAGTCAAACTGGCAAATGTTATTGGGTATATTAAGGGTTTAGTAAAGGTGCTTTTCCTAACTTTTCGGAGACAACACAGGTGTGATATAACGTGATGTTACAGTTAAACATGGATCCCCACGAGCACGTGGTCTAACACCTCCACACATTTCACAAATATGCGCCCAATGGAGCCAATGGAAGGCGCATTATCACACAATCATGCACCCTCCTGTCAACAACATTCAAAGAATTGTAGGAAATTAATCTATAAATTCAAAATGGCCGAAGTTAAATTTGGACACAACGCATGATTGGAGACTGCTTGTGGACTGACCATAGGATTTAAACTAAATAAGACTCTATTAACAATAACGATGACGAAAAAGTAAAAAAAGTATTCAATTGACTGAAGCTAAGCTACGAAAAGCTTAAATTGAAAATTATTGCAGGAATGCGTTACGCTTCGAAAACGATTGTAGCTTTGGGCCCTTTTTTTTGGGATGGGAAATCATCAAATGACCCTTCCCGCTCTGGGCGGAGCGGAAGGGAGTGTCAGACTTTTACTGACTAAACCCATGTTACTTCTTTTGCCTTTTGTGTTCCAGGGCCGCGGTATCTCTTTCGAACAGTCCCGCAGCCCTGGGAGGCATCGGCCCTTGGGGGCCCTCCGCCTCTGCTGACATCTCTTTAAGGCGCGCGTGGAACACGAACGCGCCCTCGACACGGCCTGTCGTCATAAAACGGACGGAAGGCGAGCTAGCCCATTATTCACCGTCCACAGGCCCGTACCTATGGTGGCCGAGAGCCACCACGTGGTCCCCGACGCCCAGAGCGTCTCCCGCGGTGGCTGGGACGTGAGGTTCTCTCCCTCTCACGTTCCGTCACCTACTTCGCTAGCATGACTGCTTCGCAGTTCCCTCTCGCTCCGAACCATGGCTTGAACCAGGGCCGGATGCGAGAGGTCACCGCCGCCAATCGCCGCTTCGAGGACATGGCGATGCTCCGCCCAAGCAGAGCAGACCTCCACGGTATGCTCCACCGTGTCCTCCGGGCGATCCTCGCAGTGGTGACACCCGGACGTTTCCTCCCGCCTGATTCGGTGCAGGTACCTCCCTTATCAACCGTGTCCGGTGAGGACCTGCGTCAGGTGGAAGGTGAGGGTGCCGTGGCGCCTCTCTAGCGTAACTTTGGCCCTTAAGGTGTATTATATTTTAACCAACTTATCTGTGCAGGCGGGAAATTATTTTATTTTCCGCTCCGCCCAGAGCGGGAGGAGTCATTTGATGATTTCCCACCCCCCAAAAAAAAAAAAAAAAAAAAAGGGCATTTATTTTGACAAGGCAGCTTGAACTGCACACTTAAAGTGGTCATACTGTAGTTGCAGATTGATAGTTTCGTTTGACAGGTCTCCGTCGAATGCAAACAATGCTTGATCAGTCGTTGCGAAGATTCTAATGGAGGCTTTTCTCCTGCAACCTATAATGTTCACAATACTAGAACACAGGTATCGCCCCTGCAACGCTTTTAATACAGAAGCTTTAAGGCAAAGATAGAAAACTCATGACTGCAAAAGCCAAAAATCTTCAAAATCTTCTATCATTTTCTTCCGCAATTTTAGTTCTGAAGGAAGTCAATAGTCATTTTAAACTTACTCTATCACTTACGGGATATCTTCCGTGAATTTGAAATAATTCTGAGCTCCCGATATTTCGACGCCGTTGCAAGCGCCATGATCGCGGGATAATTAACAAAACTCTTTCTAATTCTTCTTAGCGTGTCGATAACAATTTAAATTGAGTCAGCCCAAAATTTGGCGACGAGTTTGGCACTTTCAGTACCGTCCATCAACTCTTGTGATGTGTAAGCAACAGTCAGGACACGATGTCAAGTATCCCATAGTTTGTGGGGCAACACCACATTTACACTCTCTAATTGAAAATCACGAAAGATATTAATGTAAGTTTAATTATAAACACATTATTAGCTTAAAACAACAGTTATTTTGTCAATAAATAAAGTTGATAAGTATCAAAATCCCTAGTAACACGTTTCTGTCTAGCATATTATAATTTTTGTGTATCGTCATTCTTTATCACGGTCTTAATAGACAGAAATTCCCAATTACAATTACAATAATATTGACAGCAGCTGTATAATCTTTTTATCACTCACGTATATGATCCAAAATGCGTCGTACCTCATAGCCAGAATAAATTGATTTACGTAACAGAATAAAAAGCTGCACGAGCGTGAAAAAAATTTTTGCAACTTTATTTTACTATAACCAAATTGATTTTTACTTTTACCTTACTTTAATTTTGCTGTTTTTATAGGAATGTGTGCCTAGGCGCTTTTTAGTTACTCCTGAATAAAAAAAAACATTATTTCAAAATAATTGTGTTATGGGGTTTTAATACATATTTAAGATAGGTTTACTTAAATGTCATTAGTGCAATATTTTAATTATGAAATCTAGACCAGAAAAAGTGATTCATCTGGTCCTCTCTCCCCGCTGTTCCCCTATATCCACATAGTCCTGCTATCTTGTTCATTCTGTCTGAAAAACATTATGAAAATGAACATTAAAAAAATAACAAGAAGGAGAAATACTTGATAGCTTTATATCTTTTGCTACTGGCAGTGTATTGCAATTATCATCTGCCTAGCCTTTCCACAACTATGTTGGGGTGGAGCGTCAATGTATGAAAAAAAAAAAAAAACTAATTAATCTTAATGGAACTAATACCAAAAGTTGTGTCTATGTATAGATATCCCAAAACCAAAATACTTTTAAAATTGGACCTTTAGAAATACTGCCCCAAGTCACTTGAAGTTTGAGTAATTTCGAAAACATCAAGTATTTTCTATATTGGTTTTCTTAATTGGACTATCTTTTATTAGACTTAAAATAAATAAATCAACTTGTGTAAAGATCAGTCTGTCAACATTATCACCAAGCACATCACTATTACCCCCCGCGACCCCGCTAATTACTCGTGAAAAAACGGAAAATATTCGAATTTTAGTGAGCGCCAACCGTTGCACCGAGACGGTCGCACTATTGTTTTACGAGTGAATTCATTTAAAATGTCGATGTCTACTCTTCGTAGTGATTTACAGTGCCCTTTGTTTGGTCATGGACGTGATTTAAAATCGAATGTTTTACCCACATATGAAGATATTATACTATGTTATACTTGGCTGAGTCGAGGTAAGCAGAAACAGTATCGTCATCTGGCTACTGACACTTGCAAAGAGCTTTCTGAGAAATTGTTGTTGGTGTGGCAAACAGCATCAATTCCTACTATTGAATTTCGCTCAATAGTAAAAAGGATTAAGGCCTATCATGACAAATACCGGATTTTACTCAAACCTTATAAGTCAAGAAAAAACGTCAAGGCATATCAAGAGCGTCTTAAGTTATTTAAAGAAGAAGCACAATCTTTATTTGATATTGCAGCATGTAAATGTGAAAGTTTCAATTTATGCAAATGTCCTAAAGAATCGAGAGTACCTATTTTAGAAAGACAGTTTTTAATTGACCAACGTTCCGAGCGAAAAATGGGTATCGGAAGAACCGATTTAAAAACTTCTGCACAAAACGTCAAAAGGCTCTTGAGAAAGCGACCATATGAAGTGAGACCAGCAAATTGCACTGATAAGCCGGGTTCGCCTTCTGAACACAGTATTAATAGGCAACCATTTTTGCTTGACATCTCATCATCTTCCATCGAGTCGAGCGACGAGCAAAATCAGGACAAGTTACCTTTGGAACCCTCGTCGTTAGTATCTCCTGAAGCCATCCAGAAACGTAATATGATCTCATTGGGTACTGTTGCTCTGACGGCAGACCGATACGGTGTCTCAGATAGAGCTGCAGCAGCTATAGTATCAGCGGCATTTCAAGACGTGGGTTTAATAACAAAAGATAATTCGACTAACATCGTCGATCGGAGTAAAATCAGACGAGCCCGTGACCTGCAGCGACAAACTTTAATAAATGAACCAATAATACTCCAAAATACGTCGTTTGGTTTATACTTTGATGGGCGCAAAGACAAAACTTTGACTATTATAGATTCTTCGAGAAGGAAAATAGTTGTGGAGGAGCATATCAGTTTGGTCAAGGAACCGAACTCAGAATACATGGGACACATTGCGTTATCATCCGGACGAGCAACAGTTGTGAGTAAAAAAATAATGGACTTTTTACACGAGCAGAACGTAGATTGTGATAACATGGTGGCGATTGGTTGTGACGGTACAGCGGTCAATACAGGAGCAAAAGGAGGAGTGATACGATGCATAGAAAATACTTTACAAAGACCGTTACAGTGGTTCATATGCCAGTTACACGCCAATGAACTAACGTTGCGCCATTTGTTTGAGAAACTGGATGGTCCTACTACTGGACCGCGAAGCTTTATAGGACCAATAGGTAAAGATTTAAAAGATTGCGAGATGCGGCCATTAGTAACATATGAAACAATCAGTTGCACTCTACCAGATATTTCTAATACAAGGGATTTAAGCACGGATCAGTTGTACCTCTTTGACATTTGTAAAGCTATTGATTTGGGTCATTGCAGTCAAAGTTTATCCAAAAAGAATCCCGGCAAGATCGTTCATTCCAGGTGGCTTACCATGGCAAACCGACTACTCAGACTGTATGCCTCGACGACGTCTCCTACTGAAAACCTGGTACACCTGGTAACATTCATTTTGAAAGTTTACGCTCCAATGTGGTTTTTCATCAAAACGAAACCTACTTGCAATTATGGTGCGAAACATTTACATCAAACCATTGTTCTTTCGAGGTACCTCCCTGAACACTTACGAAAGATAGTAGATCCAGTAATTCAAAGAAATGGCTTCTTTGGCCATACAGAGAACGTTTTGTTGGCTATGTTGGCTGACGAAAGAAAACAAAACAGAGTTTTGGCACTGCGAAAAATCCTTAAGTCGCGCGATTCAGCCATTAGGGGTGTGAGGGAGTTTAAAGTTCCTAATTTAAATTTTAAGGCTGAGGACTATATTGACATCGTCATCTGGAATGATGTAGCAGTCACCGAGCCTCCAGTTCTTAAAAACGTAAGCACAAACATCATTCTGGAGTGTATTGAGAAACCGGAAAAAATTGATGATTTTATAATACCACTTCTGAAAAAATACCCTTGTCACACTCAAGCTACAGAAAGGTGCGTAAAAATAGTGACAGAAGCCTCTGCTGCAGTGTGTGGTCCGATTAGAAGAGATGGGTTCATAAGAACACGTCTTCAATCACGCAAAATAATGCCGGTTTTCGAGACTAAGAAACATTTCAAAATTAATTGATTTTCCATTTTTTAGGTATTTTTCTCTGTTTATGAACCACATAATTTGCTATGAATAGATAAATGGGGTTATTTATATTGTTATTCTGATAGTTTTTAAGCAAATAAACGTAATTTTAATATAAATTTACTGTTTTATTAAACTACAACGAACATCAGAATATTGTCAAATAAAGTGTATTTTTCCAAATTTCAGAGGGCTTGGGGCAGTATTTTCTTAAATATACTAAGCAATTTAATTATACAGTTTTTTAACTTATTAGAACTGACAACTTTTGGCAACAGTTCTATTTCGAAATTCGAAAAAAAAAATTGACGCTCCACCCTAAATTTGTTGGGGTCGGCTTCCAGTCTAACCGGATGCAACTGAATACCAGTATTTTACAAGAAGCGACTGCCTATCTGACCTCCACAACCCAGCTAGCACTGGGTAACACGATACCCTTTGGTAAGACTGCTTGTCAGACTTTCGAGCCACTGACTGCCTTAACGACTGTCAAAAATTTACAAATGACAGCCGGGACCCACTTAACGTTCTTTCCGAGGTACCTACGGAGGAAACTCGGTAAGTAATAGGTGGTCACCCATCCATGGACCAACCGAGGCATTTCACTTTCGCATTTATCATAAAACTATTGCTTTACTTTTATTGTTTGTTATAAACTTGAGAAAAAAAATACCTAAATAATTTCATCATATTATTCATAAACGCTAGCTTAGCTTTGTATTATCAAAATATGTTGGAAATTGTGATGTAACACCAATAATTTCACAGACTAAGTACAGATCTTCCAGAAAAACTACGCGCTTCGACAATGATTGTCTTTATTCGGAAATACAAACCGTAAATAATACCGTCAATAATAAAAACTGAAGTAAATGATACCGTGACTATTGATAGAGAAGAATGGGAGAAAAAAACATGTTACGCTGACCCCAAATAACATGGGACAAGAACAGAAAGAAGAAGATTCAGTAATACGAAAGCGCGATGATGACATCAAATACCAGTCTGCACTAAAAGTATAGGGAATGGAATATTTCCACTGTTCCTGTCATATTAAAATCTTTTTACTTGAAAACTCCTTGGTTTTAAAAATCGAATACCATTTATTTATTTAAAAAAAGATTCTCGGTCTTGTCACAAGGTTTTGTCAAACTTGTTTAGTCGTTGAGAAAATGGAATTGACTCGAGAAAATTCAAGAGCGATGATTTATTATGACTTTCGAAGTGGTTTCACACAAAAACAGTGTGTTCATCGGATGATTTCTGCATTTGGTGATGAAGCCCCATCCAAAACCACAATTTATCGCTGGTTTGCTGAATTTCAACGTGGACGTGTCAAGCTCAGTGATAATCCCCGCCAAGGTCGTCCAAAAACTGCAGTCACCCAAGAAAACGTTGATGCTGTGCGTAAGCTGATTGAGGAAGATCGACATGTGACATACCGCGAAATTCAGGCAACTTTAGACATTGGCATGAGTCAAATACAAATAATCTTGCATGAACAATTAGGTGTAAAAAAGTTGTTTTCCGGATGGATACCGCATTCGCTCTGTGAAGAGCAAAAAGCGGCTCGCGTTACTTGGTGCGTCAGAACTCTCGAAAGATTCCACGCAGGATCCTCAAATGCTGTATACAACATTGTATCAGGTGACGAATCCTGGATATACGCGAACGAACCCGAAACAAAACACCAGTCACGAGTTTGGGTGTTCGAAAATGAGTTAAAGCCAAGAAAAATTGTTCGTTCACGGAGTGTTGCAAAAAAAATGGTGGCCACGTTTGTCTCCAAAACCGGCCATGTTGCGACTATTCCTCTTGATAGACAAAGAACGGTTAATGCAGAATGGTATGCTAGCATTTGTTTGCCACAGATCGTTTCTGAACTCCGTAAAGAGAACTGCAACCGCCACATCATCCTCCATCACGACAATGCGAGTTCTCACACCGCGCACAGAACAAAAGAGTTTTTAGAGCAAGAAAACATAGAATTATTAGACCATCCGCCGTACAGCCCCGACCTAAGCCCTAATGATTTTTATACTTTGCCTAAAATAAAGAATAAAGTGCGTGGTCAGAGATTTTCATCACCTGTAGAAGCTGTGGACGCCTACAAAACGGCCATTTTGGAGACCCCAACTTCCGAATGGAGTGGTTGCTTCAATGATTGGTTCCATCGTATAGAAAAATGTGTCAAATTTCGCGGAGAATACTTCGAAAAGCAATAAATACATTTTAAATGAGTAATGTTGTGTCACTTCCTTGATTCCCGAAATTTTCAGTGCCGCCCTCGTAAATAAATATTGTTACAACCGTGGAAGTACTTCTCTATTTTAAATTTTCTTGGTGAGAACATAGATGAACTCTATTTCATTCGAACACTTGTGACAGATGAGATGCAATAATACAAAAACAATACAAAACAAAGAAGCTTTGCCTTTGTGGAGGGGGGGGGGGGGGTGTCACTCTGTTGGTGAGTGTCAGTTTGTCCTTTTTTACACGTGTTTCACGTACGCCACGGACCACGAGCATGCTTCAATTTTCCTTAATTTACTAACGGAAAAAGTATATTTTAGTTGATACGTACGCGACGTCAAGGCATGTTGCTAGAGCCTCGTATGTATCTCAGGAACATGGGACACGTCCAGCTTTATCGACGAGTCAATGTAATATTTACCTTATATTTTCCTTTAGATGGGTGCCAAGATTGGAAAAAGATCTTCATTCGGTACCTCATTGAATTAGGTAGTTAATTCTTTAACTGTATCAAATTCAAATATATTTAATTCAATCTATTTCAGATCATATAAGTATAAATTTGACATAAAAAATAATAATATTATAAAATCAAAATCTCCGTTACAACTAGCACAAACATAATCAAGTAAATAATCTGATCAATCTGATCGTTGGTGTAGTGGTCGCAAGCACCACTGCTGAGCATGAGGTCCTGGTTTAGGCTTCCCCCCTATTACATGGGACTTAAACATAACTGGTGAAATGTGGGCGTACTTTAGGTACACTTCTGCCTAACTTTTCATTGATTGGATAGCTGGTGGATACCGGTGGCTAGTGGTTCTACTTTTAGTGTATTTAGATTCTACACACGCTTCTACATTCACAAAGGATTATTAAGGACAAACAGCAACTGAAAGACTGCTATACTATGAATTACTAGAAATGTCCTTGGAGCAAGTACCGACAACGACTGTCAAACTTTCAAGCTTCAACTGCATGTAACGACTGTCTTAGATATTCATAGAGCAAGTTGGACCGACTGTTTTGAAGCACTGGCTCTTGAAGTGTAACTGTATGATCTAACCCGGTCACCGAAGTCTACAAGAATGCAACTGCAGATAATAAGGATTTAAATTCAAGGTTATTTTTAAAACCAATAGTGCATCGTACACCGCAACGGCAACCACAGCACAGCACTGCAACGCGGCTGATTGCCGTCCGTTCCCATTTCATTATTTTCATTGGCTTTGCCGTTTTTTTTCGCCAGTTTGCAGTTGCGGTCTGTACTTACTAAACTGTATTTTCTTTGGATATCCGTCTTAATCTGCTTTACTGGTAACTCATCATCATCTGCCTAGCCTTTTCCCAACTATCTTGGGGTCGACTCCCTGTCTAACCGGATGCAGCTGAATACCAATATTTTACATGGAGCGACTGCCTATCTGACCTCCACAACCCAGTTGGTCTACTGGGTAATACGATATCCTTAGTAAGACTGGTTGTCAGAGTTTCGGGCCACTGACTACCCGTAACGACTGTCAAAGATTTACAAAATGACAGCCGGGACCAACGGCTTAACGTACTTTACTGGTAACTGAAAAACTTATATTTATAAATAATATATTACTTTAATATCGGAGTGCGTATGTGCAAGAGATGTGAACCGTAGCAGCTAGATAGCGTTATGAAGTGTCTGCCTACAACCATGGAGAAAAGTCGTGAATTTATCTATTTATGTTGGATCTAGGGCTGTGATTAATTCTAGAACTCTAAAAACTCCAAATCTATACTAATTCTATATATCTATACTAATAATAAAGCTAATAATATAAAGCTGAAGAGTTTGTTTGTTTGTTTGTTTGCTTGAACGCGCTAATCTCAGGATCTGCTATCCCGATTTCATTTTCCGAGAACAATTCTTTCAGTGATCGATAGCCCATTTATCGAGGAAGGCTATAGGCTATATAGCATCACGCTAAGACCAATAGGAGCGGAGCACTAATGAAGAATGATTCAAAATCGGGGGATATTTTTTCCCTATTGAGAGCTTCCGCTGCGTGCGCTGCGTAAACGGTTAAAGTTTCGCAAAAATCATGTATTACAGAATTATTCCTCTTTAAAAGTTCTAAAAAAAAGTCCGCGACAGCATATGTCTATCTTTTAAGGTTAGCTCACTATAACCTTTTTTATGCTAACCAAATTTGTTCTAAAATAATGCATTATTTACGGAGGTGTTTTTATAAACATGATATTAATCCTTATCCAAATAAATACGTTACTCATCACAAGTATTTCATTTAAAACAAAATTGCCCTGTGCATCTTTCGATTTAAGTGAATATCTTAAGAGCTGTCGCAGTTTTAAAATAAAATCACAGCAAAATAATGATCGAAATAATAAAAATCTTTTTTGACAAGTGATTACTCAAACATCAGTGTAGCCCTGGCTCTTGTACTATTAGTTCCTGTATCACAGCAGCCAAACTTCTCAATTTACAGAGAATGTATAAAAACGATAAACAAAAAAAATTACACACTTTATAAGATAATTATGGCATGCATTAAAAGTGTTTAACGGCAACATTATGTCCTAAATTCTATATTATATAACAAATTAAACGAAAAACAAATATAATAAGACTTGGCAGTCATGAAGCCAAGAATAAGGTAAATATGTACTTACTACAATTGGACTACAAAGGCACTTAAAACATAATGACACTTCATGTATAATCCTCTACCTCACAAAAAAATACTTTTTCCTTACTCACTACACCGCACACACACACTCCCACATCACTCACCCATCACTCACTCTCTCTTCACTTACACACATTCCTCTAATTCACCACTCATATTAACACACATACCTACATCCACACCACATGTCTTTAAGCTTACCAACAAACCCTAGCATTTGTAATGGTACCTGGTATTTGCACGCCATATTATGTGGCAAACATGTCTGAACGATTTTTTTTTCTTTTATAATACATATGTTATCCTACATTCACTTTTATTATTGTATGTGACACATGTTTGAGCAAATAAATATATCTTATCTTATCTTATCTTATCTTACCTACTTCATCTGTAGAGCAGAGACACGCAAATATCCTAAGATGGATCAGAATGTAAATGGCTGCACACTATCCCCTGAGATACAGGTTCCCGCCTATTTCAGAGGGTAGTGTCAAAACTATGTGAACCTCGTTATAACCACCACACAAAAACAATTGTAAAAATTTCATGTAGGTACCTACAAAATTGTAATTTGTTTTAATGGTGAGAAATAAACAATTTTTATTTTATTTTATTTATTCATAATTACCCTGTGCACTAATGAAAACTATGGTGGTGCCAATTGTGAAAAACCAGACTGGTGATATTTCTGATAAATCCAACTACAGGCCGATACCACGGTAGCAGGCTGCTAGTGTAGTGCTTGATAGTTTGCTCAACAGACAACTTGATAAGTACCTGAACATCAGTGACAACCAGTTCGTTTTCAGGCCGAGAGTCTCCACTGAGATAGCCATCTTGTATGTGAAACAAACTGTCAAGTTCTACACGGAACGACAATCGTCAATTTATGCTTGTTTCCTCGATTTATCGAAGGCTTTTGATTTGGTTAGTTATGATATCTTGTGGCGGAAATTGAAAGATATATCCCTGCCAACTGAACTCAACAGAATCTTTCAACTTAGGTATCATAATCTGGTCAATGTCGTTCGATAGTCAAATGCTTATTCTGAGCCGTACAGGTTGCAGTTTGGGGTGAGGCAAGGGGACTAACCGTTTTTTTTTTTTTGTTTCCGGTGTGGAAAATCCACACGGAGTCCTCCGCCCTGGGGCGGGCGGAGGGGTCTGTCGGACTCTAGCCGACTAAAAACCACCCCGGTGTTCCCTTCCCACACTTGCACCGGGGATCATGGGAACTAGTGCGCCTTCCACGATCCCCGGCTAGTCGGCCCGCTACCGCGGGCCTTCTCAAGTCTGCGGGGAGAGTGAGGTGTCCTCCCCCCGGTACGCCATTAGGGGGGCGCGCGGAACACTACGCGCCACCACCTCGGGTCCAGTTATACGGGCAGCGGACGTCCCCAAGTCCGCCGTCCCTCTGCACCCGTCTGTCGCCTTGGCAGATGGGCCGCGAGAACTGCTACGCATGACATTCGCGACCCATCCAGCGCAGCCCGTCTCCGGGCACCAAACGTCTTTGGCGATGTCCGAGCTCACCTGAGACATCGCCACCACTCGTGAGGGCCGTGCAAAGCGACGACGATAGACTCCCCGGTCTATCGCCCGCTGGCACCTCCTAGGGCGGCATCAGGTCGCCATGATGCCTCCTCCGCCGCCCCGTCCTCCTGCGACGAATCGCGTCAGCGAGGGAGTCTTCCTCCCTGACGCGCTCCGCCGCCTCCTTCTGCGAGATAACGTCCTCGCAGAAGGACGCTACCGCCTCCCATGCCCCCCTGCTGTCGACCATGGCCTTGGCCACGGCTGGCAAAGAGAGGTCTGCCCCGATTGCTGCTACGAGAGCACGGCGCTGCACCACCCAAGCAGGACAATGCTCAAGGGTGTGAAGCGCCGTGTCCTCGTCGCAGCCGCACTGGTGACACACGGGAGTCACCTCCCGCCTAGCCATTTTGTGCAGGTATTTGCCAAAGCAGCCATGCCCTGACAACACCTGCACTAGACGGAAGGACAACGTCCCGTGTCGCCTCCGTACCCACTCCTCCAGGATCGGCTGGATAGCGCCCACGGTCCAGTGACCTGCACTGGGCGTCTCCAGCCTCACCCTCCAAATCCTGAGGGTTTGGGATTGGGCCTCCCTACGCCACCTCATGACCAGCTCTGGCGGCGGGCGTCTGCCGCTCTCCGCCTGTAGGTCTGCGCCACGCCGGTAGACTTCGGCGAGCACCTGTGCCTCCAGATCCCACGGGGGTGTGCCCGCGAGGGCGCACGCCGCTTCCGCAGATACGGTGCGGTATCCGCGTATGACCCTGACCGCCATGACTCTCTGTGGCCTCCGCAGTAGAGCCTTGTTCTTGGCAGACAGGGACTCCGCCCACACCGGGGCCCCGTAGAGCGCCATTGAGCGAACCACCCCCGTGTACAGCCGTCGGCAAACCGCGTTCAGTCCGCCCAGGTTCGGCAACAGCCGGCTGAGGGCGGACACCGTGCCGATCAGCTTCGGCGCAAGCTGAGCAAAGTGCTCGCCGAAGTTCCACCTACGGTCCAAAACCAGACCCAAGTATTTCATGCTTGCCCTTACCGCTATTATTGCACCACCAATAGTGAGGTGTGCGCCAGCCGGTGGCCGGCGTCGGGGGGCATGAAATACCAGGGCCTCCGTCTTTTCGAGCGCCACCCTGAGACCCAGTGCCTCGATTCGCCCTACGACGAGGGACGCACCCTCGACGGCTGAGCGTGCCGCTTCCTCGTAGCTCCCTCCCCGGGCCGTGACGAGAGTATCGTCAGCGTAGCAAATGATGCCTTGCCCGGGGGAGAGCAAACATCGCAAGGCCCAGTCGTAGCCTATGTTCCACAAGAGCGGTCCCTAAACCGACCCCTGTGGAACACCGCACACGATGGGCCTGCGTACGACTTGGCCGTCACGACCCTCGTAGCAGACGAACCGCCCCTGCAGGTAGTCTGCTACTAGCTGCCTCAGGTAGATGGGCACCTGATGGTATCGGAGCGCCTCGTCGATACAGCTGAAAGGCAGAGTGTTAAACGCGTTGGCGATGACTAAAGACACCGCCAACAACACCCCGCCATGAGCAACTGCATCCTTCGCTTCAGCCTTGAGGCGCAAGATGGCGTCAATTGTTGATCGAGGGTTGTCTCGACCTCCCTCAACCTCTCCGCAGCCTCCTTCTGTGAGATGACCGTTTCACAGAAGGAGATCACCGCATCCCACGACTCTGTGCTCCCGACCATCGCGCGAGCGACGGCCGGCAGCGACAGGTCGGTTCCCACTACTGTCACGAGGGCACGGCGCGGCTCCTCCCATACGGCACACTCTGTCAGCGTATGCCGCGCCGTGTCCTCGAGACAATGGACGCAGTGATGACACCGAGCGTCCGGCTCTCTGTTTATGCGACACAGGTACTTCCCGAAACGAACATGCTCTATGAAATATTACTATGTAAAAAAACGAGATTACAGCAAGGAAAATATTGATCTTTTTAGGAAATGTATCTCCAGTCTCAGTTTCTCTGATGTATACGAAGCGGATGACGTAAACAAAAGTTTTAATTCATTTTTTGATTTGTTTAAACTATTTTACGATCTATGTTTTCCAATAGTCAAAAGAAAAATGTATACAACTACTAGACCAAAGTGGATTACACGAGGAGTAAAACGTTGTAGCAGAACTAGGCGATCGTTATTGTGGAAGTATAGGCTAACACGAGATAATAATTCCAAAATCGCTTTTAAAAATTTCTCGAAAAGATACCAAAAAGTAATTAAATTAACACAGAAAGCGCAAAACAGCTATTTTATTGGAACGAGTACCAACAAATCTAGGGCTACTTGGAAGGTTATTAATTCAATAAAACCTAACTTTCCTAAAGCAGATATTAATTTCATTAATGTCAATAATAGGCGTGTTAAAAACCCAAAAAAGATAGCGCAACTCTTTAATGACTATTTCATAGACTCGGTTCAATCGAATAGTAGTACTCGTCAAGCAAATAATAAGTTTAGCGTGTCTGGTTCGAACAAATCTTTGTTTATGGCGCCAACCATACCGGAAGACATTATTTCAATAATAAACAGTCTGAAAAACACCAACAGCACAGGCTATGATGGCATTGATACCAGAGTAGTAAAAGCAGTTTCTCCTCATATAGCCCCCATATTAAGTAACATTATAAATAATTGTATTCAAAATGGTATTTTTCCCGAAAAGTTAAAAGTTTCTATAGTCAAGCCAGTACATAAAAAGGAAGACAAAACTGATATTTCTAATTACAGGCCTGTAGCGCTAATACCAATTTTTTCTAAAATTTTTGAGAAAGTCTTTTATAATAGTATTTATAATTACTTGGAAAAGAATAACATATTTTGTAAGGAACAAATGGGCTTTAGGAAAACTAAAACCATTAATATGGCTGTATTTAATTTCCTTGAGAAAATACACCGTGACATGGACAGTAGAAAGCCAGTGATGGCTATGTATATGGATATGACCAGGGCTTTCGACTATGTGGATCATAAAATACTATTAGCTAAGCTTTATAAATATGGCATTAGAGGTAACGTGCTCAAACTCATCGAGTCTTATTTGGAAAATAGAAGGCAAATAACTCAGATCAGTCAAATAAACGCAAAGTCCAGAACTGAAGTAGTATACTCCTCTAGTTCCAGAATACTTGCTTGTGGTGTGCCGCAAGGTTCTGTATTAGGACCATTGCTGTTTATATGTTACATCAATGACTTTCCCCTAGTAATCAGACATCAAATGTCCCTTTTCGCTGACGACAGCACAGTTATCTATGACACGAACAACACGGAAGACATAGAAGAAGAGATAAACACTAGCCTTAATTCTATTATTAATTGGTTGACTGCTAATAACCTTATCATAAACCTTAATAAAACTAAATTTATGAATTTTAAACTAAGACAAAATGAAAAATCACGCATTCAAATAAATTATAATGAAACTCGAATACTTGAAACGAACGTAACAAAATTTCTGGGGCTTTTTATTGATAACGATATGTCATGGAGAACGCAAATAAGCAATGTATGTGGCAAACTTAGTAAGTTTTCCTATGCTCTTTATATGCTGGGTAAAATTGTAAATAAGACCGCACTACTGGCGGCTTATCACGGTTATGTTGCGTCTACTCTGCGGTATGGACTTATATTTTGGGGTAATGCCTATAAGGTTCATGATGTACTAATCGCACAGAAAAAGTGTATTAGAGCTATATGCAAAATAAAATCCACAGAGTCATGCAAGCAACATTTTAAAAATTTAAAAATATTAACAGTACCGTCACTTTATGTTTATGAATTATGTATTTTTGTCAAAAACAATATGTACTTGTATGAATCTGTTGAAAGTCTACGTCGCTCAGATAAATTGCACACATTGCCTACTAAAACAGAGTTTATGTATAAAAGTGTGTTTGCAATGGCACCCAGATTGTACAATAAAATTCCTAAGCAAATTAAAGAGTGTAAAAGCCTCAATGAATTTAAAAACAGACTTTCACAATTATTGATAGACAAAGTATACTACTCTGTTAGCGAATTTCTAAATGACAAACTGTTATAATTTTGACATTTTATTAATTAATTCTATTTGCCATTGACATTTCTTATATTGACATAACTCTGACATTTGATGCATGGAATTTTAATATTGACATAGATGACATAAAATTTTTTAGTTTGTTGTTTTGTGTTATTTGATGATTTTAATTATTTAGTGAACCAAATTGCATTGTTATTAATTGATTTTATTTTATTTATTTTGATTTTATTTATTAGATGACATAAAATTTTTTAGTTTGTTGTTTTGTGTTATTTGATGATTTTAATTATTTAGTGAACCAAATTGCATTGTTATTAATTGATTTGATTTTATTTATTTTGATTTTATTTATAGATTTTTTATTAGTTATTGTAATTTTTTGAAGCAATTTTTTTATGTACCTAATTGGAGAAACATTTTGTATGCCTAACGGCGGGACATAGACAGTTTCTGAATTTTATATATTATACCACCTAATGTTTACTTATGTTCACAAAATAAATGAATTTGAATTTGAATTTGAATTTGAAACAACCATGCCCCGAGAATACCTGCGTCGCCCAAAATGACAGGGAGCCGTGCCTCCTCTCGAGCCATTCCTCGAGCACTGGTCGGATCGCCTCGATGGTAGCGAAGCCGGCGGTAGGGCGTAAAAGCCTCTGCCGCCACTCCGCCACCAAGACCTCGCGGAGCTGGGACCGACGCAGATCGATCTCTCGCTGCAACGGTCCACCGCCCCGCGCCCACGCCTCCTCGCGCCACCGGTACAGTGACGCGAGGACTCTCGCCTCTAGGTCCCAGGGTGGCGACCCGGCCAGTGCATAAGCCGCCTAACCTCGCCCAAGCTCTTCAACCTGTACGTCAATGTGCTCATAGAGGAATTTAGTCGGTTGCCACATTGACGATGTGTGTCTCAATAATGTCAGTTACGCGGACGACATAGTGCTGCTGAGTGCTTCTGAGTGAATGCATGGTCTTTCAGGCCAGAGGAAAATGCCTTTTGTAAAGGAGGAAAATGTATTTTGACTTTTCATTTATTGTCCTTGAAATAAAACGTATTAAATTTTCTTTTATCAAAATGTATCGATCAAATCTGCATCCAACTTACTACATCACTAATTCAGTAGCGTAGAACTTTAAAGAACGAAATAGATACTATTTTCTTCAACTCAGTCGTCGTTCTAGTACTAGCAGGCGTGATGTTATGTTTACTCTACAGAGTAAACCTCAGTGGCCATTATGTCGCGCAAAAGTCCAGTCGCGCAAAAGTCCATTCGCGCAAAAGTCCGTTCGCGCAAAAGTCCAATCGCGAAAGTGGGGTCGCACATGTGTCCTTCTCGCGAATGTTTTTCGCGCAAGTGTCCCAGATCCCCATAAAATTATGTGGACCACCACTTAAAAGAATGGAACATTTTAAATATCTTGGTATCTTGGTGGTGGTGGTTTTGGTCTATGTTGCCCTCTGATCTGAAGGATGATGCAGACATTGAGAGGGAGCGCAGAGCGTTGTTTGTGAGGGCGAATATGTTGGCCGGCAGGTTTGTTCGTTGTACCAGTGAAGTGAAGACGACTTTGTTCAGAGCATATTGCACAACTTTCTACTCGAGCAACCTATGGGTCTCATACACGCAAACACAGTACAATGCCGGTTCACTATCCATTTGCATAAAATGTTAAGACCTAATATAACTTAGCATAATTTTGTTTGGCATAATTATATTTTCGCATAATATAATTACGCATAACAGCTTACGCATAATTTTTTAAGCATAATTTCTCTAACCATAATAATGATGAAGCATAATATTCTAAAGCATAAAGTTCTAAAGCATAACTTTTTTATACGCCCTAGATTTTTTGCCCGAAGAGGATAATTATACCAATTTATTTCGACGATTGGAAAAAAGCCATATCTCCTGAATCAGGTAATAAATAACATATTAATATAATATACCGTATTAAACAATTTTGTGGGTTTTTTTTTCGCTGTAGGAAGCATGAAGCAAGCAAGCATACACCATGCAAGCAAGCATACAGCATGCAAGCAAGCATGCAAGCAAGCATGCAAGCAAGTATGCAAGCAAGCATGCAAGCAAGCATGCAAACAAGCATGCAAGCAAGCATACAAGCAAGCATGCAGCAAACAAGCAAGCATGCAGCATGCAAGCAAGCATGCAGCATGCAGCATTCAAGCGAGCATGCAATATGCAGCAGGCAGGGTTTCTGTCACGGCTCCGGCGCTGCGGGCCTCCGGCGGTCCCACGCGTGCTAATCGTCGCAGACGGCTTTCGCTCACCACCGCAGCTTCGGCTTGTTGGCTGGCTTCGCCGGCCAGCCTCAGCCGCGGCGGCTCGCTCGCAGCCACCTGCTCCTCAGCCCGCGGGCCGCCTCGCCCCTACGCGCCTACGCGATTTTAAATTACACTCTAGGGGTAGGACAAACAAGACTACGTGGAGTCGGTTTTGCAGCAATTCGGTTCTGTCACTAACTTTTGTTGCACAGCATAATAAATTTTTAACCAACAATATTTTGTATGCCTAAATATTATTATGCTAATAGTCATTAGGCCTACTAACGTTATGCGAATCAAATTTATGCCAAAACAAATTAGTCTTTAAGATGATTATGCCAACATAAAATGTATGCCTAAAAAAATTATGCCGAAGTATTATTATGCCAAAACAAATTGTGCCAAAATCATTATGCCGAAGTATATTAGGACAAAGAACATTATGCGAAAAGAAGGGATCCCTACAATGCCCTGCGTGTGCAATATAATAATGCGTTTAGGGTGCTGATAAGGCTGCCCCGATTTTGTAGCGCATCAGGGATGTTCGCCGAGTCGCAAGTAGACTGTTTTTACACGACTATGAGAAAGCGGTGCACATCCCTGGTGCGCAGCGTTCGGGTCCGTTTCAGCGGCATCCTGAGGGTATTCGCGCAGAGGTTTGATTGCCAGTACCTCAACCATGGCTGTATGGTTCATTTGCTGAGCAATCGAAATATTTAGTGTTAGATACGTACCTGTTGTTAGTTTAAGATGTATTATGTTGTTATTGTATTATTTTTATTGTGTTTGTGTTATTAAATTATGTTGAATTTTATTATCCTAAAAATAAATGATGATTGAAATAAATTATTCTATTGCGGGTTGGCAGATGGTCGCGTGTCTTAGAAATTAGAAGACAGGTTTCCTTTTTCCTTCTCCATTTTGATGGTGATGAAATAATTTACGTTTAATGCCTTACCAAGTTCGAACCTACAGCATGTAGTATTTATTCTAATCCTCATTTTTAGTAAATGTATTTTGATTTTTAAAGTGTATAGGTATGTCTACATATTTACGTGATAAAAGCATCACGGCACGAATACGAACGAAGTCAAAATTATCTTTTATCAACCCCTATGCAATCAATTCAGGGGCGCATAATTGAACCTCCTCACGTCCCAGCCGCCGCGGGAGAAGCACCGGGCGTCGGGGGCCACGCCGTGATGGCTCTCGGCCACCGTAGGCGCGGGCCTGTGGACGGCGAGTAATGGGCTAGCTCGCCGTCCGTCCGTCGTATGACGACGGGCAGGCCGTGTCGACGGCGCGTTCGTGTTCCACGCGCGCCTCAAAGAGATGTCAGCAAACGGGAGGGGCCCGCAAGGGCCGGTGCCTGCCAGGGCTGCGGGACTGTTCGAAAGAGATACCGCGGCCCTGGAACATAAAGGGCCAATGAAGGAACATGGGTGGTTTTTAGTCAGTAAGAGTCTGACACTCCCTTCCGCTCCGCCCAGAGCGGGAGGAGTCATTTGATGATTTCCGACCCCCCAAAAAAAAAAAAAAAAAAAGGGGCGCATAATTCCATCTTTCTCACCGAAAACTTTTACCTGATGGAGCAGATACATAGCTGTTAAGTCACTTTGTCTCTATGTAAGGATTAATTTATTATTATAGATATATCTTATCTCAAAGCTCAAGGCTAGACTCGTTATGACCTTGGTTGCCAGACCTATCAGCATAACAACGTGTGAAAGGGAAAACCAACATGTTAATCAAACAAAGATGTAATGACGTCCGTTTTATATTTTTTTATATTAATAATTTTCTATATGCCTACATATGGGTAACATAGATGATATGATAAGACAGGAAGATGAAATATTTGAAATATTTATTTTGTTCTAGCCTGCGCGCATACTTTTATATTTTTGTAGTGTTTATTATATTCCCCATAGTTGTTTTATATTATAATCCAAATACTGTTTATTTAATTTATTTTTTTCCTAATTCATAAAATCAAATATTTATGCTGTCTTGATTTCCGTACGTTTTTTTTTTATTTTTTCTCACGGGTGACCACTGAAAACCAGCACTGTGCTGTGGGCCCTCCATAGCACAGCATCATGCTGAGTGGTAGCCTGCTTGTCGCAGTCACAATGTGCAAGCTGTTAACTTTTCTTTTTCTGTTTCTGTCCTGTTGTATTAATGCGCCTTATGATTATTGTAATTATTTTTGTTTTTTTTTTGTATGCACGTCATGTCCCTGCGACAAATAAATATTTTTTTCTTTCTTCTTTCTTTCTTTCTTTCAAATAGAACATAACGCAAAAAGGTTATTATACTGTTGAAAATAATTAAGTACTTACAATAACATATAGATGTGTTGCTGGGGAGTTTGTTCCGCCGCTTCTTCTCCCTTTGGTAAACCTCTAGGAAGTGGTGAAGGTAGCATTATGAAAGAATGTTTCATGTGATTTTTGACGTTCGTTAAGAGTAAATTATCAGTCATAATCATTTGAATTCATACTTAGATGTAAGATGTCATTTTTGGTCCAGTAGTAGAGGATTCTAATGTTTGTATAATTTAAAGTAAATGTAATTAAAAATCAAAATTATCTAAATAACTAATACAGAATTTAAATAATCCAAGACAGCTGTATATCTTCAAAAGATTTTGTGATAACAACAGTTGACAACTAAAACGTTGATGAGTATCATGATTAGTTCGAATACGTAATACAATTACGCAGGTAGATTAATAGAGTAGCTATTGTTTATCAGCCCAGCAGCGATGACTGACCGTTTCATGCTGAAAATGCCTACAAACCCCTGAAGGACATAATTATGCCACACTTAGCAACTAAGTAGGTATTTCCATATTTCTAAAGCTTTCTTTGAAGCCGGAATTATATAAATAGATCCTTGACTGATTGCCTTGTCGACCGCCTGTGTCGCAGACAGACAACTACGACACTATTTGGATTATCGTTATCTTCAGTGATTTCTTGATTATGATACGAAAATAATCAGTAATCTATGTTTTGCAGCTGTCCATTGTCCGGTTGGAAACACCTAACGAACGTCCTGCTATAGTGTTCATGCAAAAATGGTCTTTATTTATTGCTTCGAAAGGTTTGCAGCTGCATAATAAACAAAACATCACGTCTGTAATCCCCGAAGGGTTAGGCAGAAGTGTATCTATACTGCACCCACATTTTGGCAGTTACGTTTAAGTCTCATGAACAGGGGGCGAACCTATTGCCATATTTTACCATAATATAATAAAATTATTTGCTTTTGTTTGCATAATCAGCATATAATGTTCCCACTGCTGGGACAGAGACCTTCTCTATGAGAGGGAATGTGCTATAATTCACCACGCGGGCCCAATGCGGGTTGGTAGATGTCACATATTTTCAAATTTTTGGTTCTAGGATATGCCGGTTTCCTCACGATGTTTTTCTTCGACGATTTTGAGAGCAGTGGTGATGAAATAAATTACTCAAATTAATGCGCCTGCCGTGCCGTTCGAACCCACGACTTACTGTTCGTAAGTCGGGGCCGCCACCACTGGGCCACCGCTGCTCTCCTTTGCTTTTGTTTACTAGGAATAATTTGACAAATCGCTAGCCACTCTCAAATAGTACAAGAAATCTTTCTCTATAGTAGAATAGGCTACTTCTACTACTAGTACTTTTCCCCGATAAGTTAAAGTAGGCTCACGATCCTCCCTTAAAAATTTGCTCCAACCGCATCATATTCATTCTCTTGCCGTTGTCCCAATTCACTTGGAGTCGGCGCAGCATGCTTCTTCTTCCATACTTCTCTATTACTCGCCATCTCAACAGACACCTCCTTTCGTGCCATATCATTCTTCGCACAGTCCATCCATCGTTTATTTGGTCTTCCTCTACACTTATACCCATCTACAGTCATACTCAAAACTCGACAACCGATTTCCACACAACCGATTGCTCCAACTGCATCTGCAGGAAATAAAAAATTGCCAATAATTTGCTTTTAAAAACAGTTGGTATGTGCAACCACTCATCATCATCTGCTTAGCCTTTTCCCAACTATGTTGGGGTCGACTTCCAGTCTAACCGGATGCAGTTGAATACCAGTATTTTAAATGGAGCGATTACCTATGTGACCTCAACAACCCAGTTAGTACTGGTTAGTACGATACCCCTTGATAAGACTGGTTGTCAGACTTTTTGGGCCACTGAATACCCTGTAACGACTGTCAAAGATATACAAATGACAGCCGGGACCAACTGCTATGACTGATATATAAACTTGTAGTTTGTTCAGTCATTCCCTAGATGAACTCCTCAACAAAATAAGCTACTGCCGATGTTAGTCAGTAATTTAAAGATTTTTTCAAGGTTTTCTATCAATGTTGAAGAATGATTGATTTGATTTAGGACGTAATGGACAATAAAAAGTAGCCTTGATACTTATAATCACCTAGTTGACAAAGATAATTAATGCCGATTAATTTCAAACAAATTAATCTAAATGTATTTATTTATCAATACAATGGAATTTCCGGTGTGTAGGTACACGAAAAATCAAATTTCATTCTTCGACCTTCGCAATCTTTTGTAGGTATAGAAATTTCATGTCCGTAATCTTGGATTGTTATATTACTGGCAAATTTATTGACATAGAGGGTTAAGCAGAGGTGTACCTAATAATACACCCACATTTCGCCAGTTATGTTTAAGTCCCATGTAACAGAGGGCGAGCCTATTGCCATCATCTAGCCGCAAATCCAGACTCCATGGCTGCTACTGAGAGATTCCTGATGGAAAAACACAATGACACTTTGCCCGACCCGGGAATCGAACCCAGGACTTCATGCTCAGCAGTCCTGCTTGCGACCACTAGACCAGCGAGGCAGTCAAAGGTAATTTTATTTATTTATCTTTAATTAAACACTCTAAATATAACAATTAAATCTTTATCTAAAATAATAAGGTATAATAAGATTCAGAGCATTGTGGTACAAGTAAATGCTCTCACCGGGAGCGTTAAGTTATAACGTAATGCCCAAAGTCGAATCTTGGATTAGTTGCATTGCAGGCGAATGCTTGAGTGTGCAAAACGCGTGTAGATAATACCCTTTGACATCCAGCCCTACTTAAATAATCTGATACGAAGCTAAAGATATTCTCGGTTGTTGTTCATATAAGATATTCACATTCTCATTAGCATTCGCGAATTTCTTGCGAATATAAGTTTTAAGGTTCGGTAGTTCCATAGGGTACTTCCCGTTGACCTAGAATCTTGAAATTTGGCAAGAAGCAATGTCTTACAAGCACCATGTAAAAGAAAAAATCTGAAAATCGTAAATAATATGTAGTTTAATAACAAAATGCCTACAACTTTATACGGGACTCTCGGTGCGCGAGTCCAACTCGCACTTGGCCGGTTTTCTTTTAAATCAGACTCCATTTGTCTTTGTCTCCAGATTGAGTTCTAAATTGTCACGCGTATTGAATGCACACATATTTGTCGTATTGCATCGAGAATTGTTGAGCTGATCCGATGAAGACCAATGGTTTTATGTTTGCCTCTGGCTCAGTCCTACCAATAAACTAATAGGTACAGAGTCGGCACTACCGAAATATCGTAAACAAAAACAATTTAATTTTAAGAAAAGAGTGATTATTGATTTGTGAAAATCAGTAAATCAGTTTCTAGTACTTACTTTTTCTGACGACAAAACATTCGCACGAATTTTACAAATGCGAATACGACTGTCAAGAAATATGAGAATATTGGCGAATACGAATATGTAAATATTGGTAGTTATGTGTTTGAGCCGTTTGGGGTTGAACCACAAAAAGAATCATTAGGGTTGAAATTATCATTATTTTTACTATAGCGTTTGTCGTTATTTAATACGATACCAATCTAGTGATAAAACTAACGATTTTCTACACATTTCAGTTGGTGTTTGTGGGACGTGGCGACATTATCTCTTTAAAGTCCTGTCGTGTGGTGTGGAGCTGTTCTGTACCTAAGTTTTTATTACAAATAAATAGATAGTTTATGAGTTTGATTCAAAATGGCTGTTAGTGACTATACTATGAATAAGGCAAGTTTGGAAATGGAGTCTGCTTTTTTTTTGTATTTTATTTTGGAAATTTTCTTAAGTGTTACAAAATAGCATAATTTCCAGTTTATCGACGACAAAATTAATAGTTTTTTTTTATAAATTATTAATTTTATTACTTACACCTTAACGTACAAACGTAACGTTACATATAAACTAGACTACGAGTAAGCTTGTGCAATCCCTAAATCAATCTAGCAATTGATCTTATTGCACAAAAAACACAGCTGAGCCTGAAATGAAAAATGAACATTCCTCATCGAAACTGGAGTCGGTTATGTACCATATTTGGTAGTAAAGGAACATTTTATGGCAACCAAACGGTGTATTTAGGTTACAGCAAAATTCGGCTGAATCGTAAATGCCATCGAACACCGATGGGGCACTGCGGTATTCTCGCAAAGGTTCAAAATTAGTTTAATAAGAATTATTTTAAAGTGTGCTTTGACACATTTTAAAATGCAAAAAAAACATGTAAACTACCCAAAAAATTTCACAGAATTTCAATTCAAAACTCTCCAGGTACACGTAGAAGTTTCCGTGACACAACAATGGTCACACAAACTGCGCCGCATCAAATTCATAACTACCAAAGTTCGGCCATACCAAACAATGAGACCATAACATTTGGTCCATCCAACAGTTACACTAACTAACATAGCATCCCTACAGTTGCAATCAAAATGTTGACAACTCCGTTAATTTTGTGAAGTAAGCCATTTTTAAACGAACCTAGAGGCCACTTTTGCAGAATCATAATTGGATAATAATATAAATCACGTAAAATTCTTTAAATGGTCACAGATGAATTTTGGCCCCCAGAGCGCCTAGACAAAGTGATACCAATAATGTAAAAAGTCTTTGAAGTTCTTTTGAAAAGAGTGTCCATGGAGTTTCTTGCCCATTCTTCTCCATAGAGATCTGCGCTTTGGAATGTGCAACTACAGTACTTTCGCAAGTTATTATGCCTTGTGACTGGAACTGTAGCTTCGTTTTTTTTTGTTTTTTGACATTCAAAAGTGCCTGGGCTGTAATGGTCTAATTGAAATAAATGATTTGAGTATGAGTCTATTAAAATCGTTCTTGAAACGCATTTCAACAATATTTAAGATTATAACTTTCATAGCGTTGGTAATGCTTTTAAAACTAGGCTTACCTATTTCTGAAAAGTTATCACAACCCAAAAACTTATAATTGACCAAATCCCTGCCGTTTGGACACCTTTTGTCGATCCCAAATCTCTTTATTAGCTCCCAGTTCCTATATTCGATTCAGATTGCAGAGAATGGAAAGCAATTCGAACAATAATAAGGGCAGGTGCATAGCCGTTTCTAGTGTGTTCAAGGGGTCGAGTTTTCTGAACTTGGACCGGTCGGTGTCAATGCTTAAGATCGGTGATAGTGGAACTGTTTTTAGTGTAGAGTCGACTATTTGCATTAAATTGTAATTCACTGAAGATAATGGAAACCTGCCTTCACTCCTCACCTTCTCATTACATGGGACTTAAACATAGCTCATAAACTGAGGGCGAATTATAGGAACACCTCTGTCTAACAATCTAAGTCTAATTTTGACTAGAAAGTAAACATGTCATCTTATAACCCAGTAGTTTTAACATACACAGGCACAACAAAAGTAAATGCAAATAATATTACCATTTGCTTTAAGGCCTGTAAAATAAACAAAATAACAAATCTCTAATTAATTCCATAATTCATTCTATTCGATATTATGCAACTATGTAGAAACATTACACAGACAATAATATGTCAATAATATCTCATGATAAGCCCGATGGACGATGACATCTTATACACCAATAGCGAATTGATCTTAGGTTTATAATACTCGTTTCGAAACAGCGCAATGCATTCACTGTTCCATTTAATAAACATAAAGTATGTGGGTAAGAAGTTAGCCGTTAGTTCCGGGAATAATACGAACTCTTGCATAATATTGTTTGAATAGCGGAAAAGCGTATCGAACGAAAACTCCGGCGACTCCATTCAAGCTCTCGTCACAATTCAACGAATTTACATTTTAATGAGAACGATTATTCCCCTGTTTGAAGGGATTAAGTTTAGGAACACTTCCCGATTTTCGTCCGCACAAAGTTTGTGTAATTACTTTATTGGTGATTACAAAACTAAGACACCAGTTTTGGAATACATTAACTGAGAGTTTACAAGAAAAGCTGTTCGCCAGGCGTTATTGGATTACCGATTGAACAGGTTGAAAGTTAGTCAGCGTATAAATGGGCACCTATCGACGTTTAATCGAATTTGTTTCGAACTGTTTCATGTTCATTAATTTTTGTTAAAAGTTTTGGTGAAAAGGCATTAAACTTTTTTTTAACACTTCTTAGAGCTATTGTGATATGGAGTAAGTATTTGTCTCACGGATTGCCAAAAGATTTAACAGTGAGTGAATGAATTTAAAGTTTTTTACTAAGTAGAGACTGCTGAGCATGAGGTTTTGGGTTCGATTCCCGGGTTGGGCAAAGTGTTATTGGGTTTTTCCATCAGGAATCTCTCAGTAGCAGCCATGAAGTGTGGATTTGCGCCCAGTTGATGGTAATAGCCTCGTCCCCTATTACATGGTACATAAACATAACTGGCGAAATGTGGGTGTACTATTAGATACACCTCTGCCTAAGCCTTCGGGGATTACAGGCGCGATGTTATCTTATGTATTATGTAGAGTTAGTATTTTGACAAATAACCATAAAAAAATCCGTATTTTCGTACTTTTCACAGCAATAACGATTAATGGTTTTGTTACAGTCAGAACCAAATGGGACGCCAGCAAATAAACCAGAAGATGAAACTCCTGAAAGAGCGTCTTGGGGACGACCGCTAGAGTTCATTTTAGCCTGTCTCGGATATGCCGTTGGTCTGGGAAATGTCTGGAGGTTCCCTTATCTTTGCTACAGGAATGGCGGTGGTAGGTAAAATGCATGATAGTTATAGTTGCAATCATATTAAAGCTCATAGCACACCAATAAGCACTGCACCAGATCATCATTATCTTATCATATTTTTACTAGCTGAGGACCAGCACAGAGATGCTGTTGCGGTGCACTTATGTGTGTGTTGGAAGTTACTTAAATACCTAAAGAGTCTCGTAAACATAAGTTGAGGCGATGCTGATGTCGTGTAATGCTTTTAAGTATTCGTTGACCTTTAAAGTAAATGACTTGTAATTAATATTTACAGACCGATTAAATAACCGAATTCCAAAAAAAAAGTGAACATTGATTTTAACTTTTAAAACTACAACAACAATGATTTTAATTTTAACTTTTTTTTGACTGATGGCAAAAAACGTCAATAAAACAAACAAAAGTCACCGACTTTCGGACGTAAAGTTGTTTTCCACTTTTTATTTTGAAAGTGGTTTTTTTTTTGTTAATTTAAGTTGTTGATTGTTTACCACTTTACAAATATAACAAAAATGTTAAAGCAAAGGGTCCCTCAATGTTTCGATTTAAACGATTAACAACATCTTATTCATTAATACGTAAGCAATAAATAAACAATATAAAGACTTTATTACGACATCGCGTCAACGAAGGGATAAAGAATGACAAAAACGAAGAGCCAAACAAAAACCATATCGCCCTGAATCTGTATGAATTATTTATTGAATCCCTATCGGTCAATAAGGACCTCCCGTCAGGCAAGCCCCGGGATTCTGAACAAAAATATTGTTTATAGAGTGTACATATTTTATCTATGGATGATCTATCCTTATATTTTTATTCCTAACTAGAGTTTAGGTGATTTACATCACCAAGTCATCTTTGCGTAAGATGGTATTAGAGTAATTGGAGCCACGTGGTGGCTCTCGACCACCGTAGGCGCGGGCCTGTGGTCGGTGAGTAATGGGCTAGCTCGTCGTCCGTCCGTCTTATGACGACAGAGACAGACAAAGAGATGTCAGCAAACAGGAGGGGCCCGACAGGGCCGATGCCTGCCAGGGCTGCGGGACTGTTCGAAAGAGATACCGCGGCCCTGGAACAAATAGGGCAAAAGAAGGAACCTGGATGGGTTTTAGTCAGTAAATGTCTGATACTTCGCTCCGCCCAGAGCGGGAGTAGTCATTTGATGATTTCGCATCCCAAATAAAAAAAGGTGATTTACACCAAGTCAGCTTTGCGTAAAATGGTATTAGAGTAATTGGTGCTCGTAACTGTACACGTATAATATTCGTAGATAACAGCTACCTACGCTATTATACGCCCTGTAAATGACTTGATCAATGATTATTTTTGTGTAGGCCATCTTGGTCTTCATATTATCCGAATGGGAAACTCCTAGCTATAACGACTATGTATTCCCCCTATTCGCCGACCTATTGGGCTGGGCTGTGGGCTTGTCTACGCTGATGTTCTTCCCAGTGGGCATAGGATAGGCGCTGTACCATGGATTCGTGAGTATCTCATCATCTTCCTGTCCTTTTCCCATGTTACTTGGGGTCGAAGTATCTATTTCCATGAAAATACACCAAGTGAGATTTCGACCACTTTAGTTATTTTTTAATTGGTTACTTGTCATCGAATGTCGCCGTCCCCGGAGAATAAAATGATAACTGCCATTATCTTAGTATTTGTGTTATGTCATTTTTGGGATCTGTGGGTGGTCATACCTAAAACGAGTACATCTGCTCAATTTTTTCGTGATTTTTATACAGTTATTTGACGAAATTACAAAATTTTACAAAAGTATTCAAAGATTTAACACAGGCCTTAAATTACGAGATTTTCCTACTTGGCGTGTGGCGTGGCTGAGAAGGGTTTTTGAAATAATTTGTAATTGATTTTTGATAAGTTAAGACAGGACCGGTGTATTAAAATGACTATACAATATGTTAAAACAGCCCTATCCGATCCGAAAGGGGTAATATGTAGGTACACTAATGACAAAGACATTACCAAATAAAATAAGATACATAAAATAATCACGAAAGTAAGCATATTAATCAGTTTTGAAATGTATGATTTATGAGTCCAAATTACCACCATTTCCTTTATCTAAAAAACTTTTAAAACGTGACCAACACCATCTTCGGCATGTATGCTCAATCGTCAATTGTTTGTTTATGACGTCACTACTCGAGAAGCATCCGGAGTAGCGACGAGGACTTATAAAATATTTATACTTATAATGTAAAGAGTTTTTTTTTGTAAGTTTGTATGTAAAGGGTAATCTTCAGAACTACTAATCCGATTCCGAAAATTCACTAACATTTCATAATCCGATTCCGAAAATTCACTAACGGGGATCTATATTATCCCCGAGTGTCACATTTAAAACATTCCCGTGTTCCCATTAACTTCCGTACATAACAAAAGCGAATCGCGAGCCAAACCTAGTGTTATATAAATACGTGAGGCATTTTAAGTACACACAAAAAAACTGATAACTCCAATATATTCATAGAAAATCATCAATAATCACTATTATACCATTCACTGACACGACTGACATCATCACAGCCGTATCCCGATCCCGTTTATGTTAAGTTCGGCTTCAAGTCTAACCGGACGAAGTTGAATACTAGCGTTTTATATTGAGAGACTACCTATCTGACCCCCAGAACTTAGTAACTACGTTACACGATACCCATTGAAACTCTTGTGTTTTACATCTTTGCCTAACCCTTTAGTTTTTATTGGCGTGATCTTATGTTGTGTGAACAGAATGATTAGTAGGTAGTTGGTCTTTTAGGCTTTCGACTACTCATAACAAAGATCTACAAACGATAGCCACGGTTTATTCACTGACTCTATTAGATATAGGTACCATAGTTAGAATCGGAATAGATTCAAGTTATTGTTCCTATTGTGGTCCAGTATTTACGAGGATCGCGCATAATTTCGGATGTCAGCCGTAGTTTATAATTTCTAAATCAATGTTCAGTAAAATCAAATACATGCGGTAACTGCTAGCTAGATATCCTCTAGCATATTTGGTTTAGCAGGATCAACAGAGTAAATATTAATGGACTTGGAGAAAATTAAAAACGATTCAGTTTCATTTACTCAAAAAATGGCAAGGGCTGCTCTCCTTCCTTCGTAAACCGCCTTATCTAAAAACTCCTGACCTCCTTATCAAAGTTCGAAACTATTCCTGTCTAGAACCATCACAAAAAGGTACCAACCTTAAACCCAAGCGATAAGGTCAGTACGTTTGTTGAACAACTTGAAAAGTTTCCCGAACTTAATTTCCCTTCGGCTAACTTCGGGGAATCTCGGTTGTAAATCTCATCAATTTGTTGGGTATGACTGTCGGCCGATCGGGCCCGAAGGGAGTGTGGCCAGGCTTCCCTTATTGAATTACGTTCGAATTTGGAACCCTTCGGTTGGCGGGAGATTTTTTTTGCTTGTACGTGACCCCTCCCCGATGGAGGAAGGTAAACTATTTATGACCCTTTATTTACGTAGCCTAGGTTTTTTGGTCAGGTTGCCTGTTTATATTGACAAATGAACTGTTTAGAAATACTTTATAGTAGTTTTTAGTCAGCGGCTTCGGTCGTGTTATTATTTTAAATCGATGCTTTATGGCATGACAGAGTTACAAAAACAAAAAACAAAATACACCAAGGATGCTATTGGTATCATAATTTTAGGGTTTTATGTATGTATGTACGACTTTCATAAGCGTATTTATGAATAACATATCTTGTGACAGTCTAAATAGATGAAACGTCAATTCTAATGTGATGTCTAACAAGTAAAATAAAACCACGAACCAAGCAAACGACTCAGCAAACATGTCGAAATTAATTTCAACATCCCCATAGAAGGTAATAGAGAAGACCTCTAAAACAATAATCCCTCTAAACAGAACGATCTACGTCACAGTTATTATAGATAAGCGTCCCCAAGGACCGTCTGTTCCTAAACAATTTAACGATTCCCAGGAAATATTCCTAACTCCATTAGTTCATCTGAAATTCCAACGACTTTGAACTCTGAAATATTGCAAGAAATTAACTAAGTAAATATCGCTTATAATGAAAACGCCCTTTGTTTGTACAGATAATTGGCAACGATAATACGACATGAAAAGCGAAAATTGAAATAAATTAACGAAATTCCTTCTAATATTCGCTAAGGTCTGTCGAAAAGCGTTTGTATCAACTTTACATTGTGGACTCAACTTTGGGGTATTTAAATTGCGATGAAAGGGTAACTTTTAGCTTGGGTTCCCGAGCCTCATAAGAAACGTCGGGACGTTCTGAGACGCCACATCTAAACGTATCTTCACGTTTGTTTTTGATTAATTAACTGCCATATACGTCGGTGTCGCGAATCCGAGCGGTTAGGCACGTCTTTAATTTAATGTGTTTTGTTATTTTGTGATGCATACGTGGTATCTACATATATGTTTTCTATTTACCTGATGAATTTCTTTTGGGTTTGTTGAATGTGCGTGAAATACAAGACAGATAACATACTATCACGCCAGTGAAAACCGAAGGGTTAGGTAGATATGTAGAAGAAAAGAGTATTAAATCTTTAATATTATAATGGGTGTAACAAGACCCTTACCGAAGCCGAAAGGCACTTGTTCTTCCCGCCATTGCCATCATTTTGTTCTAGAACATACCTGGGAACCTTCTAGTTACGGAGATATTGGGAGTCAAAGTTCAAACTTTCTCCCTAGTTTTTTTTTTTTAAATACATGTTTTTAATGTAATATTTTTACTTTAAACAGCTTCCGACCCCCGAACTATTCAATCCATCCATCAGCACAGTGTTTTGAATGCGTTTCATTGAGTCCTACCTTAAAACGTGCTTTTTCATCCCAAAAAAAAAAGTCGTTTCCCAGCAATTCTTTTTTCGTAAAGTTACTTAGTTTGATGAACAGAATGCTTGGTTGACGGCTTCGTTAAGGGTCTTGTTACACCCTTTAAAGGTTAAAAGGTAGGCCTATCAATGAACATATTTAAAACGAAGGTCAAACAAACAAACTCAACAAATAAAGACATTAGAATAAATGGTGGTCAGAAGAAAATAGAGAATGTTAACGAATACATGTATTTGGGTCAACTTATATCTACAGAAGACACAATGCAAAAAAAAATATATAGAAGGATTTTAAACAGTTGGAAACGGTTTTGATCGCTGAGAGAGGTCATGAAGAACAAGGATATGCCTATAAAAGAAAAAAGGAAAATAAAAACACCTGCATCCTTCCATGTTTGTCGTATAGATGTCAAACATGGACACTGAACGAGAAACAACTCAAAAGAATCCAAGTTTGCCAAAATGGAATGGAAATAAGCGTTATTATAGAAAGTATAAAAAGCAAAACAAAAAGAGGACCAAAGGTAGACATACTAAACGTTGGGAAGACGACATGAAAAAATAGCTGGTCCAGAATGGACACGCATTGCAAAAGATTGGACAAATTGGAAAGCATACGGCTACCGAAAAATAATATATTTAATATAGAAAATATAATTGTTTAAGGAAATGTTAAAATTTAGTTTCAGCAATAAAAGCTTATTTTATTTATTTATTTTATTATATAGGTTAGACTGAATAAACTATACGAACTTGGTTTACATTCAAAAACTGTGCTATTATGCAACTTTTCAACTCAACAATCGTGTTTCTAAGTATAGGATACGAAAAAACGATTGTCCGAACCAAAGCGATTGGTCGAGCGAAAATACGAGCATCTTGTCACTCATATGTTCAGAAAACTGGAACCGCAATCTATCGGTGCGACCACGCAAACGTGCTCACAGTGGCGCGCGGCGGTCGAATAATCGCTTGGGTTTACAGCTAGAAGAAAACTTCTTAACCTGAATGTCCTATATAAAAACCTGGACACTGCATTATGTTCTAGAATCAAGTTCAAAAACCCTTTCAAACAAACATTCTAGAATCAATTTAAAAAAAATCCAAACTAAAAACCACAGACAAACTTTTTACCTCTAAAAGCTACCCATCTCTGGTCCCACAAAAATCTTGACAAGCTCACGTACCTACCTTTTTTATTTCGCGACAGCAGAGAAATGATGTAAAGGTACTCCCTCAAGTTGATAACTCAATTTGTCGTTTCTTGCTTGAGGCGGTAAACTTCGGAGGGATTTATCTTTGGTTCAAGTTTAGTCTAAGACCACTAAGACAGATCCCAGGTGCAATCTCTGTAACTATTGTAAGGAATAGAAATTTATAGTCAGTCTTGTTACTGCAGGTGAATGTTACACCGTGGTGTTCTTGGAGAATATTGAATGTAAAGATTTTGGATGAAATATTGCGTTTGTATGGGACTGTTCGACTGCTGAGCAAGAGGTCCTGGGTTCGATTCCCGGGTCGGGTAAAGTGTTATTGGGTTTTCCACCAGGAATTTAACATACCTGGTGAAATATGGGTGGTACAGCTCTGCCTAACCCTTTTTAGATTGCCATCCTATCTGGCACTAAGAGTAAAAGGTGGAGGAAATACGCCTGTGTTTTATAATAATATTATATCTCCTGTATCAATGGACACCTCCCGCTGAGATTGTGACCTGTATTACCGTGATTACTTACCATCAACGATATTTTGTCAGGAGAACTTTTGAAAGTCCCTTAATTTTAAGATTTAGGAAATCGTCACTTCGAATCAATTTATTTGACGCTTTTTTTTACATTGTTCCCAAAAATAATCTACATAGGTAAGGTCCTCATATTTCCCACGCCATTTAAATTCCTCATAACATCAGTTCCCGATCAAACAACTACGAACGGTAATCCAATTACACTACGGTGTGACGGGCGGTCTGTGGCGCCGTATTCAGTCAATTGGTGAATTTGCATTCCAAATTCTCGACTTGACGTCGCGTCGGTCCATTCCCTGGCTATACGGTACGTGAGACTTACGGACGGTCTTGCGGCCGATACAAAATGGATTGCTCACTTCACTTGCCGTCTGTTGTTTGTACTTGTGTTTTGTCAGAAAGTTTAACCGTTTGGAGTCAATGTGGAGGAATCACTTATTATATCTTTTATTTTCACAAAAGTATCTTATTAGGTAGAGGTACATTCAAACATAACTGAACAAGAAAACTAACTAACTATTGGTGAGTTGCGAAAATCAGAACAAACGCTGCAGTTTTGTTAATTCCACACTAAATAAAGTTATTTTTCACATTTTTTTGATTCAATCAAATGTGTAATCAAAAAAATGACAAAAATAACTTTACTTTCGGAGGTCGGTGACTTAGTTTGTTTCAGTGACATTTTTGCCACCGACTTAAAGTTTTTTTTCACATGTTTAATGTTTTATTTTTGGCAGTCGGTTACTTAATTGTAATGTTCCATTCCAATTCTTGCCATGCATAAAATTTACATTCTAACAAGAAGATATCATGAGATCACCATATCATCAACATAGGCAAGGAATCAAAGATCGAACTCATAAACTACTCTAGCAAAGCGCGGTTAAAAACGCCTGCTATCGATGTCATTGGAGCGCCAAAAGACCTTTGCAGCACTATACGTTGCATACACGCCACTTATGACCCCTCTAAAATAAAAAGTCCCATCGTATATCGGCGAACGCTAAACGCGAGCTCGTATCTGGTTTAGCAATGTTTATGCAGTTCACCGCCGTGTATATCTATTGCATTAGTTGAACACAAATTGAGCTGAGTACTGGTAAAGTGAGAAGTGATTACAATTTGTGGGGGAAATTAGTGGTGCAGTCGGTGTGGGTTGTTAAGTTCTAATAAATAACGTTTATTTATTTGTTTAGGATCTCAAACAAAGGATGTACACAAACACACGAAATAAATAATGGACGAGAAAAGTATCACATAGGCGTACCTACTCCTTCACTTACAGGACACCACAGCATGCATAATAAAATATATAACTAAACTAACAAACATAGAACTAATTAAAAAATAATAATTAAAACACATGTCATTTGGTAATAAAATTGGAAAAATAGCATTTAAATAATGAAAATAATTAACAAACAATTAACACACAAAACACGTTAAGTTATATAAGTTGTAATAACTACAGAGGGCCTAAAATGGTCGATAAAACGGCTATTTTTAGAACATTATAGGATAATAGTATGAAATACGTTACAATTTGTAAAATGGTCACAAAGTGACAATTCATAATATTAACTGCGTTTGTGACCGTTTTAAGAATTGTAACGTGATAATACACGAAACTTTTAATGGGTGCAATGAAATTCATTTGCCATTTACATAACATAATATTACAAAACGTCACGCTTGTTGTCCCCGAAGGATTAGGCAGAGGTGTATCTAATAGTACATCCACATTTCGCCAGTTATTTATAAGTCCCATGTAATAGAGCGAGACTATTGCCATCAACCGGGCACAAATCCAGTCTCCGTGGCCTGAAAAAATTTTTGATGGAAAAATCCAATAACACTTTGCACGACTAGAAAATTTCCGAGGACCTCATGCTCAGCGGTCGTCTTTGTAACCGCTAGTCACTAGACCTACAAGGCATGATTAATATGCTTATTGATTGATAGTAAATCACGCCCTAGTCGAAAATGTTATTTCTGTAAGCAAACAGTTCTGTTTCCGATAGTACTGCATGGTATAGTTGTTCAGTTTAGTAGATTGGTAGCTGAGCGTTTGTTGGTTGTTATGCATCGCTCCACAAATACACGTTATTTGTTCACTGCAACTGCATAGCATGTAAAGATTACTGGTAATGGTAATGTAATGTAGTTGCTGTTTTCTTTTACAACGTTTCTACTAAACTTTCATTGTATTTAATAAACAAATACATCAATGAATTAAAGCTAAGGAATAATTATAACTAAATAATTATTTACAAAATCAAAATCTCCATAGAGATCTACGATTTGGAATGTGCAACTACAGTACTTTCGCAAGTTATTATGCCTTGTGTCTGTGACTGTAGCTTAGCTTTTTTGTTTCTGACTTTCAAAAGTGCCTGTAATGGTCTGATATAAATGATTTGACTTTGAAAAAAATGGGACTAATTTCTCTACTTGATTATCTACTTCATTTACCCGCAGCTTTCATCATTATCATCAGCGTACAGCAGTCCACTGCTGGACATAGGCCTCCTCAATCGCACGAAACTTAAGTAAATTCTCGGCAACTCTCGTCCAGTTGCTACCAGCCACCCTGCGAACATAGTCGCTCCACCGAGCCAGAGGGCGTCTCACCTTACGCTTGCCGATTCGCGGTCTACACTCAAAATCACGTGTACCCCAACGACCATTGGTCCTACGGCTAACATGGCCGGCTCATTGCCACTTCAGCTTACGTGTTCTGTGAGCTATGTTGATAGTTCTGGTTCTCTGTCGGATCACCTCGTTCCGGGTGCGATCCCTCAGAGAGACTCCAAGCATAGCCCGTTCCATTGCTTGTTGAGCAACCTTGACCTTAGCTAGCACGGAAGACGAATAATTTTCGCTTACCCCAGGCATACTACCGGGATAAAATATATCCTACCAACCGATTCAGTCGTTAAATTTCGCATTCGACGATCTGGACGCGTACCGCGAGGGCTGGTTCGCAGAGGCAAGGGAAAAGGGCTCATGGAAGAAATTGGGAGAGGCCTATGCCCAGCAGTGGGCCAAAACAGGCTAAAAAAAAGGTACAAGTGGGCCGCAACTTGTTTTTTTTTATTAAAATACGATGGATGGATCTGTAATTTGAAAGCCATAAATTCATCAGTCTTGGTAAATTTATCAAGAATCTAAATGTTGCTTTGGCTGCCCCTAAACCAACTGCTTTTGCTACAAGAAAAGAAAACACACGCCAACTTTTCCCTAAAACAACCGAAGACTGCAACATTTCAATACAAACATCCAGTGTTCAAGTTTCGCGAACAATATTTATTTGAAACTTGAAAACTAACAGAACAGTACATATCGATACCTTTGGGTAGAAAGGTCGTATAAACCATTTTGGCCAAATTGAGTTATATATACCATTTTTATCAGAATTTTTTTCTCTATCGATCTGTATATACGAAATGCAGAAATTCGCACAAAAATGGTTAATACGACCCAGAAATTTTCGGTCATAGCCTCTTAAAAAAGGTAAATTTTCAATGTAAAAGCCGAATGTTTTTTTTTTGTAGTTTTGTTATGATTTAATGACCATAATTTACATTAAATCAGGGCGTAAAAATAGTCGTTAATTGTAAATGGTTTATACGCCCTAACGTGTTAAATGCATTATCTAAACATAGTTTAAATTCGACGTCGTAAATCCAAAGGCAGTTCGCGACGTTGGTGTATAAACCATGTTCATTGCAAGAAGCACTTTACGACCAACACACAAGGCTCGCATTTGGCGCGCAGCGACAAGCAGAAGAGCGAGCGAGATAGATACCGGCGCATTTGTTTACTTGAATGCGAGTTCGCGCACTGAGCGTTTCGTCACATCGATACCTTTGGGTAGAAAGGTCGTATAAACCAAAACCCGACTTTTCAGGAGAGCAGAAAAACAATTTTTTTTACATAAAAATTCATAACTTTTTTGTTTTTGAAGTTATAAAAAAATGATCTATGAGAAAGGTTCTTACAATTTGCAAATGAAAAAGGTTAAATCATCAAAACCTATCTATCTGCTTTAGTTTTAAAGTTAGCTTGGATTTACGTCTAAGAAAAAATCAATTCTTGGTTAATACACCCCATGAAAATGTACTTTGAAAAAACTGTATAGGTCGTATATCCATTTTTGGTAAGCTTATGGTCACATTTACTGTCGTAAAAACCCATATATTTAGCTTTTTTTGTATTAAAAACCATTTATAAACATAGATCAATAGAATTCTGACTAATAAACAATCCTGTTACTCTCAGAATTAGTAGGAACTCAATTATTATTATTCTAATACCCATTATTGGTCGATTCAAATAAAATAACACTACCTGAAATACGAAATCAACATTTATTATTATAATACCTTCTAATCAACATTTACTATTATTTCAATAATGGTACAACATACCTAACAGGTTTAACATTTTTAAATTTAAAAAATAATGAAAAACACTTTATAAAAACAAATTGCAAATATCGGATGTACAATATAAAGATTTAAAACGTCTATGTGATAATGGCATTATACCAAAAAGGTACCACCATGATTATTTTAACTTAGGTACCCCATGGAAATGTGGCTGACTCTCTTACGCTAACCGACGAAGAAGACGAGGAAGAGCTAATTGAATAATACAATTATTATTATAAAAGAATAACTTTTCGTATTTATTTCTATTTCTATTTTCTATTTCGTATTTACGTAATTTCACATTTTGTTCGTTGGCAAAATATTATTTAGTAAAATGATTGTATTCTTTGTCACCTAAAATGATTTTTTGAAAATATTTTTCTCAATTCATAATTCGTTTTAAAATAATATATAATAATAATTATAATAATTTATAGTAACAATTCATACATAATTTTAAACTAATTATGAATACTTTATATCATAAATAAGTTACTTTTTAGTGCATAAGTTAGTTACGTTTAGTGCTTGATCGTTTTTTATTTTTGTAGATGCAATTCAATAAATTACTTAGTAAGTAAGCCTTAGTACAAAGGCTTAATTCAATAAATTATTGTACAAAAATTAAAAAAAAACGATCAAGTTATAATTTTATAAATGATTAAAATGCCTGATTACTTTAATTTAGAAGAAGTTTGAATAATTTTTGTTTTTTTTTATGACTAAGTAGATTTTTTTATTTCACTTTTCAGTTTAAGTTGTTATAATTATTTTTTCAATTTAAAAATGTTAAACCTGTTAGGTATGTTGTACCATTATTGAAATAATAGTAAATGTGCATTAGAAGGTATTATAATAATAAATGTTGATTTCGTATTTCAGGTAGTGTTATTTTATTTGAATCGACCAATAATGGGTATTAGAATAATAATAATTGAGTTCCTACTAATTCTGAGAGTAACAGGATTGTTTATTAGTCAGAATTCAATTGATCTATGTTTATAAATGGTTTTTAATACAAAAAAAACTAAACATATGGGTTTTTACGACAGTAAATGTGACCATAAGCTTACCAAAAATGGATATACGACCTATACAGTTTTTTTAAAGTACATTTTCATGGGGTGTATTAACCAAGAATTGATTTTTTCTTAGACGTAAATCCAAGCTAACTTTAAAACTAAAGCAGATAGATAGGTTTTGATGATTTAACCTTTTTCATTTGCAAATTGTAAGAACCTTTCTCATAGATCATTTTATTATAACTTCAAAAACAAAAAAGTTATGAATTTTTATGTAAAAAAAAAATTGTTTTTCTGGTCTCCTGAAAAGTCGGGTTTTGGTTTATACGACCTTTCTACCCAAAGGTATCGATATGTATTCCGCTGCCCGTATGAACACGATACAACAATCACGGCTAAAAAGCGCAAAGCAAACAAAACGGTAACTTTACATACCTATACGAACAGTATCGATTGGAACTTGTCCAAAAATGGGGTTATTTTAACTGTATCTCATTGTTATAAGCGGTTTTATGGGGTTTTTATAGGTTGATAACTCAAACTCAAAGCGTTTATTTCAATTATACATTACAGCCACTTTTGAATGTGAAAAAATATTAAATAAAGTGTGCACTTGTTAAGGACATGACATGACTAAACAGTTAAACCCGTATGAGTCGATCTTCAAGGTTGGTTCGTGGATGGGTAACCAGACATTACACACAGCGATCCTTTCATGCTCCGGAAAACACGTTAAGCCGTTGGTCCTGGCTGTCATTTGTAGATCTTTGACATTGTTACAGGCAGTCAGTGGGTCGAAAGTCACGACACCCAGACTTAGCAAGTGGTATCGTGTTACTTAGTACGTCATCATAGTATGGGTCGGCTTCCAGTCTAACCGGATGCAGCGAATACCAGTATTTAACATGGAGCGACTGGCTATCTCACGTCCATAACTCAGTTAATAATGGGTAATGCGATATCCCTTGATAAGACTGGTCTGTGAAGTCATCTAGTTCAAAAGTGTTAAAATCTATTTTGACTCTGTGCTTATGTATGCTCTCAGCATTATAATCATTACTGACTTACTTTAAAAAAAAAAGAAAATTTTATGAGTTTGTAGCTTTCAACCGTCTAAAGTATATCCCTATTTACACTAAGTAATTCCTTAGTAGAGACCCCATGAACTGCGACAGTCTTCATTAAGAATAGCTGACAATAAATATGTAGTTACGAAAAATAGTTATACTAACAGCAGTATTTCACCTGGTAACAGATTCAAATAAATTTATTATTATTATAGAATCTTTGCAAAGCTTTGAAACGAACACAATATTCACACGACATCAACGTCAAGTTGATTGAAATGTTTTAGCTCAATAGCTACATACCTAATAATTGGTATATTACTTTGATGAATTGAAGAGGTCGGTTCTGGAGCAGTGAGTCACAATTGTATTTATTGAGAATAATGTTAAAGGAATATGACCAATGTATGACTTTACATGGCCAATTTATTATATGTCTTTCGTGAGGAAGACAACTGTATGATATAGAAATTTCAAGTTAAGTCTAGGCAGTGTGGAGATAGAAAACGTAACTACTAACTTGCTCAAATATAAAAACATATTTTTTTAAATGACTCAATGATCAAAAGAACAGGAAATGCCGGCTATTACGTCCCTTCAAATTGTCTGCGAAAATCGTATTGATCAAAAGAATCATGCAAGCACTATACGCACTTAACCTCATAGCCCAAACAACTGAAAAGCGGTCAGAAACAAATAAACGAGTCCAGCATATATAATAACAATTTTTATCTAGAAAGTTCGTGAGTTTCAGTTCTATTCAGTGTTGATTTTCTACGAAACGCTACCACGTGTGGAGCGGAACTATCAATTTTGACAACAGCAAACTGTAATTTTTCGTAAAGTTCCGCGTGAGTGTTCTGCCTCGTTGGTCTAAGCGCGACTGCTGAGCATGAGGTCCAGGGTTCGATTCCCAGGTCGGGCAAAGTGCTATTGGGTTTTCTATCAGAAATTTCTTAGCAGCAGCCACGGATTTTAGATTTGTGCCCGGTTGGTGGCAATAGGCTCGCCCCCTATTACATAGGACTAAACAGGATAGCAGGCGATACGTGGGTCTAACTATTAGGTATACCTCTGCCTAACCCTTTGGGATTTACAGGCAGAAAACACTAGTATTCAGCTGCATTCGGTTAGACAGAAAGCAGACCGCAACATAGTTGGGAAAAGACTAGGCAGGTGATGTTGTCGCTGGTAGAATCTTATTGTATCTTGGAACTAAGGTCGTGCCAGGCATGTTTTTCATATTAGTTGACAAGAGAAAATAAAAGGAAATATATTTTTTACGATTACCAATTCGTTTGGTAAACTAGCTGATAATTTGCCAAACTCGTTCACTTCAATACTTCGAACCAAATACTTTCAGTGATGCCATTAGTCGAATTGGTTTTGTTTGAAAGGTCACGAGAGAAAGTAATCCATTGTAAAACCGCCATTTACTACCTGCTCGCAAACGTATGCTTATTGACCTTGAACTAACCGAACGCCCTTGACCAAGCCAAGTCGAGGAACTTTCAGTCAATTTAAAATGAAAATAGTCGCAAATATAATTAAACATTAACGATACCTTTGTTGTGTTGCGAACAAAGGCTATTTCTTAAATATAGTGTTGGAATAAAGCTAATGATGTTAAGGAGTTAGTTAGTGACATAGGGTACGATAAATGTCTTGTAGCTTGTGTCTGTTCTCCATACTTTAAGTTCAGACATAAGGATAGACATCCTTTTTTTTTTCGGGTGGGAAATCATCAAATGACTCCTCCCGCTCTGGGCGGAGCGGAAGGGAGTGTCAGACTTTTACTGACTAAAAACCATCCATGTTCCTTCTTTTGCCCTTTATGCTTCAGGGCCGCGGTATCTCTTTCGAACAGTCCCGCAGCCCTGGCCTGGCAGGCATCAGCCCTTGCGGGCCCCTCATATTTGCTGACATATCTTTGAGGCGCGCGTGGAAGACGAACGCGCCGTCGACACGGCCTGTCGTCATACGACGGACGGACAGCGAGCTAGCCCATTACTCACCGTCCACAGGCCCGCGAGGATAGACATGTAGACTTAAATTCTAGTACAGACGCCAGCACATCAAGCTACTACAATCTGTCAAACTTTAAAAAATTTCATCTTTATCGCTGAAGCATTAGGTTCAAGGTTGATTGGGGTAATTTGACAGTTTCGGGTAGCATAATGTGCTAGCGTCTGTACCAACAGATGTAGCATAATCAGCCTATAATTTTCCCACTACTGGGGCAAAGGCCTCCTCTCTATGTGAGAGGATGGGCTGTAATCCACCACGCAGGCCCAGTGAGGGTTGGTAGATGTCACATGTCTTCGAATTTTTGGGTTCCAGGACATATTGGTTTCCTCACGATGTTTTCCTTCACCGTTTTGAGAAAAGTGGTGATGAAATAAATTACATAAAGTAATGCGCTTGCCTGCGTTTGAACCCAAGACTTACTGCTCGTAAGTCGGGGCCGCCACCTCTGAGTCACCGCGGCTAAACCAACAGATGTGGATGAATTGAATTTTAGAGTATAGACGTGTACATACCATGAGGGCTGGTACGAGATGGCGTGGAAAAATTCTGGGAGGATTTGGGAACGCTTTTGTCCAGCAGTGGGACGGATATCCTGAACAATACATCATCATCATCATCTGCCTAGCCTTTTCCCAACACTGTTGGGTCGGCTTCCAGTCTAACCGAATACAACTGAATATCAGTATTTTAGGAGCGACTGTCTATCTGACCTCCACAACCCAGTTAGTACTGGGTAATACGATACCCCTTGGTAAGACTTTTTAGTGCACTGATTATCTGTAACGACTGTCAAAGATCTACTAATGACAGCCGGGACCAACGACTTAACGTGCTTTCCTGAACAATACTTATATTATTGTCTTACATAGTCAATGTTTGTCTTTCAGTTTTTACTCTATTTTAACCAAACGATACGGTACTCTATAATATAGTTATACAAAAATAATGTTTTGTTAACACTCAAATATTTTTGAAAGACCCAAAACCTCCATATTATAATCAAACTACCTATACGTTAGGTAGGACATAACATTCTACAACCACAGATGAAAACTCGCAAACTCATAGTTGAACAAATTATTTGGTAGTGTATAAAACTTTTTGAAAATTCCTGACGCTGTGAGTTCCGAAACCGCATTATTATGAATCCTGAGGGACTGCCCCATCGAGACCAATAATATAGTATTTGCGGTAAATGTATGTCACAGATGAAAAGTGATTTTGGATGTAACTGTCTTTTAACGAGTTTTGACATTATTTTCTCAAACTTATCTTTATTATACAGATCAACGAACATGCTTAGCGCAAGTAAGTGCCATTCTCTCAGCGAAAGCGATGCTGGACGAATCAAAAGTGCATAAAATAATGGAACAAGGAAGATTTGGCTCTTCTGATAATTTTAGGAACCCCTGATAATGTTGACTTTCTGACTATCTATGATTTTTGTAAAGGCCTTATGAGCATCTGCTAGTTCAGCAATAAGTCACGCTAGTTGCACCAAGTGCACCAAATATCTAAGACTTGGCAGCAGAATCTAATCTAACGAACAATATCCACCAAGTGTTCATTAAGTATGAATCCGTTCTTTATTTTCGTTTATCACATTAAACACAGTAGTACACAGTATGCAGTTGGAATTTATCCAATTGTGCAACGATATCGCCAATATAGCACCCAAGTGCATGCGACGAATCCACATTAATAATTGCCACGGCAACGTTCCAAATATGACGTTTATAGCATCAGGAGTTTCGTCTCTGGAAATGGTTTTGTTCTAGTACTTGGCTCATTTCTTATTCCCATCATATGCTGTATTACGTGTCGGTGATTTTTGGACAGTTTTTTAAGTGGTGGAATGGTTCCAAAAATTGTTTGTAAGAGAATCGTAGTGTGAACTTATGTTTATGTCAACATGGTGCTTATAAATGGTGGATTAGCTTGAGAGTTGGCGCTTGGTGCATTGTTGTCAACTGTTAACCCGGTTTTAAGACTTTACACTAGTTATGTGTACATCTTTAAACGGCTTCTTTTAATTCCAATTGTAATTTCTTAGTCATTATATTAGTCTGAACTTGTTGGTTTGGACACACACACTCCGAACACTTTGATAGTGGCGAATTTGTAAATAAGTTTCTGCGTCATGCTTAATTTACTTTCTTTCATAACCTTTCAATTTAACTCTCAAATGTTCATTCCTTACCAAATCTGTACCACAGTAGCAAAAAACTGCTAACTTTTAGGACAGAATCCTGCAAAACTCCATACATTGTAAACTTTTCAACTCCGACGGCTGGAACAAAAGTACCGGTGTAAAAAAGTGCTGAAAACCTAGTACGGTGATAAACTACAGGACAGTTATGGCTGATTATGATAGTAACTGAAGTCCTGAACATTGTGGGTTTACAGTTGTAAAAGTACTAACAAAAGGTACGACCGTAACTGAGACTTACTTTTGTGTTTATCGTTTTTAGTCCTTTGTAATGTTGTCAAACATATTGGGTGGGTTTATTTTAGTGCCTTGTAATGTAAATAAGTTCCTGTATTATTCTGGCTTTATGGGTGTTTATGTGTGAGGACATAAATGTTTCTGTTTAATTGCCAGAATTACTATTATAGTTTTGTAGTTTGTAAATAATTTAATTGTCTTTGAAATAAATTAATATTGCCAGAATTAACACTAATAAAAAGATGACTGTTCTGTAAAACCCTGTCTTGCTCACATACTACTTTTAAGCGAACTCCCAAAAAAAAATGTCTGGAAACTTTAACCTTGTAACCCGAATTTTTATAAAGTTATGTCTAATTACATAACCTTCACCTCAACTAAATACGTCGCAATACGTCGCCGACCTAATTAAAGGTAGCAGTTCATGTCAATTATTGTACTTATAAGATTTGGTGTATTTTATCTATAGGCCTTCGTTGCCTAAAATTTAAATGATAAATAAATAAATAATTAATTAATTACTTAGTAGAAAGTAAGAGTATTAGAGTAATGGTAATGATAATTTAAACTGTTCTAGTTTTAAGTTATTTTGCTGCGCCTTAACAGGGTAATGTATTCATTTGTTTTTAAGCCAAGCTTGTAAGCGGTGAGTACATTTTGCAATAAATAAATAAATTATGTAGAACTTTGGGTCCTTACCTGCACATGTCTCAAAACAGTATTAGAAGCTAAAGTAGTATATTATAGAAACTTGCCTTGGATGGTGTAATGGTTTTTCAGGATTGATTCAAAACTGCATTCATAAATACGGCCTATTCAAACGTATCTGTCTCGGTATAAAACGAAACTAAAGACGGACCGATGAAAGATTTTTAGTGCTTTACAGTGTCGACACACAAAATGTTCCGAATCCTGATTGAACTGTGCTGTCTCTCTTAGAGTTTTGTTGTACACTTTTCTTACTATGTTCATTTTTTAATCGGAACTGAAGATTATCGATGGTTTGTCACACGTGGAGATATAGTGACACATTTCTAACTTTATAATGAGGCTTCTTAGCGACAGTTTTGTCAGTTATATTTGAAACCCATGTAATAGCTGGCGAATTTAGCCATCAACTGGGCCTGAATTCAGACTATGGGTTCCTGCACACATAACTACAATCCCTGACAGAAGAAACCCAATAACACTTTGCCCGACCCGGGAATCGACTCCAGGACCTCACCTCCACTACAATTTAGAAAAACGTACTAAATACTAAAACTCAAAAGTTTAAGACGTGCGACGTTTCCAATTGTAAGAAGTTAACGAGCTCTCAACAAGATCCCAAAATACAAACAAAATTAACAACTTAAATAAGTTTTCTTGAAGACAGTGTTGCTAATTGCGAACTGCATGAGGTTGCGTTATGCAGCTCTAATTATGCACGTACCGTATTGAAGCCGTATTGTGTCGCAAAACTCCTGGAGTAAGTGAGTGCAGATTGTGAACGTAGAACTTTTAGAACTCATGAACTGCTTCTAGAGTATTCTGAAGTGTGTTAGGTAGTATTGTGTTCATTGTAGGAATAAAAAGTGGAGTAAGTAAGCAATTTAATTTTTTTTTAATAATAATTTTAATGACGGCATGGTTAGTGCAGGGGCTGAGCGATTGACTGCTGCGTTGCGTGTCGCGGGTGCGATCCCCGCACGGAACAAATATTTGCATAGCCTACAGATGGTTTTTTCTTGTCTGGCTGTTTGTGTATGTCAGTTTAAATGTATCGTGGGTGATACAGGAGACATTCCTAGTGTGGGGAAAAATATTAAAAAAAACAGTAAAATAGATAGTGTCTGTAATCGGTATCAGAGACTGAAAAGTTGTGTGGTAATCGGTTGTCGAGGTACGAGCATGGTATGTGAAACAATAACGAGAAGTTCATGAGGAAAGTTTTAAATATGAATACAGACAGATAAAAGAGTACCTGAAGGAAAACCAAAGAAACGATGATTGGACTGTGTGAAAGATGATATGGCTAGAAAGGGGATGATTACTTTGATGACCACACATAAAGCAAGAGAATAATGATGATTTGAATAACGATACTAGTATCGTTACACTTTAATCATCATCTGCTTAGCCTTTTCCCAACTATTTTGGGGTCGGGTTCCAGTCTAACTGGATGCAGCTGAATACCAGTATTTTACACGCCGCTGGGTTAATACGATACCCTTGGTACAATACAAGGGTAGCGTATGACTTTCAGGCCACTTAACGACTGTCAAAGATTTACAATTTACAGTCAGAACCAACGGCTTAACGTGCTTTCCGAGGCACGGAGGAAACTTGATTTATGTAATGGGTGGTCACCCATCCACAGATCAACCTAGGTACGAGCTTAGCCGCGAGCTTCTCTATCGTTACAGTTTATTATGTTAATGTGATTCTAATTCGCATATAAACAATTGCTAGAAAATGTAGCTCTAACTAGCTCTTCTAGCTTTGTTGGTACGACATCTTTTGTTGACTATACCATAACACACCAACCACGCATTGATCTGGAAATATCTGTTTGAACAATAATAGTATTGTTATCAGAACAATATTTTAATTTCACGTCCAATTTTATTGCTATTTGTGTAAGTTTATCGAGATTTAAAATCGTGTCGAATTTGTATTATCGGATGTAAAATTGTTCGATGTGTGGATAAGTGGCATTTTACCTAAAATTCATCAGTTTTGTTTGTTTGGAAGTGCAGTCAGTGACATCATCATCTGCCTAGCCTTTTCCCAACTATGTTTGGGTCGGCTTCCAGTCTAATCGGATGCAGCTGAATACCAGTATTTTACATAGAGCGACTGCTTATCTGGCCTCCACATCCCAGTTAGTACTGGGCAATACGAAACCCCTTGGATCTGACTACCTGTAACCAAAGATCTACAAATGACAATCAAAACATTTAAATTAACACAGCTTCAATGTTCTTTCATACCTTTAGGGACAAATTAAATTAGTGGTCATGTAATTTGTTAAATAATTAATTTATCTGTCTGGCTTTTAAAAAAACTTTTCATAATAACTTTGTGATGCAACAAACTGACAGTCTTAAAATTAATCTTGACACAAATCAAATAAATGGAGATTCTTGTCTGAGCATCCACTTACCAACTTGTCAGTTTATGCTGTTATTACGAGTATAATCTTCCAGAAAGAAAGAGAAAAGTATTTATTTATCTCGCACAGGACAAAACAGAATGATATAAAAAGAAAAAATTACAATTAAAAATAAGACATACATCTGCCTAGCCTTTTCCCAACTATTTGGGTTCGGCTTCCAGTCTAACCAGATGCAGCTGAATACCAGTATTTTACATGGAGCGACTGCCTATCGAGTCCCGTACGGTATATTGAATTACCCTTGAACGATATAACTGTCTACAGAAAGCATGGTTCACCGACGAACGGTAATACGAAAAAACTATTAGTCGATATACCATTATTTAGCGACAGCACGTTTCGCCGAATAACGCTACATAGAATGAATGGTTGGCCGATACCAAGATTTGCCGATGTCTTGGTTCGCCAGAACACGCTTGAACTAAATAATCCTTTACCGATAGCTATTTGCATCGAAAGCACCTTTATAATTTCCAAAATAATTGTCTATAATTTCTCGCTCATACAATTTTGACAGACATCGATTAAATTGCATTAACTGCTATTTTTGTTATTTACCATTTAATTATAAAAATAATCAAATTTGCTATTTTAGTATTTTCTTTACATTTATTTTTATTGATTTTTTTTATACAATTTTTTTATATATTTTTTAAACGCATGGAAATGGCAGTTAATGCAATTTAATCGATATCTGTCAAAATTCATGCGTAAATCATCAATCATTTATTTATTCTCTCTTCACAATATTGGTTTCCTTAAAGATTAACAATGTTTTTGACTGGTACCCGAAGTAGATTTCTGAAGAAGACTGGTTTACAGGTCACCAGGGCCCAAAACAATACTGTACGAGGCTTAAAGCTGATCTTGTGTGAACATCATTCGTGGTACCAAGGAGATCACAAAAAGTCAGTTTGAAGTTAAAAATAATAACAAATACTATAAAAAGAAAACTTAAAAACGGAGAACTAACGGTTCATACGAAAGTGTAGTGTCGTGTATGAGTGTATGTTGCAGTGTTTGAATGTATGTTGGAGAGGGCGAGAGCGAGTATGAGATGTAAAACTAAACTAAAAAAAAGTTATGAATTTCCGAAAGCCGCAGAACAGTAGTTCAGTTCCATGGTCTATGTTATTGTTATGGTAGCTTATTTTGATATTCCAATTCCAAAGTGGGGAATGGACTTTTGTGCAGTGTTTGGTCCGACTGCTGCGCCAGTCGAATAAACGAGCTCATACGTACCGGTTGTCTCCCCCCCGCCTCAATTATAACAGTAATGTTACACCTTGTATAAAAGCAAACGGTCGAATTCCAACAGGGAAGAGAACAGAAAATCCATTTGCTTAGTGAAAACGGTCATAATTTAGTTTAAGAAAATTACAAAGCTACGTATCCCATTAGCTAAACAGAACTCAACAAAATCAAAATAGTTACAATGTTACATCTGCGGCAAAGCTCCATCATCACGAAAATAAAACTTTCCAACACATTTCCGTGTTTATTTTCTCACGTTTAGAACATTTTCATGCATATGGTCACGAGTGGACAACTTATATGACTTGTGAAAAGCAAAACATTTCGTTTGTCGTGAAAACGTCAACAAAGAACGTGAATTTATTGTTGCATTCTGAAATAGGACTTTGAAATCACTTTTTTAGCTTTAACTACATAGATAAATAAATAAAAAAATCGAGAAAATAACTGAATAAATAAATCATGTAACAAAGAATTCTTCGGTCTCGGTAGTATACAGGCTGGTTAAAAAATTGTGGATCAAACGAAACAGTTATATAGTTAGAGTTATTTGCAGTAAAAAATATTTTTGTGGCAGAGCCCTAACTTGATCTCTATAAGAACCATAGCATACGACCATACACTCTGCCTACCTTCACAAAAAGGCGTAAATTGCCTATTAAAACTCTGTAAACTAGCTCAAAGTCAAAGTATAACCTCCAACAAGCGGTCTATTGTACAGGGAGCTCGTGGCTAAATTATAACAGTCACACGGGTCAGGCTAAACAGCGTCGCGATGGTCGGGCTGTGGATGGGTGACTCTCTATTACATGCCGTGTTTCCTCCGTACCTGGGAAAGCACATTAAGTATGTAGTTAGTGGCCGGAAAGTCTGCCAACTAGTCTTACCAAGGAGTATCGTGTTACCCAGTAACTAGAAAGCCAGATAGGCAGTCGCTCCATGTAATAATAAAATACTCGTATTCAGTTGCATTCGGTTAGACTGGAAGACTACCCCAACATAGTTTGGAAAAGGGCTATGCAACTGATGATATTGTGTCACCATTTTCCTGAAACTGCGTATGTATAACTCCCTCACACAAACACATTCAGACAGCTGTAGTCAAATAGACACAGGTAAATTGCTCCATAACAACACTGACCAACACTATGATGGAACAGTTAGCGACTGTTGTCTATCACATACGCTAAATTGAACTGTCCCGGTGGGGAGCGTTCGTATTGATGACGATGAGTTTGCTACTTCTATAAAAAATCATAACAGAAGTTAGGAACTACCATACGTTACGTTAGAAGTGGTAGGAGCTACCAGACGTTCTCTTCTCGCAATTTTTGTAGGGTTCCGTACCTCAGTCGGCGAAAACGGAACCCTTATAGGATCACTTTGTTGTCCGTCTGTCAAGACCCTTTTTCTCAGAAACACGTAGAGGTATCAATTATCAAATTATACATAATAGTAGAAATATCAAATAATCAAGTCTGCTACACCTTGGAGCAGTGAAAAAATCAAATTTTTAAGTCAGCGCGATCAAAACATAAAACATATGATCGTTTATCGCATATTTTGAGATTTCACAGGGGATTCAAAAGCTATAGGGTAGTTCCCGTTGACCTAGAATCATATCATCATTTTGGCAAGAACTAATGTCTAACAGCACATGTAAAGGAAAAAATCTGAAAACCGTTAATATAATAACAAAATTCCTAAAGGTTTATACGAAAACCTCGGTACGCGAGTCCAACTTGCACATGGCCGGCTAAGTTTATCTGATATTCCATCTTACAATGTGCATACTAAGGGAAACGGTAGGTTCTTAAGCACAAGCACAACGCCTATCTTCTCAAGTTGAACATTGGCAGACAACGGAAATAGTCCATCTGGGGGTCTAAAATAGCCGCTTTAGCAGAAACATAATAGGATAATAATATGAATTACGTTTAAATTCTAAAAATGGTCATAGAAGTACCTACTATTATGAATTGTCACCTTGATTATTATCCTATTATGATTCTGCTAAAGCGGTCATTTTCGACCCCCTGACTGTGTATATTAATACCCGGTTATTTGTTTCTGTCCTGGGTAAAAGTAACATCGAACCGGGGAAAGCCCGGGTGTAGACGGCGATACGAATAAGACTGCTTTAAGAAAGACTAGACTACGGCTTTGAGTAATCGGGCGGTATAAAATAATGGAAGGAGGGATTGTTCCAGCAGCGGGATACCATGGGCTGGTAAAACAAATAATGCATCCATGACTGCGCGAAAGTAAAATATACAAAAAAAAAATCCTATGACACGCGACAATTCACAGAGTAGCTTTTTATTTTGGTATAAAACACTGACAGCAATGCGAACACCACTAAAATGGCTTGCGCGCCTCTAACGACCAATCAACGCTGCACGTGGAAGGTTACACCGATAACCCAGTCGTGTTCGCTACAGGTTTACCTACCGTTAGAGATACTATGACTATATTATATAAATATTGGCAGACAAACAACTGACGATGAACTGAAAAAACAATGGACTGACGGCGTTTTTTAAACCGACTTCAAAAAAGGAGGAGGTTTCTCAATTCGACCGTATATTTTTTTTTTTCATTGTTCCCGTCTGCCTGATATAATCAGCACATAATGTTCCCCTCCCCTGCTGAGACATAATAAGATGTCGATAACGTAGTAAGTTGCATACTGATGCAGTCTCGTACAATTCATTGTTAACCATTTATACTATAAATGGTTTTACAAACAATTACACAGCATACATTTTATAGTGAGTAATTGTTTGTTTTCCCTAATTAAAAAAATATAGGGCTCCTCCCCTCGAAAGCAGGACATACACGCGGGCCCAGTGCGGGTTGAAAGATGTCTGTGTATAAAAAATTAAAAATAATCATCATCTGCCTGGCCTTTTCCCAACTATGTTTGGGTCAGCTCCCAGTCTAACCGGATTCATTCATTCACCCGTCCACGGAAAAACCTAGACAAACGCGTCTTAACCTAAAGATCGACCCAAGCGGCATTGCGGTATTTAGTCACGAGCTCCTTTGAATAAAAATAACAATATCAGCTAATTACTGCCCCACTGAAAGCGTTTACTAAATGTCATAAACACTAAAAACGGAATATTTACCATATGTTTACTATTATGTTATGAGTTCCCGGTATTTCGGCTCTGTTGCAAGCGTCATGATCACGGATAAACTGTATAACTGGTAATATTAAACATGATAAATATCCCGTTTTTAGTAATAATGATAGTATTAGAGACGGCAGTTTACTAAATAATTAAGGAAAACAAACACAATGCCTATTACAACTTATTAGGACTGCAAATTCACTTTCAGACGGCGACATAATTCATACACTCAGCACAAAACTAAATAACCCAAATGTATTAATTATTATTAGTACTTGTTCCAACAGTTTGTATGTTAAGAACTGTAATTTATCACCGGCAGTGCAACTGCTGTTGAAATTAAATACAATTATACAAATTAAGTGAAGAGCTGGGTGAAATATGCGTATGTAGGTCACGAGTACCGGTGGGTACTTCAGTTCTGATGGAGGAAGATAATGCATTATATTGTGGTACTAGCTGTAGCTCGCGACCTTCGTTCGTGTGAAATTATTTTATATAAAAATATAATTCACCGTTTTTTTTTTCGGATTTTTTTACCAAAAAATTTCAAGGGTTTTAATTTTTTTGCACGGATCCCTAATTATTTTTTGTAAAATAGAAGTAGCTTAAGTTACTCCTTATTACATCAGCTATCTGCCAGTGGGAGTCCCGTCAAAATCGGTCCAACCGTTCCAGAGATTAACAGGAACAGACAAATAGACAGACAAACAACAAAAAAAAATATTTTATTATATAATCATTCATATGCATGTAGTAAAACGCGGTTACTTTAATATTACAAACGGACACTTTAATTTTATTTATTTGTATGTATAGATAGAACACAGGCACAGGAACGAGGAGATTGGCAGAAGAAAAGAGAGCGAGAAGCGGTGGGTGAATTCAGGCTGTGAATGATGATGATACATAGAACTAGCTGTTGCTCGCGACCTTCATCCGGGTGAAATTATTTTTAAAATAATATATTACTTCCCTATTTGAATCGGATTTTGTAAACCATTTCATGGGTTTTAATTTGTTTGCACGGAACCCTCTCCCTCTCCCTCTCCCTCTCTGCCTCTGTACTCTGTGCTTGAAGTGTTAAATAAATAAATAAACCCTAATCCTGTTCCTAAAATAAAAGTGGTTACTCCTTATATCATCAGCTATCTGCCAATGAAAGTCTCGTCACAATCAGTCCAACCGTTTCAGAGACTAACCGGAATAAACAGACGGACAGACAAAAAAATAAAAAATGTCTATTGTTATACGAGTAAGTACCGTTTAAACAAACTGTTTATTTTTAATTTCAAACAGACACTTCAATTTTATTTATTTGTATAGATGTGGTCGTATCAACATTACTCTTTGAGTAGGAAAACGAGCTACAAGAATCGTTTGACACATTCACTCATATGATATTGCCAGCAACATTAGTGAAACGTGACACAAGAAGATCCTTGCATATTTCAGTGAATCTAAATTAAAGTAAAGAGAATTACGAAACAGCGGAAGCGAATTCGTTCACAAACACCAACCAAAAAACTTTTTCTCTGTCCCGTCTGTTCATTTTTGTATAAAGCCTACTTCAACCAAATCCAACAAAATTACGCACACTTCAAGACCTGTTCACCATTGCATAAGCTAATGAGTAATAATAAATAAAACATGTACCTGTAAATAAATCCATATATTTGCTTCTTAATAACAAAATTTTGAAGTACCTAGTACCTACTCGAGTGCCACCTAAGTTCTTTTTGAATAGCAAATTACACATTATCTTAAATGTTCCTCAGAATGGCAACACAGATTTAAAGAAAAATAACTTTTCGAACTCAACAGAATTATATATTCAAATATGGAATTTGAAATTCATAAGAAGTCCCTATATTTCGAGAGAAACATGGTTATTTATCGAAACATCTTTCACTGGCAACGCGCGCTAGAAAATGTATACTTTTTTTCTCTATTTTGTCATTTCCCCTTTGAATATTCACGTTCACAATCGAGTAGTTCGACGCGAATTTTAAAATGTTTAGCATTTTTTCATGCAGTTTTTCAAGCACAATAATGTTCGTCGAAAATGTCGTTGTGAAGTCTGTCGCATTCATTTTATTGCTGCTTTATAATGCCTTTTGAATAGTCTGGAATTCGCGAGATCAATAAACTTCTTTCAAAACGAAATTATGTAAGAAAATTACTCACAGTGAAGATAATTGTGCTGAGTAATCTATACAAATAAATTAAATTGAAGTGTATGTTTGTAATATTAAAATAACTTTTTTCTTAATGGATATGAAAATAATATATCACACATAACAAAAACAATTTTTTTTTAAATTTTTGTTTGTTTCGGCTAATCTCTGAAACGGCTGGACTGATTTTGACGGGAGTTTTACTGGCAGATAGCTGATGTTAAAAGGAGTAATTAAGGCTACTTTGGCTTGAGAGGCGCCACGGCGCCCTCACCTTCCGCCTGACGCAGGTCCTCACCGGACACGGGTGCTTCGGGAGGTACCTGCACCGAATCGGGCGGGAGGAAACGCCCGGGTGCTACAATTGCGAGGATCGACCGGAGGACACGGTGGAGCACACCGTCGAGGTCTGCTCCGCTTGGGAGGAGCACCGCCGTGTCCTCGTAGCGGCGATTGGCGGCGGCGACCTCTCGCGCCCGGCCCTGGTTCAAGCCATGGTCCGGGGCGAGAGGGAATGGGAAGCCGTCGCCTCCTTCTGCGAAGCAGTCATGCTAGCGAAGGAGGCGGTGGAACGTGAGAGGGAGAGAACCTCCTCACGTCCCAGCCGCCGCGGGAAAAGCACCGGGCGTCGGGGGCCACGCCGTGATGGCTCTCGGCCACCGTAGGCGCGGGCCTGTGGACGGTGAGTAATGGGCTAGCTCGCCGTCCGTCCGTCGTATGACGACGGGCAGGCCGTGTCGACGGCGCGTTCGTGTTCCACGCGCGCCTCAAAGAGTTGTCAGCAACGGGAGGGGCCCGCAAGGGCCGGTGCCTGCCAGGGCTGCGGGACTGTTCGAAAGAGATACCGCGGCCCTGGAACATAAAGGGCCAATGAAGGAACATGGGTGGTTTTTAGTCAGTAAGAGTCTGACACTCCCTTCCGCTCCGCCCAGAGCGGGAGGAGACATTTAATGATTTCCCACCCCCCAAAAAAAAAAAAAAAAAGGCTACTTTTATAAGAATTAGGGTTCCATGCAAAAAAAACCTTTGAAATTGGTACCAAAATTGGATTAAAAAAATCGGCTAAGTGTGACTCGGATGCGCGCACGAAGGGTTCCTTACCATTATCTATAAAAACGGCAAAAAAAAAATATGTCTGTTGTATGGGGGCTTATATATTTTTTAATTCTGTTTTTTAGCATTTGTTGTTATAGAGGTAACAAAAATACATCATCTGTGAAAATTACAACGGTCTAACTATCACGGTTCATTAGATACAGCCCGATGACAGACGGACGGACAGGAGTCTTAGTAATAGGGCCCCGTTTTACCTTTGGGTACGGAATGCTAAAAAGGGAAGTAATATTTTTAGGGTTCCGTACCCAAAGGGTAAAACGGGACCCTATTACTAAGACTTCGCTGTCTGTCTGTCTGTCTCCAGGCTGTATCTCATAAACCGTGATAGCTAGAAAGCTGAAATTTTCACAAATGATGTATTACTATTGCCGCTATAACAACAAATACTAAAAATTAAAAAAAAAATATTAAGGGGGGCTCCCATACAACAGATATGATTTTTTTGCCGTTTTTATAGATAATGGTACGGAACCCTTCGTGCGCGAGTCTGACTCGCACTTGCCGGTTTTTTATAATAATTTCACGCGAACGAAGCTCGTGGGCAGCAGCTAGTCGACAATAAGATTAGAAAGATCAGTTACATCATGTATTATTAAACATTCTCAAAGATAATTCAAATATCTAGATCTTGCTGGCGAGGTTGTTGACATGTGGGACGTGATTACAGCAGTCATTGTGCTGATAATCGTGTCAGCCAATGGCTTAATAGCCAATAACCTCGACCAACATCTAAGGAGGTTCTCGCTTGGCAGCTGGATCAAGGGCTTGATTCAGAAAGCAGTACTTCTGGACACGGTGCGTATTGTTAGGTGGTTCCTCTCTCAAGAACCCTGACCACCGGTAGCTCGGACCCTGTTCCAGATGCTGGTGGGTTACTATTTTTAAATGTTTTTTTTTATTGTTTCATAAATTGGAATGTTTAAAAATGTAATCACTTAATATGTGTAAAAAGGTATAAAGGAAACATTCTCAAAGTTCTTCTCATCAAGTTCCTAATTAGATAGTACTTACGTTTAACACACGAGAATTGTTTACGTCAGCAACCAAACTTTTCAGCTACTAAAGCTTACACGATTTACTCAGCTTCATACCGACCTACTAAACTAAATTGGATTAGTAAAATATTGATTCATGTGTCTAATGTTGGCTGGCTCAATCACTGGCTATAGAATTAGGACTAACGATAATTAAAACACCATTCAGCATGCGTTGCTATCGTAACAAGGATTATTTTTTCAAAATCGGAACGAACCTTGTTTTTTTTTTACAAAATTATTCACAAACCAACAACTTCCCGCTGTTCTCGTCACTCAACCTCAAAAATGCTTGTAGCACCGTATCGTAGTTGAGATAAAATTATATTTAACGAAAACTATATTTAGCAGACTACCATGCAAGCATAAATCACTATTCATTACATTTTTTCAATTTCACATCTCAACCAGTGCGGGGTACATTTGGCAGTTATCGGCATGTCGATATTAGTATCGATAAACGTCAACATGGAATGACATTGCGTTGTTTACGAGCGTATCGATAAAATCTGACTCGTTACCCAGCTGTCCGGTATCGAAATTTTAGAAGCTGTCTTTATTTGTTTGAATTTCAATTTCGGACGGAATTGTCGTAAAATATTTGTATCGATATGATTTATTTGTGAATTTTGTTGTTTTGATTTTGCGTGTCATTTGGGACGATGACACAACAAGCTGTCGCAGCCAGTCTAACAGCCCGCTCACGATCTCTCATACACTTCAACTTATCTGTGCAGGCGAGAAAACACAGAAAATTAAACGTACGAAGTTTGACTTAACGATGCATTTCTTCTTGACAAGCAGCACCACCTAGAACTACTAAAAGATAAAGTAGTCAGTAGTCTGTATGATGCGACTTGTAATGTGACTTTCATTAAGGTGGTAGCGCCAGGGTAGTAATTTCTTTACATTTTTTGCATCCCATTGAATGACCTTTTCATGAAATAGTTAATGAATGGGACTAAATAAACTTAAGAGGGTTTTATTGATGATTTTAATGGTTATAATTCTGTAAATACATTCCTGTTACGGTCGCCAATTATATTTTGTTCGACATATAGCCTGACACTGACTTGCGAACTGCAAAAAAAGTTAGAAAATTTGTATTTCGCGAACTACCTTAACGCATCCTCCATAATGGACACACGCATTGCGATACATGTTACTTTCATGCGAGTACCATTAGCTCGTAGATGTAAAGAATATCACGACACTCGTTAACTTGTGTCAGCGTTCTTTATTTGAATTTGGCGCGTTATCAATAGACGCTACCACACCTACCATAGACGTGAAAATAACTGACAGTTGAGATGAGACTGACATTAGACACATTGAGTGAAAAAAGGAATATAAAATAATTTTCTGATAGAAATAACGAGACTAATTAAAGGCTTTAAATGTTGTTTCTTTCGTTTTTACAGGCAAATAAACCTATATTCATAGAGGATTTCTGTAGTAGTTTTACCTATATTGTAGTAACATATTTTAAATAAAACTTTCGTTTTTACAGAGAAACGCAATTACGCCTTTGTTTAATTTATTTCCAATTATTGAAGTAGAAGGAATAAAATTATTATCTGTAAGCAATTTGTTTCATTGGTTTTCTTTGCTAACACGTGTCGCTTGAGCGTGTTTCTCGAGGCCAAACGGTTATAATATAAAATTTTATTAGTGTGTCTACATGGCAGCTAAAAATATCTCGACACCTGTGTCATTCGGCCTAAAAGCTCGCATGAAAATCTTTTTTATTTAATGGTCACGCCCGGCCCGAATTTGTTAACGCACCTGTGGTAATACTTTAAAATAGATTTTGATCTTTAAATAAGTTATGTTTAAACCCGATTTACTCAAATTAGAGACAAGTTTTCATTAATAATAAATAATGCTCCGTGGTTCTGGTGGCACGTGGATGACATTTACGAGAGGGCGCGGCTGATGAATATTTTTGCAAATTGTGGGTTGATATTGTATTGAAAAAAATAATAAGGTTGCGTTAGTTCTATCACTAGCCATGAAGTAAAAAAAAAAAGTTCTGATTTAAACTTCATTCCAAAATACCCATAAACAACTTTAAAATTATACATATTACGTACCACCTCATCTAAAACTCCATCATTAAAGTTCACTCCACTAAAAAGTTTTATTACAACAATAGAGCAAATGATAACAATAAAAAGTAAAACAGACACCACCCTCTTCATGACAAATGAGTTTAAAGCAAACATCCAACCTCCATAACTCAAAGTATCCCAGTAAAGGTCAAGATATTAACTAACTTTTTACATACGTGAACTGAACTGTGAAACTGGCAAAAGTTGACGCTTTGCCAGCAATATGCTGTGGCACTGCTGACGTAACGCCGCGTCTAAATTAAAGTTGCACACGAACACACCCACGAGTATAGGGTGTGTTACTTTCTTTACAGACTCACACACACTTAAGAGCGGATTTCACCAAATCGTCGAGAACACTGAGCGAGATCTGTTAGTATATTCCATAGCATTTATAAACACTGACAGCGCTTGAACGCAGTCAAATGTGCTGATCCAGTTCTGTTTCATTGTTGAAAATTGCCATAAAGATACCTCGACAATCATATTGTTGGCGTATCAGTGTAAACTGTGTGAGTGGGCCTCTAAGGCCCATTTCAAATGTTTGATCGCTGTTGATCAACCCTGTAAGGCCCATCTGTCACTGTCATCGGTTATTGTCATAGATTTGCTTATAAAAACTGCATCTATCTTGCTCAAACTTTCACAGAGTCTAGGAGAAAGAACAAGAGAGATATACTGCCTAAAGTACCCACAAACAAAGGGGTCTATGCATATTATAACAACCAATGTCTTTTTTTTTGTTTCAGAACAACAGAGAAACCGAAATACCTATCTCAAAGGTACAACACGAGTATTTAGAATCGGAATTATCTTTACCCAAAACTTTAACTATATTTTTATACAATAGAAAATTCTCGTTGACAAACCTATAAATGGCAGCAGGTATGACGTCTAGATCAAAAAATGTCCTTAATACAAGGTGGTGTAAAAAGACCCTTCACGGAGCCATCAACCAAGCATTCTGAATATCAAACTAAGTAACACTACTCAAAAATTATTTCTGTGAGACGACTTTTTTTTGGGTGTTCAATTCACGTTTTACGGTGGGACTCAATGTAACGCACTCAAAACATTGTGCTGATGGATACATTGCATAGTACAGTGGTTATAGGGGAATTTAAGATAAAGCTATTAACACTTATGCTAATTGTACGCAACGGGACTTACAGCTAAGGACGGCCGTTACTCCAAGTGCGTGCGATGTGGCTACGTTTTGAGACAATTGAGCCTGGTTTGTACCTAAGCCCCGACTGACTATAAACCTAGCCCTACAGTAACTACCTAGCACCTTAGTTATCCTAGTCCTATTATAATACCTAGTTACCACCCTAGTTTAAGTTAACCTAACGCCCAAACCTACCATACAAACCATACCAAACGTAAGTTACGCTGGTTTTACGTGAGGGAAGTCTGTTACAAGGAGCCCTACGGTAACAGACGGAACTTGGGTAGGAATAGGGGTTCGTGTACGTCGTGCAATGTACACAGGAAATGGTTTTCTCACTGCCGATCCCACAGACTCATAGGACTGATGATGGCTAAAGGTGTCTTGGCCACAGTGAGAGGGGGTATAGGAGATGAATCACACTCGACTCCAGCTTGATGGCTAATTTATTACAAATAATGAACTTAATTATCTACACATTTTGTGGTAAGTACACATTGATAGCTATTTACATGTGTGTTGTGTGTGTATCGAGCCGATGAAGCGAAGATCTCAGTAGGCCACTTCTTAGCGCTGACGGTGTGCTGGTGTTGCCGGCGCGTGAAACGAATGTATGTCGCTCTTAATGCTGACGCTGTGATGCTGTTATTGGTGTGTGTAGCTATGATATCTTTAAAATTGAACCAATAACATTAAACACAAGTATTTAAAAAAAAAGCTGGAAATTTCACCCCCAATATCTCCGTAATTAGAAGTTTCCCAGGAATGTTTCAGAACAAAAAAAGGTTAGAGTGTACGTAACGGGGCACTGAGGAAAAAAGACAGAAAATGTTTAACCAAAAAAGTGTTAGATGCACGAGCGAGCGAAGCGAGCTCGGGACTTGGGGCACCACGACGTTAGGTTAGGTTACTTTAAACCCTGCAGACAGAAATAGGAGCCCCGCGTAGAGGGGCTACGTTGACTTTTTCATAGTGCCCCGTTTCGTATCCACTGACGAGGTGAACAAGTGCCTTTCGAGTTCGTTAAGTATATTTTACACCCATTATATTACACGTGCAGACAAGAAAACACACCCACACCTACGTAAAACAAACAGCCTGTACATTTACGTCAAAGTCTTGCATGTGTGCAAACACAAATTAGGTTTTAATATTTCACGGAATTCTCTCTTAGTACAGAGGCATTGTAGCATTCTTGTAGATGTAATTTTCGCGCCTAATAATAGAATAACGGCCTGTTTCTGAGTTCTAATTTTGAAACAAAATATTTTGTTTAAGCTCTGTAATACTTAGAGAAGACTTTGCGCGTTGTTCGAGAAGGTGGCTTTCTAAAATGGGCAGTTTTGTGAGAAACGTTGATATTTTGTTACAGAAAGTAGAGAGAACCTTATAATAGCTATTTAGCATGCTTTCAGTCATAACCAGCCTATAATGCTCGCACTGCTGACATATAGGCCTCCCCAGGTGGAGCATAACCCACTCTCTCTTAGAGAGGAGGCCTGTGTGACATCACACAGTCATGTCTTTTTTTTCTGCTAGAACACGCCGATTTCGTCACGGTATTTTTCTTCACCGTTATGAGTCACACCTTTGTTTTCCGTACTCTACCATAAACACATACCGCATACAATTACATAACCGGCCAAGTGCGTGACGGACCACGCACAATGTAGGGGTCCGTAGTTTCCCATCATAATATGCGGTCACTTCCTACGGTCTGATTTGCCTCCGAACGATGACTTTTATTGTAATAATAAAAAACAAACTAACATTTTCAGTTGAAAAACCTGTGCTCCGATAGATTATGTTTAAGAAAATATGTTATCCAAGTATATTTTATAAGTTGGTCGACTATTGCTCGTAAACTTACAAAGCCTACTTAGCTGTGATAGTTTTCCATTTAACTTTGTTATATATACTATCACCGTGAATTTTTTCACACACCCAAACCTAACTGTTTAGCTGGTAGAGGGGGAGGACACTTGAGTCTAACAAAAATTTTCACTTTTAAGCTTAATATTTCACAAACGAATCCCTAAATCGAAAAATTATTTTAAAAAACTCGCAATATTTTTAAAGACCTATCCAACGACATCCCATACTATGGGGTACGCGAGAAAAAAAAACCCACTTTACTTTACCACTGTCGGCGTAACTAATTTTTATATTCATGACAAATACTAAGAGTCTTTGAGCTAAGCTACGGACAAACAGACAGACGGACATGGCGAAACTATAAGAGTTTCTTGTTTGTCGACTACGGAACCCTAAAAAGTGTTCTAGCTTGTACGAGGCAAATATTTTAAATTACCTACAAACATCCAAATATTCCAAACCAACACGGGAAATACTAAAACTCATTAAACATAATTCCAGGCTATAAAGTTTTAAAACATTCAATTGATATATTTGTACACGAATGTTAAAATACACATAATTAAGCGAAACAGAAATGAGTTTAAGCCCGTGTTGTCACTGAATTGAACGAGGCAGCTAGGCGATGCGCGAGATAAATTCCACCAATAGGATTACTTCATTTTTCTTGCTCCGCACAGCTCAGCTCTAGTGGCAACGAATTAACACGGCTAGGTATTTGGTTTCTGATGCAAAAGGTGTATTTTAAAATGTGTGCAAGGGACACTAGAGGAGGACGTGTGTAAAACACTCTCGGGAACGAGAGCTAACCACTCAATAAGTTAGCAAAATATGTTCAGCGTCCCCCACTTTTTTTGGATGTAGCATCCGCCATTTCGATTTTGTTTACATAAAATGTAGCCCATGTCACTTGTACCGTAATAAGAAATCGATTGACACCTCATTCATCAAGATCGGCTCAGTTGTTGGGCGTTACGGTGATACTTAATAATGTTACAAACATACATAGACTGCTAAAATCATAACATACTTTTTGGCTTTGCCGTAGTAAGGTAAAAAGAGTCCGCTACCCATACTCGCACCTCTCAGCTACACACCCTTACACATCTTCGCTTCACATCCTTGCACGGCGCAAGCTCCTCGAACACTTTTGTAGGAAACCACCACATCGCTTAGCTACGTCGCCCATCACTTGTGGAAAACCAGCCTAAACGAACGCCAAATTAAGTTAAATATGGTTTGCGAATATTCTAGAATTAAATGTGCGACTGTACAAGTTTTTACATTCGAGTCTCCTGAATGGCAGACTTGAGTGCCGTAAAAAAGTTTTTATTTTTTAAATGTTTTCATAACATGCGTTGCGGTTGGAGTAGTCGGCTATTGATGATTTTAAAAATCTACAACACTTCTGATTAATGGTAGGAAATAATCTTTTGTAAACACACATACTCACTGTTTTTAAATCACCCACACAACAACAAGCCTGGTTACTAAATACATTTCTTCTTGTAAGATGAAGATTTTGCTTTGCTGGAAGACAATTACAGATTGTTAATGGAAACACAGCCAAAAATGGCACAATACTCAAGGCAAGTATTGTGAAAATTTTACTGTAATTTTTTTACGAACAAAATAACACATTACCTCAAAAATTACCCCATAACGCGTTGACACTCGAAATAAAAAAGGTTACAGATATGAGGAAATTAAAAAAGCAGCCGTGATTAACTCACAGCGCTTTAAAGCGGCAGTTAGCTTTAAATTCTCGCAACACCATCATACGGGCTTTAAAAAAAATATATGTAATATGTAGCCTACAGGCGTTCGGGAATGTTCCCGAGATTTACTATTATAGGCACTTGTTTTACTCTCGTAAACGGGAAATAAGTCCATCAAAAACTGAATAATTTTGGTGCTTTATGATTTTTATGGTGCTGTTAATTTTATACTACAATGTTTTTGCTACATTGTTACCATTAATGTTGGTAATGTGGTTTTTATAACTTAACCTACGTAAGTACATGTGTGATCTTTCAAAAACATGAAAATTATGGACGAGCGAATTAACATTGTTTAGGATAAAATCGTTGATGATGATTTTAAGAGATAAGGATTGTATCCACCTTTTCTTTGTATGTAATGTTTCCAAATTGTATTTGAACTTGGAACAATACTTGGTAATAAGACCATTATTTTCAAGATTTATACTTAAGCAGGTTTTGCCTGTGGCTGTCTTACGGAACCCTAAAAAGACGTGCAAAAAAAGTAAAATATGTCCTACATAGTTTAATTTTTCTTATACTGACCATGGTCTTCCTGTGTGCTTCATCAAAATCAGTTCAACTGTTAACACGTAACCAACAGACAGAGATAAAAAGTTAATTATACTTTTTTAATTACATTTTACATTTATAATATGAGTACCTACAAACTACATTAAAAATACGGTGAAGTCAACCAACGCCTAAAAAAATTAATATCCAAAATTCATGAAACCGATAACACACCACGTAACTAAAACATTAACACGACTATAAAAACCCGTTTCGCTCTCGCTTAACTAAATAAAACCAGCCCTAAATCAGTATCACAATACCCCAACTATAATAAAGTGTGGAAAAACAAACTAGATACATAGATATAATGTAGGAGCCTATCAAAACAATTTACACGAATGAATGGACCATCGTTATGAGTTACAGTTCACCCCGACCATAATGTATTCTGTTCACAGTAGTCTAACAAAAATATGATGCTGATATCATAAGTCTTTAGACGCATTTATAATTTTATACGGCACGACACGTTGACAACACGATGCGTTAGGGTTTCACGATCGGTATGAAATCAGAGGCCCCATTTTTGAATCGAAAATACAATTATCCTATGGCATTTTAGTTAAAATATTTGCAACAAACACAATCAGTATGTCGGCCTCTTTTATTTCGTTTGGGTAATCATCAAATGTTTGGGTAATCATGAAACTATTATCATAAGAACGGTATTGTTGTTTTCCATGGGAACATTAGTTTTTCTCGGGATAAAAGATACCCTATGTCCGTTTCTGTAAACCTACAACAACGTATAATAATGCAAAATTTCATGATGATCGGTTCAGTGGTTTAGGCGTGAAAAAGTAACAAACAAACTTACTTTCGCATTTAGAACATCGGGTCGCTAGCAGCGACCCGCCCCGGCTTCGCACGGGTGCATGTATTATACATAATAAACCTTCCTCTTGAATCACTCTATCTATTAAAAAAACCGCATCAAAATCCGTAGCGTAGTTTTAAAGATTTAAGCATACATAGGGATATAGGGACCGAGAAAGCGACTTTGTTTTATACTATGTAGTGATAGTTAGGATTACGATAGTACACTCACCAACCAGATCTTTGTTAACAATCAATGTCAAAGAATGTTTCCAATATCGTGTCGTTTCATTACCGTATCACATCGTACATACAAAAGCGCTATTTCTTATCAAATACAAGTAATGTAATAATAAAAAAGAACAGAGTTTAGGGGTAAGCATCCATATTTCCGGCCCTGAATTATTTATCATTGTAATTCCTCTTGCGATCAGTTTGTCGTGTTATCTTTCTTCGGTTTTTACAAGGAAAATCCCTGTGGATCAGACTTTTTGGGCAAAAAAACCTAGACACTGCGCCGCCTTTGTATGGAAGATTTTTCTCTTAATAATGTATCATTTTGTTACCTTTGTTTACGATCGGTTTTTACATACATACTTTCACACAGACACAGACACATACGTTCAGATTTATTTCCTAGAATTGTATAAAACTTTATTTCTTTTCTAAGTGATGAGAGGTTTATTTTTCTTTGTCAGTTCTTCAGAAAGTTGTAAGTAAGTGAGTGTTTCGTGGAATTAAATTTGTAAAATAACACAGTAAGAAGTATACATTATTTTCACTAAACTAAACTTTCACAAAAAATAAATAAAGAATACATACTTTAAGAAACTTATTTTTATTTTTTCGTTTTCTAAATGACTCTTCACCTAATGTACTGAAACCAGATATTAAAAAGGCTATAAACGTTCAAGAACCTCAAACTTGGAAACCAGGAAGTCCTGCCAACCAAACCTGAACAATAAAAGCATGAAACTCCGCACCAATCCCCCAACGGTAGTTTTAACTTTAATCTATGTGGCTGACGACCCAGCGTTCCGGCGATTGGAAAGAAATTGCTTGAATGTGAGCCACCGACCAAACCGCCGCAGGGAATACTTTATTTAATTACCTACGTATCATGGTCCATTTTTATTTTACCCGAAACGATTTGTGGATAGGATAAAGTTTCGCTATTCACTTGTTTTGTTGTGAGGTCAATAACACTTGAGTTTTGTTCGCGGTTTATCGGTATCGGATTTATTATTTTTTGGATCGAGTGATTTTTTCTGTATTGTGGGTTGTGTTACAGTATTTTGTAACCGCAATATCAAAAACTTTCAGCACAATTAAATTTAAAAATGGTTTGGTTTTGTTCTCATGTTGTGGCCGACCAGTTCTTAGTATAAAATTTACAACACGCACCCAGATCAGGATTTACGAAGCCTGGCCATTAAATATCTGTTAAAAGTGGAAATTTTTAACATAAATGTATTTATCACTAGTGTGTGGAAAATAATTTCACTTGAATTATTGTAGAAGTTCTGCAATGTCATTAATTCATCATCTTCCTGCCCTTGTCCCATTCTATTTGGGGTCGGCCCAACACGTTTTCTTCTTCCATTCTCCCCTGTCGGACTTCACGGCATCATTTACTCTCTATCTTTTCTTTATTTATCTATCTTTTCGTTGGCTTTCCTCTCCCTCTGCAAGTTTTGTAATGCCATTTATCCAGAATTAAAACTACTATTATATTAACGTTATCATAAAAAGACTAACAGTAAAGTAACAATCTACTAATTTGTTTGTTTGTCAGCGATTCCAAGAAGTTATCTGCACCAATGTACTAGAACTTTCCACTGAGACTGTTGCGAACGAGCTGAACTTGCGCACGATCGGCGCCGAAGTGATAATAAAACAACGTATGGAACTTAACTTATGGATCGATGGCTCTTATTGATAATCAATAAGAAGTGTTTTAGTATATCACAGATTGTTGTCTAAGATTAATAACAAATATTATTATCTCTGCAGTAAGTCGTTTTCTTTTAAATCTAGGGTTTTAAGATAACACTAAAATATAGTTACATCAATTATATAACTCTACGGGTCCACACTTCTTCGGCAGTCCACACAGCTCTGAAGTCATTTGATTACAACGCTACCTCTCAAGGAAGACACCCGTTACGAAGACCGCGGCCCCGTATCGCTGTTTCAGCGCACCAGTACTGTGTTTTACGACTCCACACGCTCGTTCGGCCTATGGCAGACATGTCCTACCCAGTCCAAAAATTAGGCAGCCTTTTGGGCCTTGACATTACTAAAGCCTCAAAATAAAAGTAACAATATATTTACAACAAAATTGTTCACTTATTTGAACCAGAAGTGCCACTACACATTGCAAAAGATTTTTTAAAGCAAACCATAAATAAATAATAAATAAAACATTAATAAGTAGGTACCCTAAAACTTGAAATAAAACTAGCTCTCCAACGAAATACCATGAACGTGGTACACGGATAAAATACTTTATAGGTTGACTAATCCGTACTTCAAGCTGGCAACACTTTATGGTCTACAGTCTTACATAAATACGGGGTTTAGTACAAGGAAGACGTGTCATGATGAGGTTCTTTGTTTTGTACGACTTCTGTATTGACCTCATATGTCCGCTACCTTATTGGTTCTACTAGAACAACAGCGGTCATTAAAGCTTGACTTGACCACTATAAGATTATACAGGGTTATTTGTAAAACACCAGTAACCTCTTAAGAGGTCATTCTACTCATTATTAACTTTAATCTATGTGGAAACGCGAAAAAAATCAGCTCTTCCCTACGTTTATGATCGATTAACTCGTCAAAATGTAGGGAGAAGCTGATTTTTTGTCGCGATTTCAGGTTTGGTCCCATAGTAAAAGTTGTTCATAATGATGAGTACAATGACTTCTTAAGAGGTTGTTGGTGTTTTACTAATAACACTGTATACTTTCTCTTTTTACCTCTTAAAGTTATCGCTGTCCAATTAAAGTAGACTTTCTCATTACTAAAATGTTGAACTAGCACTTACAAGTGCGATCAATGCTAACAGCGGGAACTTTTTTTGTATACGAACTAGTAACTTTACATGATCATCATCATCATCATCATCCTCTAACCCTTGTCCCAATTCATTTGGGGTCAGCGCAGCGTGTCCTCGTCTTCCATACTTCTCTTAATAATAACTTTACATGATCAATATTGATCACAGAGAAAAAAAAAACAGTCGGATTATGATACCTGAAAAATCAAACAATATTGTTATTTTATTGTTCAACGTTAAAAATACAGACAATAATCCACATTAAGCACATCATCATCATCTTCCACAGCCCAACTTCACCCACTGCTGGGTATAGGAAAAAAACAGATCTGGATCTGGTTCTGGATTCTAGATTCTGGTGGTATTATAAAATACAGAGGCATTTTAAAATATTAAATACAAAATTATTTAAAACTAAATTTTATAAATGGTTACTTGTATATAGTTTATATAGCTTAAAAGAATTTATAAATAAAAAAAATTGATGTTCTTTGTTCATTGTTGAAGCCTCCTTAAATATTTCCCTGACTTTAAAATTTTGCATGCTTGGTCTAATCCTAGCTAAACATGTTTGTGCCATTAAAATTTGTTGTGAACACCTTTGTATACCATGTTTTACACAAATAAATATACTGTTACTATTATTAGGCCTCTCTTTGCCAAGCTCCACGCTCTTGTGCCAGCCTCATCCAGGATATTCCCGCAAAGCATTAAGCACAACTCCTAAATTACAAATAGACTTGTTTCTTACTCAAAACCAACATGTCTTTACCTACCGAAATCAACGACACACATTAAAAACACGAGGTGATGAACACTCATACCTATCATGAGAAAAAAATCCCACGAGGATAATTACAGTCCCGTATTATATCTTCAAAGATAATCAAAAACAAGCCATGCACAAAAACCAACGAGCCCCAAATATCCTTGCTACACGAAGGGAAACCCGATAATTCCCGAATGTAGCCGAAAGTAACGCGGGGTACCCATTAACGGAATTAGCCGAGTCAGCGAACAGTCTTCATTTAAAAACTTACAGCTTATTTTCTTACTAAATTGAAAATGTTGAAGAACTAGTTTAAATCTTCTGTAGGGAAAATTGGGTAGTCCAGAGTGTAATTAGAGTAAGTAGTTATTGGGAAGTACTGGGGAAGAATTGATGTTTGCTGTGTGATATCTAGCTTAAAGTAGGGAACCAAAAGATATATAAGTCGCTTTCTCTGTCCCTATATCCCTATGTATGCTTAAATCTTTAAAACTACGCAAAGGATTTTGATGCGGTTTTTTTAAATAGATAGAGTGATTGAAGAGGAAGGTTTATATGTATAATACATGCACCCGTGCGAAGCCGGGGCGGTCGCGGGGCGGGGGTGTCGCTAGTAATGTATAAACTATAATTCTCGCCTCGCCTTGTTGGTCCAGTGGTCGCAATCTCAACTGGTGAGCATGAAGTCCTAGGTTCAATTCTTAGGTCGGGCAAATTGTTATTTGGTTCTTCTATCTTGAATATATCAGTAGCAACCACGGCGTCTGGAATTATGCCGGGTTGATGGCAATAGGCTCGCCCCCAATTACATGGGACTTTAACATAACTGGTGAAATGTGGGTGTACTAATCAGGCACACCTCTGACTAACCCTTCGGAGATTACATGCGTGATGTTGTTATGTAATTGATCAAAAATCTATCGACGACAGCAAAATTTAGAAAAGTATGGAAGAAAATAGGATGCGGCCAACCCAAATTGATCAGAGCAAGAAAATGATGATAATGGATCAAAATACTCACAAAACTCATCCAAGAAACAGTTTTGAAACTTAATGATAATATTTCAGCTACCTATTTTCATGATTTATAAAACTGACCTTGAATTTCCTCAATACAAAATTGCCGTTCTCAAGGCTCAAGCATATTTTTTAAGACCTCAGATCGTTTACCCAAAGCGCTCACGTAGGTACAGTATGTCTGAAATACATAATGTTAGGTTGGGCACTTTCTATTACAGTGAGATCCGCTTTATCACGTGAATACTAGAGCATTTGTGTGAAAACCATCACTTTTCGGGAAAGTAAGCAAAAGTTTGGCAATAACATGTTCGATAAGTAGATCGTATAGTATTCTGTTAAGTTGGTACACGAGTTTCGATGTAATGAATAGGTTTATCTGTAAGAATATCGGTGTTATCATATAAAAGAAATGAAATTTCTTTTCGTTTCTTTTTTTTAACGTAGTCCCACACTAGAAATTTCTCCTGTATCGTGGGTGCGGTTACAAACATTTAAACTGACATGCACAAACAGCTAGAACCGGAACAATTACCTATCTGTAGGACCAACTACCTGTAGGCCATACAAATATTTGTTTCGTGCGGGAATTGAACCCGTGATACACAGTGTAGCAGTCAAACACTCAGCCATTGCGCTAACCGTGCTGTCAGAGTTGTATGCTGGCTTCAGTTTTAGTAGCGTTGTCAAGTTTCTACATTTAGTGACTTGATTTCATCTTCCCGTGAAAACATTTTAAATATTACATTCAGTTTCACCAGTATGGATTGATACCGACTGGAAAAAAACTTAATCAAAGGCGTAGGTTATGCAATGAGCGTGGTCATACACACAAAACACACACACACACACACATCACATCACTCGAAAGATGTAGAAGCGTTATAATCTGCTAGAATAAAAATAGTGCTGTGACCAAAACCCGGGCTTTTAATGGCTTCGAATCAAAAAGACCGCGATTTCAAACTAACAATTTACATTCCACCCTTAAATTTAGAGTTTTCACAAAAACTATTCGGTATTGGCACCAAAAGGGTCCAAAGTTGCTAAACTATTAACTTTTGTTTAGTCCCAAACGGTAGGGAAACGCTTTATCATTTCGATGGGGCCTACAAATTCAGTTGGTTTGCAATAAATCTGAGACGGGAGTCACCAGGCTGTAGAAGTTTTTAGGATTTTGCATAAATGATGATGTTCAGCAGGGTAACACACTTAAAATGACAATGCCTTTCAATTTGAAAAGTCAACAACTATTATTGCGTTATTCACTTTGTCAGTTTGAGGAAATTTTCTGTAACATTTTTTTTTTTCAATATTCTTCGGATTGTGATAGAAAGTGTGGTCAATTCGATTGCAATCTGCATAATTTTCTTGAAACTCTTGTCTTTGCTATTTTTCGTGTTTTCCCTTTTACTTTTTATAGCTACTGCCACTCAGTACGATGAAAATCAATTTATCTACCCAATATTTAAAATAAAAACACTTTTGCATCGCAACAGATTTCGCTTCAACAAAAAATGGGTCACCAAAATGACCTCTACACAAATTCTCGCATTTAAAAATGGTAGCCACCCTATTCGGAACGGAACTCCGGATTTTTCTGCTCGACTGTGTTGAAACTGAGCGGCGACTCGGCGAGGACGCACTTTCCTTTATCAGCTACGATTGTCCCGAGAATTTATTCTCATGGACACAACTAGAGACGAATATAATTCATATTGTTGTTTTTACGCCTTGCGAGTCGGACGTTGCCGCGTCGGCGTTATTTCGGTCGGGAGCACGCGGAGCGTCTTGAGGGCCGGTTCCCACTATAGGATATCCTGCTCGCTTAGCTTCAGTAGACATGTCTTATTTTACTAAGCGCATGTGCAATGGAGATTAGAGATATTTTCAGTGGCGCTCGTGCTTCCCTCCTCGCTACTAACCTACCGTGAATCGCTAGCTAAACTGTTCTTTTGTCTCAACACTCGGAGACAGCTCACCTCTTTGCTTAGCTAGATGGACACACCATGTCCGTTACGCCGTTCATCTTTGCCCATGTAAGTATCTTCTCTCCGCTTCGGTGGAAACCAGGCCTAACTCGGCCCGCGAGATGGTTGGGCGAATAAATTCGTGAACAAGTTGCATGTAACGTCATGTTATATGGAATTTTGAGATTTGTATAAAATATTTTTATGATAAAAATCTTTTCTGCGTTGCATTCGGTGTTAACAGCCACTCTGGTCGATCGTGTGGCTAAGCCGCGTTTGCCTTATGCTGTTCCGTGGATCACGACCTATTACATACCGAGTTTCCTCCGTGCCTCCGAAAGCAAGTTAAGCCTATGGCTGTCATTTATTGATCTTTGACAATCGTTACAGGTAGTCAGTGGCCCGACAACCTGACGACCAGTCTTATCGAAGGGAATCCTATTACCCAGTACTAACTGGCTTCTTCTTTGGCTTCATGTAAAATACTGGCATTCAGCTGAATCTGGTTAGACTGGAAGCTGATCCCAACATGGTTGGGAAAAGACTAGGCAAATGTAATGGTTCTAGGTACCTACCCTTATAAGTCTTTTGACACTCACTGTTTCTTGCGTCATAAAACTGGATGTGGTCAGCACCATGTAAACTGCGGTCAAGAGCTACGCTACGCGGTCAGTATCAATACTTCATGACAATGTTGACACTGACAGCTCTTAAACGCAGTTTAAATGTGCTAATCGCCTTCAGTTCATTGACATAATCCACTCTTATCATCTTTTGATCTCTTAAAGGACCAATTTTAGTTTAATGTATGTATGACTTAAGTTTTTAAACTGTCATGATCACTAACATTATCAGTAACACTAGAAACTGTTTGTGTGTTTGTTGTTTTTGTGTTTATCTGTTGGTTTGCGTTTGAAACAAACAGTAAACATGCTAAATATTACGTTTCTAGTGTTAATGATTATTATGTATGACTTGTTTTTAAATCTTTTAAATCTTTTATTCTGTTTACTTTTTATACAATATTGTTTTTTTTTGTTAATTTAAATTTAAATAAAAACTTTTTCTTTCTAACTTAGTGATTGGACTGATAGCTAAAACAAAAAGTTTGAAATATGTACGACAATGATTGACTATTGTTGCACGAATACAGTGTAATAAAACTATGTATGTAGCGAAGAGTAATCTAACTTTATATCGTTTTTTTTTTCCTACCTTGAATTACAGCATACCTACTTGATAAGCGTAATGAGTAACAGCTTAAACCGCGGTTTTGCAATGAGTGAATGAAATAACGTTGACGCAATTTGTTGATGAATTAAGTTGTACTTAATGGTGACAAAAGCCTGCATATTAAAATTCCGGTGATAGTATATTATATCAAATTAATCCCTGGTTTATGGGTTTCATACCCGAAGGGTAACCAACGGGACCCTATTACTAAGCCTCCGCTGTCTATCCGTCCGTCTGTCTGTCAGCGAGCTGTAACTCATAAAACGTAATAGGTAGACAGTTGAAATTTTTACAGAATGTGTATTTCTGTTGCCACTATATATCAACAAATAATAGAAATAAATTAACAATTAAAGGGGGTTCCCCTACTACGATGGTACGGAACCTTTCTTGCGCGAGTCCGACTCGCACTTGTTATTACTATTTCACACATTTGAGTTTTATCAGAAGTCCTCTGAAGTAGTTAGTAGTAGTCTAGTGCGTGGCTAGACTAATATTATTATGTAAATGATAAATTTAAGACTCATAACAATTGTATGTATTAAGAATGGTTTTCCATTCTAGAAGAAAGCAACTTGTATTTTCACTCATTTAGATTTTCTACATTATTTAAAACATTTTTAATTACCCTTTTATTAAGTTTGTTAGGCATCTAGATTATTTTACTACTATACTGTTTTCTTCGTCGTGTCGATGATTTCCTTTTTTTTAATTAAATTAATTTTGACCAGGACTTTGCCACATCGACAGCGTTGGTGGTGCCCTCAGACAGGTCCCTCAAAGTGCACGTAGAACCACACATAGTGCAGGACAAGAGGTGAGCCATAGTTTGCGATATACTACTACATAGTTTTGTACTACTTTCTTCAGAAAGTAGTACAAAACTATACAAATTTCATAAAACACAAGTCACTATAATAAAAAGTACATGTACAATAAACACACTTTTAATAATGACATGCGTGTGAATTATTTATTTTTAATTAAACTTAACAAGCTCTCGCACGAGTTAAGCCTTTGTATAAAATAAAATAAATTATACTTACTCATTGTTTTAATTTATATCAACAGAATTACCTTCGCATTTCACATTACCGAAGCAGTTTGAAGAAAATACATTGTTTTTATTTTTATCAGGAGTTTTAAAATTGGATATTTATGTGGAGACAGTTCAAATACTCTGGCTGTTAATTTTGCTGCTGATTAAGCTGTTAGTGGTTGTTGTTGCTGTTGTTGTTGTTGTTGTCGGTGTTGTTGTTGTTGTGTTACTTTATAAAAAGCAACGTTTGCAAGTATTTTTGGGGCCCAATGAATAACAAAAAGTTATAACAAAAGCCGCCAAAGTTGCTTAATTGTTATCATGTTGCCTTACAAAAAGTAACTATACAAGGTGGGACGCACTGACGCACAAACGCTTACCACCTATTCACTTCATCATTCTGTATATTGACCCTGTATATTGTGTAGACCTCTACAGTATTTGCTTACGCTCACATCTCATTTTTCATTACAGCCAGTATTGAAGGAACTCGACATTAGGATGGTTTGAATGTCTACAATATTCTTGTCGATTATAAAAGTCGGAATCATATCTTCAACAGTTGTCTATGCCAAAGACACATGTTATATCCTTCGTACTTGGTTGGAATTAGACGTGATCTGAATACTGTTGTATTCAGATCACGTCTTTGTCGTCGAAGCTTTTCATAAACTACTCTAAGTTTTCTGAGTTCCAGTTGTCATATTCAGTTTAAAGCATTTACACGCTGTTATAAATGTGTAGCATGTAGCAACAAAGGATGACGAAATTAACTAAGTAGACATAGTTAAATCTTCTCTTTCAATCACGTCCATTCCAAACAAAACTTCCGTAACAGAAATAAACCATCATTATTCTCAGTTCAAAGCTAATCGAATGTCCGTCATAGTGGCGATGATTGGCGTCCACTGTGTACACAAAGGACGACATGCGGCCTCATTCATTCATTCATTCATTTGATTCGTCTTGTTAATGTGTTTAAGTGTCATTATTTTGTTCAGCTTTCCTGTATAATTCATCATTTGCATTGTCATTTATTTTATTATGTTGAGGCTGCGTTCTAGTTCAATTCTACCGGAATCTTTTGGCGCTTAAATTAAATTGCGATAGGCATTGTTGCTAAATATTTGAGAACATAAAAAATATAAAATGGCGGCGTTACGTTTGATTTTGGCAGCGTGTCAAAGATCTAAAGACTGGACATCAGGATTTGTTAGAATTTTACTATTGTGAACCTGTAAATGTTCAATAGTAAGCCAGAGCTCTTGAGTAGGTAAAAATAAACCCATTTTCAGTGGATCATTCTATGTACAGAAAATACACACAATAAGAATACATTATCGGCTGTCGTGGTATGGGCCGGAAAGTTTTGGGTATGAATGTGGATGGGTATAAGAGTAGAGGAAGACCAAAGAAACGGTGGATGGACTGTGTAAAGCATGATTTGGCAAGAAAGGAGTTGTCTGATGAGATAACAAGTAATAAGAAGTATGGAAGAAGAAAACATGCTGCGCCGACCCCAAATTGGGATAAGGGCAAATTAATGGTGACTGGCCTGTTGGTCTAGTGGTTAGTGACCCTGACTGCTAGGACGGAGGTCGTGGGTTCGATTTCCACACAGGACAAATCTTTGTGCGATGAGTACGATTAATTATTTGTTCTGTATCTGGGTGTGTAATTTATCTATAATATGTATGTATTTAGAAATATATAAGTATGTTTATCAGTTGTCTGGTTTCCATAGTACAGGCTCTGCCTAGTTTGGGATCAGATTGCGGTGTGTTGGTTGTCCCAAGATAGTATTATATTATTATAATGATGATGAAGAAGAATACATTAGAAGAAGTAGAAGAATATATTCTTCTACTTCTACTACGCTGGCCAAAGTCGTATTATGTTACGACTTTGGCCAGCGTATATTTTAATTTCATTTCATTTTAAAAATTTCTTTTTTTTTGGAGTACCTTGGATACCAAATCAGAAAACCAGACTCCATTTGATGCCCCAAGAAATTCCCGAAGCACTTAAGCTCAGGAACGCTCTGCCTCAATTTCCGTTAACAGACTGCAATCATTTTAACTAGCACAAATAAACGTTCCGTTTGAACGAAGACAATATGGCCGCCACAATTAAACCACGTTTAAAACATGAGACGTTAAGTTTCAAACAAGTTCTTAATTACGTTTTCGCGTTTCGCGAATGTTTTCATAAACAATTTTCTGTTATTGCTTTAGTTTTCTCACTCATATTTTATTTTATGTTAGTTTTATGTATTTCTAATGTGTTTAATATCCTTAATTATTCTTTCATAATGTTTTGTGTCATTTATTTCATTACTAGGTACCGCTCTCAGAAGAGCTCGTTGCTAAATAATAACAGCTGCTTGGATCAATCTTCAGGTTAAGCCGCGCTTTCCTAGGTTGGTCTGTGGATTGATGACCACCCATTACATACCAAGTTTTCTCCATGCCTCGGAAAGTACGTTAAATCGTTGGTCCCGGCTGTCATTTGTAGATCTTTGACAGTCGTTACGGGTAGTCAATGGCCCAAAAGTCTGACAACCAGTCTTACCAAGAGGGATACCCCTTGGCAAGATTGGTTGTTAGATTTTCGGTACAGTACTAACTGGGTTGTGGAGGTCAGATAGACAGTCACTCCATGTAAACTATTGGTACTCAGCTGCATCCGGTTAGACTGGAAGCTGACCCCAACATAGTTGGGTAAAGGCGGATGATGACTAGATACAGCTCTCAAAACGGTGATGAAAAAATCCGAAGACCGATCCGATCCCCATGTGGATAAAAGACCAGTCCTTTTTATGTGGCCCACTAGTAGGAACTTTATTTTGTAATTACTCTTTAGTAGCTGTGTACCTTCCCACATGGCTTCAGCGTGTCGCATTTTGCAATAACGGTTCTTATCTTGTTGACCGATAGGTACTGATAAAATTATGACACGCATCGCAAAACACCCGGGTTTTTCTAACAGTGATCCCAGACAAGGACTATGATAGGTATTGTTTTGAGATAATACGTTTTTAATTTCACAATAGATAGCTTTATCAAAACTAGTAAAGTAACTTGATAGGTAAAATGATTAATTTCTGGATTTGAATACATTATTTTTCTGATGTGAACTGACTTTTAGGACAGATCTGTATTAGGTAGGTGGATATCTATCCAATGCTGATTTAATGAGAAATCGATTGACACCTCATTCATCAAAATCGGATCAGTAGTTTAACATAATTGACATTCATTTATTTTCCGCCAACTTTGACCGATAGATATTATTATATAGGTACCTTACGGACTAACATGCGTACGATAAAATAAAAATTGTGTTAGTAAATAGAACCTTAAAACTATGTTAGTAATACTTCACTTGTGCGCTATGTCACTATGAGTTCATATGGCACTTGCCCGTGGAAGCGCCGAGCACGCTCCCTGCGGCAAAAAGTCCTCTTCTAAGACGAGGTGCAGAGAACACGTTGCCGCGTTGGTAGTAATTTAAGCGCTACGGTGCGACATAAAAAGTATTTATCGATATAAACGAACACCCGTACAATATACATAGGTAATTACAATTCGTTCACCTATTAGCTACGCGCAATTACGTCACACGATTACATCACACCTGGTACTCAAGTTCCTACATAGTAATCGAGTATCGATCTCCGAAAGGCCTTTGACCTGTCATTTACGACTCTTTAATCGTCTGAACGTCTAATATCTTTAGTCTGGTCCATCAACTTTCAGAAATGGACGATCTCGCCACTTTTGTCCCAGCTGTTCTTTTTTCACATGAGATTAAATGCGGTCAAGATAACGACTGTATAAAATTGATACCCGATTATAAAGTTAACGAATTAGTGGTATATCGATTTGGAATCGTAAAACTTCTCTAAGTTCGCTGTTAGAGTAGGTAGGTACTACTCATGGGTGATGTTATTAATCATTATGGCAGGATAGTCCTCCTAGCAATTGACAAAAATGTAAAAATAATTAACACAATGCGTAGTAAAAAAAAGATCACTCCTGAACATAGGTTCTGGCACAATCAACGGAGTGCAACTACCATTACTTGGTAATCATTGCCTCAAATAAAGTAAAAAGATCTAAAGTAAGTAAAGTAGACAAATATAAGTGTCAAGATCAGAAATAATTTGATCGATAAATCAACAAACGAGAGCCTATAAATAGCACAAATCAAATCACAAAGGCTCTCTTTCAACACTCATCAACTATCAACTCTATTTCCAGCACTCGAAACAAAATATACGACACACTTTCGCATAAATTTAATCTGTTAAACTCACTAACTAAAGATTTAAAGGGGAATATTTTAACTCGCTTAATGTTTCTAGGGAATAAATAAAGGCTTTATCGCCGACTGGAGTGGCATCGAGTACTCTTAGTTGTGCTAATAGAAGACTGCTAATAAACTGTCCGGGATTCTTGTCTGCAAGCCGATCTCTTTGTTGTTTACTTTGTTGTTATTTATTATGTGTTAAGTGAGTGTTTTATTCAAAATAGCAATGAAAACTTTGTACGTTGTGTACAAAGGTTTTCATAGGCATTTGTTAGCACTAATTTATTAAATTATAACTCCTGCGTGTTTAACTTGCTATTCTCTTACGTCTTGAAGTCGCATAGTATAATAAGTAAACAGTAGGTAGTAGGTAGCAGGTAGTAATTATTTCTTTCCGTTTGAAAAATGCATGAAAAAAATGTATATATTCATAACTTCCTTTAATTTTGCCAGTCCAGAATGAAAATCGTTTACAAAATCCGTAATAGGCTCAAACAGCTTGTATAAAGTCCCCATTCCACAGACTTGAACAATTGAATCGTCTTAGTTCTCACACAAATTGAGAAGGAAGGACGCTTGAGCGATTGCAGTGGTCTAAACGTTTCAAAAGGGTCAGAGCGTCGAACAAGATGTCGAGTGTCTTTAAGTACTATGTACTTGCTGGGTTTCACTTTCCATTTTTCGTTTTTTAAATCGTAGTTAGAAAACGCTTCAATTCTATTTTTGTCTATTGCTTTTAATGTTTGATTTACTATCCTAAACATTTGACCCATATTGGGCGCCAAAAATGTTAAGGACGTGGCCCATGTTGGGTGCCAAAATACATATGAAAATATATAACCCATTAGGCATAACATAAACGCGAAGTTACTCGCGAAGAAAATAATTAGATGATACGTGCATGCCGCTTGACGCAAGTCGTATCGTATAGGTCTTGAACATTATGGCCCACGTTGGGCGACAAAATAATTTTCCAGGAAATGTTGCCCTGCAATAAAGTCATAAACATAAACGTACAGATAAGCAAATTAACACGACAGCTTTGTATGAAATCATCCACAAAAGCATTGAAGTACTCGTAACTGACTACCCTCTAATTTATACGCCTTCATTATTACCAACAGCCCTTTGCTCAACGAAAAGGTAATAATAAGCTATTACGCGTCTCACTGTGTTGATTATCGCGGTTCATATAATTCAAACGGGCTATTAATTTGGCCTGCAGTGTATGGGCTACGATTACGCTCGGCCTGCCGTGTATTGTGCTTGTGATGTAATGGCAATTGACTTGATTTAAGTTTGTTTTCGAATCTACTTCTGTTTACTGCTAGATCGTATTTAGTCTATGTGTTCCTGTTTACATCATTTTGAACTGAATTGAATTACTTAAAAAATATCCATTTTTCTTCTCGTATGTTGGTTTATTAGGTCGGTATAGATTCTTCTACGTTTCTCGAATAGTGTTTTTTATTGTACACAAAGATTCATTTGAATAAATTTTTATTCTGTTACACTTAGTCAGTGCAACATTAAGGACAGTTCCGGCACCTACAACACCACATACTGACTACTTATCATTTAACTGACGTGACTTAATCAATACATAGACTGCTCAACGGTCGTCAGATTTTCGGTTGTTCAGGCAATAGCCTGACAACAATCGTCGAGCAGTACCCCGCCAGACACAACACGCATCTAGTCGGAAGATTCTCCCTTATAATGGAAGATGAGCAACTTTCCACCCTGTTCCTTATACTTCTACAAGACATTCTTTTTGAAAAGTAGAAGTTAAATTCATCTGAGTTCTACTTACAAAAACAAAATAACTTACATAAATGCCTTCAAATCCAGTTTACCCCAAAACCGTATCCAGCCAAGACAATAAACAAGTGTCCCTCGCACTACATCGTCAACGTTAATATCTCAGTGGAGGTGACAGATGACGCCTTTATGAGCATTCCTTGGGGACAGTGGCCGACACTGATTTATAGCTTGATCACATCACAAATCTTCGCGCTATATAGAGTAGCTTATGGAGTGTGGTAAAATGTAGTTTCTGGGCGAAGTGACCCCTATTTGTGTGTGCCACGAGAAATTGCTAATAGTCATGTCTTTTGGATAAAGAGGCGTAAGTTTGTAGTTCTGTTAAGAAAATAGTCCTCAAGAGATTTTATTGATTTTCTTTTTACAGTATTTGAGGACAAGCCCGCCACACTATTCCTAAACCACTGTAACTATTGAACGAGCGACAGCGAGTATTTGGAGACAGTGTCTGACACTGATTTATAGATTGATCATATCACAAATCTTTGCGCTATATAGAGTAGTTTATGGAGTGTGGGAAAAAAAACCTCCTGGACTGTGGAGGGCTGAAGTGGCTTCCTATTTTACCTGATAAATGGTCCTAGCTAAAGAATACTCGCATAGTTTAATTATTATTGATTTTTATTTTCCAGTCTATTAGGGTGTTTATAGTAGCTTGCCGATTATGTAGTTTTTGACGATGGCTGTGCGTTGACTCCAATTGATTTTGTTTCGCAATTTCTGGGGTAAAGATTTTATTGAGCATCAAATCAAATTTAAATAAAATGAAGGTACTTTAAAGTTTTTCGGATAAAGTTGGTTAAGTTATTTTATGGCAAGATAAACAGCTCAAGTCTCTTTGAATTTAATAGAATAACAAACTCTATTCCTTTCACTATTATAAAATTGAACGCGAAAAATATAAACAAGCGAAGTTCCAATATAAAAGTTGACAGGGAAAAAAATAATCAAATCAGATAAAAAAACTCATAAACGGAACAAAATAACTGTGACTAAATATAAGAGAAACTTCAGAAAATGAGAAGAACAAGAAAGAAAATAATTACAATAATTAAGTCAACATGTTCAGAACAAATATCATACCGTTCACTTCGTTTTCCTTGTCCAAATCAATTTTCCTCATTAATGGGCGCAAAATTGAACAATATCAGATGTAACAAACTTTTACCCTGTAGCATTTAGTTTCTCGTAACTACAGAACTTGGAAAGTGAACCTGTATTTTCGGATTCTTACAGACTAAAGGGCGCAGGGTTTGGCGGTGAGAGGCAATATGCTCGTTCGCAGATTCGCACGCTGCACCAACGAGGTGAAGATAACACTTTCTAAGGCGTACTGCCAGTCGTTTTACTCGAGCGGCCTGTGGGTGAAGCATACGCAGCGAACCTACACAGCCTTGTGCACACAATATAATAATAATAACGCTTTTAGGATGCTGTTGGGGCTGTCGTGGCGCTGCAGCGCGTACGGATGGTTTTCAAGCCATCATGTGCAAGAAAGCAAACAAACTCCTTGCTGTACCGTCTACGAGGCAGTAGCTACAGCATTCTAAATGTGATTTCTGCCCGTTTTGACTGTCCTTTCCAGAATCAGTGGATAAGGACAGCCATAGGCATCAGTTAGATATAGGTACTAACAATACTGGCATATTTTTAGGTACATTTTTGTGTTACTAACACACTAACTTTTAATGTTATGTTTTTTAATGTTTTTATGTTTAGTGATGTAGGTATTGTAATGTTACATAAATGGATATTTCTCTAAAATAAAGATGCATTAATAATAATAAACACAAATGATGGAGGAGCTCGTGACTAAATAATAAAAGCCGCTCGGATCATTCTTCAGGTTAAGCCGCGCTTGCCTAGGTTAGTCTGTGAATGGGTGACCCGTTACATACCGAATTTCCTTCGTGCCTCGGAAAGCATGTAAAGCCGTTGGTCCTGGCTGTCATTTGTAGATCTTTGACAGTCGATACATGTAGTCAGGGCCCGAAAGTCTGACAATCAGTCTCACCAAGGGGTATCGTATTACCTAGTTCTAACTGGGTTGTGGAGGTTAGATAGGCAGTAGCTCCATGTAAAATATAACTGGTATTATGCTGCATTCGGTTAGACTGGAAGCTGATCTCTACATAGTTGGGAAAAGGCTAGGCAGATGATGACAGACTTAACACACATTCTTTAACCTAATTACGCTTGCTATTATGACTTGTGCGAGATTTTATCACTGAAATAACGAACTCGATCGTGTGAAAGTAAACTTCAATTTGCATGGAATAATAAATTGTGTTTTGTCACCAGATAACATAACATAATCCCCGAAGGATTATGTAGTGGTCTACCTACTAGTACACCCACAATTCGCCGTGTTTAAGTCCCATGTAATAGGGGGCGAGCCTATTACCGGTTGGCCGGTTTTTGTACGTAAAAAGCCAAACAAATCCACACATAAATCTCCATTGGATCTGATAGCCCTCAAATTAACTAAATATAATACCTATTTACACAAGAATCCCAGCGCACAGAAAAAGGCAAACAATCTCCTGGCAATTCCACGAATAAGGCCGGTAGGATGCTGGCACGACGACGTCGGTGGGTGACCGCGAGCCACCGTCGATTTCCCATAGGACGGCCATTTAATTACGTTCCCAGACGTTCAGCCCGGCTTTTGTTTAAAGAATCATTTAATTTTTCCTATTGGCAACACGGGAACAGAGAGTTTGCGGGCTCGAGTTGAATTGAAAGAACGAGTGGGAATGTTTTTGAAAGAAGGCCTTTCATAAAAATGTTGTCTTGGGAAAAGTCGTAGTAAAAATACAAATAAATGCTAATACAAATACAAATCATTTATTTGCTGTCCAAGTGCGGTTGGACTCGCGCACCAAGTGTTCCGTATAAACTTGTAGGTATTTTGTTATTAAACTACATATTTACGGTTTTCAGAATTTTCCTTTACTTCTGCTGGCTCAATGCTGACCAGCATTGAGCCAGCCTGCTCCACAGCCACTTGGGCTCACGAACTAAGATTTTATTGTTTGAAAGAGATGCTCCCCCTTTAATTCTTTAATTATATTTTTTTTTCTTTCTCATTTCTCTTCTGGAAACTTAGGGTTTGTAATGTATATTTTTTCTATTTTATCCCTACATTGTGTGTGCAAACTAATTGATTACCATGTTAAATTATTGTGGAAGCTGCCGAAGATTGTAAAAATATCCTTGCAATGTATAGATTCCATCTCCTAGAATTATATAATTGCATAACACACATGTGTGAGTACTTTGTACTGTAAAGCTACCATTTATATTTTGTTATCTTTCATTGACTTGAATGTGTCCTGGTGGCTGAGAGAATGTCATGCTCACTCAAATATCTCGCTGATGGTGGTGGGTGTGTCGGGTCATTTAGTTCCCCTCAATATGGTTGAGTTGAATGGCGCTGATCCATGCGTCATGTTCCTGAATGGGCGCTGTCAGTTGGGACTGGTCATCTCTTAGCTGCCACGGTTTATTTTAATTACTTTATTTTTAAATTGTTGGTTTAATCTTTTACTCTGGACGCTCTTAATGTGCACATCTTTGTACATCGTTCTCACATATATGTATGATCTCAACATGAATGATGTAACCAAGATTTTGTTACAATATTTTGATTTAAAACAGTGTCCATGGACTTTCTTGCCCATTCTTCTCCATAGAGATCTACGATTTGGAATGTGCAACTACAGTACTTTCGCAAGTTATTATGCCTTGTGACTGTGACTGTAATGGTCTAATTGAAAAAATGCTTTGACTTTTGGCTGTAAGACAGTGCTTTTAGTCAAATTTCATGATTTTTGGCCAATGGGAAGTACGCTTTAGGTTTTTATTCCCTTGTGAAATCGCAAAATATCGGTATCGGTAATCTTTTGATGGTGTTGACTTACAAGTTTGTTTTTTTCACTGCTCTAAGAGGTAGCAGACTTGAGAATTTAAATTAATTTCAGCTTGATACCTCCACGCGTTCCTGAAAATAGGGTCTTGACAGACAGACGGACAACAAAATGATCCTATAAGGGTTGCGTTTTTTCCGACTGAGGTACGGATCTACACTAAAAGTGCGAGTTCGATTCGCGTGGAGAGAAGGTTCCGTAGATTAATTATCTAAAATCCGTAAGTTGTTTTAAAACTAAGATTTCTTATAGGTTTTCCTGTAATCTATAGGCAAATAACTATTATTTTCTCTCGCGTCCGGCCCTGGTTCAAGCCATGGTCCGGGGCGAGAGGGAATGGGAAGCCGTCGCCTCTTTCTGCGAAGCAGTCATGCTAGCGAAGGAGGCGGCGGAACGTGAGAGGGAGAGAACCTCCTCACGTCCCAGCCGCCGCGGGAGAAGCACCGGGCGTCGGGGGCCACGCCGTGATGGCTCTCGGCCACCGTAGGCGCGGGCCTGTGGACGGTGAGTAATGGGCTAGCTCGCCGTCCGTCCGTCGTATGACGACGGGCAGGCCGTGTCGACGGCGCGTTCGTGTTCCACGCGCGCCTCAAAGAGTTGTCAGCAAACGGGAGGGGCCCGCAAGGGCCGGTGCCTGCCAGGGCTGCGGGACTGTTCGAAAGAGATACCGCGGCCCTGGAACATAAAGGGCCAATGAAGGAACATGGGTGTTTTTTAGTCAGTAAGAGTCTGACACTCCCTTCCGCTCCGCCCAGAGCGGGAGGAGTCATTTGATGATTTCTCACCCCCCAAAAAAAAAAAAAAAAAAGGGGGGGGAGTGGTCGATTTTCGCCTATTTTCTTAAATAACTTCAAAACCATTTATCTCAAAATTATAAAAAAAAAATTGAGATCCTCAGACTAATCCTTTTCATTTGATATGTTATACGATGTATTTTGTAAAACATTTTTTGGCTTTTTTCTAATTTACCCCCCAAAAGTAGCCCTCATGTTTAAAATTCATTAGTTTACGTTACACGCCCGCCTTTGGGTCACCAACTTACATACTCGTATTATGTGTACCAAATTTCTATTTATTAATTTAAATTGGCTGTGACGGACAGACAGACTGACACGCGAGTGATCCTATAAGAGGTTCCGTTTTTCCTTTTGAGGTACGGAACCCTAAAAGATAGATTTTAGATAACCCATGGTCAGACTGGTCAAAACAAAGACTGGTAAAATTTATGATGGTTGTTCATTACAATCATAACACACCAAAATAAACATTTCGCTACTATAGAATTATCCTCGGTTGACCACATAATAGGAGACTAATGTGAAATTGGAAGGATTACCGCAATACGTGGTCGGTGAGTACGTATGTACGTAAGCGATCCTGTTCGTGTAATGAATTTAAATTAATGGTATCAATCAGTACAAACGTTCGGTATTCAACAAATAACATGGCCGTTCTAAAATTATTGCTTTTATGTCGAAAATGTTGTGTGTTTGATATTCTGTGGGCATTGTCTAGGTTTACCCAATTTAGGGACATTTCAGAATTGTTTTCGTTTGTTTGCAGTATTTATGATGAATTTGGACTTTGAAATCTCGTATTGTGTTTTCAATTATTTACAGAAATTATTGTTTTGGCGATATTATACCGAATTAAATTGTACTGGCACATACAATGTTATGCATACCTGTTATGTGTATTCTAGTAATTAATAAATAAGCAGCTAAATCGTGTTATCAGAATAATTAAACCTATATACCTACAGAAACCCGAAAACAACCATTGGGTAGTAGTCCACTAGACAAGGTAGCCTCCCTCTTCAATGGAGGATGAGAAACATCCAACCTGTTCTTCTTGCCTGTACTTTGTATTATAGCAGTAAGAAATTCTATACTTTCATATCATCAAATGAACCTAATGAAGATACAGAATGTGTACCCAATTATGAAACTCTAGCTTTTGCCCGCGGCTTCGCTCCCTTTATGTACGAAATGTACACACGGGAACGTTTTAAATGAAGCTTATGACACTGAGGATAATGTAGCTTCTCACTAGTGAAAGAATTTTCGAAATTCCATCAGAAGTTCCGAAGATTACCCACTAAACTTACAAACAAATATCTCTCTAAAACATTAGTATAGATTTAGTTCCTTTTACGACTTAGAAATCTCACATTTCTACCAAAACTTTTTAAACATTTGTTTTTTTTTTTTTAAATTGGTCCCATATTTGCCACAGTTCTCACCAAAAAGTACCTACATAATATATTTAAAAGCAAAAAAGGCAGGAACAAAATAAGTCCCAATTTCGTTTACATCACCTCTGAACTCTCTCCAAATGTACTATTTTACATGAACCTTAAGTGCGTTATTTAATTTATACATTTGTAGCACGCACCTTTTGAGTAGAATGAATTAAAGCTCGCCATTCACTGTCAGACTGACGGCAGAGTAACGATTGTGGAGCTTGAAGTGTATTAAAATTCCTTCGTTTTTGAGAACTTAGAAATTGCGATCAGAAGGCCAATTCCTATAATGAAAAACGATCAAAACGTAGAACCAATGTCAAGAATCTCATACAATTCTTTACAGATTGATTTCTGAGTGAAACTACGAGAATTGCGCCTTTGGTTGTTAATATTGTTATTCCAGGAAATTATTAATTTTGTATGCCTTTAGAGTCATGTATCTCCAAGATATAATAAACTGTTTACAAGCTATAGTCTATGGAGCTGATGTGAAATATGGATGTACTATTAGGTACACCTTTGCTAACCCTTCGGGGATTACAGGCGTGAAGTTATGTTATGTATGTTATACATATTAACAGTCTCAATACATTATGGTTAAAACATTTTAAAAAGTCGGTAAGAGGTATGTCGGATTCGGTCATTGGTACGGAGTTAAAATGTATCGCAAGTACGCCAGTGGTGTCATCACGCGACCTACTGTCAAGCTACCCTCACCACTGCGTATTTCTACAGAGCCCTGATGTCTACAGCTCGGAGGCGACAGTAGATAGTAGAGTGTAAGATCGCAACTGAGTTGAGACGTCCTGGAACAGTACCCCGATTCTTTGTGCCCCGTGTTATTGTGTTAAGTTGTAATTTCAAGTAATTTGTTAGTTTAATAAATAGACAGTGTATCGCACCCAGTGTATTTTCATTGCACGAAACCCATCGTCTGCCCACATGATGTACGTGCCTAACGGAATAAATTCTGACAATCCGACAGGTACGAGTATATAATTTTAAATCTTACCATACATGCGAACTGTTGGCCCATCAAAATGCCCATTCTACTAAAATAAGGAAATTCACCTCTTAAATTCACTCATTTCATGTTAATAAGCCTTCTTACCTTCTATTGGCAAAACTCCCCATCGTTTCAGCCTATCTGATTGCATTAGGAAACGCCAATGTTTATGTATTATTACCCCTTAAGGGATGAGGTAATAATACATAAACATTGGGGTTAAGTTTACCCCATTCCCCCATAGATGATGGCTGCCAATAATCTTTTCTTTAAGATGTTTTCGCAATTTTCTTTTTCACGACTATTCTATTTTTTTGATTTTTTATCGCTTTATAAAGTTGCATGTTTACCTATATCCTGAAATTTATTTATAAAATCTCCTACAAATATATTTTTACTTTTTCTGAGAATCGAACCCAAGAAGACCATGCTCAGTTGCCGCCTTCGTGTCCACTACACCACCGAGGAAGCCTTATTTTAAGAAAAATATAGGGTTTTATTATTATAATATAAATTATGACACCATTAATATTAAATTCTAAATAACGCTTAAAACCAACAATAATAATGAAAAGGACTCCAATATGTCATTCAAAATGAAAATTTCATTTATACGCACACATTACCATATCCTAAGAAAATACGAATGCAATAACTTCGCAGATCCATTTCTATTTACCACTTGGAGTATTAATAAGACAAACTTAACTATAAACCAGGCTAGCAGTCAAATACCATTCTTGTTTTTTATAAGTAGCCACTAATAAAAATAAAAACTTTAGGCTACAACAATGTAAATATCTAGTAACCGGCGGCGTCCAAACAAGTAGTCCACGAAGTATGATGATAATGCGAGACTTAAGAAATCGGGGCCATTCATCAATAGATTTTATTATAACACCAAAATATGGCATAGGCACTGAGAAAATACACCGTGTAACATTTTCATTTCAATTCTTGTATATCTGGCAACAGCGTAAGTACTTGATGCGCTTAGGCCTGTGTAGGCCTCCTCTCAGGGAGAGGCATCAACCACAACAATACAATACACATGACAATATTTCTTCATAACTGAAGACATTACGTTGACGTTAGTCAAGTGGTCGCAAGCACGACTGCTGAGCATGAGGTCCTGGGTATATTCATCAGAAATTTCTCAGTAGCAGCTACGGAGTCTGGATTTGTGCCCGTTTGATGACAATAGGCCCACCCTCTATTACATGGGACTTAAACATCACTGGTGAAATGTGGGTGTACTATTAATAATAATAAATATAATAATAAATATCCCTGGACATTTCACACAGCACCATCTAGTCCCAAGCTAAGCAACCTAATGCTTGTGTTATGGTAGCTAGATGGCTGATAAACTACATATATACATTTTTTTTTGTAAATACATACATATTATAGATAGAAAAACACCCAGACCCGGAACAACTACTTGTAGGTCATACAAATATTTGTTCCGTACGGGAATCGAACCCGCGACATGCAGCGCAGCAGTCAATCGCTTGACCACTGCGCCAACCGTGCCGTCGCGCGCGCCGTATTAGGTGCACCTCTGCCTCTCCCTTCGTGGATTACAGGCGTGATATTATGATGAACTAAAGACATTTTCGTAAAAGCAGTACTTGTCGTAGTCCACAACATGACGTGTTCCTCTCACAACTGGTGTACATATATTAGCGCTCTATAAGCTATTACTACTCAATGTTCTTTTCGACCAGTGTGAGGCTTAGTAGAAACGCAAGCAGATAGAAGTCCAAAGAGATATTTTATTTAAGGGCCCTTTATATGGGTCTTATTCCACTGTAAGACCGGACTAAAGCAGAAATGTAAATAAGAATATGTATGGATGATAGAGCGTTGGGAAAACATATGATATGCCTATGGGATGAGAAGAACTGCTACTATGTACACTGCTTGTATCGTAGGTATCGTAGAACAGTTTTTATTTGGGTATTCCTAGTGACTAAGAAGACACGGAGCAGCGGTGGCCCAGTGGTAGCGGCCCCGTGGGTTCGAACCCGCTTGGGTTACTAGGCTAGGCTAGGCGCATTACTTTGTGTAATTTATTTCATCACCACTGCTCTCACAACGGTGAAGGAATACATCGTGAGGAGACTGACATGTCTTAGAACCAAAACTTCGAAAACATGTGACATCTACCAACACACACTGGGCCTGCGTGGTGGATTTTAGCCCATTTCCTCTCATAGATAGAGGAGGCCGTGTGTTCCAGCAGTGGGAACATTATAGGCTGATTATGTTATGCGTGAAAATGATCCTGCTGCAGCTGAATAGCCATATGTCATATGCACTGACTACCCGTCTAACCGCCACAACGCAAGTGGAAATTATGGTTATCCTACTCCTCCGCTATAATTTTCTGATTAATTTCGTTGCGGGATCCAAGACAGTTAAATTTTTGTTGTTGTCGTTGTTGATTCTGGCTTTCAGGAGTTACAGTGGTTTGGGAATAGTGGACAGATGGGCCTTACAGGGTTGATCAACAGCGATCAAACATTTGAAAATGGGCCTTAGAGGCCCACTCAGCATCGCAAAAGTTATTGGAAAACTGACCATGACAGTCGGTATCAACAGATAACCGTGCTTTCCGAAGCAAGGCTACTTCTCTCTCTTTTTTTCAATTCATGAAGGTTTTTAGCTTAACAGGTAACAAGAAATACAAAAATAGTAACTATTTATATTTTTTTAAGCAGTGAAATCCTAGTGGTGTGACCGTCGGACTGCCAAGACATAGGTCTCAAGTTCAAACCCAGGACACGCAACTCAAATTTTTCGGATTCACGTGCGTAATGTAAAATTATCACTTACTTCGGTGAAGGAAAACATCGTGAGGAAACCAGCATGCCTGAGAGATATTTCTCGATGGCTTATATGCCAAGTCAGCCAAGTCAGAGGCCCATGGGTGGCATGAAAACTCTGTCACCAGGCAAGGCACTCACCACACGATAAAGAAGACTATTTGTACTTTTAATATAAGCCTACACAAATGATGGTTCATTAACGAGAATAGCAATTAACACAATTCATAAATTATTTCATAAAATATTCCACGTTTCAGAAGCGAAATAACACTTGTATTTTTTGTAACATCCTGTAGAAGATTACATTAATTACACTCATTGTTACAAGGGCGGGGGAGTGATACATTTCATGTTTTTCTTACCCAAATTGTGGAAGTAATTATGTTTTCAGAAATAATGACGATGCTGCTAAAGGCCACAGGATAATTCAAAAACAGAAAACCCAATCACTTTTACAAATAAAATAAGGTTCTGGTATCGTTTTCAAAGGGCTAATAGAATGTCACTTTCTCTAGACCCACTATCTTCATGATTATGATTGAAAGTCAAAACTTGCTTTATCTCCGCTTAGCAACAGTTGTGTTCTTGGCATTTTCTCCCTCTCAGCCGCAGCAACTCCTCAAAACGCGACGTTCGTTGTCGACTTTACTTGACACGTCACTAAATACTGTGGCGAGACCACCATGTAAAGATATATGATTCTTTGCGAGAGAAGCCTCTTGATTCTTTCAAAGAGCCTCCCACCCGGCCATGCGCTCGCGTAGCCAACTTGGATAATTCCACACTTAAGTTAAAGACAATCTCTTCAGTGAGGGTTCTCAGATAGTTCCAATCATAAATGTGAAAGCAGTGCCTCACTGGGATCATGGCCCATCTCTAATCTTGTATAATTTTTACGTGTGTACTTAATGGACTTGGTGTTAGCGTTGCTGAATACTGGTAAATGAACAAAAAAAAACTTATTTTCAAATAATATATGCTATCGACAGACTGAGAAGAAGACAGACTGTATGTCATATGATGTATCGAAGTCAATATAGTTACTTTTAAACTGGTACGGACTAAATCTTCTGCGGTTTTCTTTTTTGATTGACCCACAAAATAAGTGTGGGTTGAGTAACAATCTATTATGACATGTTTAAAATATAGCCCGAGTCTTAACATTATTCTTTTATACTTTACTTTAGAATGGCCGTGTTGAAGTTTGAACAATTAACTCGTAAAAAGGATGAGCGTAAAGAATAAGGAAACGGATGTCTGTTTTTATAACATAATCTTAACAGCGACATAGCGTAAAGGGACGGTTGAAACTTATTTATATAATGAATGCGGATTAAAACACATTTGTGTAAGTGACATAAAAGGACAAAAGCAGAATTTATTACATTTGCCTAGCTGGGTCTATCTTAAGGCATTTTAAAGTAAATACTGTAATCATATTATGTTATGTAATAACAAAGATTTTGTTTCCACAAAATTGCTAATTTATCTACAAAGCACTAATAATTTTGTAACATTCTAAAGTTAAATCTGTAATTACATTATGAACAAGATTTTTAAGTACAAAATTGCTAATTGAACTAACTATATAGCATCAACAATTTTGTAAAAAGCAGTTTTCAAAAATGCTCTCCAAAATAAGTTAACATTGACATAAACAATGTTCGAATAAGCAGAATATAGAAAAGCATGACTAATTTTCAAAAGCCAGTCCAAATATGTTAAAGTATTTATGAGTCGTTGTTTTACACACTCATGATTAGCACATTTACAATAACTAACTCGGAACGTGGATAACATTTCAATACATTTTCGATTTAAAGTCTTACCATCCACTGCGAGCTAAAATATTTGAAGACACAATATGATGATGATGATGCCATCTAGCCGATTTCAGCCACAGCGACTGCATTCGATGGCTTTCTAGGGTGGTTGTCGAGAGCTTTGGTGAGCTGCTCTTTGATTGGATCTCAATTGACTAGCATATCCAGCTTTGGCCGAAAAACTCCGAGCACTAAGGGAACATGTCAGAACACCATTGAGGGTATTGCAGGGTATAGCTGAAGGTGAAGGTGTAGGTGTTATTGAATCCACAATACAGGGTGTAAGGGACAGCCCTCCTCAAACTGACAGGGTTCACTCAGCTCCTTATTTCGAATCATACTCCAGCAGATTTTCTCAGGAAAATTTTCATTGCTTTTTCATCGTATTTTCAGTTACTATCCCTTTATTTCAATGTAACATTACATTATCTGTACGCAGCATATTTTTGTCAATAATACTGCTTAAATAAAAAAACCAACAATGGATGTTGAAATACTCCAATGAACGACGCGTGAAATCAGCTGTTCACTTCCTGCCTAGCTACAGAGTTTATCGAACTCGTAGTCGCGCTTGCCGTTCGCTACCTGCGTTTTACCACGGTAACGATACATTGCGTATGAGGAAATAAAACATCAAATTTATTGAATTTCCATAACGTTCCTGAAATAATTTCTTGTACTGGTCATCTTAGTATGATATACTGAATTCACCCCATCAGTCTGCAGAGGGAACCGACCCAGTATACATAGGTACTGATGTTGACGAAGTTTCTAAAACACCAGCACTGCACTCCGCCCGGTGCAATTTGCCAATGGCACAAATGACAAGCATGATTTCTCAATAAGTCCATTTACACATCTATGGAGAATTTATATTATCTACAGGATCCTTAGAATTTACAATCTGATATTGGTTGGGTATCTAGTATCTTCTATAGTATTTGAAGTTAGTGGTATCTTAAGGTATTAAATGATGACAATGAAAACTGTTTCATTAATTTCCGAAGCTGCAATCTATCGATAGATAATCTTCTTTATATCGTTGTATATCTAGTCGCAATCAATGGGCATCCATCCCCCCCATCCCAACTGTTGGACGAAACAATTTATATTCTGATGAACATGTCCAAATGAATAATGCAACATGTTACAAATAAATTAATCAAAGAGAGAGCGAGTACGCAAACGAGCTTTTTATAATAAATCGATTTGGTTTAATGGAATGTCCTGTTTAGAGAACGTGGGTGGTTATTATCTTTGTTTTGTGTTGGTGATTTCAGATAGAGGGGGAAAAGTGCTTTAAATTTTTTATTTGTTCACTGTTTACCTAAAATTATTTCAATTATTTTGTATGTTTTTTTTATTTAGTTAATTGTTTTACATATTTTCACCTAAACTAATTTACGCGCGAAGTGAAGGTAAAGTGAATTCGACGGTTTTTAAAATTGTCACCAAAACTAAACAAACGAGTAATTTCAGTACACAAGTACCTAATTTCAATTTTAAAAACCATCCAATTTGCTTTACCTGACTAAATTCTATTTGTAGAGAAGTTGTATTTTCGATTAAAAAATCATTCGAATTTACGTTACGTTTAGGTCGCGCTTCCGTGCTAGGGCTCAAGAATTTTACCGTCTTGATGAACGTTTTTCTCTCACACCATTATTTTGTTCACTTCCCATTCTAAATTCCTCTATTAGAAGATTTTAAATCGCTGCTCCACTGACCTCATGTAAATAGTAACTGCATCATAGTCATCACCTGCCTAGCCTTTTCCCACCTATGTTGTTGTCGGCTTCCAGTCTAACCAAATGCAGCTGAATAGCAGTATTTCACATGGAGCTACTGCGTATCTGACCTCCACAACCCAGTTAGTACTGGTTAATACGAAACCTCCTGGGTAATTTACACCCATTACTTGGTACTAAAACATAATTTGTTGACCGGAATACCTGTCTTTACAAAAGCCTCCTACAAGGAGGAGATATGTCCCAGCCGTGAGGACATAATAGGCTTGCATAATATGCTTAAATTAGGCTTAGTACTTATTGATACAGTTTATACACAAACCGTTTCTTATAGAGAGTTAAAGATCACTTTAAAAAAACAATGATGGCGCATACAACAACAAACAAAATTGACAGACTAAATGTCTACAACAGACAAATTGAATTACCTTTGTGTGCACTGTCTTAGCTATTAAGTTTAGTAAACCGTGCATCCAACACAATACTCCTGTCACATTCTGTTTAACGTGACGCAACACAAAGCGCTGATATTATTATTGTTAACCTGCAACTGCTCTTGTCAATCTGATTGATTCACACAACACTGTCTAGCTAACAGACATAGGAATCTGTGTATTTCCGTGATAAGGGGATGTCTAATTAATTTATTGTATCTGTTTCAATAATCTAGACATGTCGAGATTTATCAAGCCTTTGTATATTTCGACATCTTGATAGAGAGTAGTAGAAAGAGAGTAGAGATTGAGGAGTTCGTGACTAAACAAAAACAGCCGCTCGGATCAATCTTCAGGTTAACCCGTACTTGCCTAGATTGGTCTGTGGATGTGTGGATCGGCCATTACATACCGAGTTTCCTCCGTGCCTCGAAAAACACGTTAAGCCGTTAGTCCCGACTGCCAATTGTAGATCTTTGACAGTCATTACAGGTAGAACCGCAGAAAATCTTACAAGTCTTAGATACCAATGCTGCCGTCCTTACAAAAAATGCAATAACTCGGGTTTTGGAGTTATTCCACTTTTTGTAAGGACGGCAGAAGGGGTATCGTATTACCCAGTAAAATACTGGTATTCAGCTGCATCTGGTTAGACTGGAAGCCGTTCACAACATCGTTGAGAAAAGGCTAGGCAGGTGATAGTTTCCCAACAGATGATGATTTCGCCTTTGTATGTACAGGTGTTGAGAGTTACCAACACTTACCGTTACCTAACACGAACGCAACGTCGTCGACTCAAACGATTTTAAAACTCTTACTGTTAGCCAATATAATCCCACTGTTGGGAGAAAAGGTCCCAGCTCTCGCCAAGACTTCCAGTTGTTTCGATCTAGGACTAGTGTGGGCTCCAGGACGTTGGGTCAGTGGGTCGTCTTAAGGTTTAGTTTTTTCCAGCTCGTCCCGCCACTTCAAGGAGGCCTAGGCTGCCACGTCGTCTTTATGTCAGGAATTTACATAATGTAACATAACATCACACCTATAATCCCCGAAGGGTTAGGCAGAGGTGTACCTGATAGTACACCCACATTTCGCCAGTTATGTTTACGAGTATGTCCCAAGATATATAGGGCGAGTACAAATCCAGAACCAGTATCCAGAATCCAGAAAGAGAAGAATGCTACTGAGAAATTCCTGATGGCAAAACCCAATAACACTTTGCCCGACCCGGGATGGAACCCAGGACCCTCCCGTTCAGCAGTGGCGCTTGCCACCACTCAACCAACGCGGCAGCCCATACTTAATATATTATTTTATTTTAAAGTATTTTGTCCAATCTAAAGTTTAAACTACTTAATTGTTCTTGTTGCTAGAGTCTAAATCAAAATTATACAAGAAAGCTGTGACACATCGGGTTTTAAACATCGTTCGCTAGTGTATGATGTAGTTCCTTCCACTCATATCGTGACAGTCTCTCTCGAAAGTTGAGTGTATCATGCTCGTAGTTACCTCTGGGTATCGGAAAACAGATAGTTTGCTGAGTAAATAAAACCTGTTAAATTGCGCAACCGTGAAGCACACAGCACATACTATGTATTTTCTCTGTTTTATTTTTCTTCTTCACCTTAACGTATTTCTAAAAATTCCTCATCATTATAAATTAATGGCTGATATTTACTTACTACATGTGTACAATAGAACGAAGCACCAAAGCTGCTAATTATAATAAGATTTGTATTCATAAGCGTCGTAACTCAATATTAATTTAAACTGGAAATTAATACTTTAACCTACATGTTGGATTTAGGGATAGTTTGGGTAACTCTTGTGTTCTGGGCTAGATTTTAGAATTAGTTGAGGTATTTACAAATATAATTAATATATACACATACATATTTTTTATATAAAACCACCCATAAGTAGATATAAAACATTAATTACGGAACTACTGTACTTACGGTAGTAACTCACAGGAAATAATTCAAAATGTTTTTTTTTTTAAGTAACTAACAAAATAATGATACTTATGTATGTACCAACCAGTGGTTATATCACAATTATCGTCTTCTCATAATGGCGCAGAGAAACCAGAAAAATATTTAAGTGAATTCAAACTAAATCAGCTATATAAACATACTATCATCAACCTACCTATTCATTAAATTCTACACATAAACCAAAAAAGAAATACCTTACTTCTACCCACAAAGTATCAACCAAGGTTTTCATAATAATTATCATTCTCACACAGAATGGCTTATTTAGATAAGAGACAACGTCACACGGTGCGGCGCGCAGCGGCGAAACGAGCCAAGTTTCTCCCCCATGGGAAACCCGCTTTATGTGAGCTTGCAACATTAATGATATGAAGCAAATTGACAGCTCGATACGGAAGCGTATCTAAGAAAGTTTGATGCCAGAATTTGGTGATTATGTAATGAGTTTAGTGGGATTTGATTACTATTATATAATTAACGTATTTCCCTTCCCTCCTTGGTCTAGAATTTGCAAGCACTACTAAGCATGAGGTTCTTGGTCAGATTCTCTAATCGGGCAAAGTATTTTTACGTTTTTTTCATCAAGAATTTCTCAGTAACGGCCCGGAGTCTAGGTTTTCCACGTATACTAATAATCACCCCCTTTGAACTATACAAGGTTTCACATAATACACGCAAGACCCTGCTGTGCGGTCTCTCGGGCTATAAAACTGAACAACTTTTGTTCTACGAGTTCTTGAAATTCGCAAAAAACTATTAGACTTTCTATAGGAACTCACACGATCAGCTGATTCAAAATGTATGGTAAAACTAAAAAAAAAGTAATGAATTTCTAAAAGTCATAGAACAAAAGTTGTTCAGTCCATAGTCTGAGAGACCACAAGAGAGGTCTTGCGTTTACAACCTGTATAAGACTACCATTTCGACGTAACTGTTGAAATTTGGGTATACTATTAAATTCAAGTTCATTTATTTCGTGAACATCTTCTGTACGTACGTACAGAAGTTGAAAAACTTCTATCGCAATCGGATAAGAGGTATGGCATCCATAAAATACGAACAAATAAACATACATATAATCATTCTCTTGCCCGTATCCCAATTTATTTGTTGTTGGCGCAACATGTCTTCTTCCATACTTCTTAATACTCGCCATCTCATAGACACCTCCTTTCGTGACAGATCATCCTTCACACAGTCGACCCATCCGTCGTTTCATTGTCTTCCTCTACTCTTATACCCATTAACATTCACACTCAAAACTTTCCTCACGACATTTTCCTCATTCTTCCACATCACATGCCCATACCAAGACAACCGAATTACCACACAAAAACACATAACATACATAATTTTTAATTAATTAGATCATTCCACTGCAGGGTCTTCTCTCTTTCCAGTTTCCTTGATATAATGCAATATATTACTTAAGGTATTAGTCAAATGATACCTGAACCCACTAATTATTACCCAAACACCTCAGCTAAACCGCAACCTGGACCGCCACATATAGTTATTTACCAGGCCGGCCGACGTCGCAGACAAATTACAAGCGTCGGGCGATCCGTCCTTTGTCCGGCCTGACTAATGCGCGATACGGCCGTAATTCCGGCCGGCCAATAAGCGCACTGACCGGCTACAGCCGTTACTCAGAAGCTGGGAGTGTGTGATTTGTGATGCAGTTTCCGAATTCGGGGGTTTTTTTGTTTCACTGTAGTAGGTATGTTCGTGGTGGTTTCCTTAAACGGTCCTTTCGCAGTTATTTTTTTCTCTTATAGCAGCAACTCACCAGCAATCTTTTAGGAGTAAGAGAAAGACGATGTGCAGTTCTTCGAAAAACAAAAGAGGATCCTCCGGCCAGAAGGGTGTTTGGTCTGGTGGGCTACTACCCGAGCAGTTGATGTCGTGTTTAGTAGTCCACTAAATTATAGGTAACAGTAACAGGTGGTATATAGGTAACAGTGGTCCACGGCTGTGTACCAACTGTTATCGTATACGCATTCAATTAGGTATCCCTTGGCGTTGGTGAAAACGGCATTAGTCATTCTGTTAGGTGTAATTTAGTGTTAGTGAAAACGAGCATAGGTATTCTGTTAGGTATCCCTTAGTGTTGGTGAAAACGGGCTTAAGGGATTTAGTTAGGTGTCACTTAATGTTGGTGGAAACGGGCTTAAGGCATTCATTCAGGTGTCACTTAGTGTTGGTGAAAACGGGCGTAAGGCATTCATTAGGTGTCACTTAGTGTTGGTGAAAACGAGCATAGGCATTCTGTTAGGTATCCCTTAGTGTTGGTGAAAACGGGTAATAGGCATCCTGTTAGCTGTCATTTAGTGTTGGTGAAAACGGGCATAGTCATTCAGTGAGGTATGTAGTGTTCAGTCACGTATAACTATTACAGCGCGATTCAGACTTTTGATTCTAGTTCTTCTTTTGTGGCAGAGATGGCGCTGTAGTACTTTTTGTACTATGTTGCTGTAGTACTTTTTGTAGTGCTGCTACAATCATATTGTAACTGTGGCAGGTTAACTGACTGAAGAGATTAAGTAAGCTGAATTTATACTTAAACCTTAACGTAACAATTGTGGTGAATACCATATTATAGCACCTTCTTAGTAGAAGAAAAAACTAAACTAAACTAAAAAACAAACAAACAAACTAAGAAAATAAGTCAATCTACTACTATAATGCTTCTGAGCAGATACTCAACTGATCTCATTGCTTATCACCTACTTAATCATCGTCCAAAAAAAAATTACATATCATCTGATAGAACTCAAAGCCAACACATTATCATCTAATTGTTTCCCCAAACACTCACTCCAAAAACACGGAAACTCCAAAAAACTCCCCAACGACTAATTCCACTCAAAAAACTCATTAAAACCGCGGACTGAAAGACAAAGATATGTTATAATAAATGTATGACGCTCCGTGCGTCAGATGTGACGTCGTAATCGCTTCCACAAAATTATGGTGTCCCGGGACTAAATTATTAACTGCGAAGGAATAAGGCACAGAATGAACTCTTTTGTTAACATACGCGGGGCATGATAAAGATAGCCTCAGAAGGTTTATAAAAGACTAGCTGTTGCCCACGATCCTCGCCTGCGTGAAGTTATATAAGAAAAATGTTACTTAAAAACACAAAAAAAAACCGATTCAAATAGTAAAGATATTACTTCAGTATTTGAATCGGATTTTGATAACAATTTCAAGCGTTTCAATTTTTTTCCACGGAACCCTAATTCTTTTTCTAAAATAAGAGTATAGCTTACTCTTACTGTCTTAGTTACTCCTTATAACATCAGCTACCTGCAAGTAAAAGTCTAGTCAAAATCGATCTAGCCGTTTCGGACATTAGTTGGAACAAACCGTCAGACAGTCAGATACTTTCATATGCATTCAGTAAAAACCTGTTATTTTGAAATTACAAACAGACACTTCAATTTTATGTATTTGTATTTATTACAAAATATTTTAACTTGTCTTCGCTCCACACTCTGTTCGTGGGGAGCCTCGAACGGTGTTAAGGTACAATTCACAAGGCAATCGCCCCACAAACCGCAGTGACAGACCACAGGGACTCGACTGGTTTCTATCTCCCGGTATGGCTAACCATGACAACTTAAGGTGACAGGTTGACTTTTTCATGAAATAGTCATTCAATGGGATTATATGCAGGGCTCGGAACCGGTTTAAAAAGAGCGGTTAATTTCGATTTAATACCGGTAAATATATCGTTCCTTCATTTACCGGTTAAACAAGTGAACTTTTTTTATGTAACCCAAATGATAAAGGTTAGGTTACATAAGTACAACGGTTTTGACACCCAAATTAACCGGTAAATTCCGTAATTCGTAAATTATTTTCGTCTATTTTAACACTTCCATTGACAATTACCCCAGAAAATATTAAGAAAAAAAAAATGTTTGATCTGAGGCAATCAAATACAACCGGAATTCGACTTGCTTAGTTGCGCCTAGACCCTATCAACTTGATTTTAACCGGTTAATTTTCAGTACCAAAACCAAAATTCATAAAAAACCGGTTATCCTCATAAAGCAATAAAACCCGGTAAAGTGCAACCTTTAACCTAAATTGATTTCGGTTTGGGGTCAATGACCGTAACCGGTTAAGAATTTCAACCGGTTTCCGAGCCCTGATTATATGAACTTAGACAGTTGTATAGATGATTTAAATGATTATAATGCTGTAAATACATACTTATTTCGGCCGCGAAACATATTTTGTTCAACATACAGCCTGACACTGATCGGCAAATCAAAAACCAACCCAAATTCCGTGGCTGCTATCAAGAAATTTCGATGGAAAACCCCAATAAAACTTTACCCTATTCGGAATGAACCTGACACCTCTTGCTCAGCAGCTGCGCTTGCGACCACTTCAGCCAACAACTAAATAAATATGACAGGACTAAATAATTGTATCTCTCGAACACAACATTTATAAACTTGACCTTCTGTCTCGCTCACCCTTGCATACTAACAAAGCCTTATTTATTAAATAAACAGGCAACAGTATAAAGGGAATGTATTCTAATTATAACTTGGGGAGGAGACTAATTATTTTTTTATAAGGAAATTCAACCTCGTTCGTTATGATTAAGTCATTGAGATAGAAGAGAATTGGTTTTTAATCTAATATTAATTGATTAAGAGTCTTTTACCTTTTTCTTACCACGCAAATGAACGGCAGCTCGTGGCTAAATAGGTAATAACAGCCGCTCGGGCGCGATCTTAAAGTTAAGCCGCGCTTGCTTAAGGTGTTCCGTGGATGGGTGCCCACCCATTACATACGGAGTTTCCTTCGTGCCTTGGAAAGGGTGATAAGCCGTTGGTCCCGGCCGTCATTTGTAGATCTTTGACAGTCGTTTTAGGTTAATCGTAGTACCCAGAAGTAACTGGGTTGTGGAGGTCAGATAGGCAATCCCTCCATGTAAAATACTGGTATTCAGCTGCTGTTTTTTCCGGATTAGAAATCATCAAATGACTCCTCCCGCTCTGGGCGGTGCGGAAGTGAGTGTCAGACTTGTACTGACTAAAACTCATCCATATTCCTACTTTGCCATTTGTGTTCCAGGGCCGATGAATCTCTTTGGAACAGTCCCGCAACCCTGGCAGGCATCGGCCCTTGTGGGCCCCCTCTAGTTTGCTGACATCTCTTTGAGGATTCAGCTGCCTCCGGTTAGACTGGAAGCCGACCCTAACATAGTAGGAAAAGGCTAGGAAGAGATGATGATGTATATGAACGAAGAACTTAAGATATCGCTGGGTGTTTTACTCTACGTCTTCTCAGTCTTTGTAATGATAAAATTATAGACTATTTTTGGCTTTTTCATTGATGTTGGCACGTGATTAGATACTAGATTATTTTTTTAAATTATTTTAGGAAAGTTTATAAAGGTCCAAAGTTTGTTTTAGAAGTTTAATCATAACATCACTAAATAACCATTCTTACTAATAATTATATGTATAAGTTACTCTGTCGATCACATCTTAACAGCTGAACGGATTTCAACGCCTGGCACATAGCGTCGTATCCTACGAATAGGGGCGTAACTGCATTTTAGCTACTTTTCAGGAGACACTTTTTTGTGTTTAATTAAATTAAATATGAACAAATATTTATTGGTGGTTTAAAATAATATGTATTGGTATCTTATGGTTCGGCTAGGATTATTTTCAATAAATAAACTTTATATTTTATACGCATTTTGTCCCTTAAATCCTTATTCTCCGTTGTGTTAAGGCAAAGTAGGGCTGGACTTGAGGAATAAGTTACATTATGCCTTTTATCTTCGGAAATATTGAGGCCACAATCGCCATAATACCATTTTTATATTATTCTGATGCTGGTATTTATTTTTCTGTCATAGGAATTTGTGTATAATAACTATTTTAACTTTACTGGGAACATGTGAATGTAATAAAAGAAAATAATTATAGTATTTAATTAAAATTTTATGAACCTATTTGTTTTGGTAGCCTAAATTTTTAAGCATACCAAATGATTCGACATTCATAGAATGTATGATAAAACGCGTCTAAAAACAGGATAAAAGTTCTTATAATTCTACAAACCAAACAATTGTATTTTCTTAAATGATTTGGTAATTTCAAAATCAATCTTTATAATAAAATTACATAAAATCGAAATCAGTCCTTAAAATAAAATTGTAAAATTCAAAATCGGACTGATTTTGAATATGTACAATTTTATTATAAAATGAAATAACACAAAATCAGTCTTTAAAATACAATTGCACGTTATCAGAATCAGTCTTTAAAATCAAATGACACATTATCAAAATCATAACTTAAAATCTTTTTTTTTAATATTAAATGGGCCTACTCTGACCTCAATCTAGTCCTGAGGACAGAGATGAGGTCGACGATGGAACGAGCTAACCCAAAAGGAGCCTATTAACTCGCGACTTAAATAGTTTCGTTTCATCGGTGTTCCCAAGTTCATATTATGAACCAAGTTCATATTATGAACTTGGGAACACCGACGTAGGCAGGAAATTCCACTTCTCGGCTGTGCGTATAATAAAAGATTTTGCAAAGCGCTTCGTGCGAATATGTGGAACATCGACAAGGTATGGTAATAACCTGCAGTACGTCTGGACGCTCGATTCAAGAAGGGAAATGGTGGAATGAGCTTGTGGACTTCTTGAGCACACTTAACGAAGTACAGTCTGTAAAAGACCGACAAACATGCAACTTTGCGGCGGTTGGTTAGGCTATGAAGCTTGGTACCCACCAGCTTATCGTTACCAATGAGCCTCTTGGCTCTGCGCTCAACAGAGTCGAGTGTGGCTAATTGGTATTTGGCTGTGCCATCCCAAAAGTGGCAGCAATAATCCATGCCGGACCGGACTTGAGCTTTTTAAGAGACTAAAAGCTGTCCTGGCTTGAAGTAACGCTTAACCTTATTTAGGATACCCAGCTTTTTTGTCGCAGTTTGAACCTTCGACTCAATGTAGGCACCTAAGTTCAGATTCGCACTCAACTTCGTACCAAGAAGCTCGAGGCTGTCGGTAACTGGTACAGATGCACCCCGGAATGTAGGAGCCAGAATGAACGGACTCCTGGCGGTGAACAGGCACACTTGCGTTTTGGTAGCATTATAAACAACCAGTTTTCATCACCCCACTGCAGAGACAAGACTTTAGGTTGAATTCGTTGTTCTACCATGGTCTTTTTACCTCACCGCTGGCTTTTGCAGTGGATGAATAACTCTCCATGACAGTGCTGTCGTCTGCGTATCCAACAATACTAGGACCAATTAAGAAGGTCATTGATGTGCAGGAAAAGTGTCGCCGAGAGAACAGACCCCTGAGGATCTTCAGCATCAACAGCAATAAGCTCAGAGGAGCAGCCATCAATGACCACTCGAATCAACCATTCACTCAGGAAATCAGATATCCAGCAGCAAAAGTCAACGGAATGCCGTATGCAGCAAGTTTGCTCAGCAGACTTGCGTGCCATACCCTGTAAAAAAGCCTTCGAGATGTCCAGCGACACTGCTAAGGCTTTACCATGTTTCTCGATGGCCTCACCCCAGCAGTGCGTAGCAAACACCAGAAGGTCCCCGGTTGAACGTCCCCGGCGAAAACCATACTGAGTCACTGATTAGGTAATATTTTATTGCATTAAATATTAATATAAACCGGAGACCAGACGCCATGCCTTTCATCTTTGCAACTGTCAAAGGTGTCGGCTGAAAAAAAAATTAAAATTTAAAACTGTTGTGAAAGAAAACTGCCGGAATTCCGGAAGCACCCATAATTTTGATTAGATCGTTTTTGCATGTATTCTTACTTTGTGTTTAAAACATAAAATAGCCAAAAAATATAAAACAGAATTCTTCTAAAACTTTAGGAAAAAGGTAAATAAGGAAATAAAAGTGATTGTCATTTTCGTGTGGAATGCTTAGAATGCGGCCACAAATGCTGTTGTATCAATTTTCAAGCAGTAGAAAAAAAACATAAGTGCATTTAAGCCCCATACCAGAAAAAGCATGAAATTGTGTATTCAGTGTTTAAATTTGTACAAAAGGGTTAAAATCATGTGTGCGTAAATAAGTTTGTACTTAAAATAGCAATGTGGATATTTCAAACGCATCAAAGAAAGAATATAAGACAAAAACATAATTTGAACGTAGAAGAGAGACAGAAACGTAATTAGGGCTTCGTCTATTCTATACATACGCAATTTAGCCATTCCATACAACACAGCCACAATCACCATGGGGGTTTTTTTCTATGTATCCAATATTGAAAATTGAATAAGTAATTAAAATGACTTAATTAAGTACAAACTCGTTGCTGTTATTATGTTATTTGAACTAAATCAATACAGTACCATTTAACAAAACATAATCTCAACATTTAATTACCTTGAGCTATTAAATATTTTGATTTACTTATCTTCGTCTGTTTTCACAATCTTCCTTTCCAATCAATTCCACCAACTTTCGTCCTCAGTGTTTCATTGTTTATTAAAAAATATTACGGCAAATTTGATAATTATGACTAAAACTTAGTAGTATAGGCAAAAATGTTAATAAATCCAATTATGCTCGCCGCAGCTACCAAACTCAGCATTCCGCCGACTAGTGGCCGAGCGGCGCTAGCACGCTCTCCGCGCGCCCGCGCACCCTCACTACTCCCGAAGAAAGAGGGCGCGACGGCGATGGTGGCTTTATTCTTCGTTGAAAACGTAGTGCTTACATTTGTGGCTTTTTATAAAACCTAATTATTTGAAAACCTGTACCGTTTTTAACTGTTTTGTTGAATTGGATACATGTGGTAGGATGAGCCGAATTTAATTACGCAATAAAAAAAGAAAGCCCTTAAGTTCGTTAGGGCACTATTCGTAGGATACGACGATAGGTAGATGTACCATGAACTAGGTCAAGACAAGGGATACTTTTTATCCTGGTAATACATCACCGTGGGATCATTCTAGACCTGCATGAGGGTTAAAAAAGGGGCATAACTTATATATGTATAGTACTAGCTGTGCCCGGCATGCGTTGCAATGCATGTTTTCCTACCTACTACCCTACCTACCCTACCTACCCTACCTACCCTACCTACCCTACCTACCCTACCTACCCTACCTACCCTACCTACCCTACCTACCCTACCTACCCTACCTACCCTACCTACCCTACCTACCCTACCTACCCTACCTACCCTACCTACCCTACCTACCCTACCTACCCTACCTACCCTACCTACCCTACCTACCCTACCTACCCTACCTACCCTACCTACCCTACCTACCCTACCTACCCTACCTACCCTACCTACCCTACCTACCCTACCTACCCTACCTACCCTACCTACCCTACCTACCCTACCTACCCTACCTACCCTACCTACCCTACCTACCCTACCTACCCTACCTACCCTACCTACCCTACCTACCCTACCTACCCTACCTACCCTACCTACCCTACCTACCCTACCTACCCTACCTACCCTACCTACCCTACCTACCCTACCTACCCTACCTACCCTACCTACCCTACCTACCCTACCTACCCTACCTACCCTACCTACCCTACCTACCCTACCTACCCTACCTACCCTACCTACCCTACCTACCCTACCTACCCTACCTACCCTACCTACCCTACCTACCCTACCTACCCTACCTACCCTACCTACCCTACCTACCCTACCTACCCTACCTACCCTACCTACCCTACCTACCCTACCTACCCTACCTACCCTACCTACCCTACCTACCCTACCTACCCTACCTACCCTACCTACCCTACCTACCCTACCTACCCTACCTACCCTACCTACCCTACCTACCCTACCTACCCTACCTACCCTACCTACCCTACCTACCCTAATTTTTTGTGAATCTAAACCATTCCCAGATCCCCTTGAACACACACAAAAAAAATCATCAAAATCGGTCCAGTCGTTTGAGAGAAGTTCAGTGACATACACACTCACAGAAGAATTATATATATAAAGATTACGATTAGTATAAAGTTATCATAACCACAGCAATATTAGTGAATACACTACACACCGAACTCCATTACCGCCACTAACCAAAACTAGCGAACGAACGGTCGAAACAATCGACCTCGCTAATCCCTCCAATCAGTTCAACAGAATCGTGTTAAATAACTTACTTAGCCCCCCAAGCTTGAGCCACGAGCCACGAGCACGGGATCCGACTGGATCCGGACATGGCAATGCCATTCTAAACTTGACTAATCCCGGCTTTGCTTCGAAGTCATCCTGTAGAACCGCCTGATATTAGCAGACAAGTAAATTGTAGCTTATTAAAGCGATGTAGCGCTTTGTTGTGGAAAAGAATGTAAATCTTGGTAGGACTTATAAACATGTACAGACGCCAGCAAATCAAACTACCCGAAACTGTCAAATTTTCCCAATCAACCTTGAACCTAATACTTTAGCGATTAAATTGAAAATCTATTAAAGAAATTTGACAGATTGTAGTAGCTTGATGTGCTGGCGTCTGTACCTACCAAAAACAATGCCTTTGAGTCATCCTGGTGATAGGATTAGTCAGCTAGACTCTGCGTTACCGAGTGCTCGCTGTCCAGGGTGCGCCGGGCGTTTGGAATCGCAGTGCAATATTTTTAACGCCGCTCGGGGAGGCTCCTTTGATGAACAATGACATATTTTGTAAACACACTCTTAATTTTCGTGTTATACTCCCTCTCAAGAATTTAGTGGATATGTATGTGCCCATAGTTTATTGCTATTAAGAATTCGTTACTGTTCACGTTTACTCGTTAGCGTTTGTAGAAAAAGAAATGTTGACGTATAAAAAACAAATCTGCTAATCTTGTATGCCGTACTCTTACATTATTATACTAGCTAAGTAAGTAAAACGATTAAAGATCCTATTTTTCATTTTAATTTATTGTATCATCGTATCATTCATGTACGTCAATTGGCATCGAGATAAATCGACACAGTCGGTTGGCAAAAGCTAGCATAACATTTATTTATTTATTTAACACTTCAAGCACAAAGTATAGAGGCGGACTTAATGCCATAGGCATTTTCTACCAGTCAACCTTTGGGTGATGCAGAGACAAGCAGTGGTAGGTGAATTCTGAAAATAATTTTAATTAATACTACGATTAACTACAAGGACATATCATCATCATCATCATCAGCCTATAGCAGTCCACTGCTGGACATAGGCCTCCTCCATCGCACGCCATTCAACTCGATTCTCAGCAACTCTCATCCAGTTGCTACCAGCCACCCCGCGAAGATCGTCACTCCACCGAGCCTGAGGGCGTCCCACCTTACGTTTGCCGATTCGCGGTCTCCACTCAAGAACACGTCTACCCCAACGGTTATCGGTCCTACGGCTAATATGACCGGCCCATTGCCACTTCAGCTTACTTATTCTGTGGGCTATGTCGGCAACTCTGGTTCTCTGTCGAATCACCTCGTTCCGAATGCGATCCCTCAGAGAAACTCCAAGCATAGCCCGTTCCATAGCTCGCTGAGCGACCTTAAATTTATGGACTAGCCGTACCGACAGTGTCCACGTTTCGGCTCCGTAAGTCATAACAGGCAGGACGCACTGATTGAAGACCTTAGTCTTTAGGCTCTGTGGAATACGCGACGAGAAGACCCGGCGAAGCTTCCCAAATGCTGCCCAGCCCAGCTGAATTCTTCTATTAGCCTCCCTCTCCAAGTTGTTCTTACCAAACTGCAGAGTTTGCCCGAGGTACACATATTCTCGAACAACCTCGAGAGGACCGCCATTGACAACAATAGGTCCTGGGGTGACGTGTTCGTTGAACATAACCTGGGTTTTGTCCAAGTTCACCCTGAGACCAATGCGTATAGAAGAATCAACTAGGCCATCCAGCATCTGCTGCAAGTCGTGCAGCGATTCAGCCAGTATGACGATGTCATCTGCAAATCTCAAGTGTGAGATGTACTCGCCGTTGATATTAATGCCACGTCCTTCCCATTTCAGCGTCTTAAACACATCCTCCAGTGCGTTGGTGAACAATTTCGGGGAAATTACGTCCCCTTGTCTTACCCCCCGACGCAATGGGATATGCTCCGTTAGCTGGTTTTGAGTTTGGACGGTCATTGTGGCGTTCTCATAAAGGTTTCTCAACACTTGGATGTATCGCCAGTCGACTTGGCATCGCTGCAGAGACTCCAGAACTGACCAGGTTTCGACAGAGTCAAAAGCCTTCTCATAGTCCACAAATGCAAGACACAGCGGCCGATTATACTCTTCGGACTTCTGTATGATCTGCCGCACTGTGTGGATGTGGTCTATGGTGCTATATCCTCCTCGAAACCCGGCCTGCTCCGGTGGCTGGAAGTCGTCGAGCCTTCGCGCTAGACGATTCGTGACGACTCTTGAGAACAGCTTATACACGTGGCTAAGGAGTGAAATGGGTCTGTAATTCTTTAGTAGGGTCTTGTTCCCCTTTTTAAAGAAAAGAACGACCACACTCCTTCTCCACGCTTCTGGAGTTCTCCCAGAGAACAGGACCGAGTTGAAAAGCTCCCGAAGCTCCCTTAATACAGGACGTCCTCCCGCTTTCAGGAGCTCAGTCGTTATCCCATCCTCACCAGGGGCCTTTCCATTCTTAAGCTGTCTAAGAGCCGCCTCGATTTCGTCTTGGCTGACTTCTGGCAGGTCTTCTGTGAAATGGCGGGTTAAGGTGGCTCTGGAATCCTCATTTTCGGGATCAGGTCGCGATGCATGCGATGCGTACAACTGGCCGTAGAAGTTTTCGACTTCCGAAAGAATCTCCGGCTTCGAAACGACGATATCCCCACTAGATTTGGTCAACTTCGTCAGGTGGCTCCTCCCAAGTGATTGGACGAACACTTTCGACCCCCGATTTTGCTCAATCGCTTTTTCTATTGAGCGTGTGTTGGAGCATCGAAGGTCGCGTCGTACCAATTTTCTGATTTTTTTATTGAGTGCCTGTAGTTCTGACGAAGTGACGGGTAGGTTTTTACGTCGTTCCGTCATAAGCTCCAGAGTCTCCTCCGAAAGTTTGGATTTCCTGCCCTTACGCCGCATTTTACAAAAACGCGTCCCTTCCTCCCTGAGGATTTCCACCATTTGTTCGAGCGCCTGGTCAACGTCATTTGTGGTTTCCACGGCCGCGAATCGGTTCTCCAGATCTGACTGGAACGCTTCAGACCCTAGCATGGTTTGGAGCATATTTGGACGGAGCCTAGACTTCATCAAACGGGTTCGCTCCAGCTTGAAATCAATATTCAGAGTGCCTCGAACAAGTCTGTGATCGCTACCGGTGTTGAACCTGTTGATCACCGAAACATCTCTAAATATATGCTTTTTATCCGTTATGATGAAGTCAATCTCATTTTTCGTCATAGTGTCGGGGCTTCGCCATGTCCACTTCCTTTGGGGCTGTTTCTTAAAGAAGGAATTCATCACGAAAAGCCCCTCCTTTTCAAGGAAGTTGACAAGCATTTGCCCCCTATGATTTCTGCTGCCAAACCCGTAGGATCCTACTACCGATTCACTGCAATTCTGTACTCCCACTTTAGCGTTAAAATCCCCCATGACAACGTTGTAGTGGGCCTTAGTAGTGGAGTGCAAGGCCTTGGAGATGTCCTCAAACATTTCCTCCACCACGTCGTCCGGATGTGCCGAAGTCGGTGCGTACACCTGAACAACCTTGAGGCTATACCTCTCAGTTAGCTTCACTATGAGGTACGCTACCCTGTTCGACACACTAGACACTTCTACCACGTTGTCACAAAGGGACTTGTGTAGCAGGAACCCGACTCCGCCTTGGGATAGCTGGTCTCCCTCTCGAAAGTACATTAGGTGGCCCGATTCAAGTGTTATTGTGTCCTCCCCCTCTCTTCGGACTTCACTCAACCCAAGAATGTGCCACCTTACTCTTTCGAGTTCTTCCTCCAGCTGCACCAGGTGTTCGTCGAGCCGTAACGTGCGTCCATTATACGTCGCCAAGGTCAGTTGGGTTTGGCGGCCATTCGTAACCCGGGGATTCTTAGCACCCCCTACCTTGCCGTTACCGTGACCGCCGCCAAAATCAGGGATAGCAAGGCCGCCGGGAACTGGGGGCCGTGGTTGATTATGACTTGCCATAAAAGGGGATTTGCCCATAATCGCCACGCTGGGCATGCGGGTTGGCGATCGCAGATCACAGCTCCTCGCACTAGCGACGCTGCTGCCCGTCGCTAGTCTGCACCATTTAGCTGTGACATTTATTTCGAAATGGTTATACCGCCATTTAACGGTCGTCAGAGCCTCGTTTGTTGTTCAGCAGGATGCACCACGAGCAGGTGAGGTTGACTTGGGGCACTGAAATGGTAGGTGTGCCCCCTTACACAAGGACATATAAAATACTATAAATATATATTAATTTAAATAGACATTTACACGGATACACTAAAATAAAAAGATAAACAATGGGGAAAACATTAACCAACATTAACGAACTATGTGACGAAACATTATGTAGTAACAACTTCAGGTTGTCTTTTCATTAAATTGCCGAACACAGTATACCGAGCCGAATAAATATCATCCTATTGACCACAGTCCACCCAACAGTATCTGGCGAATGAAAAAACAAGTGAATTCTCTCGTACAAACCATGATCATATTTTTTATCTAATGAAACGAAAATTAGATTGGATGGATTTTCTATTAAATCTATTTGCGTACATACAGAATTTGGGTGATGTGGGTGTGAAATAATAACCTGATACATGGTTCCTTCAATCCGTGGGTATCTCCCGTGGGTGTTGTAACTGATAACTCTCGGTTATTGTTGTAGAATCTTTTATTTATCTTAATATCTCCGTTATTTTATTGAGCTACTGCTAATTACCATTTTTCGACGAAATTGGTGACTAGGGAACTTGAAACAAGCTGATCTTGAAATCGTAGTTGTAATTGTATGTAAGTATGTGTTATACATAAAAAAATCAACACCACTGAACAAACGAAGATTATCAAGTAGGTTAACATTTAAGCTGTTTTCATGAATTTAGAGCTATATTAACAACAGCTTAGATAAAGACCAGAACAACTTTGCTACACTGGGATTCAGTGCTGATCAGAAGTTGTAGAGTGTAGAAATTCCTATTTATTCGTTTGAGGTAATTTTGCGAACCCACTAGCAACACCACAATATTTAGACTCATTAGGATAAATTAGAAATGTTTCTACAACTGCATAGCGGTTTAATTATTCTAGTTTGTTCTAAAGGTCTGGTAACTAACTGACCAAATATATGTCTGTCTGGTTTTCCAAATATATACAATTCTGAGCAGATTTTTGCTGGATTACAATACTGACATAATGAGGATTTGGCAATATTAACTTAGCTCTTAATCGGCAAAAAGTTCTTTTTGTTTGTAAAAAAATGAGTAAAGGAGATGGCCAGTTTTGGGCCAAAGTATGTACAGAAACGATATGTATATTAAAAAAGACTAGATTTTTTACTGATTAAAAATAAGATGTAACAATAATAACTTTCTACCGGAATGAGCTAAAAATTATAATTTGAAATATGGTTTTAAATTGAATGTAGTTCTAAAACTAGCTCCGTAAACAAGCTGTCAGGTCATTACGAGTACGTTCTAAAACTAGTAGTTCTAAAGAAGTTACTAAAAAAACGATATCTATTTTGTTTTAGCATTGATCATGAACATTATAATCATTTATAAAAGAAAAAAGGACATTTGATGAAATTATTGTTGTTTTAGTAATAGTTATTTATTTATTTAACAATAACATCGTTCAAAATCGTGTATCGGTTGACTGTTTCAAAACGAAAAAATATCGATGTTTGTCAAAATGTCAATGTCACGTCACTTCCGTCAAGTCCCGCCATTCGTTTTCGTACTCGTGCGGATGTGCTTATTATTCGATTTCTGCTTTTTTCTGACGACTTTGGATTGATTTTACGGACTTGGACACCGATTGCTTATCGACTGGATAGTGGTGAATTGCGTTATTGGTGGTATCCCTACTGATAGTAGCAACGCTACTGGAAGTGTGCCTTTACATGATGAAGCAGTTAATTATTTCCATAATAAGGGCAAGGACTGTCGTCAAACAGTGGCAAGGTACCAAAATACCATCACACCCCCAGCACCATTCCTGTATGACATATTAATTGAGTATTAAAATGAAGATGAATAAAATATTGAAAAAATAACTTGTTTTTATTTTACCTACCTAATTCCTTTTTTGTGCTATGCAATAATATGCTAATAGTAACATACAAATATGTTTACAAACAATTAAATCAATGTGTTTCTTTGATTATGGTATTTACAATACATTTTGGCGTTATATACTTAGGTACAATTCTTACCATCTGCCGCATAACCTAACCTAGTACCCAAAAACTTATTTTCTTCCTAATTCCCATAGAATTTTAAAAAAAATCTTTCTGATATGAATATGTTTGTGTTTTATCTATTAAATAATACATAAATGATTACTGTTCATATTTGGCCCAACGATGTATGGATTTCTGGCGATCTCCTTTAAAGTACTTCTTATACTATAAATCCATGCTAAAATAACAAATACTTTTACTGACACTTAAAACTAACACTTTCAACTCAATTATTTGTTGCATATCACATGTGTTTTACAATATCTTAAAATAATAATTAAGTTCACATGGTATCGGGTACAACAATTTATACAATACTGACAGTAGCATTTAAAATAATCAACATAAATTTAAAATGCATTTAAATAAGTAAGCAATGTCACAGGATAAAATAAAAAGATAAAATAGAGATTAAAAAGTAGATTAAAATAAACAACCCGCGATCATGGCGCTTGCAACAGCTTCAAAGTATCGGGAGCTCAAAATCATGAACAATCACGGAAGATATCCCGTAAGTGATAGTATAAGTTTAGATTAAAATAAAATTATAGTCATAGCATGATGTATTTACATCATGTCATTAAAATAATAATTAAAATACAATCATGTTAATAAGATAATAATCAAAAACAAAATGTCAATACAACAAAATTATAGTCAAGTACATCATGTCATTAAAATAATAATCAAAATACAACTTTGATAACTTTATTGACTTCATAGAGAACTAGTACACAGATGACAGATAACTGGTACAGCGAGTCACAATTGCAATTTCCATGCTTATTTTATTTGCAAGATGGAAAGAGACCAAATGATATGACCATAATGCCATGGAAGTTGGGTAGGCCTTTGGTGTGGGACGCAACTTGCGTCGACACCCTTCCGCCATCCCATCTTCCTAGCACAGTGGGCTGCGCTGGCTGGGCTGCTGCAGGTGCTGAAAACCTCAAACGGCGCAAATACAATAATTTAATTGGTAGTTGTGTGTTTGAGCCGTTTGGGGTTGAAATACTAGGGCCATGGGGTCCAAGTGCCCACCTAGTATTTTGGAACTCCGCCAAGCGGTTGGTTGACTCTTTAGGTGACCAGAGGGCGGGCCTATTTTTTGGCCAAAGAATCAGCATTGCCATCCAACGTTTCCTGTTGACAGCGATGCGGACGAATTCTTGGACGCCCTGTAACCCTTTTCTACTTTTTTTATTACTGCAATAGTTTTGTAGTTTGTAAATAATTTAATAATCTTTGAAATAAATTATTTAAAATACCTAAAGTTTGTTTCGTCAAAATTTGACAGTTATAATATTTGAAACAAAAAACTTAAATATTAATCGAATTTCATTGCTGACCGTCCTTGTGAGACCTTTATCTCCGTCCACAACAAGATAAATTCTAGAAGGCACCATTTCATTGGTACTTTCTTACATTATTCGCAGCATCATCAAACACTTACATACACAAAAAGAACACCTACTCTACGTCATTGATCGCTTAAGGCCGACAATGGAGCCGAAGGTGCTAGCAGCGATTTGTTAGAGCACAATGAATGTGCCGAAGATAGCACAGTCAGTTCCATTAATCCTAATAACGGCCTCGCTGTGTCGAACTTTAGAAAGATAGCCTTTGAAAAAAACGGCTATAAAATCAAGACATTGGAGATCATTAGATTTTTGAGATAGACTTTCAGAGTTTCATACTTGTTTCAATTGGATTTTTAAGGGCTAGCCTTTAACTGAAAATCAAAAAATCTTCTATTAATAATAACTAGCGCACAATAAACTTTTTAATTCATTTTTGTTAAAACATAGCTTCTTTTTTTTAACGCTTATGGCAATTTATTTAAGTCAAACCGAGTCGACGTAGCCGCTGTCTGTGGCTTCTATTATTGCGTTTGTACGGTCTGATAAATTTGATTTGCAATCAGTATTTTTGATATAAATTGTAATTGTAATAAGTTTTTGGATGTGCATTTAAAAATAAATCATTTTTAAGTACATATAAGTTTATCTAGTACTTTACAATACTTTAGTGTCGAAGTATGTTTCCTACATAGTGTAGACCATTTTACTGTAACATGTAGCAGACAGTTGTGACTGACATGACGTGACATGATGTGACAGATGTAGCTGTGTCGTTGGTCTAGTGGTCATAAGCGCGACTGCTGAGCATGACGCCCTGGATTCGATTCCCGGGTCGGGCAAAGTGTTATTGGGTTCTTCCATCAGGGATTTCTCAGTAGCAGCCACGTCTGGATGTGTGCCGGTCGATGGATGTGTATTAGATACACTTCTGCCTAATCCTTTGGAGATTATAGGCGTGATGTTTATGTTATGTTCTGTAGATGTAGCAGACAAGGGGTTTAAAAAACGCTTAAAGTAGCTGAGAGTTCTTCCTACAATGGTGATCATGTCTAACGTTTTATATTATATCATATTTTTTCATGCTGAATTCTAAATCTATTTTTAACCTCATAATATAATGTACTTCTATTAAAATATACCTCCATGTAAAATACTTATATTTAGCTGCATCTAGTAAGACTGGAAGCTAGTTAGCATAGTTGAGAAAGGGTTAGGCAGATGATGAATATCCTTCTCATTGGTGAAAACTCTTTGACAAATGAATTTATTATTAGTTTTTCAGAACAAAGTGGTGACGTGCTCATAAGTAGGAAAATCCAGATACTACTCATAAAGGATCCTTTTAAAACTAAAACAACTAAAAATGAGCGTTATTATTAAAATTATTTAAGAACATACAAAAAAAAATACACGTGCACTACACAAAGAGCTTTTGCTACGCCGTAGCAAGCATAGCCGCGTAGCAGTGACACCGCGTCCTTTCAGCTACGCCGTAGCAAAATTGCTATACTTTTATTGCATTTATGAACATTTCGTGTTTCTGGTTTTAAATACGGAGACATTGTGGTTTTAATAGTTAGAGAACATTATTGAACTTACTGTGTACTTACGTATCTACTTAGCCACTTCTCTATTTAATTAAGAAAAGGTTTCTCGTATAGCATTTTTTTTAATTATTCTACTTTTACTATTCACTGCCTCGATCATCTAGTGGTCGTAAGTGCGGCTGCTGAACATGAGGTGCTGGGTTCGATTCCCGGGTCGGGCAAATTGTAATTGGTTTTTTCCATCAGGAATATCTCAGTAGCAGCCACGGAGTCTGGATTTGTGTCCAGTTGATGGCAATAGGCTCGCCCCCTATTAGATGGTACTTAAACATAACTGGAAAAATGTGAGTGTACTAATAGGTACCTATACCTCTGCCTAACCCTTCGGAGATGACAGGCGTGATAGTATGTTATGTTACTTTTACTGTTTAATCTCGTGTTTGTCCACTATTTAACAACTTGTGAAAATTCGATCACCGTTAGAGTATGCTTGGCTATACTTTATGCCACACAAGTGTACATAGTTCAACCTCTACTACACTGTGAACTAAGTTTCTCAGTACAGATATATTGATGAGTATCTGCGGTATTACTAACTGGAGTGCTTATCGCGGCATCATTTGCGTTACTGCGTGTTATCGCACAGAGGCGCGGCATCCGCTAGTGAGAACACGACTCTATTGGTAGGGTTGGCCGGGCAGCGAAATCGTTGTTCTAAATTATTGTTTTTTTGCGTTGACTATTTTTTTTTTCTTTTCGTGTCGACGTTACTTAGATGTAACTTATTGTTTGGGCCCAGTGGACGGTCAAGTTTATTGTAGATATTTAATGTTAAAACATGATTAAAATCTATACCAAACTCCCAAACTGTATCAAGAATGTCTCATCATTAAATGTTTTTTTTTTTAATTAAAGCTAAAATAATTTCTGATAATGTAAAACATATTATTTATGATTTATAAATGACATAATGTTAATTATATGACTGTAATAATTATGTCTAATAATGAATGTTGGATGAGATTGACTAAAAACTTGACATGTTAAACTTATTTTATTTTTTTGACTTCTTTAATGTAAATTAAGGACATACCCTTAGTACTAATGTAATAATGAATGTAAAATGAGGTTGACTAAAACAACCACTGCAATGGTTAACAACCACCAACCAATGATGAGTATCTAATTGTATTATTATTAATTATTTTTTAACATGGCCTAACATTGACATGCATGTAAATATTGTACACCCAATGGGTATGTTACTGTGATACAATAATGTAAATTGTAAGATCTAACTATTTCACCTGTGACAAACAATAAATAAATGCATTATGAATTATGTAGTCAAAGCAAACCTATCATCTCGACTTTAAAATGTATATAAACTTTGTTTGACACAAGACTTATATCATTCTAGTGTGTTGTTTATTTATTTATTGAACACTACAAGCACAAAGTACAGAGGCGGACTTAATGCCATAGGCATTTTCTACCAGTCAACCTTAGGGTGATGTAAAAGAAGTGAGTTGTCTAAATTTTAATATAATAAAGAAGTAATCTACGAGTATACTAATATTATAACGAGGTAAAATTTGTTTGTGAGTTTGTATGTAGGGGGTAATCTTCAGAACTACTGATACGATTCCGAAAATTCTTTCACAATTAGGAAGTTACATTATCCCCGAGTGTTATAAGCTGCATTTAAAATGTTTCCGTGGGTTATTTGTCGTCCAAACGTAGCGAAGCCGCGTGCAATACTAGTATGTTACTCCGCAATGTTTCTTTCATGCTTCGATTAATTGTATTTAAAATAGAGACTACAATTATTATCGCGGCCAGCCCTGGGCACAGATCAAGACTTCAACCACACGACATAAGCCCGGTACACACAAGTATCGTTCCTAAACTTTCAGGCAACGGGATTTGCGAGGATTCCACATTTATCCGTTTTTCACGGTTGCCGCCTTATGCGCGATAAACCGTCGGAGGTAAGCTTTAATATTTATTGTTCTCTCTTAAAGGAAAGGTATTTCGTACTGTGATATCGTAAGCCACTGGCGTTTATGTTGTGGGAGATGAATTATGGGGAAAGTGTGGGATATTGTTTTTGTGGATCTCCGATACCATGCGACTGTGAATCCGAGGCACGCATTTTTGAATCGAAAGTAATAATACAGCATTTTGATTTTTTTTGCTGAAGCAGTAACTCATGGTTAAATAATAACAGCCGCTCGGGTCGAGCTTTAGGTTAAGCCGTGCTTGCCTAGGTGGGTCTGTGGATGGGTGACCACATATTACATACTGAGTTTCCTCCGTGCCTCGGAATAATTCTAATGTACATATTATTTATTTTTCTCTAGAAGTATTTTATGTCGGATACATCGAGTGTGCCTTTTATAAGATGACTAAAAATTGACGGTGTATAAGCGATTACAATTATGAAAAATGATTGATGTAAGCTACCAAAAACTGATGTCAATCTTATTGAAATGCGTAGCAGAATAACGAAATGCTTTGAAATTTATGGCCTCTTGTGTAAACTTCAAGATAGCTACAGACTGTACATCTCCTAACGTTGATTTTTTTTCCATGCTAGCTAAAACCATTTTATTTCTGCCAGCAAATACGATCAATAAACCTACTTTCTACTCCATGCAATATACCTACTCAAAACCAACTGAAAATTCTCCACAACAACAATATACATAATTTTAATAACTTAAACGTGGCACTCGCCCTACTCTGGAGCGATGCTGGGAGACTGGTCCAGTCGCTTCTAATTCTGCTTGAGAAACCTGTCATATACCTACATACCTTTTTCATAGGTACTTATCATTCGAATAAAAGCACTCGAAAAAAGATCACACATGCTTCCTTGAATGCTCTTATTACATTCAGATATTATAGGAGACATGTTAGTCACGCCTCTAACCCCCAACGGGTTAGACAGAGGCGTACCTAAATAGTATACCCACATTTCGCCAGTTATGTTTTAAGTCCCAGTAATAGGGGGCGAGCCTATTGCTATCAACCGGGCACAAATCCAGACTCCATTGCTACTACTGGGAAAAACTCAATAACACTTAGACCTAGGAATCGAACTAAGGACCTCATGCTCAGCAGTCACACTTGCGACCACTAGACCAACGAGGCAGTCTCAATGAATCAATGCTCTTATCTTTTCAGAATACAATTAATTAGTCAAGTGTTTGAATTGTCAAGCATAAACACATATTATCAGCAATTGTTATTTCTAGCCAAAACGATAATATTAAACTATAACATCTTTTAGCTGCAAATATATAAACATTTTCAAATAAATCAACTTTCTACTACGAACAATACACTCAAGACCAGTAGCACCTACCAACAACAACATAGTATACTCGTACACAATTTTAATAACGTAAATGCTACTGCACACGTCCTACACTTGAGCAATGTTCGAAGACCAGTCGAGTCGCTTCTAATTCTGTTTCGGGAGCTAGCGTTGAGGGCAACTGAGCCCTTAAAGAAACTAGTCGCTTATGTGAGTACGCTTGTGTGCTCTCGCCTTAGTGCAGGCGTGCATTTATTTTGTGTTGAGGAATACTATGGATCGGCCCTGCTCCAAGCCATGGCCCGGGGCGAGAGGGAATGGGAAGCCGTCACCTCCTTCTGCGAAGCAGTCACGCTAGCGCAGGAGGTGGCGGAACGTGAGAGGGAGAGAACCTCACGTCCCAGCCGCGGCGGGAGAAGCACCGGGCGTCGGGGGCCACGCCGTGATGGCTCTCGGCCACCGTAGGCGCGGGCCTGTGGACGGTGAGTAATGGGTTAGCTCGACGTCCGTCCGTCTTGTGACGACAGGCCGTGTCGACGGCGCCTTCGTGTTCCACGCGCGCCTCAAAGAGATGTCAGCAAACAAGAGGGGCCCGCAAGGGCCGATGCCTGCCAGGGCTGCGGGACTGTTCGAAAGAGATACCGCGGCCCTGGAACATAAAGGGCAAAAGAAGGAACATGGGTGGTTTTTAGTCAGTAAAACTCTGACACTCCCTTCCGCTCCGCCCAAAGCGGGAGGAGTCATTTGATGATTTCCCACCCGAAAAAAAAAGGAATACTATGGATTGAATGCAGCTGTTTATTTTTTAATCGACCTATGTTTGTCTTAAAGTTGTATTTTTCTTAAAATTTGTGAGGATAGGAATAGATGGATGGATGGATGTTTGTAAAATAAAAATATGAAACATCTATGTATCTTTTACCCATGCTTGCAAAGAAATAAATGATTTGATTTGATTTAAAAACTGCGAAACTGATTTTGATGAAATTTATAGTAATACAGCTTATAAATTAAAACAATATAATAGGTTAAAGTTTTATAAAGATACATACATACATATACTCACGCCTTTTTCCCGTGGTAGTCAGAAACCACAGAACGCTATCTGCCACGATCCTCACATACTCCTTTTGCCTTATTCACGTTCATACATCTGGTCATACAAGCACGACAGTTGCGAGTACTACGCAACTGATCTTTCTGAAGAACCTCACCAATAAGATCATTCAATATACGCGGGCGAAGCCCCGTGCGGGGGCTAGTATATAATTTTAATAACGTAAATGCTGGTGCACACGTCCTACTCTTAAGCGATGCTGGAAGACCGGTCGAGTCGCTTCTGATTCTGTTGCTCGGGAACTAGCGTTGAGGGCAACTGAAAAGAAATTAGTTTTTTAAGTGAGTGCGTTTGTGCTCTCGCCTTAGTAACTAAAATCTAATAATACATAATGTTTTAGTTTTTTTTTGGATATATTTTTGTTTTTTAGGGTTTCTGTCTCTCAAGACCCTTTATCTCGGAAACGCGTGGAGGTATCGAGTTGAAATTAAAATCATGTACTGAAATCTACAGTCCCTTTAAGCTGTGACAAAATCAAACTTCTTAGTTAACGTAAAAAAAAAGATACGGCTGTTTATGCTGCAAAAAAAAACGTATATTTCGACACTCTCAAAGGAATCAAAATTTATAGGGTACTTCCCGTAGACCGAGAATCATGAAATTTGGCAAAAAGCATTGTCTTATAGCACAAGTAAAGGGAAAAATCTGAAAACCGTAAATATAATTTGTAGTTTAAGAACAAAATACCTACAAGTTTTTTTCTTTAGATTTGGTTCTTGAAACATGTTTAACGTTCCCTTCCCAAAGTAAGCAATGAGCTACTTTTTTAACATATTTATCAAATTTGATCCGATAGTTTTGCCATAACACTGGATCAAAAAGAGAGAAATAATAATTTCAATATATATTCAGTATTTTCACCACAAAACACTGGTTCAAATAGTCAAAGAAAACACGCATTCAACGATTACGATTTACATTTTTTTTCTACGAGTATATTTTCACAATCGCATTCATTCAAAAAACCACCACAGGCAGATAAACAACAATGACATCAAAATAATGGAAGCGTATTTCATAAGTCCATTTTTAAACCGATTTTAACCCTTCCAAGCGATGCTATCATACCATCGCATATAAAACCATCGATATATCATGATTCATGAAAGGGTTTTTTTTTCAATTTCCCCCTGTAAACAGACCTCCCTCCATATTAAAACAAGTCGAGTATTTCAGCAACTTTTTCAGTATTAGGCCCCGTTCACAACCTCAGGTTACGCGTCTTGCGACACGACTTGCATCAAGCGACAGGCGCACGCGTCCATTGTTTTCTATGTATGAGTACCGTCGTGTCTCGGTGAAGGTGCGGTCAAACAGTGCATACTGGAGAGCGGACCGGACTGCGAATCTTAATCTTATATTATCTAAAATCTTGCTGATCGCAAGAGATTATTTCTCTTGCGATCAGCGGACATACTTGTCCACATGGTTCACCCGCACGTTTAAGCGATATACGCGTGTCATTTGTGTCATTCCCGTGAGTACCATCACTTTGCAAGTACAGTCACGAGCACCAATATGTAAACACTTAACAGACTTTAAAAATGTTTGTGTCCGACCGTTGGGATTAAAGTTTCGTGTGGTTACGAACATAGTATTCTGGAACTCTGTTTTTATGAAAAAGTTCCTATGTCTAAGTAACAATCGTTATTTCTCGCGAAAATTAAGGAAACGGTAAGCGGTAACCGGTAGCATGACCGGAGCAACATACCTGATGAAAACATCGAGTTAATGTCATATATGTATGCTTACTCCAAAGAAAATTTGAAATTGTAATTCGTATAATAATTAAGTTTGATTCTGTTTGACCTAACTTCTGTTGTTTTCATTATTTATTTTTATTTTTTTCGCTGTGTAGGCGCATAATATAGTGCATGTAGTGCTCTTCTTTAAATTATGAGGCATGGGACTTACGTTTGAAATGTTTTCCTTTATAATTAACAGTGAACTCATTGTTGAAAAGCCAAATTAAATATATAAACTTCTTTCATTTGTTTTATCCACATTCATAATCGTAAAACGCGTGTCAATTCAGCGTGTAGGTCATGGCCAAGCCTTTACTCATAACATATTGATTGGTTGATAAAACCTTTGGCTTTTAACAAATTACTCTTTAAGTGTACATGAAAGACTTATATTTTTACAATAAAAGACGAAGTTATTAAAAGGTTTTTTTAAAGTGAACACTCAATTGGTTTTCGCTTGATATTTAGGGATCAAACGCGAGGTAATAGGGACTCATTAGATTTGGAACTTATTTTTCTTTTGCTTGAGTGAGTTTTTGATTTTCTATGAAGTGGTGTTGGTTACTTAGGTTTGGTTACTGATTTGCGTAATTTATTTTGTACTGCATACCGAATTATTAGTGGGTCTTTTTTTAAATCAAAGTCCTTTATTTGGTCCTTATATTTTTATTTTTTGAAAGTAATTTAATCGAACGGATTAAAAATAGCTACAATATACATATTTTAAATAGAGAATGTTGTACCTTTTATGAAATGGTTATACTGATGGAAGTACCCTTATGTGTTATTTCAAAGTAACATTTAATTGAAGAAAATTGATTATACAGAGTTGATACGACAGAGGGGCATTAAATTACACTACGTATACTATACGTGTTTAGTATTAATTCGATACGGTATAAAAATAAAAAGCGCCAAAAAGAGAATTTTTTTTTTTCAAAGAAACTATATAGCTTACAAATCAGAATAAAACGTAACCACCCTGTGTAAAGAAATTTGCCGGTTGTACTTGTGACATGCGTCAGAGCGGCAACAAAGCAACGTAAATTTATCGTTGTAAAGTGCCTGACCTATGCTTAGACATAATCAGCTGTTAGGAAAGATGCATCGTGTTCAAATGTTGCAAAAACTTAAAAATCATTTGCGGCTAAACTACTGCTCCTATTTAATTGATTTTTAGTACAGAGCTTGAAAATGGTACCTAGTATAGGCAGTTCAAAGGAAAGCCTCTCTGTCGTATCAACTTTGTATTTGTTTACACTTTTACAATAAGCTCCAGTAAGTTCATTTAATCCGATTATATGACTATTTCATCAAAAAGTCATTAAATGGGATGAAATGAACTCAGAGGGTTGTATTGATGATTTTAATTACTACAATTCTGTAACTACATACGTGTTATGGTCGCGAATCCTATTTTATTCGACATACAGCCAGACCCTGATCTGCAAATTGAAAAAAAAACTAATAAAATTTGAACTTCAAGGGCTACCTTCGCACTTCCCCCTTAAACTTCTGTCGAACCGGTTCGTACAAAAAGCTGGCGTGGTTCCGGACACTGCACTAAAACAAAGTTAAAATTCAGTTAAGTTAATGTATCCACTAAAATATCTGTCAATATCTGCAGCCATTCCTCATCCTATCTGACCAAACCTTTCCTCGTTATCTTCCTACCAAAAGACCAAAAACCAAACTCAATGGTTACCCAAACAACAGATCACAAAAACTCTTACAAACACGAACAAAACAATTGAATTCCTACAAACTAATAATGACATTCGAACAATATGTGTCCGAATGGTAGTCGATCGTAAGCCGGGCTTCGGTATTCATGTCCTCGCCTTCTTTAAGGCTTCCTGAAAGCTGTTTTAGAATTCCATCTAGTGCTAACTGAAAGTCTAGCTGTCGCCACCGATGTATTGCTGGGGGATACGATTCGAATAGTGATTTTTAGTGTTTTGTTCGTTGTGGGAACAGTAGTTTTATTTTTGGTACAGTTGGGAGGATGGCTTGGGTGTGTGATGTGGGTAGGAATATGTAAGTACACGGATGTATTAATAATCAAATAAATTATGGGTTAAGTTTCCCTATCGTTACTTGAAGTCGCTCCCGCTATTTGTGCGCTTAGTTATTTAAACTACGTAACGGATTTTAATGCAGTTTTTTGCAGCAATAGATAGAGTGATTCAAGAGGAAGGTTTATACTGTATGTTGCACCCGTGTGAAGTAGCGCGGGTCGCTAGTTTACGAATGAATAAATACCTTTTTTGTCTGCGATTAATGGAATCCTTGCACGTAAAGTAGATGTTAGTTAGTTGTTGCAGTTGCAGTTTGCTATTGCATGGCAATTTAAATACATAACTGGCAAAATGTCGATGTATTGAAAGTACAATAGCTGTGCTTAACCTTTCCGGGGTTAAAAGCTTGATGTCATGTTACATATTATTACATGCATTTCGACGAGAATTTAGGCAAGAAATCCACATTTACACTCATGCGAAAAAAATGCGCTCAAAAAGAAAACAAAAGACACAAGTCTTTACTATACATCCATGTCACTCCAGTTTTATATCTTTTACCCGGGATACAAAGGTTTCCATAAAAATAAATAGTTTTTTATGACACCACCCTGCATACCAAGTTTCACCGTAAAAGTGGTCCGATGATGGAGCCCTGTGGAAGCCCAGGTGGTATTTGCATTATGCACAGATTCATCAGAGAAAAGTGTAGTCCCTTGACATGCATTTGTTATGTATGAGGCTTTTATGGGGTAAAGAGGTGTATTACATAGGTTATATGTCACCGGGAACTCCTCAGTGCTGCCGGTGACAGCTTCACATATAACGGTAAATTAAAAATACTTAGTGTTAAATATTTTTTTCTAACGCCTTGTCTAATGGGACGTTTAAGATTTTCAATAAGTTGATGTCGCTCTATGCACTCGGATTTTGTACAAGCATTGTATTAGTGCAAATAATTACAAACCTACATTCAGCAGTGAAGGCGACCTCAGCCCACAGATAACATTCACACGTTAACTACTGATACTTAACTTTGAATGAAAATGTATGCAATGTAGCATGGCCATCTACACTACGGAGTAATGTGAAACTGACAAAGAAACCAGTACAACGAACGCCGCAGACCTCTCCATTCCAAATATTCAAATTCCACAGAGCAATGTAATTTACGTTTTATGGTTTATCACATGTAATAGAGTGACAACCTTTTCATTTCTTTTAAGTTATACAGCAAAATACACTGCTTCGTTAGTCTAGTAGTCGCAAGCGAGACTGCTGAGCATGGAGTCTGGGTTCGATTCCCAGGTCGGGTACAGTGTTATTGGAATTTTCAGTAGCAGCGGAGTCTGGATTTGTGTCCCGTCGATGGCAATAGGCTCGCCCCCTATTACATGGGACTTTAAAAACATAACTTGCGAAATGTGGGTGAACTATTAACTAACTTACTAACCTTTCGGGGATTACGGGCGTAATGTTTCTATATGATGTTATGTTAATACAAAGCACAGACAATATGCTGATCAAGAAAAATCACCATACAAACCCGAGAGTCATGTAAAGTTACATATTATTCAATATCCGTACCTCCCATAAGTTTATGACATTCGCACATTCCACCCTTGTCATGACCACTTACCTCCCTTATTTTGTGAAGACGTGATACTACCGCCATGCTTCTTTGTATGCCCTCCTCAATATTTGATTTTATGAATGAAGGAATTTTACTTTGACATGAATATGAATGTTTCTTTTCAATGTAATTGGGGTAACTTATTTGGGGTTCGGGAAGTGTCAATTCACAAAAAATATTGATGGGAAATCTTTTGATGTTTTATGAGATTTTGGTTTTTCTTTTGAGGTCAATTTCCCTATTTTGTTTATGGATGTAACTCAACGCAATCAGCACATTCTAAACCACGTTCAAGAGGCGTCAGTGTCATCGTTAGTGACAACTCATAAACGCAGTTCAAATGGGCTGATCACGTTCAGTTTGTTTGGTGAAATACGCCTTCATTCGGTTTATAAGGTTCGGTTTGGTTTATTCAGTTTTTAAATACAGCTGGCAATTTTAACGACACTCACCTACATACTGGCAAAAAATACGATACCATAATAAAAATATAACAACAAATAAATTACTCAAAAATCACACAAGGTATTCCGCTATAAATCCCAATGATAGCCAGCCAATCAATTACAGAGCAAACATCGGATTCCATATTCAAATAAATCGCTACAAATAATTCTTACTACCCGCATATGAATAAAAATAAATGTTTAAATTGCATTAACATCGTGTATTTCCCTTGAGGCGGATCGTGGTGAGAGGTGAATTTAACTTGTAGATTGTACAATACCTGGCCAGTTCAAACTTGTTTTAATAGAAAAAACTTTGGACCAGCGCAGCGGAGCGCATGAAGCATGGAAGTTTGTAAGTCGTTAGTCGTGTGGTGAAGAGGTAATGTAGTTGATGTGTGCGGATAAAACACACGATGTGATGCCCAAACTATTTTACAGTTTTCTAATTTGTGCTGTCGTTGTGTGCTAGGTACTGTTGACTGTTTTGGCTGACTTCACGAATACCTACGGTAGTTACGATAATAATATTTATTGTGGAACAAAGAAAAAACAGTTTTTGAACAACGAACGAACTTGTTGTTGGAATCTGGTTTTTTGCCCGGTTGATGGCAATAGGCTCGCTCCCTATTTCATGGGACTTAAACATAACTGGCGGAATGTGGGTGTACTATTAGGTACACCTCTGCCTAACCCTTTGGGGATTACAGGCGTGATGTTATATTATGTTTCTCTGTTGTGAGTTGATTGTTATCACATAATAATCTTCAAATTCTTTGACACGAATTCTAGAAACTCCGATTTCCTTACAATATGCCGCCGTGTTTTTTAGTGTAAATATTTTATTTAAATAATCGATTTAATCTAGTCATTGCTATATGAAACACCGCCATATTAACTTCTGTAAACAAACATACACTAGCTATTCTCACGGCGTACCATCGCAATGAGAACTCTTTATTTAAAAGAGAAAATGCAAGGAAACTTGCAATGGAATCAAGTTGCTATCAGCTATCAGTGAATATATGAAAAGAGTGTCGAAGAACTTTGCTGGCAGAATAGTAATCTGGTTTTCCTATTACAACATCAGGAGATGCAAGTGTTATGTTAAACACTATTTTTGTTTGGTTGTGAAAAACCTTTTTTTTATCCAATCAACAATATCCATAAGCTGTATTCAAGTCAATTTAGTTTGGAATTTGTTCAATTTAATTATAGCTTCTAAGTTAGTTTACAAAGCTCCAATTTTTATGATTTGTTTTTAGGGTTCCGTACCCAAATGGTAAAACGGGACCCTATTACTAAGACTTCGCTGTCTGTCTGTCTGTCTGTCTCCAGGCTGTATCTCATAAACCGTGATAGCTAGAAAGCTGAAATTTTCACAAATGATGTATTATTATTGCCGCTATAACAACAAATACTAAAAATTAAAAACAATTAAATATTAAGGGGGGCTCCCATACAAGAGATATGATTTTTTTGCCGTTTTTATAGATAATGGTACGGAACCCTTCGTGCGCGACTCCGACTCGCACTTGGCCGGTTTTTTGTTTTTCTTCTGCAATTTTTTTTAATCCTGTATCTGGCCAGTGTCTACTGTTTACGTCTCTTTGAGTGACCTTTTAACCCTCGAATAATTAATTTCCGTCTAGTAATTTTGCCTAGATGTTCTAGGGGTCCCAAACAATACGGTTAAAGGCTAGTGTTTTGTGTTCGAAATCCAGATCGGGCAATGCTTTTTTGAATTTTACATCACGAATGTCTCAATAATACCCCGGAATCTGAATTTTTGCCCAGATAATGGCGTTCATATGGCCATTATTTGAGCTAGCCATAGTTTCCTTAATAGACCCTATTTGCCTATTATCTAGGTACAAATTCAGATTCCAGAACTCAGACTCGACTCTCAATCCTTCGGGAATTATGAGCGTGGCCTTTTCAGTCATTCATCGGCTCTCATATCATCCCATCAGATCAGCCATGCCTTCTTAACCACACCAACAGTGACAGAAAATCTACACTTCCTTCCAAAACTGCATCACACACTCACACCCGTGCATAAGACGGTCATAAACGCCGCACATGTGAGGGCTCTCGACACAAGCGCGACTTTTCCCGCAACACTACAAACGAAGGCGACACTTCAAACGTGGTGACGTCACGGCGTGTTCCGCAGTTCAGTATGAGGAGTTGCACTTTAATTGTGTTGTAATTGTATGAGAGGGTGGATGAAGAGGCTCTGTACTTGAGGATAGTGTAAGTCCGGCTTAGAAGAATGTTCTAAAGTATTATAGAACTTCTGCCTCGTTGGTTTAGTGGTCGCGACGTAGCGAGACTTCTGAGCATGGAAAATTGTTAGTGGGTTTTTGAATTACGAATTTCTCAGTAGCAGCCACGAAGTCTGGATTTGTGCCCGGTTAATGGCAATAGGCTCGCCCCCTATTACATGGGACTTAAACATAACCGGCAAAATATCGGTGTACTATTAGGTACATCTCTGCTTAACCCTTCGGAGTTTGCAAGCGTGATGTTATCTTATGTTGATACCTAAAACCGAACTGGCGTTCGTAAAGCTTCTATGAATGTTAAGTTTAATTTAATGATATTTGTTCCAACATTGTGAAATTGACTTCATCTACATAGGTAATATTGATTTTTGGACATCCATTTATTGAAAAAAAGTTCTGGAGTGGCGACCGCGAACCGGAAGACGTTGCGTTGGAAGGCCTCCCACTAGGTGGACTGATGACCTGGTGAAGGTTGCGGGGATGCAAGTCGCATGGAGCCGGTCAATGTGGCGACACTTCGGGGAGACCTATGTCCAGCAGTGGACGTCTTTCCGCTGAAATGATGATGATGATGTTTTTCTTTCATTACATCAAAAGTTATTCTGTTCTAGACACATATTGTACCAACTACTACATTTTACTAACTCTGAGTAAATAGCATTTAATACAAACTACCACAAATTATAATAATAATATCTTGGGACAACCAACACACCGCCATCTGATCCCAAACTAGGCAGAGCCTGTGGCAACCAGACAACTGGTAAACATAATTATATATTTCTAAATATATACATATTATAGATAAATTACACACCCAGATACAGAACAAATAATCGTACTCATCGTACAAAGATTTGTCCTGTGTGGGAATCGAACCGACGACCTCCAATTAATTTTATTAATGGTACCTATTTCGACAAAATTAAGAAAACGTTTTGAATCAAAAAGAGTTTTTAATCCAACCCACTATTCACTAAAGCACTAACCTTAATCCTAATGATATATAGTGTGTGAAGGATGATATATATGGCACGAAAGGAGGTGTCTCATGAGATAACGAGTAATAGAGAAGTATGGAAGAAGAAGACATGCTGCGCCGACCCCGAATGAATTGGGACAAGGTCATGAGAATGGTGAAGATAACTACCTTACCCCTTAATTGGGGTGTTATACACCCCAGCGCATCCTTAAAACCTTAGGTTTAGAACTTTTTAAATTTTGAAGTTTGAGCGCTGAAGTTCACGTTAGCTTCATAACAACACATATCCTTTACGATCAAGTATCGAGCATAATCGTGATTTTGTATGTATTTCGCATTTGATTTATATGACCGGGGTGTCACGCACCCCACGTGACCGTTTACGTAACTTTTTAGGAGCGCTCGATTAAGGGTTAATCCTAATCGTCTCTTCACTGACACTTGAAGAACAAAACTAAGATCACAGTTAATCTCAGCAATAGTCTAGCCAAACGCCCAGATAAACCTAACATTACCATACCACAAAACCTATCAACCAATGCTTACAACCAAAGGCCAAGAAAACTTTTATCGTTGAACAATAACACAGTAAATACCTTGACTATTAAGTTTTACGTCGCAAGGACGTACGTGAGACGTCGACGCTACGTAACGACCACGTAACGATCTGTTTACGTACCCGTAACGTACTCTTAACGAACACGTGTCGTGTTGGCAATCGTAAAACGTACCTGTGTAGATACCGCCGGGTTGGGGAGCTACGAAATTATTTGGTTACATTTTACGTAGATATTTTAGATATTAAATACTTATGTATAAGTAAAATGAACTTTACATAGGAGGACTGAATTTATAATATTAGCCTTTTATTCCTGAAGGGGTGGGAAAGAGCTCGTGGCTAAATAATAACAGCCGTTAAGCCGCGCTTGACTAAGTTGATCCGTAGATGGGTTACCATCCATTTTTTTTTTGGGATGGGAAATCATCAAATGACTCCTCCCGCTCTGGGCGGAGTGGAAGGGACTGTCAGACTTTTACTGACTAAAACCCCCATGTTCCTTCTTTTGCCCTTTGTGTTCCAGGGACGCGGTATCTCTTTCGAACAGTCCCGCAGCCCTGAACCACCCATTACAACCGACCGAGTTTCCTCCGTGCCTCGAAAAGCACGTTAAGGAGTTGGTCCTGGCTGTTATCTAAAGATCAGGTCCAGTTAGACTGGTAGCCGACCCCGACATAGTTAGGAAAAGGCTAGACCGATTATTCCTGAAGGGGTAATTTACAAAGTTGATAAGGGGTGAGCCTATTAACTATTGCTTTTAACAAATCTAGACCACGGGTTTTACACAGAAATTTCTATTAGAATATTCATACGTTGCTTGCCTCGAGCATCGGCTCAGGACTTCACATTCAGCAGACGTGTGAGTTGCCACTAAAGAGTTACTCAAATTACATACTTACATCAGGTACTTATGTGTTGGGGTCATTATGTTGATTGGTGGGTACGGGAAAAGACTTACCCGCTCATAGTCACTTATGCTATACTCACCTCTCATAATTGTAAGTTGTACTGTATAATACATGCATATGTTACCGGCCAAACCCGATTTCCGGCAAAACTAATTTTGTCCTAGGCTAATCACAAAAGAACGATCATAGAGCACCCCGTCTGAATGGGTTAGGTTAGGTTGAAACTGTGACCAACAGCGCGGAAGCCGAGCGAGCCTTGCGAGCGGTGCCGCGGCAGTGGCCGGCGAACACCACTTCCAAGTTGGGCGCATTGTAATTGCTTTCCTTGGGTTAATACATCCTGACAAGATAAACCAGTAAACCGGTTTAGCCTAGGACAAACTAGTTTTGCCGGAAATCGTGTTTGGCCGGTAACACATACATACATAAACTTACACCTTTTTCCGATGAGGGTAGGCAGAAACGACAGAACGTCGCCTGCTATAATTATTACATACTCCTTGCCGCATCCACGTTCATACATCTGGTCACACGTACGCCGGTTGCAAATACTATGCACCTTGCCTTTCTGAAGAACCTCACCAATCAGGTCAGTGTATGTCATTTTAGGCCATCTCCTCTTGGCCGTTGTCACTCAGATCTGCCTTGTAACCTTTCACTCTTTTTGTTAAGTAGCATTAAGTTATGTGCACTTATAACATAATAATAATAATTTCTTGGGACATCCAACACACCGCTATCTGATCCCAAACTAGGCAGAGCCTGTACTATGGCCACCAGACAACTGATAAACCTACTTATTTCTAAATACATACATATTATAGATAAATTACACGCCCAGATACAGAATAAATAATCGTACTCATCGCACAAAGATTTGTCATGTGTGGGAATCGAACCCACGACCTCCGTCCTAGCAGTCAGGGTCACTAACCACTAGACCAACAGGTCAATCAAAAATAGATTACTATTTAATTTTAACATTGCTATTTGATTAAATTAAAAAAATAATTAATCCTCCACATGACCAAACCGTCTAACCATACTCATTTCAATTTTTGTTACTACATCTTCGTTTAAACCCTTTCATAAGTTCTACTATCTTAATTAAAGCATAAAGGACCCAAAGACAATGTTGAGCTCAGTAGCACTTAATAGTACTTTTAAATGGTTTTTATAGGTACTCCAACTTGGCGCAGCTTTAAAAATCTTTAGCAATGACCACTACTACTTACTTACTCACTTCCACTCACTCACTCTCACTCTCACTCTTTCACTTCTTTCACTTCTTTCTACTTACTTACTTACTTACTACTCTTACTTACTTTCTTACCATCGATTATAACTATTTGTGTGCACAGCTCTTACAGCCTGTAAAAAAATACAATGTGGTGGAGTGAAAGCAACAATATCTTCTAGAAGTTTTGTCAGTTTAAGTCGTTTTGGTTCAAACCCCGTATGATGAGATGAAAAGTTGCTGAACAGCGGAATGTTAGCTTTTGGCCCTTTTTGAAAACTGAAAGTGGTCCCCTGCCCGAAGGGCTCCTGGCTGAAACTTTTCATTCTCTCATCACGCCCTCAGCTATCAAGTTTTCAGGCTGAATATATTTGCTGAAAACCCTCAGGACTCCGTACCACCATGCAAGGTGTAAACGGACCCTTCACGAAGCTGTCAACCAAGCATTCTGTACTTGAAACTAAGTAACTCTACGCAAAAAACATTACTGGGAAATTACATTTTTTTTATAAAAAAATCACGTTTTACGGTAAAACTCAATGGAACGCACTAAAAACATTCTGCAGATGGATGCATTGAATAGTAGAGGGACGTATTTAAAGAAAAGTTATAACATTAAAAACTTGTATAAAAAAAAACTAGTGAGTTGGAAGTTTGACCCCGAATATCTCCCTAACTAGAAGGTTCCCAGGTTTTTTTTTTTTTTTGGTCGTTGGGAAATCATCAAATGACCCCCCCCGCTCTGGGCGGAGCGGGAGACTCTTACTGACTAAAACCACCCATGTTCCTTCTTTGGCCCTTTATGTTCCAGGGCCGCGGTATCTCTTTCGAACAGTCCCGCAGCCCTGGCAGGCACCGGCCCTTGCGAGCCCCTCCCGTTTGCTGAAAACTCCTTGAGGCGCGCGTGGAACACGAACGCGCCGTCGACACGGCCTGCCCGTCGTCATACGACGGACGGACGGCGAGGTTCCCAGGTTTGGTCTAAACAAAAAAAAACCGTAATAACGGGGAGCACAAGAGCATTTCGCCTTCGTTAAGGATACTTTTACACCCACAATAAATTATATTACCGCATCCAAACTGCCTTTCTTCCAAACTCAGCACACCTCGTTGTTTGGTCTCACAATCCGGTGAAGTTTTATGTCCCCTTTACGAGCCGATGTCTGATCATCGACTCAGCTACCTCTACACTCCATAAACGATTGTGATTACCTTTTTATTACATTACCAAAGGAATTATAGGACTTTTGGTTCAGTGTGGAGTTTTTATGGGGGAGGATCTTTACTGTTATGTAAACGTTATGTTGGTTTGTCAACTGCTTCCTAAGTTCTTTTACTTACTCCTTAAAGTGCTTAACGTCCTTTAAAGAAATATCACCCTACGGAGCCGTTTGGTCGGTGAAATCTGACCAGAGGTCCTAAAAATTGTGTAGTTTTATCGGCGATGGAAAAGTCAATAGTGTATGGGACTGACATGTTACCGAAGTGCTTATGTCATCCTCATTCTCTTGCCCTTATCCCAATTTATTTAGGGTCGCTGCAGCATGCCTTTTTCTTCCATACTTCTGCAGCTTATGTCAATAGTGTTGAAAAGTTTTTTGTGACAAAACAGTTTCAAAGCGATTGCTAGTTTTCCAGGTCTTCAGACAGTAGTGTTTTTTTTCCTGTTAATGATAACAAACTGTGGTCACCAACACTTTTGATGATCACAGTTTTTGTCAATTTACCACTAGAGCTTTGTTCCTTATACGCAGTCTGCACTAAAAGTATCGGGAATGAAATATTTCCACTGTTCCTGTCATATTAAAATCTTTTTAATTGAAAACTCCTTGGTTTTAAAAATCGAATACCATTTATTTATTTTAAAAAAGATTCTCGGTTTTGTCAGAAGGTTTTGTCAAACTTGTTTAGTCGTTGAGAAAATGGAATTGACTCGAGAAAATTCAAGAGCGATGATTTATTATGACTTTCGAAGTGGTTTAACACAAAAACAGTGTGTTGACCGGATGATTTCTGCATTTGGTGATGAAGCCCCATCCAAAACCACAATTTATCGCTGGTTTGCTGAATTTCAACGTGGACGTGTCAAGCTCAGTGATGATCCCCATCAAGGTCGTCCAAAAACTGCAGTCACCCAAGAAAACGTTGATGGTGTGCGTAAGCTGATTGAGGAAGATCGACATGTGACATACCGCGAAATTCAGGCAACTTTAGACATTGGCATGAGTCAAATACAAATAATCTTGCATGAACAATTAGGTGTAAAAAAGTTGTTTTCCCGATGGATACCGCATTCGCTCAGTGAAGAGCAAAAAGCGGCTCGCGTTACTTGGTGCGTCAGAACTCTCGAAAGATTCCACGCAGGATCCTCAAATGCTGTATACAACATCGTATCAGGTGACGAATCCTGGATATACGCGTACGAACCCGAAACAAAAAACCAGTCACGAGTTTGGGTGTTCGAAAATAAGTTAAAGCCAACAAAAATTGTTCGTTCACGGAGTGTTGCAAAAAAAATGGTGGCCACGTTTGTCTCCAAAACCGGCCATGTTGCGACTATTCCTCTTGAGGGACAAAGAACGGTTAATGCAGAATGGTATGCTAACATTTGTTTGCCACAGGTCGTTTCTGAACTCCGTAAAGAGAACTGCAACCGCCGCATCATCCTCCATCACGACAATGCGAGTTCTCACACCGCGCACAACACAAAAGAGTTTTTAGAGCAAGAAAACATAGAATTATTAGACCATCCGCCGTACAGCCCCGACCTAAGCCCTAATGATTGCTATACTCTCCCTAAAATAAAGAATAAATTGCGTGGTCAGAGATTTTCATCACCTGAAGAAGCTGTGGACGCCTACAAAACGGCCATTTTGGAGACCCCAACTTCCGAATGGAATGATTGCTTTAATGATTGGTTCCATCGTATGGAAAAATGTGTCAAATTTCGCGGAGAATACTTTGAAAAGCAATAAATACATTTTTAAATAGTAATGTTGTATCACTTCCTAGGTTCCCGAAAGTTTCAGTGTTGCCCTCGTATATAAGTTTCCGTCATGATTACTCTTTAATGATGATTCGTCCTCATTTCTTCTACTTCTGATGTGGCTCTATACCTGGGCTTTAGTCAGGCTGTGACATAAACTCATAATTAAGTTTTGTAGAAAGCTTAAGCTAATTTAAAAAGTAATGGACAAAACTTTGAGACGACTAATAAGATTTCATCATCCATTTATTCACTTATAGAAGAGCATCATCTTCCTTTCCGTGTCCCATGTTACTTGGGGTCGGCGCAAAACGTTTTTTTTTTCTTCCATTCTTCTCTGTCAACCGTCACGCTTTCATTTACTCTTTTTTCTGTCATATCATTCCTCACACAATCCATCCATCATATCCTTGGTCTTCCTCTCCCTCTTCATCCATCAACATTTATATTCATCACTCTTTTAGTCACATGCGATTCGCCCCCTCCTCATCACATATCCATATTTAGACATTCGATTCCCTTTCAACTTTTCTGTAACTGGCGCAACTTTTAAACTTATGAAGAAGAACGATATTGTTAAAAAGTTGCAAATAGACGTGTGCCGTCCTGAGAAAAGAACTGACCTAATAATCACAATGTTCAATTTGGCAAGTGATCAAACCGCGGCCACCTATTGCGGCATGACGTGTCATGTGTGGCAATATACAGTCCGTGCGGTTGCGTGCGATCGCATGCGGTGGCGTGCAACCGCAGGAATCACTCTGCGTACAATGTGGCGGTAGTCTATGATCGGCATTGTAAACTGCACGTGATGAATTTATGAATAGGAAAATGTATAAGTGGTGGGATTGCTACAAGACTATTTGGTTAAGGAATAACGATGATATCGTTCTGACGACGGTGAATGTCACACACCACAGATAGTGATGTTTTTAGGGTTCCGTACCCAAAGGGTAAAACGGGACCCTATTACTAAGACTCCACTGTCTGTCTGTCTGTCCGTCTGTCACCAGGCTGTATCTCATGAATCGTTATAGTAGAACAGTTGAAATTTTCACAGATGATGTATTTCTATTGCCGCTATAACAACAAATACTAAAAAACAGAATAAAAAAATATTTAAGTGGGACTCCCATTCAACAGACACGATTTTTTTGCCGTTTGTTAATGGTACGGAACCCTTCGTGCGCGAGTCCGACTCGTACTTGGCCGGTTTTTTTTTTCCAGATCTGTTTCGCTCCTGACCAAAGGTCTCCTCCCATCCCTTCCAATTCTCTCGATGTTGTGCTTCTTCACGCTTACCAATAAGGAAGCCGTTCATGGCGTCCCGCCGTATCTCCTCGATCTACAGCAAACCCGTCTACATGCCTCAGGATTGACGTTTGGAAAAAGCCAAATTTTACAACAAGCCTAAGGCTTTCGTCTGATAAAACCTGTAAAGGCATGTGCAAACACGCTTAGTTGATACTTGAAGCCAAAACATTTCATCCACTCATTCTAAGGTACTTAGTCTTCACAGTACTAGCGAGACCCTTTTACCAATAACAATAGTTACATCGGCAAGCAAGGCGTTCACTGCCAAAATTGGTCCCAAATGACCCTCGTAATAGTCGTCAAACCAAATTGCCGTATGCAGTACATTTGGCAGACGGATTGGTGATAGACAAAACGATAACACAGACTATTACGCTCCGTTCACGGCCCAGGGCGATACGACTTGCGTCATGCGACACAGGTCTCTTGTTTTCTTCACGTGAGTATACCGTCGCTCAAGTCACGTCGCGATAACTTGTGGCATTAGTTTTCTTTGTTCATTTGTTTTGTCCACGTTGTCGCAAGGCACGTTTAGCTTGAGCGTGTGATTCGTGGCCAAGAGGGAAGGCTGTGCGCTCCCTATCAACTTGCTGACTGGTTTTGGACAAATTATGAAAAATCTTTGTAAAATATCCTCCAGCAGTGGTGGCTCAGTGCTAACCACCTAGACCAGTGGTCATCAACAGGCGGGCCGCGGTCCGTGTCCGCACCGCGGAAGGTCGAATTTTGGACAGCCAAATATTGTTAAATACATATATACCTATCTACTCAATTTATTTTAAAGTAAGTAAGTACCTACAACTGATGTGATGGAAGAAAATTCCCCGTATGATTAGCATTATTTATTTAATCATTTATTTCGAGCAACCAGACTCATAGTGTTAGTAACAATGTACTTATAAACCATGTTAGTAATACACACAAGCGAGTATAACGAGTTTTTTTTTTGGTACCTTGATAAAGTTTTTCAACGGTATCCGGGCCATTTTTAAAACTATTTGCCGACCCCTGGCCTATACTAAAGAGTTGTATATCATAGATACGAACCTCTTTCGATTACGGCCCACTCGTTCTCACAGCCTGAGCTGGTGTCCCAGCAGTGGGAACATTATAAAGCTAGTAGTACAAGATTCTTACGTAACCCCTTTATTTTAAATCGGTATGAAGATAATCCCTTTTGATTTAAACACGGTGTTAAACAACTATAATATTTTACAAATTTACGATATGGAACCCCTAACATAAGTACCGCTAAGATGTCGTTAACTGTAGTTTAAAGTTATTAAGATCGCTTTAAAATAACGATACTGTTATAGTTATTCTAAGATTAGTTGTGTAATGGTCAATATCTGTTCTCATAGAATTGTTAACTTGGGGCGTCTATATTGAGATATTAATTAATACATAACTAATATCCCGCCTGCAATCACCGAAGGGTTAGGCAGAGGTGTTTCTAATAGTACACCCACATTTAGCCAGTTATGTTTTAGTCCCATGTAATAGGGGGCGAGCCTATTGCCATCAACCGGGCACAAATCTAGAGACCGTGCCTGCTACTGAGAAATTCCTGATGGAAACCCCCAACCAATTTGCCCTTCCTGGTAATGGAACCCAGGATCTCATGCTCAGTAGTCGCTATTGCAACCACTCTACCAACGAGGCAGTCGATAAACTAAACTTTACTTAAGTTTTAAAGTAGTTTTAACGATAACTCTCTGTATCTCTCGTATCTTTGTAGTGTTCAATTAATTTATAAAATAACTAGGTTTTTCCCGCGGCTTCGCCCGCGTGGATGTCGAAAAATATCCGACAGGAACGTACTACCGGTATTAAAAATTAACCTATTGGTTAATCCAGGTTACTGTAACAAACATAGTTACCATCCTTCATCCCTCTTATTAACCCTTCTGGGGTGTAATTTTATTATCAAAAACGCTGAGACACATATAAATTAATTTTCAATCGTCAGCCTAAACACAAAATTTGAAGATCCTAACTTCAAAACTGACAGACTTTCATATAAACTTCCATCCCCTATTTTACCCCTATAGGGGTGGAATTCCCAACAATCCTTTCTTAGTTAAAGCTTACTCTTGACAAAGAACACACCATCCAAGTTTCATGCAAGCATACCAGCGGTTTGGGCTGTGTGTTGATATATCACCCAGTCAGTCTGTCAGTCAGTTTACCATTTTATGTATATAATTATATGGAAGATGACTCCGTAATTCTCTGTATTTCTTCTACATTTTTATTTTCTAGACCGTAAGCCATTTTGCCGACGTCAAACACTTTCATACTCTATTTTTACCCCCTTTAGAGTAAAATTTTTACAAACTTTGAATGTCGTATTTATTTATATCTAATCAAAAGCCTAAAAAGTAAGATTCAAGCTTCTAGCTTTAAAAATGATGAAATTTCCATACAAACTTTCATCCCCTATATCAAGCCCTTACAGCCCTTTTTTCGCATTAAACAGTAGCCTATGTCCTTTCTCAGGCTCGAGACCTTCTTTGTACCAAATTTTACGTAACACAAAGACAGAGTTACTTTCGCATTTATAATATTAAAATAAGGATAACTGCGAGGCAGTAATACAAAAAACTGTTTAATAACTGAAAGTCGGCTAGAGGTTTAAGGGTCGCCCATTCAATACCGTTTAGTCTATCAGTTAAACTATTTTACTGGATAAATAGATCCAGTGATAAATTCTTAGTAAAACCACTTTGTTTCAAATAAGATTCAGAAACCGATGATTTAATAATAAATTTAATATCAAAGTCCAGCGAGCTTTGACGAAGGAACAGAAAGACATAAAGGACATTTAAGTAGACTGAAACTATGGTTAAAGTTTTAAGAGACTATCAGACTGAACACAAGCCACTGGAAATACACACAAATACCATCATGCCTCTGTAATCCGCGAAGGGTTATGCAGAGGTGTACCTAATAGTACAGCCACATTTCGCCAGTTACGTAATAGGGAGCTAGCACAGTGCCATCAACCGGGCACAAATCCAGACTTCGTGGCTGATACTGACAAATTCCTGATGGGAAAACCTAATAACACTTTACCCAACCCGGGAATTGAACCCAGTACCTCATGCTCAGTAGTCGCTATTGCAACCACTCTACCAACGAGGCAGTCCAATTCAGTAACTTTGAATAAATAAACTTCACGCTTATATTCCCCAACGGAGAAGGCAGAGATGTAAATAGTAGGTGATGGAACACAACATTTCTTTTTAACTGTCAATGTAGAATTTTCTTATCTAAAGTAACTGCTTTGAAAAAAACGCCGATACAAACAGCATTAATAAAAATACATTCTATGTCTAGGTCAAATCTTGTGAGGACCATTACACTACAACACTTCTGTTTGTCTTTGAAATAGAGGGCAAGCTAACTTAACATTAACATTAAAATAACTACAAACAAACAAACACAAAAAACAACAACTTTTAGATTTGACTGCCCTATTCTAAGTCATCACATTAGGGTGCTGACTAAAACGAGTACCATAAAATAGATGAACTCATTATTTGAAGAATGAATTTTAATTAATTAATGTATCTTAATCACCAAATTCTTACCACTAACAAAGTTCTTAAGTACTTATTCAATAACCCTTAAGGACCTTGTTGTTGTAAATAAATAGTTATTTGATTTTGATTAACCGGGCGCAATAATTCAGAAGATATACCTAATGGTTATAAAAAGACTCTTATCGAAGCCGAAAGGCACTTGTTCTCCCTGTCATTACCAGTTTTTTTTGTTCTACACCATGCCTGGGAACCTTCTAGTTGCGGAGTTATTGAAATTCAAAATTCCAACTACATATCACAAGTTTTTTTTCAGTAAGCTTTCACCCCAAAATAAAGCCGTTCCCAGCAAAAAAATATTCGTAGAGATACTTAGGGGCTATCTCCACGAGCGATTGAATCGCGACGGATCCGCACTTCTATCGCCGGGTCGTCTCCACGAGCGAGCGATTATTCCGTCAGCGTATCGTCGCGACTCGTAACGGAATCGCCGTGTTTCCGCGACGAGGCGTTGTGCAATAGTTTTGTTGAAAGAGTTCGTTGCGACGATACCGCGGCGATACGACGTCGTCGTTACGCGCGCACATTGCCACTCGTCGCATCGCCGCGATAACATCGCCGTGTGGAGACGCGTTCATAGAGAGTGTTTAGAAATACGTGGCACGACGATATTATCGCCGCGATTCTCTCGCTCGTGGAGACAGCCCCTTAGTTTGATGCACAGAATGCTTGGTTGACGGCATCGTGATGGATGCGTCTACACCATGTGTAAAATAAAATTTCCAAGACTAAACCAACAACGCCATCTCTAACTTACCTGTCTCAATCAGAAAAAAGCTTGAAGTCAACCAAGCAGTAGCCAATGTCAGTAAACCCTGCGACATCAAATACAATCAAACATAATAACTGCTCTTTACTACCACAGTAAACAATTACTTTACCCTCATAAAACCGAAAACAATACAATGTCCACAATATCCACTAAAACGTCACCCCGTGATTGGACAAGTGTCGTAAATACTTAACGACGTTGACCCCCTATAACTATCGGCTGAACAGTTAACAGGGCTTAACTGTAGTTTAACTGCCGCACAGTTAACCCTTACTAGCGGCTTGCTACAATGTTATCGTCATAGGATTAAGATGGTGATCTCTATTGATACAAGTTACTGTATGATGGGTTTTATGGAGCGAAGTTAACAAATATAGTTGGTTTATAGAGGTTTATATTAATAAAGTTATTGATTATTGCTCTTGGTTCGAGATCTTATTAAGATAGCACATGTGATACCATCACATCAAGGAAGACATGGAGGTCAGATAGGCAGTCGCTCTATGTAAAATACTCGTATTCAGCTGCATCCGGTTACACTGGAAACTGATCCTAACATAGTTGGGAAAAGGCTAGGAGATGATGATGTGATGGTAGAAAGACTAGCCTTTTTTTGGGATGGGAAATCATCAAATGACCCCTCCTGCTCTGAACGGAGCGGAAGGGAGTGTCAGACTTTTACTGACTAAAACCCATCCATTTTCCTTCTTTTGCCCTTTGTGTTCCAGGGCCGCGGTATCTCTGTCGAACAGTCCCGCAGCCCTGGAGGAAGTCTAGCCTGCCAGCATGATTGGTAAAGGACCTAACTGTCCAAGATGTCTGTGACATCCGAAGAACTGACGTTGGCGGTGAATTATTTAAAAACCTCAACTTGCTTATTGAACTAATCTGATGTATTATGTATATGTATTTGATTATTGACTCTGTTATGATTTGAAATGTAATTATCTTGTAAAATTCAAACACAATGTGAATTTTTTGATGAATGAAATAAATAAATAAATAAATAGATGAATCCAAGAGGCTGGACAGCTGCGTCCTCTATTCTGTAATTCTAATATCTATCGGCGAATTTTCTTGAAAGATGTAGAAACAAGTTTTTTTTTTATTATCTTACGGACAGTGCAGGCTTATTTTAAAAAAAATACACTGCTGGGTAAGAACTAGCCCCTGCGGTACGTGTCCCAAACTATCAGATGAACAAAATCGAATGATACTATGATACAATGAAACCGCAGGCACAATACGTCCTAAAATAATACCATAGATTCACAACAAATAAATTCCTATACACCATTATTTTTAGGTCGTTCTGGAGCCGAATACCATGAACTCGATCATCGAACTCGAAACGATTGGGACTATTTTTTTCAAAAAATAACAATAAAAAAAACACGAAAGAATAAATTTAATGTTTTTTTTGTGAAATAATGAGAATCGATCGATGAATGAATTTTTCAATGGGTATCGTTCGCATGTGTTGCCGTTCGTGGATACGTTTTACACACATATATGCATTTGAGTTCTCATTATTTCAAAAAAAAAACATTAAATTTATTCTTTCGTGTTTTTATTTTATTGTTATTTTTTGAAAAAAAATAGTCCCAATCGTTTCGAGTTCGATGATCGAGTTCATGGTATTCGGCTCCAGAACGACCTAAAAATAATGGTGTATATTAATATCTGAGGGCATTAAAGAAATACCTAACCTTATTCAATTTCAAATTGGAATTAAAATAAACAAATTAAATTATTTGATTATTAAAATAAACGATGAAACCATTTAGATAATTAAATTCAATTATGAATACCTATACGCCACGCGCCCTGGTTTATGTTTTATATAATTGAAACTATTTCTACTATAAAATTAACATTTCATTTATATTAATGTAAATAATATTCTTATCATAATTGAATCTAATTTGTATCATGTTTTAATGCTTTAGAATAAAATAATGGAATATTAAAGCATTTTAATACAGAGTTTAAGATTTGCACACCCACACACACCTACAAGGGTTAATTACTATCGATTTCTTAACTATGAGATCAATAAATGAGCGAATAAAATGGAACAGCACACCATATTGAGACATCAGCCCTACCATCTTGCTGATCGACTAGATATTAGATTTTAGCAAGATCTAAGCAGATGTTGGGCAGAAGGTACAGCATCCGAAAAAAAATCTCATCATTCAAGCTTGCATCGCAACAAAAGATGTAGAAGAACAACAAATAAATACACATAACACACACACCAACACACATCTCACCGCACGCGTGCTACCTCTATTCCATAATTTTGATATATGCCTTTAATTTATTTTCCTTTTGTTTTTCAGTCAGTTTTTGTCAATCAATCTTAAGTTTTTATATTAAGTCAGTTTCTACAGTAGATTTTTTTTTTAGGTCAATTTATACAGTTACAGTAAGCACTGTCTAAGCTTCCACATTCAGATCTATGTAACCGGATAAAACCTCAACCCCTGTCATACAGGCTGTCCTAGTTTGAGTTGAGACCACATTGATGTAATGTTTATTGAAGTTATAGAAATAAAACTTATTATTATAAATAAAAATAACTCAATAGAGAGACGTTTAAGATCTGGAATAAAAAATAACATATTTCAATTTTTTTTTTACAAAACCATCACCCAACCTGTAGCTACTTACAAAGCGTATTGTGTAAACCCATGTAAGTATGTACTTACATACTCGTACCTTCCACGTAACAGCGAACGCCGAAGCTAAAACGTATGGCGTACTTACGCTATAATCAAACTTCGCTTCCAAACTTCGTGGTGTATAATATGTTAAACAAAGTCTTAGACATGGAAGCCATCTAAGTCTGGCACGACTTACACATTGAAACTTTGCCTGTTGACTTATTTGTAGGTTACGAGAAAATAATGTCGAACGGGAATTAATTTGTCTTATCACTGCCTAGCCTTTTCCCAGCTATGTTAGGGTAGGTTTCCAGTCTAACTGGATGCAGCTAAATATTGTATTTTACATGGAGACTGTCAATCTGACCTCCACAACCGACTTAGTACTGGGTAATACGATACCCCTTCGTAAGACTGGTTGTCAGACTTTCGGGCCACTGACTACCTGTAACGACTTTCAAAGATCTACAAATGACAGCCGGGACCAACGGCTCAACGTACTTTCCGTGGCATGGAGGAAACTCGGTATGTAATGGGTCACCCATTAACAGACCAACCTAAGTAAGGCGGCTTAACCTGAAGATTGATCCGAGCAGCTGTTATTATTTAGCCACGAGCATAATATACCGGCTTCAATTACCGGGTAAGGCAATGTTGAAAGTTTCAGTAGAAGCCCGGCGGAGTCTATATTACGGCCCAGTTAATTTCAATGGGATCTCTTTATGTTTTAAGTAACATGGTACTAAAACATAACTGGTGACTGAATTTTCTATTTAATATAAAAGAGAATGCTCATGGAAGTATGGAATCCCGTACCATGCTGCATCAAAATCAAACCTTGTTTTTAATAGACTACACTGATCGTATTAACTGCTACAAAAATTATGTTTGAAAAAAAAACCCGCGTTTCAGAGTTATTTTATAAAATCGAAACTAACCTAAAAAGTAGGTCTATTTTTTCGACGCTACCAACGACGTATTTTAACACACATACATTACATTATTGTTCTAAAAACAGCGTAATACACTAATATTAGTAAGAATTACGAGTTAAAGTAACATCCACAGTATGCTTGACTGAAACTCGATTTTATTTTAGACCTTTACATTGCCAATAGTCAGTCAGTACAGTACAAATGTCAGATGCCACAGATAAGTTATCTATAAACCATAGAGTATAGTAAGTGCTATAAACTAGTCGGGATTTAGGGATGTAATCGATAAATCAAAATCTTTAGGCTGAGAAAATCTATTTTGTTGCAAATAGCAATAAACCAAACTAAATCGATTTGGTGTACTGATCTTACTTAATTGTAATTAATTTTAGAGTCCGCTCGACAGACAAGGGTTTGTTGAATTGAAACGGAACGTCATTTATATTCAGTTGAAACGGAACGTCATATAAAGGGAGTAAAACAATATTCGTACTTTTAAACTCGAAAAGTATATTTCCAGTTCAAAAATCAAATCCCCGACGCGTAATGCCGTAAAAAAATATGAAACTAATTACTATAATATTTTGGTTTTGAGGCGCGAGACTTTTTGGTACCAACTTTGGTCATTGTCCTTTAGAGAGAGATACGAGTTGGTACTATACCTTTGAGCACTTTCTTTGAATGAGATCTGAGACTATTGTTGTGAACTTTGTCATACAATTTCAACTGTGGCAAATCTCGGAAGTGTAGGATATGAAGTTCCCTTTGGCTTTGAGCGTGCAGAATATAATACTGGTGGTCGGATAGTTCAGTCTCGTAGACCATAAAGTAATGGGTACCTTATTTATTTTGATCAAGACTTGAAATGATCTCTTCTGCTATCATAATCGCGGAACTAAGTGGGGACGGGTGGATAGAGGCTCCTAAGCTTAGAATAATAACACGAGCGATATCATGTGTCCACTTCATTGTCTTTGTGTGCGTGAGCCGAATGCGTCTACATTCCTTAAACGCACACAAATATAGCTTTCAGTGATACCATTACCAGGCCGTTACCCAATAAATATGGAAAAACGCACTTCTATGTTGCTGGATTAAATCAAGACAAGTATTTTATGTTCTCAGGAACTGGATAAGATGAGGATGATTTTTCATGTTATATGTATAAAATGTTTTTTACGGAAGGTTAAATTAAATTTATATAAAAATACAAGGAAATAAATGAAACATTAATCGCATGATGAATGGGATTTCGTTCAATGCCTTTTGAATGTTTGATGTGTGATGTGTTATAATAATTTAATAAAGGCATGTATTTATTTCTGATATCTAAAAAATCGGGTTTGATATCAATTACTAAGTGTTGTATATTAAATAGGTCAGTATGTTGGAGAAAATTACAAAAATGAAAAACAATGTCATTGATTAACATTCAATAACATTGTAATCTTTATTTTACCTTTCGAACCAACAGTTTATGCTTATTATCAGTTCCTTCCTAAAGAGTTTCCGCTTTGACGTATTCAATAACGTAAGTAGTAGGTAGGGTACATCAAAAACAATTTTTTTTTAGCTAAGCAAAACTATTTACAAAATTGAAAGCAATGTGGGTAATTTCTCATCACTAGCAACACTGTATTGTGATAAGTTAGGTTATTAGAATTTTCGTTTGATGATCGATTTTCTTAAAAACAATGTATAAAACTTACATGTGAAATGTAATTTGATCACATTTTTTTTGTTTCCCTTGAGTGGTACGATATACCTTCACGCTACAAACCGTAATTTTCAATTATTTTAAATTATTTAATCGCGAACTGTGTTCAACGTAACGTGACCTTGAGTACTGACGGGGACGGCTCGCCGACAGAAGTAAGCCATTTATGCCTTAGTTTTAGTTGCCTCACTTTTTGCGCTTTCTATGCGTTATTATTCTAAGCTCGTAAGAATGTTTATTACTCTTTTACGAAAAAAAGTGCTGAATTAGTTTTGATAAAACTTTACAGTAATAAAGTATTATAATATACTTGTTAAGATTTTGTAAAAAAAAAACGATTTTTAGCTGGTGAAAGCTAGTCATCAATATGCATCACTTTTATTCATTTAAATTGTAAACAAAAACACCGAAATCATTGACAAAATGAACGCCATGTCCCACTTTTAAATCATCATAACACGAATACAGCTTGAACAATTGTTTTCCCCAACTAACTTGCTATATATCAACTGTTTGTTACAATGAGGTTGTTGATTTCATGTGCGTATACCTATAAATAATATTAAATACACTTCCTGTTGTTTTCAAGCATTTTCCAAATCCGGAGCGGAGCGTATATCGCTAAATTCAATTAAGTCGCTTACTAAGGGCGAAGTTATAAGCGAATAGAGATTATGAAAGGTAACATTTTCAACTTTCATTTATTTGATTTAATCACAGCAGTTGAGAACCAGGCTCAAGCAACTTGAAGAAATAGGATGTTCCTCTGGCATAGCAGTAAAAAAGTAGAAATAGAAAATTTATTTTAATCAACTATACACAAAAGATGTTATAAGGAATTAGTAGGTTTATTTTCATGATAATTAAATTATTTATAAACTACAAACTATGATAATAATAAAAATATGTTGAAGTATCAAAAGGGTTACAGGGCGTCCAAAAATTCGTCCACATCGCTGTCAACAGGAAAAGTGCCCAGAAGTCTGGCAGCACTGCCACGTTGGATGGCATTGCTGTTTCTTTGGCCAAAAAATAGGCCCGCCCTTTGGTCACGTGAAGAGTCGACCAGCCGCTTGCCGATTTATAAGTGTCTTAAAATATTACCTAAAACTAGTTAACATAGACCACAAAGTGTTGTTGGTAGTGAGCCCCTAACTATACGGTTAATCTTAGGCCTCGGTATTTGTATCCAAGAGTGACACGAGTATATGTTGTTGTAATATATTTTTTTTATAAATATAGCCCACAAAATTTGCACTGTTGGGATACAATCATCGCCGCCACCGGCGCCTGCGTGGTACAGGTATATCATAAATGACTTTTAATTTTTGGTTCCACGACATTTTTCCTTGCGATGTTTCCATTACCTTTTTTTGAGCATTGAAATAAATCACAAAAAGTGAAGTGCCTGACTGCGCTCGAACTTATGACCTACAATTGGTAATTCGGAGATGTAAACACTAGGCAACCAATGCCCCAGTGGGTGCCTAATTGAAAATAAAATCTGGTAAACACACAGCAAAGGTCCACGCCTTATGTTAAAAAATCTCTAGAAATGGAATACATTTTTCCACTTCCACTGTAATGGGTGTAAAATTACCCTTAACGAAGCTGAAAGGTACTTGTTCTCCCGTCATTGTGATATTTTTTTTGTTCTAGACCATACCTGGAAACCTTCTAGTTCTACTTCTAGATATTGGGGTCAAAGTTCAAACTTTTTCGCAAGTTCTTTTTATTAAATTCTAGTTTTTAATATTATAACTTTACTTTAAATACCTCCACGAACCCCGTACTATTCAATGGATCCATCAGCATGATGTTTTGATTGCGTTACATTGAGTTCTACCGTAAAACGTGATTTTACCACAAAAAAGTCGTTTCCCAGCAATGATTTTTGCGTAGAGTTACTTAGTTACAGAATGCTTGGTTAACGGCTTCGTAAGGGGTCCGTTTACACCCTGTATACTTTTCATTTTATAGAAGACTGCATCAGATCAAAACTGTAACCGTCTGAAGATCGCTCCCCGCTCGACCCCTGCACCTCAACCCTCTGTAGGCACCTCTAGCGTGCCCTCGAAACATAAATCGAACCCCGCTAAATCAGGCCTGGCCAATTCTCACGGGGATTCTCCTCTTTAAAATTTACTTAGCGAACAATAAGACGTTTTATATAATTTCAAATTAATTACACTGCGCTTCGCCCTTTGAATTTGTCTCTTGAACAAGTTAATGAAACTTTTGTCTAAACGGTTTAATTAAAGTTCTGGGTATCAGACCCATCAGGGGTACCTTTTCAAAGAACATTGGAGTCAATTCCATTTCGTTCCACTTTTTTGCTAGAGACTGGTTTCGAAGTTTTCTACTTTTACTCTTTCAAGGTCGACGGGTGATGATTGTTTATCGTCTTTCTACCCTTGGCCCATGTCACATGGGGTAGGACCAACCGATACGTTGACCGAAATTTCGGCCAGACTCTTTAAAGCGTCTGGCAGAAATTTCTGTCAACGGGAAGTGTCAGGCAGTGTTGATTATTACGTTTTAATAATATCCTCTGCAACATAAATGTATATAAAAATCAGCACTGAGATTTTAAGAGAAATTTGTAATATTTTTACGTAACTTTAGCAACTGATATCTAAAATTTGGCCGTCGGCACAAGAAAGTAGGTTTGCATACGTTCATAGCACAAACTAACACTACTCGATGCCACACATTTTGTTAATCAGAAAATAAGTAACGTCTGGCGGCCCTGGTATCTTGGACCATATCATTCACTCCTTCTCTTTTGTCATTGTGTCTTTCTGTTATAATAGGAATAATTCAATAAGAACTATGATATTTCATTGTTAACATCAGTTAACAATGTTTAAAACCTATTACTGTTTAATCCTCATACATTACGCATGTGTCATAAAAGGGTCATCCCCTTAATTCTCAGACAAGAATAATTCAACGAACAAATCTTCGTAACAGAATATAAACATAAAATAACCCCACGGGGCTTCACCACCTAATAAATTACTTTTGCAAATAGAAAAATAAAAGTCCCGCCACCCTGGATATACAATAAACACGTAGATTGTGCACTAATACGGAGTAATGTTGTTATAATATGCACAAACAATGATTTATACGCATTCGCCCGCCGGGGCAGAGTAGACGGCGTTACAAATTACCCTTAATCGGTTTATTTACCTGCGGGGAAGTGGATTCTGTAGTGGAGATACAGCTTTATTGCAAGCTTCATTGCTAGACAGTTTAAGACTATTGTCATGGATATAATCTGGTTTCTAAAAGCTTATTGAAATAATATGTTGTCAAATCTCCTGTCTAGTAATTGGGTTGATGTTCTTTCAGAGATTTTACATTGGTCTTCTTTGAGCAACAGGATTCTAGTTATAATAGAAAGATCTTAGCGAGAGCTGAGATGTTGTCGTATAGCTATCGCGTTTTTAATTATAACAAAACCTTCAACGTCGTAAAATATCGAGTTCACATTGAATGAAATCTTCACAATTACAAAACCGGTGTAAACTTAATACACTTAACGAAATATACTTAACTGGCGTTGGACTCATCAAGAGCTTTTAATCCCTTTTAAATGAGCTCTTTACATAACCTCGTGCGTATTCCATAGCAGACCCACGCGTCTCATAAAAGCAACACCCACGTCTGTTTCAAAATATCAATCCCACACACCTGTGCATTGAAGGTTAATTGGTACGAAGTGAACTTCACTGATTGCTGTCGCCAAAGTTCAGCTGAAAAAAACTTTTTATTGCAGCCTGTTCGCTTGACTGTGGCAGTGTATTTAACGCCTCATACGAATTATGCATCATACCTGACGCCATACAAGAACCTGCATCGCGCATGGAGAGTTATCAGCGAGACTAGGATATATACACCAGCTGTCCAAGAACTGTCGGGGTTGATCCGATTCAGCCTGTACCTTGCTGCCCGTTTCCCAGCGACGCCTTCAGCAGAAGTCTGTACCCCACAGGTGTGAAGAAGGTTAGTATGCTTTTTGCCATGGCTAAAGGCCATTAATATTGAGGCACCCACAGGATTGTCCGGTTAAGCCGACAACAACCTACTAGGTTGCCCTGCGATATGCCTTTCTAAAATATGACACAGCCGAGCAGCGTCTCATCGCACCACCCACCTGGTTGAAGAGTTCGCCCTTTTCTATGAAAGAGGTTTCCACTGGCGTCAATTAAATAATCAAACGTAGATTATGCCAGTACCAAATTCCAAACTAGACAAGCAAATCAACTCAAACTACCGACCTCTTAAAAAAGGATGAACTGAACCACCCTTCGCAGTCACTATCAAGTTATGTAGAAGCACATTTTCCCACAAATTCCATTTGTCCCGCTAGACTGACAGACAATTTAGCGCGCGCCCATACTCCGGCTCATTGCGTATGCGCTACATTTAAGTGGAACAGCCTTATGTTACGTCACGGGATCGCGGAACATGTACATACATATAGATAAAGTTTGCCTTTCTGTACATCAAAATTTTAATAAAGGACCACTTCTTAGAGTACAAGCAGAAATATTCGGAGTCAATAGCCAACCTTGAGTAATTGGAGAGGCACCAGACGAAGATTTTAACAAAGCTCGTAAGGCCATAATACTTCCTTCAAAGGCAGCCTTAATTCTAATAATCTTATATCTCCCGACAACATTTGAATGGGCAGGTAGATAATACATTATCTAAGGAGGTAGGCCGTGGTGTAATAGATTCAGAGGATAAGTAAATAGTGATATACAACACTTATTCATTCACCTAAAAACGAAAACAGAGTGTGAGTCGCAAATCTACGTACTAAACTTTTTTTTTAATACATTTTCTTTCCAAAAATTTAATAAATTATACAATACTAGTTAACAAAATCCTACTGACCAATGACTCCAAAAGTTTCTTTTCTGGCCACTTATTCTCATAAATCGGTATCGTGCCGGAGTTGTGTGATAGTTGGTTTAGAAATTAAACTACCCGCTTCTTCTTGGAGCCACCTAACCACCCATACAACGGTTATGAGATTAATTTTACACTGGCACACTTTTAGTAAAAAATCAAGAATAGTTGTAACTTGAGGCCTGGCCAGGCCGAGGTCTGTCTGCATAAAATAAAAGAATGCATAAAAGAAAAGAAAGAGTGAGGTGAAAATGTTCTAAATTCTCATTTATTCTTCTTTCTTTATGGAGTGGTTAGTGCCTAACCTGGTGTCAGAGTTTTTATGCCGCCCACGTGCCTCTGACATGGCTTTACATGCCTTCAAGAAATATCTCTCAGGCAAGCTAGTTTCTTCACGATGTTTACCTTCACCGAAGCATGTGATAATTATACAATTCGCACATGAATCCGAAAAATCAGAGGTTCGAACTCATGACCTATTCCGAGGGCCACACTACTAGGCTATTATCCCTATCTCATTTATTAATCGCTAAACGTGACTCCATTCTCGTTGAATACTGAGAGGTTCACCAATAGTAAAGTATGGAATGCCTAATGAAAATGATGCTGCTGACATTTAATTTTAACATACCAGCCTATTACTCCAAAAACATAGGAAGGGTTAGATCAGCTAGACACCTTGCTAGACAAAGAAAACGAAATCAAAAAAGAAAACATTTACAAAACAATTCCCAACTGCAACGAGACGTGACATAAGTTACATATGTTGCTGCCATATTCTAAAGACATTTTCCGTCACAGCAGAGTATTCACACTGCGCACGTGCCCAGTTTGCGTGGACGAAGTAAGACTCTGTAATATCCGACGCGTGTCTTACTACGGAATATGGACGACAGTTAATATTTTATCGATTTATTTATGTGTAAGATGCATAGAGATTTTAATTAGGCACTGGTTTTACGGGCAAAGAAAAAAAATCACCGCAGTTGTTCTCGATTGATTTCGTTGCCGGATCTAACTCAGTTGAATCGATTTTTTTTGTTTCCATTGCCTTGGCGGGTTTTTAGTCAGTGGTTGTTAATAAGATGGTGGATTAATCCCTTTGAAATAAATGAATAACTGTCTGTTTTTGCTTGTTGGTGTCGTTAAAAATAATAACAGTGAATAGTAAAATTTGAATTTGTATAGGATGTTTAAAAAACATATGAATTAATAGAACGAATTAGCGTCAAAGATGCTCTGGCGCGAAATCACAATTTGGCTACTTTCGTCAGTTTCGCGATAGCACGCGGTATCAATGAACTATCCTCGACGCTATGCAAAATTGCAGTCAACTATTACTCAACATATTGATATAGCCAGTCTATACATCAATATAAATTCTAGTTTCACGCCTAAAATCCTTGCAGTTAATTTATTGATAGTGAGACCACACAAAAGTGAAAACGAAGATTGTGATTTAAAACAAAATACTTAGGGATTCAGAAGAAGTGACTTCCCACTCGCTTTTGCTCTACTAACAGCCAAAGATAAACTAACAGGCACATAACCTTTTATTTCGCAGCCTCTGATAGAAAGGACAGATACCAGATTTCTCAAATCCAACCGCCATCTCATCAAAGATCCTGTTTCATACAAACATTGCAATAACCGGATCTGAATCAATATGGCCGCTCTAGAAGGCGTTCGTTCCTTAAGTGACGTCACAACTGCCCTGTATGACAAAAAGCAGTAACTCAACAAATCTATGTTTTGAGAAAACAAGGAATATTTAAAACTCTATCTCTAACTCTTTTTTCAGTTGAAAAGTTTGATGTGCACATTTTTCACTTGCTGTTTTTATTGTATATTCCTATAAATATACGGTTATTTTGATCAGTGCATCTGAAGCGAAATATTTCAAGCTGCTATATGCAAGAAGAAACATCATCTAAATTATTGGCAGCCTTGTTCCATCCACTGCAGATTAAAGGCCTTCTTTGGTCTGCGCGCGTCTCAACCAGCTCTGACCTGCGTTCTTCTGAATGTCATCCATTGTCTTTTTTTACTAGCACGTACTTGTCCACTGCTGAGCAAAAGCTTTCCCCGAGTCTCTCCAAGAGTTCTTGTCCCGCTCAGCCTCGAACCAGTCCCCCCCTCGCCGTGGTATGCGCCCAAGTCATATGGCCACCAATTTTAGGATCTCTCTGGATTTTGTTTATTTTGTAGATACAGCTCTTTGTCTTACAAAAGCAGACTACACATATTCCGTCCGGATATTGCAGCGCTGCGCTCTCAAACTTAACGCGGAGTTGAGCACTGTGACGTCAGAATATGGCTTAGAACGAAGCGAGTTGGAATCTCTGAGTAGTGTGCTGTGAAAGTTAACTTGCATAACCTTCAGTGGATGAACAACAGCGTTCTTTTGAGTGCTTATAACAACACCCCCCCATTACCAATCCCCTTAAATAATTATGTAGCTTTGTTTGCCAATTGGTTCAAGCAATAGTAAAAGGTCAAGAAAAATCTCATATAAACGCTACCGAAATTATTGTAATAATCTTCTCAAGAAACTTAAAACAGCATATGAAAAGTCAGAATTGGATAAAGCTAAACGTAACCCTAAAACCCTCTGGAACAAAATAAAAGAGATTACACATACCAAAAAAAGATCTACTCCTCCTCTAGAACTTTTAAAAACATGTGCGGACCCGTATGATGCAGCCAATCAAGTATGTAAATTCTTTGCCAACATAGGCACAGACCTAGCCTCTAAAATCGCGCCCCCTTCACAGTCATTTTCTCCACCAAAAACTTCCTCCCCTTGTTTTTGTAATTCTTGACGTTGACTATCCTGAGGTTGAGTCTACCATCATGAATTTAAGACATGATAGTGCCACTGGGTGGGATGGGATACCTTCTTATCTTCTCAAAATATGTCGCAAACCTCTTGTTCCCGTTATAACACATGTAATAAATATATCAATTGCGACAGGAATTTTTCCAGAACCCTTTAAGAAGGCCTTGGTCCATCCGGTGCATAAGGGCGGCAGCAGAGACTGTGTGAATAATTACAGACCGATTTCGGTTCTCTCGGCACTATCTAAGGTTATGGAAAGGTTGATAAATGGTCGCCTACTTAACTTTCTATTAAAAAATCAAGTCATAGCGCGTAACCAATATGGCTTTAAAAAAGGTGTATCTACGGAAGATGCAATTGCCGACTTAACGGAAACTGTTGCTAAGAATTTAGATGATCATCGTAAATGCCTTTCAATATTCTTTGACCTGCAGAAAGCCTTTGACACCGTCTCTGTTCCTACCCTCCTATCGAAATTGGAAGCCATAGGCATTCGGGGAACACCGCATGAGCTCTTCAAGAGCTACCTCCAAAACAGGAAACTCCGTGTCAAGATCGATAAATACACTAGTGATGAAGAAATCATCACATACGGAGTTCCGCAAGGCAGTGTGATAGGACCAACACTATTCCTAATATACATAAATGACCTTTGCACACTAGCCCTCCCCAACACAAAGATATTCACTTATGCTGACGATACCGCGATCGTAGTACATGGGGATACATGGACTGACGTGAAACATCATGCAGAACAATCGCTACATACGGTTGTGAGGTGGCTGCAGAATAACCTTCTTTCACTTAATTTGTCTAAAACTAACTTCATCCCCTTTTCTATTAGTCACAGGACCAAATCCCCATCCGATATAAATGTTCTTGCTCATATCTGTTTGGACTCCTCTTCGTGTTCATGTACAGCACTATCTCGTGTCAGTCAAACCAAATACCTGGGTGTAGTGATTGATGACGGACTTAAGTGGTACTCTCAAGTTGAAAGCCTAACGTCAAGGGTCAGGAAACTTATTTATATCTTTAAGTCTCTAAGGCATTGCGCCGACTCCAAAATATTAAAATTGGTGTATCTTGCACTTTGCCAGTCCGTCATCAGTTATTGCATTCCCGTCTGGGGTGGAACCGCTAAGACCAAGCTGCTTGGGTTGGAGCGCGCCCAGAGGGCTGTGCTCAAGGTGATGCTCTGCAGGCCGTATAGATTTCCCACAAGTGAATTGTATGCGGAGTGCAGGGTACTTACTGTGCGGCAGCTCTTTGTGCTCAATGCTACCCTCAGGAAGCATGGACAGGTTCCTCCATCAGATGAAACCATTCGTAAAGCCAAATCTGCATGTCCATCTGTCTCTCACAAAACAGCTTTCGCTGGCCGCCAGCTTTATGTAATAAGCTCACTCATTTATAGAAGGATCAACAAGCATATCCAAATAAGTAATTTAAACAAACACGATGTAAAAACCAAACTACAAAACTGGCTGTATAATCAGGACTATTCCCGTACAGAAGATCTTATTTCTAAACTAATGTAGGCACGTAATAATAATACTACAAAAAGAGTACAGAAACACATGAATATCACTCTAACATACCGAACATGACTACAGACCCCCCCCCCCCTCTCATACACCACGCCACGCCACACCACACAACGCCACATCACACAACACCACACCACACCACACCACACCACACCACAACACACCTCATCACACCACACCTGACGATGCTAGAACCAGAGTGATCTAAGTGACATTTTTGGCAAAAATGGCTTTTTAACACAATTGCATGGAAAAATCATAATTCTTTCAAGCCATACTGATCTAAGTGCTTCCCAGTATTATTTTCCTTGAGAAATCACAACATCTCACTATAGAATCGGTGCGATTTGCAAAATAGAGACATGCCAGACTGATCTAAGTAATGAGGCGCACTTAGATTTAGGTTCAAGTATACTTAGTTACAATGATGACTACACGGAAACATATGAAACGGTTGATTTGAAACCAAATGATATAGATTCTGAAACTTTATTTTGTAACCTAAAGAATTATATACCAGAAAAAGCCCCTGAAACTAGACTAATATCGTATCAAAAAATGCAAGATATAAGAAAAGCTCTAAAATTTGTACCTCCTATCCATCATCAGTTTTACTTGACCCTACCACATGTGCCTAGAAGAGGCGGCAATCAGGAAGCACAAGATGATAATTTTTTGCCTGCTGTATTTGGTGATGATTAAAGTGATTTTTTCTTAACATATCAAAGTGAAAACTTACACTATTATCACATTTTTTTAAATTGGTGAACTGCCATAGTGATCTAAGTGATTTTTTTTTTTGTAAAACTAAGAATGTTAGTTTTAATAAATAACTCATACTGATAAAAATTTTTTTTTTATTATTTAAAACTTACATGAAGTACATATAACTAAAAAATAATAATAAAAAGCTCATAGATTTCAAATAATAACGCGTAACGCATTTCCTTCATTTTCTCAGAAACATACTATTGTGCCCTAGATCATTCTGGTTCCAGCGTCGTCACCTCACCACACCATACAACACCATCCCCTTACACACATTCATAAGCACAGCTAAAACCAGGTCATTATAGGTTTATTAACACACAAATAAAGGTTTATTTTGTACACGAAGTTACAGTAGAACACTGACTCCTAGGTCACAGGGTCCCCCTAGTTTAGGAAGCAGGGTTTTAAACTATTTGTACAGCCTTTTCCTAAAACTCAATGTACCTATGTGGAATGTATTGGTATTGTATACAAAGGTTTTTTGTGCCAATAAACTTATTTTTATTTTTATTTATTTATTTTATTTAAGACAAGAAGCGATCGTTTTCAAAGAATTTCATAATTCTACAGTGACTTATAACAGAATTGTCATAATTTTCGGTAACTTATATCAATCCAACCCGTTTTTGACTTTCACATCATCATTATCGCGACGAACTCTTGTCTAAATAATAACAGCCGTTCGGATCAATCTTCAGGTTAAGCCGCGCTTGCCTAGGTTAGTCCGTAGATGGGTGACCACCCATTGCATACCAAGTGTTCTCCGTGGCTCGGAATGCACGTAAAGCGCGATGGCCGTTGGGCCGTTAGTCCCGGTGGTCATTTATTCATCTTTGACAGTCGTTACAGCTAGTTAGTGGCTCAAAAGTCGGACAATCAGTCTTACTAAGGGGTGGCGTATTACCCAGTACTAACTGGGTGGTGATGTTCAGATAGGCAGTCGCTTTATGAAAAATACTAGTATTCAGCTGCATCTGGAAGCCGACCCCAACATATTTGGGAAACTGCTAGGCAGATGATGATCATCATCAATATCGCGATAGACGGTCACTCTGTTCAGGGTCTTAGCAGTCTTTGCCAAAAACAAACAGTCATCATCAAAAGCATGTTAAAACCTTACCAGCAGAGCTCTCTCTCTTTTTTGATAAGGTAGTTCATATCCTTAAAACAACATGACAACTACTCATTTTTACCCGTTTTTCCAGGTAACATGATAAAAAATTCACCAAAAATGTCCTCCCCATCCCAAGCCGTACACGTGATGTATCATATGAGGTGATATAAATCGAAAAGGTAGTGAATTAGCATGGTGCGACGTTGCCCATCGTTTGCATTAAGGTCTGGTGGCGACCTTAGATTAATGGACTCGGCCGCGTATTTGCAAAACCTAGTGTGGAAAACTCGGAAATTGTGTGTATGTTAAAGCTGTGTTTTTGTGTTTACTTCGAATATTTTGTGTTTTAAGGTTCCGTACCTCATAAGGACTTATTAACCCTTATCACTAAGAATCACTTTTGTTGTCCGTCTGTCTGTCTGTCAAGACCCTTTTTCTCAGGGATGCGTAGAGGTATTAAATTGAAATATGTATAAAATATTCAAGTCTACGGTCTCTTTCAGCTGTGTAAAAATCTAACTTTTAAGTCAACTTGATCAAAGATATGACCGTTTATGTTGCATATTTTTTTTGCAATTTAACACTGTCACTAAAACTATGATAGGAACAATAACTACTTGGCCACGAGCTACACGCTTAAGCGTTACGCGTGTTGCAACATTGACTGCAGAGAAAATAAATTAAAGAAATGCTTAGAGCATGTTACGATTCACCATGAATGACGCGACTTGCAACGCCACAGTACAAAAGTGAAACACGCTCGTGTTAGTGAGAATTCATTCGTACTACAATCACAACACATCGCAGCACAAAAAGTGATCAAGCAGTGGTAACAAACGCAACAAAAATGCCTTATAGAGTTGACAATTTATTCTGATAAATAATATAAGGAAAATTATGTGCCATTATTTTCTTTCTAAGCATAATAATCACAAACTTGACCTTGAAAACGGAATGAGGATAAGGAGTTTTTAACGACGTCGTCAATGATTGTTGAATAAATTATGCGTCCTAAAGACATGATTATTATTTATTCATTGAAGAGCATTTCCAATTAATGCCGACGAATATAATCATGAATTAGTGGAGTGTTTAAAATAGCAATAAAACTAATTATTTCAAAGGTACTTTGCATCTTAAAAATCAGTGTTTACGTAGTTTTTTTATTCATAGACGACTTATGATTACTCCTTCTGCATTACTCGTAAAAAGAAACGAGAACCTTACAAGATTACTCTTCTCTACCTAGTAACATAATAACCTGAACTAGACTTTATAAATGACCAACGGTCCAACGTAATTCAAACATACGCGTCCCTGAAACCGGTGAGTGTCCATTTTTCCCTTCTCCACTTCACACCCTAGCTGGAGGGTAGAAAAATAACCCTCTCGCATAGTCGGGACAGGGTAGCATCGGACATTCATAAGATATGACTTGTATACAAATGTGTGAAAAAGGTTCTGACAAATTATGTTTATCATAAATAGCATTTTGTAGGGTGACGTATTCAGTTTGCTATGAAAAGAAATCTTTGAATATTTTATTATTTTCCTCGGTTGTCGTTTGTTTTATGTAATTTGCATTGTGTTTGGGTACAGTACAGGAGGGCACGGGTTGTCTTCACATTCCAATGTTTGAACATCCGGCTCGAAGGACCAAATTTATAATGGTAAACGATTTACAGGTATAATTGCTACTAATTCGCGACTAAGCGCGCCTCTGTGCTTTTTGCTTAAAGTGTTGAATAAATAAAAACTTACTAATTAAAGTTATAACACTAAAGTTGTAACCTAAACCTCTAATATCCCCGTAACTAAAGGGTTCCCTGGTAATATCCAAGACAAAAAAAAATCGCAATGACGAGGAGAACAAGTGTCTTTCGATTAAGGGTATTTTTACACCGTATTATGATCTCTTATAACTAATATAACCATTTCTCGACAATTACTCCGATGACAGAAACCTCGAATTCGAAAGACCAGGAAGCACACAAAAAATCAAAATATTATTTAATAGTATGTTAATTCAACTAAAAACTTAAATCCGGAACTAAAAATAACCCAAAATCTACATAAAATTAAGTCAAAACAGTATCACGCGTTTCGTGAGGAACGCGATTCTCTTTACGCCTTGTTCAGAACCTCAGGCTATGCGACTTACAACGACAATTTACAGCGTCCAGCAATATTCAAGTGCGCCAATTGTTTTCTTCGCGTGAATAATACCACTGCGCATGTGCAAGACACGTGGCGGTACACCTGGCATACTCTGAACAACTTATTTACTATTTCATTACTAATTATTTCATTAGTTGTCTCCCTATCAATGTCGCAAGACTCATGTAGCTTGAGCGTGCAGCTCCTGGCCAAGAGGAAACCACAAAATTGGCTGTGTTCAAATATCCAAAATATGATAATTCCGCGTTCATAGAATGTGGAGGCTAAGAAGTTAGACCGTAGGGTTGCGGGTCCGAACGTTCACTGAATATTAAGCAAGGAAATAGAATGGTTAATATGGGGGTATAGGGTTGAAAGAAATACATGTATGAAAGTCAATTAGGTGAAATATTTGGGTGGTACGAAATGTTTGAAATGAGAGAAATTTGAATGGGAAGTGGAGAATCATGGTTGTTTGAAAATTATTTTAAAAGACTAAACCAACTCGAGTTAACGCAATGTGTTTGTGCTAATACATAGTTGCTAAAATCTGTCATACGTGAAGAAAAATAGTGTTTCAAAAATGAAATTATCTGACAGTTTAATAATAACCGTCATTACAAAATTCCATTGAAAGACGTTTCATTTAAATGAAATATAATTAATTGTATTAAATTTGCATCTCTATCCACTTACTAAACATTTGTTCCGTAAGCATCCGTGACTGATAATATTACTACACTTGCGTGCAAAAATATCGGCCCACCCCGTGCTCTTCCATTTGGAACAAGATAACCCGAAAAATTCAGATGATAAAAAATAACTTTTAATACCGTGCGGTAGATGAAAAGGTAAGGTAATAACCTTATTGGAAATTGTAGCTTAAAATTGTTTTATAACTTAACAGGCCTGAAACAAAAATCGGTTTAATAAAAAATAAAAAAAAATAAAAAATTAAAATTTGTGCTTATTAAACCAATTAAAAGAGATCACTTAAAAAAAAACAATTAAACTTGTTTCAATAGCTCGTATTGCCACCCCTTGCCCTAATTGTAGCTTCCATACGGTTTGTCACCGACCTTATTAATTTCACGACGAATTCATGAGGGATACCGTTCCACACCTCTTAGATAGCCTCTTTGGTTTCCTGGAGGGTCTCTGCAGTATGAGTCCTAGCCCTGACCCTCCTTTTAAGCTCATCCTATAAGTGTTCTAGGGGATTGAGGTCATGGCTCCTTGCTGGCCACTCCGTAACAGGAATTTCTACCTCGTGTAGATACTGGCAAACTGATGCGGCAACATGTGGTCAAGCGATATCCTGCCTGAGCATGAATCCTTCGCCTACAAAACCAGCTTATGGCATAACATGTTGTTCCAGCACCTCTTAAATTTAGTGATGGGCAGTCAAAGTGAGAAGACGAGGCCCGGTTACCTCAAAATTGGTTTTTCTATCTGAAGAGATACCGCCCTAAAACAGTTCATAAACCTCCTACAAATGCTACCCTTTCCTCAATGCAAACTTGCACAAATCGCTCTCCTTCTCTTCGGGACACTTTCTGTACATCACATAATATAATAATTAAATTATCATCGTCGCTCAAATAGAAACTAGAGGGTTGGGCCGATTTTATTTGCCCACAAGTTTTATATCAACCTGTACAATATTTTATTACCAAATTAAATACTAAACATTAAATATTCACGAAAGTAAACATGTTAATGAATTTTAAAATGCATGATTTTTGTGCCTAAATTACCACGATTTCCCTAAAAACTAAAAAACTTTTAAAACGTGACAACAGCTTCTTTGGCATTAGTATGTTCAATTGTCAACCGGAGTTTCGTTTTAGTACATTCTATTTAAAAGGGTTATTTTTTTTACTTGTTATCCAAAACGGATTAATTAACTAATAATACCTTCACGGATCGGACAGGGTTTTTTCACGAATTGTATATTTCAAATAAGCTTTATTTATTATGCAATAATAAACAAATTCACTACCCTTCCCCCTTCTACTATCACTTCATTCAAACCCTCAAATATTCTTCATGACAACCCCCCTCCCTTTGACACCTTTGAGTGTAACAGATAACATTACCTCTAAACACTCAAAACCGAAGCAGTAGAAGGTTAAGCTAAAAATGAGAACGGACATGTCGCCGGGGGCCCCATTAATCCTTCGACATTCCGGGCCCCTAGGGTGGAGGGGCCCGCTAATATACTTCACATAATTAAGGGACACGAATTTTATGATCGCATTTTCTGAACTGGCACTTAAATTAAAAGGGAAATCGGTTATTGTATTTTATTTAAGAACTTATTTTTTACGTGAATTAGGTAAAAGGAGTAGTAAGGATCATAGAAGGGACGATAACAGAGAGGTGAGTACGTATGTACATATGTTAGATGTATCTATGATATCTTAGATGACCTGTGGCTGTGTGTGTTCAGGTATGGTAAAGCCAAGTGAATAAGAGGGCCTTGATTTCGAACACTATTCGTTGCGTAATCGATTTGAAACCATACTGTTTTGCTACGCCGTAGCTCGCGCCGTAGCTGACGTTACCATGAGCTACGCCGTAGACATGATGGTTACGTCGTAGCAAACGTAGAAACCAATATGTTTTAAGTAAAGTTGCTCTGTTGGTGTACTCGATTGAACCTATATTATTTGGTTTGATAATTGCTACGAAACTGGCGTAGCGGTGCTACGCCGTAGCAATCGACCAATCATTGAAGTACATTATTTTTAACAGAAACTATACAGCATAGGTACATATGAGGAGCGGTGGCCTAGTGGTGGTGGGGCCAACTTACGAAGTAAGTCGTGGGTTCGAACCCAGGCAGGCGCATTACTTTGTGTAATTTATTTCATCACCACTGCTCTCAATAACGGCGAAGGAAATCATCGTGAGGAAGCCGGCATGTCCGAACCAAAAATTCGAAGACATGTGACATCTATCAACCCGCACTGGGCCCGCGAGGTGGATAGCCCATTCCTTTTCATAGAGAGGAGGACGCGTGTCCCAGCAGTGGGAACATTATAGGCTGATTATGCTATGCTATAAAGGTACAAAAATATCTAGACCTACCAAAAACTAAATTCTATTTCTATTACTGCTGATAAAGTGCAAGAACAAAGCGAGCGTAGTTCACATAAATTACAACAACTTATCTTTCACATTTTTCTTCAGATATGAGAATTTAAAACCTAGTCGCTAAAATAAAGTGCTAGGTAGTCTAGATTTTTTGTATCACGTTCTATTCAATTCAGGTGAACCCGTGGAATAGCATTTCAGATTAGAATGTGCTGCAATAAAATTTTATTTTGCAGAGGAATTGATGGAATTGTTTCAACTGAATTATGTGCCAGTGAACTTTGCGTAGTTATACTCAATTGTCATTTCATCTGAATAAGAGATGGTGGGTAAGAAAACCTATGAGCTAAGTGAGAATAGCTTCTAAAGCTTCTCTTTCTATATACAACGACTTCCATCAGGATTGACTTAAGTTTTTACCTGCCAGATAAGTCTCGTGGTCCCAACCGCAACTCCTGAGCGTGGAGTTCTTGGTTGGATTCCAGGGTCGGGCAAAAAGCTTTAGGCATTTCTCATTAACAACCCTGAGTTTGGAGTTGACGGTAAGATGGTCCGTGCCTCTGAAAGCACGTTAAGCCGTTGGACCAGCGCCTGATCTCTCTCCGGTCGCGTCGGGTTGCCGTCCCTTCGGATTATTAATGCACCTGTGTCTGCGCATCTACAAGTGCTTTGGCTAATCTCCGCTGAGATTGGCCGCCATGACCGAAAATGGTCAAGACGACTATTAAGATTCAGTAGCTTATGTCAGTTCAATACACTTTAATTATTTTATGTTATTTGTCGTAGAGTGGTGGCGCCATAGTGCAACAAGCAGCGCCATCTAACAATTAGTTTTGTGAACTAATAATATCGTTACCCGAAACGCAAGCGCGCCCTACCGCTTGGACACGATCGTCGGTAGAAGGGATGTAGCGAAGGCTGGAGAAGGGACGCAGTGTTGTGGCAGTCGAGCTCCGTCAACCTTGGCAGACACTCAGTACCAATGCACGTGTTTGTTTCTTGTTGTAAAATCGTTAGTTTAAATTAAGTTATTTTGATTTAAATTATCTTTCGTTCGAGTGCCCACATCTATTTGAAACTATGTCGGATCGTGAAGAAGACCCAATGCTTCGCATCTCGGCCACCGATGATGCGACATATTTATTTGAGGCCGGCGAAGCATGTCTTCTACTTCCTTACTTCTCTATTACTCGTCATCTCATCAGCCACCTCCTTTCTTGCCATATCATCCTTCACAAAGTCCACCCATTGTTTTTTTGGTCTTTCTCTACTCTTATACCCATCCACATTCATATTCAAAACTTTCCTCACGACATTTTCCTCATTTCTCCACATCACATGCCCATCATCATTTCATTCACCACCTTTCAGACTGTCTCGTATGTACTCATTTGTGGATAACAAAAGAGTACGAGACAGTCTGCATTGCATTCGCGTGACATGCCCCCCACACACATCCCCCCTAGCATTCGACCATCACTGTTAATGCTGATAAAATATCACTTTGTCTCGGTCCACAGATCTTGAAGATGCCAAAACTAAGTGAGCACGTGTGGTTACCGATGCTTGTATCTCCTTTACTATATGAGACAAGGTCTTGCACTATTACAAGCTTGAATGACTAAAAATTCAGTATGGTAAAAAAATTGTTTTTACAAATACAAATATTCAAATATCTGCACACCCATTGTAAACAACAACCGACGTACAATTTAACCTACTTACTTATTTAATTTTGAAACATTTTGCTTGAAACATTCTATCTCTTTCTCTACCCCAAGGTTAGAAAGAGAGAGAGAGAGCAGTCAAACTAAGAACAAGTGTGTATTTGCAAGTGTATATGTTTCCAACATGGCTCCAGGCGTTTTGTTTAGCCAACGATCTGGTTTGGTCCGGATATTACAAGTCGCTTGACGCCTTCACTCCAATATTGTGCTGCTATTTTGAAATATTTTGTAAAGCTTTTTATTGGAGAAATTTATGAAAAGAAATAACAAACACAGAACAAATAAATCTGTGCTTTTTTCTTACAAGTTATCATTAGTCCTTTGTAGCCCAAAAGACCTTTGTAGCTTCCATGATTGGTGTGGTTTTCTAAGTTATTTTTGAAACTCAGTAAAATATTGGAAAATAAAATGCATTAAAAAAGTCTACATTAGGTTTTAGATTTCAATAGCACAGATATAATTTTCTATATGAAAACAACCTTTAATAAAGGTATAAACACAACTTGATATTCATTCAAAAACTTAATACCTTACTTGGTAGTACCAACAAACACAGCAATTCCACTTCTAAACCCTCAACAACTACCCACACATATTCACCAAACAAATGACAGAACAAAAATATCCATCAAATATTCAACAATAAAAATATGACGACAACTACAACACACGACACTCACATCCAATATCTCTACTTACCCCCAAAGGGACATAGCTTACGAAAAACTCGACCATACATTCTCGCCGTCAAAAAATGAGTGACAGACAAACAAAAACCTTTTACTGTCGCTACTAATACGGAACATCACATTTTTTTCACAAGAATTCTCAAAGGATTCCTGGAAGTCGAAAAAGTGATATGGGGGCGTCCCCAAATGGTAGCCATTAATTTGGACCTTGGACATGTCTGAGGCGATGACAGGCCATTCTGAAGACAGTTCAGTAGAAACTTGTGTTTTGTTGGCTTCGTTGACTTATCAAGTGTTTAATAAATTGTTTTTTTAGTTAACGAAGTCTAAAAAGCTTTTCTGGTTTTTCAACTTTTATTCGACAAGTTCTACGTAAGTATTGGTCATATTAAGTATAGATTTTCTTGAAATGTTCAGTTTATACACAATGTCGCTTCGTAATTGCTCATTTGCACGAGCTTAAAAAAAAGATATATGTTAGTCTTACGTATTTTTGTTCAACTGCGAACAAAATGTTTTGTGGATGGATGTGAAGCATAGTTTTGGTCCTCCCAGTAATACGAGCAGTCCAAAAGATTGAAGACATATCCTTCTATTCCTGTCGAATAGATCAATGGTAATGAATAATAATGTGTTCATTATTTTTATTTATTATATTATATTATCACAGCACAAAGTTAATACTTTCACTTTAATTGTGAGCTTATTAAATACAAAAAAACAACAATTCCTTTTACAAAATACTTCAAACTCATTAGTGTTTCAAGGAAAATAAAATTACAATTGCCTGTTTATCAAATAACAGGTATCGAGACTATAATAAGAAAAACCTTTAGTTATTCTTGGAAAGCGACTGTTACGAATGATTTAATTTTAATTAATGTTTTTTATAGATTGTATCAAAGAAAAATAACAACATCAAATCGATATTGGGTTGTTCCATCAGGAATTTCTCAGTAGCAGCCATGTAGTCTGAATTTGGGCACGGTTGCAATAGGCTCGCCTTTAATACAGAACTTAAAAAAACATAACTGGCGAATGTGGGTGGGCTATTAGGTACATCTCTGCCTGACTCTTTGGGGATTACAGGTGTGATGTTTTGTTATCTTCTTCTCTGTTTCATACCTAACAATACCGACAAATACTCAACGAACCACCATTACCATTCCGATGATATTCATGCCGAAACAAAAACACGAGCCTTTTACTCGAAGCGCGCGAGTGTTACCCCTTTCAGAATATGCAATAGTACATAAACACCTAGGGTTGCGCGCTACTTGGAAGCCTGGAGAAACCTTTTTCACTTTGTTTTTCTAACGTACGTGGGTGTTTACTGAGTTTTATACGAAAATACTGTTCAGTTGAGAGGATGGATTAGACGAGCTGTAGGTAACGCTGCCAAAAGATAAGTACCCGTATGTAGTAGGCATCTATGTAATGTTCTTACTTTCGAAAATAATTATTTATTTATCGTTTGGTTAGTGCCTAACCTTCTCTGGCCTCTGACTTGGCTTTAAATGCCGTCAAGAAATATCTCTCAGTGTTGGTTTCCTGACGGTGTTATCCTTCACCGAAGCATGTGATAATTATACAATACGCACATGAATCCGAAAAATCAGAGGTGCGTATCTTGAGTTCGAACTCGAGACCTATGACTTGGCAGGCCGACGGTCACACCACTAGGCTATCACTGCTATAATAATTAATTATTAAGATAGGTTACATTTTAACGGAAAAATGCTTATCACTACATAGTATAAAACAAAGTCGCTTTCTCTGTCCCTATATCCCTATGTATGCTTCTATCTTTAAAACTACGCAATGGATTTTGATGCGGTTTTTTTTAATAGAGTGATTCAAGAGTCAGGCTTATATGTATAATACATGCACCCGTGCGAAGCCGGGGCGGGTCGCTAGTTAAGTAATATTATAAAGAGGTTAAATTATCATATGGTAACCTCCCGAACTACGGATCTGATTCCGAAAATTCTTTCACTGACGGGAAGCTACTTTATTCCCGAGTGTCATAGACTACATTTAAAACTTTCCCGTGGGTTAATTTACATACGTAACGGGAACGAAGTCGCGTGCAAAAGCTAGTCATTTACAAAGAAGAAGGTGTCGTACACAACGTCGGAAACCCGAATAAGTTCTTAGTACTCTTCCATCTCACATTAGCTGGTAGTCATCAACGACTACATTACATGCTTATTAACACTCCAACCTACCCCTTGTTAATAAAGACACCGTTACACCGTTACACCCTATGGTAACCCCACAAAATGAAGTTACCTTGTATCCTCCTCCTAAACTGCAGGGACTCCTTATAAAGTCGTATAATAGATGTTTTAACCCAAAAACGTTAAAGAGGTCTCATTTGCATGCTAAGTTCGTTAACTTTAATTACTGAACCCCACGGACACACTTATAATATCTTTGTTACGTCGACTTAGACTAAGGGGCTCGACATAAGGGTAGGGTTACAGTATTCTCTCTCTTTCCTTCCTTAAGTGTTGGAGAGAGATGGAAACATCGAAGATATAGACGCGGAAAATTAAATAAGCAATTAAGTTGTAAGTAATAGGGAAATTTGTTTATTTTTCGCTCGTTTCGCTTCTCCGATGTTAGATGTTTACGCTTTGTAAATATTTAGGAATCTAAATATCGTCACATTATTTTTGGACTTACAATGTTTTAATACCTTCATTTACAGTAAATTTTTTTAAAAATCCTGAGCGTGTTTTTACAAGGTTGCCTGGTATAGATTTGCCTTTTGGTGGCAATTTTAAGTCCGTCTATGTATCATTTCTGTTTTGACATGAAATTCAAATGAAAATTAAATAACACAATTTTCTTTTTATTTGAACTCATTGTAATTGATAACTGCGCCTCGTTGGTCTAGTGGTCACAAGCGCGACTGCTGAGCATGAGGTCCTGGGTTCTATTCCCGGGTTGGAGAAAGTGTTACTGAGTTTTTCTATCAGGAATTTCTTAGTAGCAGCCACGGAGTCTGGAGTTGTGCCCGGTTGATGATAATAGGGTAGCCCCCTATTACATGGCACTTACACCTAACTGGCGAAATGTGCCTTACCCTTCGGGGATTACAGGCGTGAAGTTGTTTGTGTTCAAATCCATTCAAATCAAATCATTTATTTGCTTGAATATGGTTGATAATCATATCGATGTTATGACAATATGGTTTGTGATCGAGGTTGACCGATTTAAAAACACTGTTGGACAAAGAACGCGGTCCCAGTTTGACAACTACCCCAGTCACCTGTGTTCTTGTATGGTCACTGTGTGTTGGCTCTCTAACATGCTGATATAGGTGCGGGTGGCTAGCTATGAACGTGCTTAAGACGGAACAGCAGCTGCGATGCTCCATACAAATGTATTCCCCTTTTATCTTCCTGAATAAGGCCTCCAAAGCAATCATTTTTTTAATTAAATTAATAAATATAAAATAAATAAAATATATCCCTGGACATTTCACACAGCACCATCTAGTCCCAAGCTAAGCAACCTAATGCTTGTGTTATGGTAGCTAGATGGCTGATAAACTATATATATACATTTTTTTTTTGTAAATACATACATATTATAGATAGAAAAACACCCAGACCCGGAACAACTAGTTGTAGGTCATACAAATATTTGTTCCGTACGGGAATCGAACCCGCGACATGCAGCGCAGCAGTCACTGCGCCAACCGTGCCAACAGTTTTGAACATAAAAAAAAATTGGTAGGAACCAAGACATACTCATTCTTTAATTATAATGTCAAAATAATTGAATCGGTATTTTTCGAAGACAAAAAGGGCGAATCGAAACGTCGATTTCGTCAATTTTTAGTGACATTATCGATCTGAGCTGCAGCTGTCCCTATCGCACTCTACGGGGGCAGGCTTGACGCGACGGCAATAGTTTCTTCAAATACCTATTTTTGGGCCCTGTTTCCTCTTAAGAGTTAAGTTATGAGTACAACTTCCAGCATCTTTAATCAACCACCCCAACTTTGAGCAACAACCATAAGAAGGTACATCGGCGCGCTATCCATTAAGCAATGCGCTTCATTAGGTTGATTCGCCTCATTTGATCTACTTCCTTCTAAGGTAAGATCGAGTGTATTAAGTGGATGTTTTGTTGGAAACTTCCGAAAATCCTTGACCAAGATTACCCAAAAAATCTTGTTTCTTATTATTTTTGTTTTGGATGGAAGATCAAATAAAATACACTGGTACTCGTACAGACTGGAGGCGGTTTATGAAACTCCTGCCGAGGCTTTTTCCAACTATGTTGTGGTCGACTTTCAGTCATGGAGCGACTGCGTATCTGATCTCCACAGCCCAGTTAGTACGGGGTAATACGATACCCCTTGATAAGACTGATCGTCCGATTATCGGGCCACTGACTACCTGGGACGACTATCAAAGATCAACAAATAACATCCAGGACCAACAGCTTAATATGCTTTCCGAGGCACGGAAACTCGGTATGTAATGGGTGATCACCCATCCACGGACCAACCTTGGCAAATGCGGCTTAACCTAATGATTGACCTGAGCGGCTGTTATTATTTAGCCACGAGCTCCTCAACGGTTTATAAAAGTCATAGGTAAGTAATACGTCTCGTTTTACCAATACCAGGTGACACTTAAATGACTGTCGTACATACATGCACCGTACATAAAAAAATACGTCACAAAAAAACAATGAATGACTACAAATCAAACAATATGTGACTTTATCGCACGCTGCAAAGTACAATCTCTATCAATCAATTTTTTAATTTATCTATATAGGGTGACTGGTAATTAGTTACCCATACTTATACACGTGATTGGACTCATGATAACGAACAACTTTCCTAAAGAAACACTTTTTTTTAATACTCAATCACTTTTATTACGGCACGTGGCGGCCGGACTGTGGCGCGGGCGCTGCATACGGAGCGGCTTGCAATCCTGCGGGTGCTCTACCTACCCACTGTTGCACGGTACGATGGTAATGAGACAGAGCGGCGTCACGCATCTAACAGCTGATAGGTCAAAGGTGCGTGCGCGCGAATTTCATACGGCTGTTGTATTATTGTGATAAAAGAGAAAGAGTTAAAAAAAATGTATCTTTGGTAAAGTTGTTTGTTATCATGAGGACAATCATGTGTATAAGTATCGGTCACTAATTACCAGTCACCCTATATAAAGCAATCAAAGACATTCTAGAACAACTTCATAAACACCAATATGTTCAGTGACTTGTTGTTTTGTTGTTTACCCTTCAAATTGATAGACATAAAAAAGTTCTGTAAAGAAAGAAAATTAAGCAGTTTTCATTCAAGACAAGAAAATCAAATGCATTTTTACTGAACATTGCCTTTCCAACAAGATACATAAGGTCTATTAACCTCGCGCAATCCTTTCTTTCCAAAGTATTTAAACGAAGTTAAGGCTTCAGGAATAATTAGCTCTTCGCACGCCGGACGAAACTTGGCACTTGCTAAATATCTTACACTTACACTTTACTTAGTACGTACAATATTACGGCAATGCGTTTTTTGTAACTTTAAATAAAAAGCAGATTTATTCATAAAAGTAAATCTTTACGTAAACCGGGAAAACTATAACATTACATAACGCCAATAATTCCCGAAGGGTTAGGCAGAGGTGTACCCAATAGTACATCCACATTTCGCCAGTTATGTTTAAGTCCTATGTAATAGTAGGCGAGCCTATTGCCATCAACCGGGCACAAACCCAGACTCCGTGGCTGCTACTGAGAAGTTGCTGATGGAAAAATCCAATAATAAATAAATTAAATGGAACTTTGGACCTCATGCTCAACAGTCGTGGTTGCGACGACTCGATCAACAAGGCCCGTAAAAACTTAAACTAGCCTACTAGCTGTATATTCTATTATTATTACCCACCCAGTTAAGTAGAGAAGATATTATTCCTACCTAAAACATGAACCATAATATATTTTATCGTCGTCCACGAGTAAGCACACTATTCTTATTCTTTATTGCATACAACATTAAAAATAAAAATATACACACAACATTTCGATAATAAAGCTATACTATATTTCGTTTTACATTATCTAAAGATCACAAAACAAGCCTTCTTTCAAAGAATTCTCTTTCCATAAAATCCCTACACTATCCCCCTAGTTACCATGCAAAACGACCTCCAAAAATTTTATTTCATTCGCACGAAGCAAGCAGCAAGATTTTATTTTTCAGTGTCTGCTAAAAGGCAGTTTTCTCAAACCCCTACATGCGGCCGGATTGTTAATATTCCGTAGTACTACACGAGCCAGCAACGTGCTTAGACTGGGAACCATTCCACTTGCCAATGCAATGTCTTTAATAGGACCCATAAATTGAATATACACACACCGGCACAATTAGGGGAACACAAAAAAAAGGTTGATTTTTACTAACATTGTCGGGAATTTTTATAAGTAGTTTTTGTTTAAGTGTTAATAACTTCATAACAGATTGTTTTAAGTACCCCCAACTTTAATTTTAAGTGTTTTGACAAGAATTTATGGTTGTTTATGAATTTGCTCACTTAACGTTTTGTACTCATTCTGATAAGAACTTTAGTGGATGCTGCGAATAGGGACTGTGGGTCATTTAACTGTTTACATTTGAATAGTGCACATTGTTCTGATACAAAATGAGTGATTTATCAGCAACTTCTGTGGCTAGGGCTGTAACCATGATCGAGGAAGGGCACACCTATCGCTCAGTCAGTCGCGCACTGGGTGTATCGACATCGGTGATTCATCGCGTCGTCCGACGTTATAGGGAGACTGGATCGTTCGTGCGCAGACGAGGACAGGGCAGAAATCGAGCAACTAGCGCCTTGGATGACCGTTTCTTGGTCATGCAGACTTTACGAAATCGTCGTCAAACAGCTGTCCAGACCCGAAATCGTTTACCAGAAGTCCGTAACGTCAACGTGAGTGAAAGGACTGTTAGAAGACGGTTGAATGAAGTTGGCTTAAACTCGTACGTGCCAGCAAAGGCCCCAAAACTCGAGGTAGCTCATCGTGTAGCAAGATTAGCATTCGCTCGACAGCACCAAGATTGGACTAATGAGTGGGGCCGTGTTTTGTTCAGTGACGAAAGCCGATTTTGTGTAAATTTCGTGGATGGGAGGGAAAGAATGTGGAGACATCGAGGGGAACGTTATCACCAAGCAAATTTCACTGGAACTGTGTCGTATGGGGGAGGGTCAGTTATGGTATGGGGTGGCATATCTTTGGGAGCCCGCACGGAGCTAGTGATCATCAGTAATGGATCGCTAACTGCACAGCGGTACATTACAGAAGTCTTAGAACCCCATGTCATGCCTTTTGCCCCATTCATAGGCGAAAATTTCATTTTCATGCATGATAACGCACGCCCTCACACTGCGCGTATAGTGAGTGACTACCTTAATGAAGTAGGCATCACTCAGATGAACTGGCCAGCGCGATCACCGGATATGAACCCGATAGAACATGTCTGGGACTACCTGGGAAGAAAGGTTCGACAAAGAAATCCAGCCCCTAATAATGTGGAGGAACTTAAATTAGCGTTAGTGGAAGAGTGGAACAATTTGTCCCAAGAACTCATTGATAACGTTATCCGAAGCATGGGAAATCGTGTACAGACTTTAATTAGAGCCCGTGGCGGCAATACCCGATTCTAAAACTCCTTTTTTTTTGTCATTTTTGAAAATGTTTACAGATTTCACTTTTAAGGAAAAAACGTTCAATTCTCATTTTTTGTCATTTTTGTTTATTTCTTCACGTAGAAGTATTGTGTGAGTCACTTTAGCGTTTATTTCAGTTAGTTTGAGTGCAATTAATTATTGATTAACTAAAAAAAATGTGTGCTACATAAATTTGTTAAGAAAAACGACCTTTTTTTTGTGTTCCCCTAATTGTGCCGGTGTGTGTACATTAGCATGCGAGCAACTACATGAAAATGGACTCTGTATGTATTGCTGTAAATGCAATGTTTGTATGATTGTATTGGATTTTTTTATTGGTATTGTGAGTGGAGTTTTATATACATTTTTTTATGTTAACAGCTGGCAAAGATCAAAGAGGTTTAAGATACAGTAGAGACTCTCAGAACTAAAGTCTTAGAAAATGTGTTCCATATTATTCAGTGACACTTAAAGCAAAACTACGACGTGTGTAGTGGTACGACCACTTTAAGTTTGCAGTCAAAGGTGGTGCAGCTTGGCAATAAAAAACGCCGAAATGTCAAACTTGGTACATTTATTTTAGTTCTATATTTTTCCATCTGCACAGATTAGATGGATAAATCATGACGGTCGCATTACTACCGACTAGGCCAGGGTCCAATATATATTCTAAGAACTATATTCAAGTATACTGAAGCCCCCCTGAGTGACAGCTCATGGAGTCTCGATTACAGACCATTAACTCTGCCTGTCAAGCTTCTTACACGGAAGGAAAACATCATGAGGAAACCAGAACCACAGAACCGTGTTTTCCTTCACCATAGATCATTTGATATGAAATACACATAAAATATTCAACCCTCCGCAAGCAACAATATCCTTAACCGTGTAAGTCAGTGATAACAGTGTGTGACATATTTGTCAGAAATTCCCTCCTAAATGTTCCATTTTTGGGGTAAATTAATTCAGAAATTGTTTGAGAATTCACGGGTTAAATCTTCTGTAACCATCGTTACAAATGATCGAAGGATAATAAAACATGTTTTATTGCATAATTGAATTCCATTAAATAATCCTGTATTGGTTAAATATGATAATAGAATGATGACAGCGTTCAATAATAACAGTAAAATATGGGAAGTGTCATGTAAGCATAACGAATTCACTGAACTGTATTAATATTTGTTATTTCGCAGCAGCGCAGCCGCCTTAGCTTTGTTATGATGAGTTTTATTTCTGCGACGAACCAGTGTTTAGAACGATCAAACAATAATTTTCTTACAGTTATAATATAATTTTAACTTTCTCATAGAATGCAAATGAAGCGAAGCCACAGGAACAGATATAATCATCATAGTTTCGAGATTTTATTTTATTGTTAGTTTTTAAGGTTTTAACTTTACTTTTAATACCTCCATGACCTGTTTACTATTTAATGCATACATCAACACAATGTATTGAGTACGTTACATTGAGTTTTACCGTAAAACTTGATTTTTCACACCAAAAAAAATCGTTTGCCTGCAATATTTTTGCGTAGTTACTTAGTTTGATAAACAGATTGCTTTGTTGACGGTTTCGAGAAGTGTCTGTCTACAGAGTCTACACCTTGTATGTATATCTTAGAAATTTTCTTAAAAATCATCGCCGAGTACAAACCTAACCTCATATCACATCCAGAATACCATCCCATCCATCAACAAAGAAACAAAAATCCACGTTTGGCCACAAAGTATGGAATGTCACCGAACAGATTGCGTGCCAGCCAAACGTAAATATACTCTGTAAAGTGTCCGGCAGAAGTTACAAGTGTCCGGCCACTGGCGACCGAGGGTTTAGGACAGGAAGAGAGGAATCCATAGTGGAAATGCTAAAGGCTGGACTGACACACATTGTGTTTTGATGTTTATTAGACAGGGGATTGAAAATGCAATGAGGAAATGGTTTCACAATGGCGCTATTAAAACTGTGGTTGGTTGTGAAGAAAAACTTTGAAAAGTGAAAGTGTTGGTGAAGATTTTGCTTCGTACTACAGGCTAGTCTTCTTCTTTAACGTGTGGTTAGTGCCTAACCTGGTGTCAGAGTTTTTATGCCGCTCATAGGCCTCTGACTTGGCTTTACATGCCGTCGAGAAATATCTCTCAGGCATATTATTGTTTATTTCCTCACCATGTTTTCCTTCACCGACACCAGTGATACTCGTAAGTCAAAGTCAAAGCATTACACAATATGAGTCCAAAAATCAGAGGTCTTGAAAACTCAAGACCTCTGATTTTTTTTTTTTTTTTTTGATTTTTGGTCTCGAGTTCGTTTGAACTCGAGACCTATAATGACATGGCAGTCCGACGATCACACCACTAGGCTATCACAGCTAACTACAGAATAGTGAAAACTCAGGAGACGTCTAGATGTCACCTCTCTTTTACTAGTTTATCCCAATACAGTACTTACGATGATTGTCGTTAATTTGCGTTGTGATGTGGAGTTTTATAGGAATCGGTTCGGGCTGAGACGATAATGATCCGGTATACGTGAGATCCTTATTTCGAATTCTTGTTGGTCTAGTCGCAAACACGACAGGTACTAAAGAAAAGAAGTAGAAGTTATTTTTTAGATATTTATTTTGTACCCTATCACAATGTTTTCTTATTTAACCCAAAGGTTGACTGGTAGAGAATGCCTTGTGGCATTAAGTCTGCCTATTGTATTTACATGAAGTTGAAAAAAAATATATATACATATATATTAGGTTTTTCCACCCGGAATTTCTCGGAGTTGCCACGGAATGTAGATCTGTGCCCGATTCATAGCAATAGGCCCGCCCCACATTACATGGAACATTACGTAACTGGCAAAATCTGGGTGCAATATTAGGTCGACCTCTGCATAACCCTTCGGTGATAACACGCGTGAAGTTATAATTTTATTCCTAACCACTAACGAGAACTCATAATAACATGTAAACCACAAAAACAAAATCTTGAATACCTACACAACAAATATTATAAGCCATGCACTTTTTACGCTGGTACATGCACTGAAGCTTCATTGAAAACGAGAAAGAAAAATCCATCATTCCATCAGAGCCCGCAACCCAATTTTTATCTCCATCTCCTTCTAAAATATTTCCACCAATGTTTATCCACACACAGCCGGCTTTGCAAAGCGTGGCCTTTATAAATTAACACACACTATGTTTGTCCCACAAAAGAGCCATTGAGGTAAAACAATTGGTCTATTTTCTCCCGCACACTGCATGAAGTATGGATGTCTTTAGTGTCCTTTGTTCGTAAGGATGTGCACACATTAATGCGGAGGCACGTTTGAATAGAGCTGTGCAGTTGCACATATTTTGGTGGGGTGTTTGTGCTAAATAGAGATTTGGGGGGAGGAGGGAAGAGGGGGCTTTATGAAAAGGGGGATAGGTACTGAGTGATAGCTTGTTTAAAATGATTCAATTACTTTTGACTTCAATTTTCCTTTACAAAAACAGCCCATACTGTCCCCACTGCTGGGACAAAGGTCTCCTCCCTGGGAGAGGGAGTGGGCCATACTTCACCACGCGGGCCTAGAGCAGGTTGGTGATAACATGACTCGAATGTTTGCTGTAAAGAATGCTTATGTCCATCACCGTTTTGAGGGACGTGGTGATGAAATACGAGTAATACAGTTTCACACGATCACGCCAAACATGCTCATAGCTAAGTAGTGGATTTCCCTGCCAGCAACGGTGTTCCCGAGTTCATATGACCCCAATTTATTTAAGTCGCGAGTTCATAGGATTCTTTTGAGTCGGCTCGGTTCATCATCGACCTCATCTCTGTATATTCAGGACAAGATTGAGGTCAAGAGTATTATCATTAAATGATTGATGGATTGCTAGTTTTATGTTATTATTAAATGAATGATGATAAGCATGGAAGTATTTTTTTTTTAATATTAAATTTTAATATTTAAAAAAAAAATAGTTCCATGCAAAATGAAGCTATTGCAAAATTGGCTGAGTGTTCAAATTCAGACTTGCCAAATAGTTTCAATTGCAAAGAGACGAATAACAAATTATTTTATAGTCAAAACACTGATCCTTGGCGCTGACATAACACAGTTGCTCTTGAAATTGAAATACCGTTTATTTTCAGAAAAATAAAGTCAAAACAAACACTCGAAGTTTTCAGAAACACATCAATAACAGTTATTCTATCATGAATGCTCTGAATGTTAAGAATAAACCAGACAGATATACTTTTTGACCTTCAACCATTTGACCTTTACAGTTACCCAGAATGCAAATCAAGAATATATTAGGTTTTCGTGATCATCGAAATGGAAATACTGAATTATTTAAAAATAAATTGAAAAAATATTTTTGATTGGTTCTCTATTTATTTACTTAATTATCTATGCAAAATTTTTATTATTTGCTATGTACATTATATACAGACTACAAATAGAACTAAAATAAATATAAAAAGAAGACTAAAGACTTTTTTTTATTGTAAATATTGAAATGTTTTTGAACTACCTACGTGCGTAATTTTAATAAACCTTTTCATTCCAAAATCTAAATATATAAAACTCAAAGGTGACTGACTGACATAGTGATCTATCAGCGCACAGCCCAAACCACTGGATGGATCGGGCTGAAATTTGGCATGCAGGTAGATGTTATAACGTAGGCACCCGCTAAGGAAGGATTTTGATCAATTCTACCCCCAAGGGGATAAAATAGGGGATGAAACTTTGTATGAAACTTTGTCAATTTTAAACCGATCGGGCTGAAATTTGGCATGCAGATAGGTGTTATAACGTAGGCACCCGCTAAGGAAGGATTTTGATCAATTCTACCCCCAAGGGGATAAAATAGGGGATGAAACTTTGTATGAAACTTTGTCAATTTTAAACCGATCGGGCTGAAATTTGGCATGCAGATAGATGTTATGACGTAGGCATCCGCTAAGAAAGGACTTTGATCAATTCTACCCCCAAGGGGATAAAATAGGGGATGAAAGTTTATATGAAACTTTGTCAATTTTAAACCGATCGGGCTGAAATTTGGCATGCAGGTAGATGTTATGGCGTAGGCATCCGCTAAGAAAGGACTTTGATCAATTCTACCCCCAAGGGGATAAAATAGGGGATGAAACTTTGTATGAAACTTTGTCAATTTTAAACCGATCGGGCTGAAATTTGGCATGCAGGTAGACGTTATGACGTAGGCATCCGCTAAGAAAGGATTTTGATCAATTCTACCCCCAAGGGGATAAAATAGGGGATGAAAGTTTGTATGAAACTTTGTCAATTTTAAACCGATCGGGCTGAGACTTTGCATGCATAAAGCTACTATGAAGTTTTAATAAATCTTCTTATTGAACTGAAATTAAAGATTGGAGCTACTATGATGAAGACGTCCGCTTAAATAGGATTTTGATAAATTCAACCCCCATGGGGATAAAATAAGGGATGATGGAGGATGTAAATGAATTAGTTTGAACCTATCAGTATCTAATGGAAAAAATAAATTAAGACGAACAAAATAATTTTTAGTTCTAAATGTTGACAATAGATGGCGTTAAAGCATTTAAAAACGCGCTATCGTTGTGTTTTCACTGAGTACATATTATATACCCGATGATGAGTGGCCGCCGTACCTAATAGTACATACTATACCTAAATATTTCTAGCGGATAATATTTGACGATTTTGGTTGTTCTTTTCTTGGCATATTTTGGATTGAATTTGCTTTGTTTCGGTTTAGTAGTTTTGGTTATAGACTCTGCTTTGTATTTGGCATTTGTTTTGTTTTCGTTTGGTTTAAGTATAGGTTTTGTCGGTTAGACTTTTTTAAAATGGCTAAAGAAAATTTGAACGTTAATGGAGAAGTTGAAGAATGTACTGTCGTCCCTATTGTTGGTGACGGTGCATGTTTGTTTCGTGCTCTCTCTTATTTAATGTACGGGACACAAGATAGAGCGATGGCGGTGCGTTCAGAAATCTGATATATAAAATTCAAAGTCCTGACTGACTGACTGAGATATCAACGCACAGCCTAAACCGCTGGTCCTAGAGCAATGAAATTTGGAGGGTGTATTCTTTGTGAAGAGTAGGTATCCACTAAGAAATTCTACCCCTAAGAGGGTAAAATGGGGTGTTGAGTTTTCTATGAAACTTTTTATTCTCGCGTTCGATGGACTTGAAAATTTGTGTACCTACTCTGCAGTTACAATTATGAGAAACGTGTATCAAAGTTTTTCCAAAATCATCCCCCAATATGAAATTCAAAGTCCTGACTGACTGACTGATATATCAACTTACAGCCTAAGCTGCTAGTGTTAAAGCCATGAAATTTAAAGGGTGTATTCTTTGTGAAGAGTAGGTATCCACTAAGAAAGGGTTTTTCGAAATTCCACTCCCAAAGGGGCGAAATGGGGTGTTGAATTTTCGGTAAAACTTTTATTCTCGGGGTCGATTGACTTGAAAGTCTACATACTCTTCAGTTAAAATTATGATAAATGTGTATCACAGTTTTTCCAAAATCATCCCCAATTTAAAATATTCAAAGTCCTGACTGACATATGTATATCAACGCACAGCCCAAACCGCTGGTCCTAGAGAAATGAAATTTGGAGGGTGTATTCTTTGTGAAGAGTAAATATCTACTAAGAAATTTTTTTTCGTAATTCTACCCCTGATAGGGTAAATTGGGGTGTTGAATTTTCTGTGAAACTTTTTATTCTCGGGGTCGATTGACTGAAAATTTGTTTACATACTCTTCATTTAAAATTATGAGAAACGTGTATCACAGTTTTTCCAAAATCATCCCCCAATTTAAAATTCAAAGTTCTGACTGACTGATATATAAACGCACAGCCTAAGCTGCTGGTCTTAAAGACATGAAATTTGAAGGGTGTATTCTTTGTGAAGAGTTAATATCCACCAAAAAAGGGTTTTTCGAAGAGGTTGAACTGGGGTTGAATTTTCTGTGAAACTTAATATTCTCTGGGTCAGTTGACTGAAAACTTAATGTGCACTCTTCAATTAAAATTATGAGACACGTGTATCGCAGTTTTTGATATAACACGATATAGTTTACATTTTTTTTTATTTGTTTATTTACGACACAAAAGTGGCTCCCATGTTTAAAATTCACTAATTTACGTTACACGTCTGTCTTTGGATCACTGACTTACATATGTGTACCAAATTTCAACTCCATCGGTCCGGTAGTTTCAGAGTAAATTGGCTGTGACAGACGGACAGGCAGATAGACAGACACGCGAGTGATCCTATAAGGGTTCCGGTTTTTCCTTTGAGGTGCAGAACCCTAAATATTAATATTACATATCTAGGTACGAGTATCTTACATTAACTATTTATAAATGCGAAAGTTTGGATGAATGGATGTTTGTTACTCAATCACGCCAGAACGGCTGAACAGATCTGGATGAAAATTGGCACAGAGATAGATTATAGGTTGATACAGATAGATATAGATTACTTATTATCCCAGAAGTAGGCAAGATCCTGTGGGCAATTCCCGAACTGCACGCGGGCGAAGCCGCGGGCAAAAGCTAGTCTATTATATAAAACTCAAAGGTGACTGACTGACATAGTGATCTATCAGCGCACAGCCCAAACCACTGGACGGATCTGGCTGAAATTTGGCATGCAGGTAGATGTTATAACGTAGGCATCCGCTAAGAAAGGATTTTGATAAATTCTACCCCCAAGGGGATAAAATAGGGGATGAAAGTTTGTATGAAACTTTGTCAATTTTAAACCGATCGGGCTGAAATTTGGCATGCAGATAGGTGTTATAACGTAGGCATCCGCTAAGGAAGGATTTTGATCAATTCTACCCCCAAGGGGATAAAATAGGGGATGAAACTTTGTATGAAACTTTGTCAATTTTAAACCGATCGGGCTGAAATTTGGCATGCAGATAGATGTTATGACGTAGGCATCCGCTAAGAAAGGACTTTGATCAATTCTACCCCCAAGGGGATAAAATAGGGGATGAAAGTTTATATGAAACTTTGTCAATTTTAAACCGATCGGGCTGAAATTTGGCATGCAGGTAGATGTTATGGCGTAGGCATCCGCTAAGAAAGGACTTTGATCAATTCTACCCCCAAGGGGATAAAATAGGGGATGAAACTTTGTATGAAACTTTGTCAATTTTAAACCGATCGGGCTGAAATTTGGCATGCAGGTAGACGTTATGACGTAGGCATCCGCTAAGAAAGGATTTTGATCAATTCTACCCCCAAGGGGATAAAATAGGGGATGAAAGTTTGTATGAAACTTTGTCAATTTTAAACCGATCGGGCTGAAATTTGGCATGCAGGTAGATGTTATGACGTAAGCATCCGCTAAGAAAGGACTTTGATCAATTCAATCAAATCAAATCAAAGCATTTATTTCAAGTAGGCCCGTTACAGGCACTTTTGAACTGTCGAAACAAAGACAACAATGAAATTTAGCTACAGTCCCAGTCACAAGGCATAAAAACTGTGAAAGTACTGTAGTTGCCCATTCCCTAACGTAGATCTCTATGGAGAAGAACGGGCAAGAAACTCCATGGACACTCTTTTAAATCAGAATATTTTTACAAAACCTTGGTTACATCATTCATGTTTAGATGGTACATTATGTGAGAGCGATGTAGCAAGATGTGCACGTTAAAAGTGTCCATAGTAAAAACAAGGAAAAGAACAATTCAAAAAATAAAATAACTAATTCAAATAAGCCGTGGCAACCAACAGATGACCAGTCACAACTGACAGCGCCCGTTCACGAACATGACGCATGTATCAGCACCATTCAACTCAACCATTTTGAAGGGAACTAACTGATCCGACACACGCGCCACCATCAGCGAGACATTTGAGTGAGCATGACATACACTTAACCGCCAGGGCAAATTCAAGTCAAAAAAAAAATAAATGACGTAGGTTTCCAACGAAGGATAGCTTTCTATTACATAGTACTCACATAATATGGGCTATGCGGTTATATAATACCAAAAGAAATTGAATCTATACAATGCAAAGATAGTTGTACAATCTTCAGCAGCTCCAACAATAGTATTTAATGCTATCCATTAATCAGTTTATGCGCCCCTGTCCATGTGGAGCAGGACCGGCATTGAGCCAAGCATTTTTATCAGAGATATAATCGTCCAACTTGTAATATGCTTGCTTAATAGTGTGCGTTTAATGCATGATTTAAATTTCGTCTCATTCAGTTCAAGAATACTTTGTGGAATTTTATTATAGCATCTTAAACAGTACCCCATGAAAGATGAGTCTACTTTAGCGAGTCTGAAGCCCGGCTGAACTAATTGGTCTCTTGTTCTCGTACTGTAATTGTGTCTGTCACCTCTTTTATTAAAAAGATGTAGATTTTTTCTAACGTACATTATGTTTTCGTAGATGTATTGACAATGTACCGTCATGATTTTGATTTCCTTAAACAGTTCCCTTAGAGAATCGCGCCTACGAAGATTATAATATGGCTCTGATGGCTCTTTTTTGCAGAATAAATATAGACTCAATGTCTGCAGCCCGTCCCCATAACAGAATTCTACCCCCAAGGGGATAAAATAGGGGATGAAAGTTTGTATGAAACTTTGTCAATTTTAAACCGATCGGGCTGAAATTTGGCATGCAGATAGATGTTATGACGTAAGCATCCGCTAAGAAAGGACTTTGATCAATTCTACCCCCAAGGGGATAAAATAGGGGATGAAAGTCTGTATGAAACTTTGTCAATTTTAAACCGTTCGGGCTGAAATTTGGCATGCAGGTAGATGTTATGACGTAGGCATCCGCTAAGAATGGACTTTGATCAATTCCACCCCCAAGGGGATAAAATAGGGGATGAAACTTTGTATGAAACTTTGTCAATTTTAAACCGTTCGGGCTGAAATTTGGCATGCAGGTAGATGTTATAACGTAGGCATCCGCTAAGAAAGGACTTTGATCAATTCTACCCCCAAGGGGATAAAATAGGGGATGAAAGTTTGTATGAAACTTTGTCAATTTTAAACCGATCGGGCTGAAATTTGGCATGCAGATAGATATTATGACGTAGGCATCCGCTAAGAAAGGACTTTGATCAATTCTACCCCCAAGGGGATAAAATAGGGGATGAAAGTTTGTATGAAACTTTGTCAATTTTAAACCGATCGGGCTGAAATTTGGCATGCAGATAGATGTTATAACGTAGGCATCCGCTAAGAAAGGACTTTGATCAATTCTATCCCCAAGGGGATAAAATAGGGGATGAAAGTTTGTATGAAACTTTGTCAATTTTAAACCGATCGGGCTGAAATTTGGCATGCAGGTAGATGTTATGACGTAGGCATCCGCTAAGAAATGACTTTGATCAATTCTACCCCCAAGGGGATAAAATAGGGGGTGAAAGTTTGTATGAAACTTTGTCAATTTTAAACCGATCGGGCTGAAATTTGGCATGCAGATAGATGTTATAACGTAGGCATCCGCTAAGAAAGGTCTTTGATCAATTCTACCCCCAAGAGGATAAAATAGGGGATGAAAGTTTGTATTAAATTTTGACAATTTTGAACCGATCGGGCTGAAATTTGGCATGCAGGTAGACGTTATGACGTAGGCATCCGCTAAGAAAGGATTTTGATCAATTCTACCCCCAAGGGGATAAAATAGGGGATGAAAGTTTGTATGAAACTTTGTCAATTTTAAACCGATCGGGCTGAGACTTTGCATGCATAAAGCTACTATGACGTAGGCATCCGCTAAGAAAGGATTTTGATCAATTCTACCCCCAAGGGGATAAAATAGAGGATGAAAGTTTTAATAAATCTTCTTATTGAACTGAAATTAAAGATTGGAGCTACTATGATGAAGACGTCCGCTTAAAGGAAGTAATAAGTACTATTTACAACCCATCTATACTCTATACAAATAAATAAAATTGAAGTGTCTGTTTGTAATATCAAAATAACAGCTTTTTACTGAATGCATGTGAAAATATGTACGGCGTTAATAACAAAAATACATTTACTTCAATTTTTGTCTGTCTGTCTATCGGTCTGTCTGTCTGTTTGTTCCAGCTAACCACCGAAACGGCTGGGCCGATTTTGACGGGATTTTTACAGGCAGATAGCTGGTTATAATGTCTTACATAGGCTACTTTGATTTTAGAAAAATAATTAGAGTTCCGTGTAAGAAAATAACCGTCCGTGTAAATAAATGACCTTTGAAATTGGTAACGAAATAATATGTTTTTATAATAATTTCACGCGAACGAAGGTCGCGGGCAACAGCTAGTACACAATAATTCAGCTAATGCACTTCAGGCAGACACTTCATGAAATTATGGTGATCAGACACTTTATTCACCTTCAAAACACAAAACCCAAAAATGTCTGTCAGAATTACTTCACTTATTTATTCAAAAGAAAATTAAATAAAGAATGAACTTCGTTTCAAAGTTCCTACATCTAAATTATAAACACAGAAACGTAAAGAAAAATGAGGGAAACCAATAAAAATGTTGCCAGAGCGAATATTACATGTAGAATTAAAGTACGAACTAATTAAAGTGGTGGGGTGAAGCGGGCAAAGCGCCCCAACCGGGCAAAGCGGGCAGCCGTAAAGAATTGGATTGCATTAAGGATTCATGGTGCGCTACTCATAAATTGTGTATTGGCATTAGCAAGGTTTGTATTCAACCCAATGAAGCTTGCGGGAATCGCCGTACATTGTTTAAACTGTAAATAACGAATGTATTGCTGTTGATTAGCTATTTGTTTCTGCCAAGTCGACAGTCCACTGCTATGGAGAATGTGGAGAAATTTGCTATGGTTTATTTTACTTTGACTAATTGCTAGCATTTGTTTCGTGGCGTGGTCGTGGTCGCAGTGGATGAGAGTCCACCCACATTCTCATACATAGTAAACCTATGTAAATACGTGTGCGTAGTTTAGCTGTGGGTTGTTATGGAGCTGCGCCTCTATAGTAAGACCAGCTTTTGCTCTCGGTTTCGCTCCCACAACCCACAGATACGTTTTAAATGTAGCTTATGTAGCCTATGGCACTCGGGAATAAAGTAGCTTACCGTTAGTGAAATAATTTTTGGAATCGGATCAGTAGTTCCAAAAAAAGAATACGCTCCACAAACAAACTTAACTACTAATTTATAATATAAGTATAGAAGTATAGGTAATCCTTCTTTAGGTGATACTTTAGATGCTTAAAAAGGAATAATGCACTCTGATACCTAATTGAGTAGAGTAAATATTATGCACTACACTTCATCAACCGTGTTATAAGTACCAGATGTTTTTTTTATTCTTTTGAACATATAGGGGTTTTTGTCCATACATATATGCCAACCCCATCGTACCTTATGAACTAACTACCTTTACATTGTATGGAATATGCACTTACTAAATAATAAAATAAAAGGAAGAAAATAATAGAAGGAGAATCATTGGTTAGAAGTCTTCACCAAGCCACACAACCTCTTTGCAATCGTTGATGTAGGGTTTGCCAAGATAACTTTGATTAGTCCAACATCAAGAATGTACCAGATGTTTCGATGTCAGATAGAGGTCTATTAGAAACGCAATCGACTTATGAAACAGTGCTGTTCTGTTCACGTTGAATATTTTGCCAAGATATCGAGACAATCCGCCTCATTTAATATTTATATATACTTGTTTTCTAAATTCGGGAGTTAAACCAACTTTACAAAACACAAAAAGTTATTCATCAATTTTAATTTCGAAACCAAAAGAGGGTGCATTTTTAATCCAAGATTTTTCAAAAGCTAAATTATAGAACAATCCCTCTACCATTATGATTGACACTCAATTATCTTCTAAACCCTCTACAGAATAATTTAAGATATTCTAAACTAATCCCTAATGATTAATTTTCATACATTATTTCGTGAGCCCTTGGCTACAAGGCTCGTAACCATCTTGCCTTGGGCCAGATATTCATCAATCAGTACATCTTGGGAAAACCACAGGGTCTTGGGCCAGATTAAGGCATATCTGTCTAACATAATCTTGCGGCTTTTGGAACAATGTGACCACACCATTATACGGCGCTGGTTTATCTAAATGATCGTATATTGTTTTTGAAATAGAGTTTATTTTTGCATATACAATGAATTGGATTATCTAGTTTGTTTGGAACAGAATGTAAATGATTGCGTTTTAATCGATTTCGTAAACAATACGTGGGTTTTTCCATCAGAAATGTCTCAGTAGCAGCCACGGAGTCTGGATTTGTGCGCGGTTGATGGCAATAGACTCGCTCCCTAATGGAGGGGTCTTAAACATAACTGGCGAAATGTGGGTGTATTATTAGGTACACATCTGCCAAACTCCCCCCCCCCCCCCATTTCAGACGTGATGACGTGACGTTATGATGATGTTATATTTTTACATTAACATAGTTTTTGGATAAGTGTCTTGATTCTGAGCGTCTCAACTTACGTATTTTTCTTCCACACAATAAATAACAGACATTTCGACGATAATTTTGATATTATTTGATTACATTAACTGTTCTCCAATCTGAAACCCCTAAAATTTGGTCTTGAATATGTGATTAACATTGAGAACTACTATAATATTCGCAATCAATCAATCAAACCGACAAACCCACACACGGAGCCCGCAGCCCAAATTAATACGACACACCGCATTAAATTATTTATTCCATTCCTTACCCAATACCGAAGCAATATCGTACAATATCGGTACGATATTAAGAAAACAATCGCTCATTCCACGCAGTAATCACGCTAGGGTTGTATTCCCAACACGCGGGAAACAATTCTAACAGAAAATACATTTCAATTCTTTATTGAATCCCGCCTCCCTCCATAACTTAACTCTCTCGGGTTTTAGTTTGCCATCGGTTTCGTATCGAGGGTGTTACACGGTGCTAGTTGGAAAGCGAGCGTGTTTCGCCGTGTCTTCGAAATTATTGAGTCGGTTCGGGTTAAGGGAAGCGTGTTAAATTAGGTGGTTCGTCGAATTTATTTGTTTTGATAACCTTGTGTGATTGGTGTGAGGTATGGAGAGTGCAGAGAAAGAAATCTTTTGGATCATCTCATTGTGAGATAACTCTTATTTAGTTTTGTTCCGACATGCTAGAGCCCTTTCTGGAAATTTTACTGTAGGCCGCACGTCATTGGTGTTCCATTATAAGCTGACCTCCTTTACTGTAGATACTCCGTTAAGTTAACAACGCTAGGCTAACTTACGATCCAACATTACTACCATTATATACCTACATGCACACTAATGACCAGGGGCCCAATTCTGCTATTACAACAGACGACAATAGTGTCAGAATGGTCTGTCATTGATTTCATAATTGTTGATTTTGACAAGTTTTGACAAGTCAAAATCAACAATTATGAAATCAATGACAGACCATTCTGACACTATTGTAATAGCAGAATTGGGCCCCTGCACGTACGATACAAACGTTTCGGTAAACTTGGAGCATTAACAAATTAGTACACATGTTAGTTCTATTTACCACTACTGTTAGCCTGTGTCATCCCACTAGTGGGCAAAGGCCTCTCCCCATGACTTCCAAATTCTTCGATCCAGGGCCAATGTGGGCCGCTGGTCGGTTTTGCCCAGCTCGTCCCGCCATCTCCTGCGAGTTCTATCCCGTGGCCTTTTGGCTGTGTCAGGGCTCCACATCCACAGTTCTATTAAGGTGCCCGTTAATTATTATAATCTCAAAATAACTGCAAACAAAATTTTCCTATCTACGCCCAAAAAATAACGGAATAAGTAAACTCGTTTTCCTACAAAAACATCGGGTAATATTTTAAGCTCACAAAAATATCAAATTGTTTCTCTGTTAACGTTTTTCAATGTATCGTCGATCTCAAAGTGTTGAAATGCATCCGATTGCAGCATCCCCACTGACTTAATCCTCTTTTCACGTAAAATCGTTTCTGAACTCTAATTTTCTGTTTTTTATAGCGAACTTGCAAAACTGCCGCCGTCATTCGATTTTGTGGGGTTTTTATGTTTAGTTTTGTGAACCATGCTTTGGTTAGGGAAAATGTTGAAAATATTTTATATTTTCCTGTTGGTTTTACTATGTGAGGCTCTAATCTCTGCCAATCAAATGTCGATTTGATGATTCTTGCAATACTCATCTTCTACACAAATAAATAGAATTGCAGTGTCTGTTTGTTATTTCAAAATAACAGCTTTTTACTGAATGCATATGGAAGTACATACGGTACTTATAACAAAAAAACATCTTTTAAAATTTTTGTCTGTCTTGATGTTTGTTCCGGCTAATCTCGGAAAAGGCTGGACTGATATTGATGGAACTAATACTAGCAGAGAGCTGATGTTATGAGGAGCAACTTAGTATACTTTTTAGAGAAAGAATTAGGGTTCCTTGCAAAAAAAAAATATAACCCTTGAAATTTTTAACAATATCCGATTCAAATAAGGAAAGAATAATATTTTTTATAATAATTTCACGCGGACGAATGTCGCCCTTTTAAACGTAGTTACTTCATGGTCATCATTATTACATATATACCTAATGTTAATGTTCCTTATTTCTTTTAAAATAATCTGTGGACAATAATGTGGGTTATGCGTTTTTTTTTACTATAATACCTAAACTAAATATTAATATTGTAACGTATTACTGTTTTTTGTCCCAAATAAATAAAATAAAAAATTCGTCTGCGTCGACACAAGTACACACTACTGAGAAAAGGCCCCAATGACTTCTAGTTTTTCCGATCCAGGGCTAATGTGGAACCATCGTCATAGGCTTTGTTCAGTTCTTCCCGCCATCTTCTACTAGGTCGGCCGCAAAGCTTTGCTTGCATTATTTTTCGGTGTATTAAAAAAAACAGTAACACGTCTTCTACATCTCTTATGCAGATTATTCCTCAAACTCTGATTAAAATGATTGCTGTACGCAATAAAATAAACGCACTCATTTCGGATGAACATGAACGCTGTAAAATTAACCCTGGTCTCCTCGCGATCGTTTCCGTGAGTCGGCTTGAACCGTGCGCCTCCAATTTATTCGCGCACACGGCAAACATACCAGTTTTCACTGATTGCGAATGTTTGACCACCGGTCGGTAGGGATAGGAGGAAAGATCAGGAAGGTGTGTTGAAAGAAAGGAAAATGTTTTCTCTATGCTTCTCGATAAAACGCTTAGTTTGAGCTTCTGGTCCTGTCTGTTATTATACCACTGGATCCGGCTCGAAGGACCAATTTTCGTAAAATGACTAACTTGCGCTTTTTTTTAGGTTCGAAGGACTCTTCGAACCGGATTAAGTGGAATAGCTGTAGTTTGAAGATCATGTATAAATAAAGAAATTTAGTTTGAAATTACCTCTGCACACATAAACGAACGTCACTTACCCACTAGTTAAACCTACCAGTATATTTAATTTCAATTCAACTGAAATCTTTTTGTCTCAATTAAGCATTAGATTAAATGAAGGTATGCACGAAACAAGATAGGTACTTATAATAAGAAACCAATACTGGAAAAGACATAGAGCTAAATTACAGTGAAGCAGTGTTACAGTGGAATAAAAATATGAAAAGACACATTGAAAACAGAGAAAAACATTTACACAGTATATTGAAGGGTCTGCAAATCTCTAGTGACCGTAAGCGGTGGAATATTTAGAAACAAAAAAAATGTTATAATAATACAACATCGTAAATAGTTTTCGTAAACTTGCAATGAGTTGAAATCCAGAAACATCAAATTAAAAATATTTCTACCTCCATAATCATCTTTTTTCCCATCCATACATACTAACGAACCGATTTCCAAACGACATATGCGAGGATTCATTAATGCACGGAAAAATGTCGAACAAGGATCGTTTGTACTTCAAACATGCGCCATTTTGTTTCTAAATCAATGGAGCACACATGCGATCGGTTATCGAATTAGCTAAAAGCTTAACTTTTTTATATGACATTTTTCTTTTTTATTTGTCTCGGAACTCGGAACTCTGGTTTTCGATTTAAATATGGAAAAGGGGATCCTGCCGTTTTGCCGAAAAGATTTTGCCAAATTTTCATTACCCAAACAAATTTTAGCAACCTTTTTTTATGCCAATGTAATATTTGGAATAATTTTAGTACGCACATTTTCATTTGGTCAAATGTTTACTTGGCAGATTATTACTAAGGATAATGTCATTAAGGCTTTTGGTCTTTAGTCAAATGATTTATTACAGCAAACAAAATTAAGACAGTAAACGTTTAGTCAAATGATTTGTTATGACAAAAAATATAAAGGCAAAAATTTTGGAATGAAGACATAACACAAATTGATTTAATATAACGTAATTGAAATTTAACAGATGCTGACAGAAACCCTAACCCTAGACGGTCGACGTCAGGGGCACCCCGAGGTTCGGTTAGTTAGGTTCCTGTAAACCTTGCAGACAGAAATAGGAGCCCCGCGCAGCGGGGATCCGTCGACCTGCTGACGGAAACGCTAACCCTAGACGGTCGACGTCAGGGGCACCCCGAGGTTCGGTTAGTTAGGTTCCTGTAAACCTTGCAGACAGAAATAGGAGCCCCGCGCAGCGGGGATCCGTCGACCTGCTGTCGGAAACGCTAACCCTAGACGGTCGACGTCAGGGGCACCCCGAGATTCGGTTAGTTAGGTTCCTGTAAACCTTGCAGACAGAAATAGGAGCCCCGCGCAGCGGGGATCCGTCGATCTGCTGACGGAAACGCTAACCCTAGACGGTCGACGTCAGGGGCACCCCGAGGATCGGTTAGTTAGGTGCCTGTAAACCCTGCAGACAGAAATAGGAGCCCCAACCGAATCCAAATAGGAGATTCCAGCTAGTTAATAGTGCTTTTGACTGAAATGGTAAGTTTAAAATTGACGACACCAAATATTTGGCTTATTTAATTTTGCGTAAAATATTTTATACCAACTGAAATATTTGACTAGATAAAAAATGGTAAAAGTACTAGTTGGTGAACAAGTTATTGTTCAAACGTTCACTTGCCAAACATAGGTTTTCGTAACAATTATTTGTAAAGAGATTTTTTGGTAAGTAATAATTTGGCAAATGAAATTATGCGAAAATTTGTTTGGGAAGTGATAATTTGGCAATTTCTTTTCGGTCAAACAAGGGAGACCCATGGAAAAGATAAGGTCTTGTTTTTTTTCGGTTTAAGCTAGTGGTCACTGACCAATCTTTAACCTGTCCAGCTCCCTACACCATTAACTTGGTGGGTTTTAAGTTACGAGGACTACTTATTTTGCCAGTTTATCACTTTCGAGATACATGCTCTAGCGAAACAAACGAAATATGTAAGTGCTTAAGGCAGCACTAACTCACGCGTAGGACACAAATGAAGTGTCGCAAACAAAACGCATGACGCGTCCCAAGTGCCATCACACGTGGCCATGCATGAGGCCACTCTGCAATATTAAAAATCGAAACAATTCCCAGAAAATCTTAATTCCCGAAATCCAACGAACACTCAAAAAGCTATTTTTATTAATCGAGAACTCAATACCGCGCAATGGATCCGTACTTAACGAAAGTATCATACATATTGATACGGCGGCCATTTTAAAATCACGAGCGAAAACACTCGCGTTACGTTCTTTTATTTGCGTAAATGACAGTAATAAAATATTCAGTGGATGAATAAACATGCACTGTATTGCAGGATAACCGTTGCGATGAAAATAATACTCGACCACGTTGTTTTCATAAACTTTAAGTATTACTTTTTGAAGATGTTGCAAAAGGTGATGATGGAGAAAAATGAAATGGATGGAGTGAAGTTTGAGTAGACGATTAAGTATCTGTAACTTAAGTTATATGAAAGTTACGAGTGGCCTTGATCAAAAATAAAGTTTTGATTAAAGAAGAATTAATTAAAGACCTAACATTAAACATTATTTTGTACGAAACCATTTCAAAGCAGCTGAAAAAAAATTAAATGTGAAAAGATAATATTACTAACGAGGACAAAAATTACAAACAAATAAAAAGCTTACAAAACCGACAATCCCTTTTGACACATCCGTAATGGAACGAAATAACAAAATGATTACTTACACGAGCGTACTGAACAAAAAAAGGAAGAATTTACGTCATAAATGAAAAATTCAAAAGATCATATGGCGGAGGCAGCCGAGGTATTATCTAACTTCACAAACAGCCCGTATTGGCAGTTTGAAACAGATAAGGGCGATAAAAAGCCTGCCGATGATCGACAGTGAGCCTCTACGATGAATGGACGAGCCACAAAGGAATATCGGAAAATTGGAATCAATTTCAAAAAGTTTTTTATCGTGTGGCAGTTCTAATTGCATTTATGATGTTGTGGTACTTCTAGGCTTTTCTTCCGAAGCTTTTAAAGTCCATTTTTTGTGACTTAAATGGTTTAAATTCAGTTTGATGAATCTTTATGAAGTTGTGGTACTTCTTGGTTTTATTCAGAAGCTTTTATTTACAAAACGTAAGTACGCAATCGACGAGGTTGTGAGAACCTAAAATTCAGTTTGATAAATTTTAAGTGCTTTTATTTGGTGCCTCTTTTCTTTATAACGTCACGGTCTGTTTTCGTTTGATGAATACACGAGCCATCAAAGCCATCATTATTGTCTATTTCAGGAACAATATAGAAGACACTCATTAACTTATTATTTCTTTTACCAAACGTCCTCGAGACGAACTCAAAAAATATTTTTTTCGAGATCAAGAACCTCAATACACAACAATAAGAATCAGTCCCTTCGACGACAATTCAATTAGTCAGCAATTGAGCGCTGGAGGGCTTACCAAGTCTTGAACGACGCGCAACTCTCGAGCTGACAAAATAGAACGAGTAATGAAGACGGATTACTCCGCAAAAACAAGTGAAGGGGAACGGATAGAAATAAAAATGGTGGCTGTGTTTGGAGAGCTTGAAGTATGGAAATGTTTGGAAAGGAAATAGGAAATGCATTAGTTTTTGTTTGAAGTGAATGCGGTCTTTAGGGTTCTTGTAAACTGTTTTGTGTGAACTCTTGATCCTGGTTTCGGAACGTGTTGCCTCCGATAAGAAAACAATAATGACACACATATTTAAAATACAAGATACGAGCTAGATTTCGTTCAACTAAAAAAAAAGCCACCTGGCCCTTTCCTAATTTTAACGCAGTTCTATATTCACTATTAGATGTAGTTCTATACATAAAAACTGTAACGTAGGTATCATTCAACTAGAACAACCGAACCACCTCAGAGTCCTTTTATTCTAAAACAAATCAGCTCGCAGCGGGACATTAATAGAAGTTCCCAAGACCTGCCTATTAAAGCCAAGGCATCCAGTAAAAAATACACGTCCCACGTTATAAAACGCGGTGGCACAACACCGTGAAATTGCCGGCGTTCCCGTGAGAGGGAGCCACCCGCGCCACGTCTTTTTCGACGCCAAGAGGTGTCCGACTAGCCTTTATTCATTTCACTTCCTCTCTTGAGAATTTGGAGTTTGTAGATGTGATTCGTTTTGTGTACGTGGGCCTTATGTTTTTGTTTTTCAAGCTGGATGCATGTCTGGGGTATAAAAGAAAAGAGGTTGTGTTTGTATGGTGCGTCGTGTCAGTTTTTGTTCCGCGCCAAGGATTTGCGGTAATGGATTTTGGCGGAGGATATAGTTGGCAACTTTGTATAGGATACTCATAAATAATTTCACTACAAGAACTCTGGTTTTCTTTTGTTAACTGTCAGTCTCAATACGAGTGAAAAGTGCAATTTTTAAGAAAAAAAAACGCGTTGACCTACTTATCATCAAAATTGTTCACTAATTGAGCTTTAAAAGCATAGCAAACAGACAGAAAGTCTTACCTGTCATTAATAACACTAGCATGGATTTAATTAAATCTACTTTATTACTTCACAAAGCTCACTGTGCAAAGAACAAAGAAATAAATATACAGGTATATTAACTTAGCTAACAAAAGAAACTCATTATGACAAAGCATAGGTATTTCACATAATCAAATAACACAATAATCCTGAAATAAAAAGAATATTCAACAAGTTATTTATGAAACTCGTAAATTAAAAGCTACATTCCTCGAAAGTAGTTGCAAATTATTAACTACCATTAGTTTTCTTTGTTCCATTAATTTTGCTCTGGAAGTACGAGCAGTTTTGCGTCTGAATATTTTTATAAAATTTTCTTAGCACTGGTAAGACGAGAACTTTGGAAAATAATCATTACTTTCTGTAGGTGGGATGGTTTCTAGTTACAAATTGGACAAGGGTGCTCAATTTGTAACTAGAGAGATGGGGATGAAAATGTGGAAAAAATTGGTACAATGAATTAATTAAGGCGCTGGGCAATGCTCTCACACTTCTGCTTCTGTGTTACATTTTAGGTGTAGCTACAGTACTGCCAACGTATTTGAAAATACAGTAACATAAATTACTATAATTGTATTGTATAACGGGCTGGTGTCCGCAACTTCAAGTCCAATACGCGTATTTTGCCTAGAGGTGGGAAAATCGATCATTCGATCCACCCCGATGACGAATGGAATGACGATCTCGTGGCGGATACTTGGCTTACCGAAGTACTTTGCCCTGGATAAGGCAACCTCTGGGTAGTTTAGAAGCACGTGGGCAGCTGTCTCGTCTTCCTCCATGCCGGCTCTGCACAGCGGGCTGTCTATGGCTCCTATGAAAAATGAGTGACTAAAATTACTAAATGGAAACTTGAACTTACTAACACAAGTCTGAATCGTCTTGACCAAGCGTGGTGATCAATGCTAGTGTCTTCTACGTATGAGCAGAGGCCTTGGCTCAATAGTGGGGCAGTTATGGGCTGGTATTGTTAAATTAGTGATACATTGAAGTACTTGTTTATCAAATCAAATCAGATAACAATATTTTTTGGCGACAAAAATATGAAGTGTTAGTAGATACTTACATCATTTTGAACCCCCCCCCCCCTGCATAGAAATTTTTCATCGGTTATTAATTCATTCTATGTGGGGGAATGATGTACTGAATACGTGGTACTCAACCGTTTTCGCGTCGGTGTCCCTTAAACCCCGTATTATGTATTAGCCTGACGTACACTGCCTTACTTTAGTTACTGGTCTGCAAAATAAATTCATAACCATCTCTCAAACATTCCATAGAATACAACATACGTACACCGAACTACGAGTACAATGACACAATTGTCAGTTTAGTTCGCGATACTGAAATATGAAGCCATTGCAGGTAAATGTGATTCTAAACGAGCGATTGTTCGGCGACTGTCGGTCGACTGACTGGAGCAACTATACATATAATAAAAATATGTCATGTCTATTGTGCCTGTGGGCTTAACACGAACGTGCTGCGTAAATGTAACGTAAGTAGATTCGAATGATTTTACGTTACATTGACTGCGCACATAATCTTACTCTCACTTTCAAAGAGTTTATTGATATTGTTACATAATTATACATGATGTTAGTGATTAAACTTGTTAAACTGAAATATTGTACGTTACATTTATGTCGCGCTTTTGTGCAAAGGCGTCTGTCGTATTTCATGTGAGATTGTTATTTCATGGGCTGCTGCGCTGAGTGTCGCGGGTTCTATCCCCGCACGGAACATATATTTGTATGGCCTACAAGTAGTTGTTCCGGATCTGGCCGTTTGTGTATGTGAGTTTAAATGTTTGTAAACGCACCCACGATACAGGAGAGACTCCTAGTGTGAGGCAACACTTTTATTTTTTAAACGCAAAAAAATGCAATGTGGCTGTAGTGTCATAATTGCTGGACTTCCTAAAGTGATCTTCTTCAACAACTATTTTTCCTAGTAAGCAAGAATTGCCCAAAATTTTACTATGTCCTGTTTTTGTATCTATATCCACAGCTGTACAATACTGGTATTCAGCTGCATCCGGTTAGATTGGAAGCTGACCCCAAAATAGTTGGGAAAAGGCTAGGCAGATGATGATGATCCACAGCTGTACAAGGGTCCCATAACTTCCAGCTGTTTCGATCTACGGTTGATGTGGGCTCGGTCGTTTGTTATGTCCAGCTCGTCCCGCCATCTTCATCAAAATTCCATAGCTCTCACTTTTGTTCCAGAGGTACACCCCACAATTTAGTCGCCCGTGTATGACCACCATAACTAAAGTACTTCAGAATGTGCTGGATATTTGCACTGACACGAGTCCTTCTTTGAACTAGAACTAACTGAAGTTGGCTATGTGTTTTATTTGATACTTTGCCGGGAACGTGAGCACACAATAGGTAGCAGTAACTAGTTCCGTTGGCTTTTCACAGAAGTGAGCAAGAAAGAGTACGGTACATCTATATAAAATACATAAAATAAAATTACATCATCCCTGTTATCTCCGTAAGGTTAGGCAGAGGTTAATAAAAATAATAAGGTTTTATTTCCAAGTATGTAAAACCGGCCAAGTGCAAGTTGGACTCGCACTGAGGGTTCTGTATAAACTTGCAGCTATTTTGTTATTGAACTAAATATTTACGGTTTGAATTAAAATTAATTTGATTTTTCCTTTACATGTGCTGTAAGACATTGCTTCATGATTCTAGGTCAACGGGAAATTTTGATTCCCTTGAGAGTGTCGAAATATACGTTTGTTGCGGCTTAAAACGGTATTTTTTGTTACTTTAACTTAGAAGTTTGATTTTTTCACAGCTTCAAGGGACTGTAGACCTGAGTAGACCTATATGGTAATTTCAACTCGATACCTCGACGCGTTCCCGGGATAAAGGGTCTTGACAGACAGACGGACAACAAATTGATGCTATACGGATTCCGTTTTTCCTTTTGAAGTACGGAACCCTAAAAACCACTGAATTTAAACCTCTGGCTCCCAAAATAAAATTAAACTTTTCTATGGGTGTCAGGGCTCTCTCTTTCAATATTTACGATGATAATATAAACAAGTTCAGAGTGATCATTATAGTGATAAGTGTCAGAGCCGTGTGTGTGCCGGAGCAAGCAGTGTGGAAGTACCTTTATTCACCCACATATCGCTGCTTATGTCTAAGTTCGAGTCGACTGCCATCAACAGGACACAAAGTCTATGCAATAATTGTCTTACTGGAATTATGAATGAGTCAAGGAGACCTAAAAAGGCCACTTTCAGTAATTCCTCTAAAAGTAATTCATTTTCCGAATTCCCAGCAGATCATTAGCAATTCTTCTAATTTTCGTAAAATGGTGCCACATATTAGCTGAATCATACTCAATTCATTTCATATCAGAATCATATTTGTTGTAAATGTTGGCACGTGAAAAAAAAGACCGGATTTTTACCGGTTATTTTTTCATTTCAGATTTCATTAATCAAATTAGTTTTATAATTATTTGTATACTTCTATGTTTTAAACGTTATTTCATTATATTAAACATATAACTGCTAAAAATACCACAAATAAACCCTGAAAAAGGTAATTAGAAATAAAAAATCACTTTTTCACAAAAGGAGTTTTTACTTCTCCCTTGTATAATGTCAACGTGACATTGACGGTTGGGCCGTCAATATTATGAAAATTTTTGAATTTTTTGAAAGTATTAGAGATTAGCATGTTGTTACGTAGGTATTATGTTATCGTGACAGCTGATAACTAGATTATGTCAAGATGATTGACAACAGTATCCTCGTTGAAACATTAATATCAGCACTCTGCTGTTTGATAAGTAAGAGTACCACTTATTGAGTTTAACCAGCGTTAAACGTTAAATAAAAGTTACATACCTACTTGGGTATGTAACTTTTATTTTATTTAAACCACTCCATGGTACTAAAGTGATGTATTATTGCTATTTTTTTTATTATTGAAATAAACTGCAAGATTCAGTCCCTTTGAAATATTTTTTTCTGATATCTCCACATCTTTATGGAAACACTAACACCAGTTTTAAACGCCCCGTAGCTCTATAACCTGATTTATAAAATCACACAAAAACTTTTAATCTCGAGAGTTCTGTTTCTGAAGCACCTAATTTAAAAACAAGCAACATTATTCTTATCTGAGAGCGTAACTCCAAAACACCTTTATCAAGAATCACCGACGCCACCTAAATTCCAACGAGCCACTCCATCAGCGAAATTAATTTCACAAAAACAATTTAAGTGTCCGCAATAAATTATTTAGCTCCGAGCTAAGTAATAATGTAACGTGAGTACCGCCTTTATAAACAAAACCTCGTAAGCCCAGTAGAAATGTTTATTCTAGCTTCGCAAATGCATCTCGTAATTTAAAATACTTGATTATTCTAAATCCACGGGACAGGACACCTACTCGCAGTAACAGCTTCACAATGCAATGCAAATTGCTAGAATAATACTTAAATTGAAATATTGCCCGAACATATACAAATAATTATCAACTTTATCACAATGAGCTAAGGATTGTAATGAAGTATGAGTGTACAAATGAAAATGTTACCGTCATATCATTTGATGAGTGGGGAATGAGTGTCCTGAATAAATTTGCAAGTGGTTTACACGATATGGAAAGGTATGCTTTTAATGGCGCTTCCTTGTTTTAAATTAGCAGCTCGGACACAAATCTGTAATGGAGGCTCGCTCTCTTTGAGGACGAATTTCTAATGAGTTTTTGTTTAACTTTAAGAGTGCTCCTTAATATATGCAGCATGTCCTAATTTACACTTGTGCAACAAAAATAGTGGTCCTTCGAAGTCGTTATCTCTAAAATATGTACAGACGCCAGCACATACACAGCACAGCTACAACAATCTGTCAAATTTCTTTAATAGATTTTCAACTTTATCTCTAAAGCATTAGATTCAAGGTTGGTTGGGAAATCTGACAGTTTCGGGTAGGTTTACCTGCTGGCGTATGTACAAAAACTTCCAAATACCGGTGTGCTGTTATTCGTAGCTGCATAGCAGAACAAGATAGTCAATAAAATAACAGGACACAAAACTATATTTCGCTGACGTCTACAATTTTTAAAGCAGAAATGAAATCGATGGTGAAACTGAAACTTTGAACGCCACAAAATTGACTAATAACCGTCAAATGTGGTCTTTAAATGGCGAGAAATCATTATGTAGGTAATAATGATTTCCCGCCATTTAAAGACCACATTTACACAAGGTAATAGTATTGTGGCGGCACCTAAAACGCTGCTTATGAACTACATATCATACCTCTGAGGGTACGAAAATCCTGCATTTGCGCAAGTAGAATAATGCATGAGACAGGCCAACGAATTCTATGCAAAAGCGCTTATTTTGAAAACTTCTAAGGATCTTAAACCGGAGCGAAAGAGCTGCTCATATTTATCTAACCTACAGGCAATATCGTCCAGAATTAAGTCCATTTTTCCTTCAACAAACGCATTACAATAGGTGTTCAAGTGGCACAAAGCTGTCTTCGAGCCGGATCGATAGTCAGTAAAGATAAATTATAAAAAATATTGTCAACTTTTAAAAAAAAGCGCCTACTGTGCAACTTATAAACCACGCCTCATTTCAGTCGTCACACTAACGCAAAAAGCGCAAAGCGCGTTTTGTGCGCAAATATAACCCACCAGAGACAAATCTCATCTGATTGCCGGATCCTCCCATTTCTATGGCGAGTGCACCCTGGTCCCTGTTCCTTATACCGTTACAGTAAAAAAAATATAATTCATACTTAATAAAAACCTATAACGAAATATACCCGCTGAAAACCATGATAACGACACCCATGATGATAATAGATCAACAATCGATCCAAAAAAAACTTTATTTTAATAGCAAAAGTTGATTTTAAAAGGGAGTCGAGGTGGCATCACACCATGACAGCGTCATGCCATTTCCCGTCATGGCATACATCGGTTTTACTGCCAATAAGGCGCGCCTATAGATGTTTCACATCAAAATAATCAAGCTAACGCGTATATTTGAAACCACTTATATATATATCTCAAAACTCCGTTCAAAACCAGAGTATAACTATGAGTAGCTGTGTCGTACAGCTACTCATATTTATCAATCCAATATCGTCCAGAAGGCAGTACATTTTTCCGTCCAACCGAAGCGCATTACAGCAGTTAGCTCGGTTGGTTCAAAGCTGTCTTCGAACCGGGTCGATAGTCTGTTAAGCCAATTAATGCATTACGGGCAGCACACTAACGAACGGCTGCGGTTACAAGTAACAGTGCGGATCATTCATGAAAAGGAGCTTTTGTCAACATGTTTGTTCGGTTTTTTAGTTGGTTGTGTTTATGAACATGTTTTTTGCATTCGTCAAACAAAGCAGTGTTTCACGCTACTCAGAATCACATTATGAGCGAATTTCACTAATGAATCTCATTTAGCTGTCAGTTCCTGAACCCAGTTCAATATGCTGAACGCGTTCAATATGCTAAACACGTTCACTATGCTGAACGCGTTCAGCATACTTACATATTCAATTTGTTTTTAATTTTAACTAACAACATACATATTCAATTTGTTTTTAATTTAGACATTGTACCAACAATTAATATTAAGGACCACCTTTTTCACCCTTCAACAGAAAATCCTAATCCGAATGGTTTATACAGATCACAAAACAAAAACGTCGATCAATGTTCATAGGTCTGCCACAATGAACTTAAAAGTTTACGCTTCTAAATCCATTTCACGAATAAACACGAGACCTCACAGTTGAACCGAAAAGGCTTAGCAATATAAATCTTCAATGAAAGCTACAATACTGTGTTTACATCATACCAAGCGGAAAATTTACAACGAAATGTAATTACTGTAATCTTTTCTAAAGTGGAGTTTTGTACGGAACGCGTATGTTGAAATTGTACTCCAAGCGCGTAACTGAAACTTGGAAGAAATATATTTTTTTTATGTTTTGCGAGTAGAATGCATCACATAAAATAATGCTGCAACTCCAGCCAATGACGTCGCGTCACGCTTCCTATGCGCTGAAATGTAAAAAGTTTTTTTTTATCATGAATTTCATTGCTATTAACAATGTTTCTTAAAAGATAGGTTTAGTTCTAACTTGGGGACCGTTATAGATGTTGTGATATTAAGAAATCCTGTGTATACTAACGGGAACTAATTTTTTGAAGTGTTATTTAAACATTCGAGAGATTATTATGATCAGTTGAAAAAAATAATGGGCAGTTACTTTTTTATAGGCGGTTGGTAAAGTTGTGAGACAGTAAAACATAGACAATAAAAAAACAATTGGCCGGTTATTTCATCTTACAATGTCAGTACTAAGAATACGTAAGCAGACTAATAACCAAATGGCCAGGAAAAATGATGGAATGAGCAGTTAGATAAATAGTTCGGCAGTTCATAGGGTGCATGGGTGCTCACCCGGGGCACCCCGTGTTAGGTTACTGTAAACCCTGCAGACAGAAACAGGAGCCCCGCGCTGAACGCTGACTACGCTTTTTAGGCGAATAACTGCCCACTCGTAACTGCCCATTTGGTTATGTTACTGCTCATTATAATTATTAAATGATCCCTTTTATTATTTTTTACGACTCCATATTTGTTTACTTTACTGCTAATTTTTAACAGCCGAACTTGTTAATAAATATGCATTTTTTAATTTTTAACTTACCAAAATTACTATATGTATACCACTGCCGCTTTAAATCAGTGCCTATATTAACCAATCAAGAAAACGTGAGCATTTCCAATACATTTTTCAGCATTCATAACCCATTAATTTAGGGTGGATCGAATAAATTTCCCACCCGTACGCCAAATACGGAGTTGCGGACACCAGCCCGTTATACAAAACAACCCTAACTTATTTCAGCTCAATATGTCTAGGCTTGCAGTAATAACGGCATTTTCAAAATACGCGACCAGTATACCTACCTTTTGCGCGCCAGGGTCCCGTTTAAGCAAGGATTATGACATAGGTGCTATAATACCCAAGAGTAGCGGAGGTTTGACAAATCCTGAATTCTGTTCGCCCTTTGTACCTGTTTGTTAACGAGATTTAAATGCTAATTAAAATTATATTATTTTGCTGCCTTTTAATCACGTACGTGGGTCATGAGTCGAGTTTAATGTTGGATGGCCTCGTGTAGGTAATAGAAAAAAGATTTTCAGACAGGCTCATCAGCATGATGGCGCAAAAAAAATTAGTCTGTCACTAAGAGATTGAATTTACCTACTGTGTTTACTTGTTCATAAAATTCTCAGCATTATTTTATAATAGTAACTTGCACCTACGTTGATGTGCCTCCTTACCTTAGGTAGTCTGCCAAATGAAATTCATATCAACTTATTTCAATCGACCTTGTACGTCAATCCTAACCAGACAATGCTTCCATATTCATACCAGAATTCCAGCACGATAACCCAAATCTGAGCCACACTAAATTCCACCGTATTATAAAGTCAGTAATAAAGATAATATTCGTCTGCTCCTAATGAGCAAAGAGCATGCAACGCTCGACGCTCGTTCAACTTCGAAGTTACGAAAGCAGATACTAAACTTTAATTGTTAGAGATGTTACTCGTTATTTGAACGCAACCTGAAAATTATTTGTTCTAATTTTAAGAGTTGCAATTTCGAATAAACAAAGTATTGACTGGAAACTTTTCTTTGAAAAAAGGCCTCTAAAGGCATGCTCCTCTTTGCTGAGATTAAAAAACAACAATCACTGCCGACTGTAGAAAAACCACGTTTGACTTAGTTTATAATTATCTGTGGAAATAAAACACTAACACATCATCATCATCATTCTGAAACTAATACTAGTGCGAAAAGAAACAGTTTTTGAGAGGAAGTGTATTGAAGATTTACCAGTTAGAAAGTTCCAATTCTGAGCAAAGCTCTCCCAATACACCACCAAGTTGACCTATTAAAACACAATGACAAAAGGCACAAGTGACTAAAGACGTCCAGAACCTCATTAAACACTGCATAATACATAAAAACAATTCCACTGCTCGTTCAAGACAAGAAGATGTTATCTACAGTTCTCCAGTAGTCAGAATGAAAGCGTGTCGAGCGACTGGCGAGCAAAGAGTGTGTGTTGTGCTTCCAATATCCGTGTGTCATGCCACGCTGGGACGTCGCGTCGCTGTACTAGGCATCTGGAATAGTTGTTGATGCTGCCGCGGTTAAGAATAAAATATACATAGAAACATTTACTTAAATAATTATGTAATGTACAATAAGTCGTTTTGAAGCAACCCATTCGCATGAAGATTTTACTTAGGTACTTGTACTAAATAGTCTTATCGGTCTTCAATTAGTTTTCACGACATATCAAAAAGTATCTTCTAAAGATGGTAGAAAATTTGATCATAACCGGCTTGGTAAGATACTCGTATGTGTTTTTAATTCAAGCGATGAAACAATACGATGCCATATTCTTAAGACAGCTGAACTATGTGATTCTTAGGAGATAATATTAAGACGTGGGTGAACAGAGTGTTTTTCTAAAGTTTCCTTTTCCCAATTCCAGAATAACACCGAAGAAAACAAACAGAACTTGCTCAACAAAACTTTCTGTAATAAAGCTATTTAAAACCTGATTACCATACGTGATCTGGAACAAGAACTCTCAAATAAAGTTCTGGAAAGCAGTTAAGTTAATTCGAACATTTCGAACTCATTAATATTATTATTCCGAGTGGCAACCCTAAGACGGGCCGGAAGAGATCGGCGTCAAACGTCGCGACCATTCGACATGGCTCTGTTACACAGTGGCGTGCAGTGGTTCTCCACGGAAGGTAGGCCACGCATACGGATACCCAAAAAAAAAACTTCGCGCAACATCACAACGTCGCTCTACTTATGATGATGACCCTAAAGTAGTCACATTTATTGATTTATAATATTTAAAAAAAAAAAATTGAAAAGAAAGCCTGTAAAAACAACAGTATGGTGGGGGTGTAGGCTATCCAGTGAAAGAAACAATAGTTTTATAGCACAAACGAAATCAGTTTATTATGAACACACAACTTGTAGAAGCTAAGGATGTAAGTACATTCACGAGATTATTGCCGAAAACGCGTGTTATAAAAGTTATAAATACAAGAACTCACCACATTATTCAAGGTTCAAATCACGATTTTCTGAAGATTCGAACTCAGTCACAGTCACTCAAACTCGTCTCGTATCTTTATAAATAACTTAAAATCATCAAAATCAAATCAAGTTGAATCTTAACATTAAACGATAATGCGAAAACTTACTACTTTGAACTTCTAACAAACACACATTATCAGCGCAAACTTCACAACAGAACACCATTTTTAAGTAGATAAACAAACAATAAACAACAAATTACTTTTAATTGAGTACGTTAAAAAAAGCAAAACATTCAAGATCGCGGATACACAAATATGGCTTCTTAAGAAACCAAATAATAATTGCATCATTTTGCCGGATTGCCACAGTTATTTTCCTAACTTCCCAAAAATCAAAGCGAAATTTCACAAAATTTTGGGAAAAAATAAAATTCATGTGTATTTTTTACTATTTTAATAGGGCTTTTGCTATTCCTTATAATTTATATTTTTTTGGAAGGTTTATATTCGACAATACCACCCTGTTTTTTTAAAGTAGCAAGTCATTATGGAAACGATCGTTTCAGTGTGTAGTCTGTTTCTCGAATACCCCGCGATCCGGGGAAATCTCCACAAATTGGTAACCCTGCACTGCATTTCATTCATCTTGACTGGCACTTCTGATTGGCTGGCCTTCAAGGCCAGCCAATCAGAACTGCGCTGGCGGTCTCCTTACGGCGGAGTTCCCGCCCATAATCTATACATGTGTGCCGTTCATACACACGAAAATATGCACCAGAGTGCGTAAATTCATCAATGAGTCGATGAGAAATGAAGGCAGTTCGTTTGGTGGCCTAAGGAGTAGTAGCGTGTGCCCGTGTGACGTCACACGGGCGCGCCAAGTTGCTATAAGTGTTATAACAGGAGTTTTAACTTTCTTTTTATATTTTGTATTTTTTATTAAGTACATGATTGTTGATTTGTTGTAATAAATGAATTTGGCTAAGGTAGGCTATGCCTATTTGCCTGTATGGACGGCACGCCCCTGCTGTTACACGACTCACGAGTTTGTTTGAAAGTAGTTTCTGTACGGTCGACAACGTAACGTGTAGTTCAGCGTCATCATAGACGTTGACATGGTAGTTAGCTTGTGACAATGCTATATAATAAAATTGAAGTGTCTGTTTGTAATACCAAAATAACAGCTTTTGCCAAATGCTTATGAAAGTGTATACTTACGGTACTTAAAAAAAAAAAAAAACATTTTTTTTTTTCAATTTTTGTCGGTCTGTCTGTTTGTTCCGGCTAACTCTTTACTGGCAGATACTCGTAGACGATGTTATAAAGTCTTACATAGGCTACTTTTATTTTAGAAAAAATTTTGGGTTCCGCGCAAAAAAAGTAAAACCCTTGAAATTGGTAACAAAATTCGATTAAAAAAGGGAACAGGGAAATAATTTTTTTTATAATAATAGGGAATATGCATAAAATTTAAATTTGTCTCAAATATTTTTTTCTAGATTCTTTATTGTTTTTACATTATACTTAAAAGGTATTTTTTTTATTTAGTTATTATTTAAACCCAGAAAATATTATATAAAAAATGAAAAATAAGGGAGGTAAATTCAAACTTACAAAACGCGTCACCATTGGTCGAAACGAAATGTGACGTCATTGGTCATGTCATTGGATGTATCGGCGTTGATATTCATACTGTGTTAGTAGTGTTTGTGAGAAAAATTGTTTAAAACTGAATTTCTGTGTGATTACTTGTGAATATTATATTATATTTGTAGTCAATCTAGGACGATGACAGAAACTGGGTTTGTCAAAGCACAATCGGATAATCTACCGAAAATAGATGCATTTATGATGTCAACATATCTGAATTTCTATTCATTAATTATTTTTAATTTAATGAACAACTTGGTGCATAATCAGCGGATGTAACAGAAGAATAAAATGATATTTTATGTACTATCAGCCAGGTTATCAGCGAACAATTTTCTTTTTAAAACAGATACTTAGTATTATTGGTGAAGTTCTTTTCAGTAGGTACATTGACACCTTTACTTCTGTACTTCAGTTTAATATTGACTTGCATAGCTTTGTCGTTTGTGTTGCATAGCTTTTAGATTATATTTTCCTCCTTTCTGTTTCACTATGTTATATTCAATATAATAATTAACTGTATCTTCCCTAACAAACATCAAAATTTCGTAAAACCACAATAGGAATGAGCAAGCTCTATGTAGATTTTTTTTATGAACTTTTGTAAACTAGTTTAGGTTAGTTTTAGACGGAATTTTCTACTGCTTAATAGCTAATTCACACTAAGCTGTACATAAATATATCATACTTCCGTTAAAATGATCTTCACAACAAAATACAACCGATAATGGAGATACATTATACTTTCTCATCATCTTACACCATTGTTTTCGTTGTTTCACAACGCGTGGTATACGAAAAAACAGTTTATCGGGTGTACTATTAATAATGTGTTTGCACTTCGGTACCATACAATACTAATAAGAAGGTTTTTTAACTTCTTCCATGATTTGTATAGCAATTAAAACTACAAAATAAGTATGAAGTAACTGAAACGCTATAGTAAACAAACACGGGACACAACCAATGACGTCATCAAAAGCGCGCGCAAAATGGTGGCGTTTGAACGGCTCAAATTTATTCAAAGTTTTAAATTTGACTTTGAAAAATTATTTGACTATTTTCAAGCCTATTTATATTTTTTTCTATGTTATAAAGATGTTAACGATTAATTTAAGAAATAAAAAAAAATCATGCATATTCCCTATTTCACATGAACAAAGGTCGCGGGCAAGAGCTAGTTATCAAATACGACGATGACTTGCTATGTGTAAATTAAATTACATGTTTGACAATTTTATGGAGCACAGAACTACTAACACAGTTCAAAACTAAAATTAAACAAACATACATACACAAAGTAAGTCAAGTTAGTACTAGACTTGCCAATGGGTATCTGGGTTGTGGGGGTCATATAGGTAGATCAAATCCAGATAAAATCCTGGAATTGAGCTGCATCCGTACAGACTGAAAGCCGCCCCTTACAAGACTGGAAAAAGCCTAGTCAGATAATGAATAATATAGCCTAATGGACGTTTTTAAATCAGTCCGGAAACGTCCCAATACGTCCATTCGCAAATGTAACTCGACGTTAACATTGTATCTACAACACAATGCAGTTAATATTAATTGCCAGTTACCTGACGTGCGATGGCGCCACAATGCATACATATTCGATGCCCATACATTGCCCGCAGTAGGTTAGTGAACGATATAAAATTCTGATTGGATCACAGATTAAATTACCCACAGAATTTAAAAATAAACTTTATGCCAAATAATAATTACTATTTTTTATGTGCATGTTGCAAAATGAAAATAGGGTGGACACATAATTGTATTTTGGAAATTCGGATAACAGGTTGGTTAAAACATAAATCTAGGTTAAATATAAACGAGAAAAATGGGAAAATTCGAACATATTAGATATTTCTAAACATACCTACGTAAAAAATGACATACTTACACTGGCCATACCTACTAGAAATGCTGTATTTGCAATCAGATAAAAACTACTCATAACTGAAATAAAACTCTATCAACATACATGTATTCGTTCTTATAGCTAATCTAAGTATGCAAACTGAGTGCAGCCTCAATATTTTTTCTTTCATAACGAATTGACGTCAATGTAATCATGCATTCGGTACTTTTCAATCCACAAAACTCCACTAAATAGATCAAAATCAGCGAAAACATTACCCCACTAAAGTCTAATACAACCAGATATTCGAAAGATATAATCTAAAGATGGTAACCACGACCCTTCACACTTAAGTTAACTAAACGCTTTGCATAAAACCATTTTATTCAGCTGCTGGCATTTTCCCATCATTAATGTTTTTTACCAAGGCGAAGCGCTAATAGCGTCAATGGCATTCGGAGAGTAAGTGCCAGGAAGGGGAACCTCAAGAAAAAAGGGAAGCAAAAAGGTGAGGGATCTCGATGTGGTAGGGGAGTTATTGTAAGGGATGAAGGGATTCTGCTAATCTACAAATGTGGGACACACAAGGGGTGTTATTAACAGACACTTATTTGTTATTCAGGGTGAATAATACAGGCTGGTGCTTTAGAAATAGGCGGTGAGTATTCCATGCATTACTAGATTCAATTACTTTAATATCCAGTAATTACAAACTATATAAAGGTCATCGTCTTTCTCATCTTCCCAATAATGGTTTTGTTCCAATCTAAGATTCTAAGCTGATGAAGCTTGTACCTACTAGCATTTTTCAAGAAGCAACGGCCTGCCTGCCCTGGTAAACGATTAAAATTATATATATGTGTAGCTACGTAAAGCGACCATCACCTGTATAATGTATTCCCGACCGTATGTTCCGTACCAGAGGCTCTAGTTACAAATTAAAAAAGTCCGTCGGCGAAGCATTACTACAAGAAACTATAATTGTACTAGCAACCCAAATAGAAAATAAGATCTCAAATTAAGGAAAGCAACAAACATTACCACCTAACAAAATTTTCACGTAATCGCATTAACAATTTGGGTCTGAAACAACAGCTTCGTAATAACAGTTTGATATTGTAACATTTCGAGTCGGTGTTGCCAACCTATAAACATTACTTTTGCTGCAATACCGTTGAGATCTCAAGTCGATAAGGTGTAGCGTTAAAAGCGCAATAGCACGAACTATGGCCTTCGTGAGCAATATTAACCGGTGTTATAATTGTTGTAAGGAACGAATCGCGTTTTAAAGATTTTTATTTCGTGGAATTTTTATTTTTCATAGCTCGTTGCTTATCTAGGTGTTGTTTTGATCGACATCGAAAAGGAGGTTCTTATAGTGGTGTGATAATAAGACTTTATGCAACCGCTGTGTTCTATTTCGAAATGGCAAACTTTCAAGACCTCATTATCGAGCACTAGTTTTTGGGTTAAATTCGTCCACCAAAATAAAATTATGTGCTGTATCTATTATCAGCCACCAATATAAAAATACAACTTATTATGGCAAAAGAAAACAAACTTAGGGGAAAAGTATCCCCAGGGCTGCGGGACTGTTCGAAAGAGATACCGCGGCCCTGGAACATAAAGGGCCAATGAAGGAACATGGGTGGTTTTTAGTCAGTAAGAATCTGACACTCCCTTCCGCTCCGCCCAGGGCGGGGGGGGGGGTCATTTGATGATTTCCCACCCTCCAAAAAAAAATAAAAAAAAAGGGGAAAAGTATCTAAGTTCAACAAAGCAATCTGATATTCAATTAGTAAACCTGTTAAAACCAATACAGTTTGTCTTGACATTCAACACTACGACCGGTAGGTACAGCTAAGCTACAAAATTAATGCTACGATGCTTCGCTACGCTAATCGGATGCCGTTAGGTATACCACACCGATAATGCTTTCTACAGAATGCTTAAAGAGCACAAAGTTTGCTTCCCGGTAGGCGCCGGTCTATCCATCTGGTTTTTAAAATTATTTCGATATAACTCGGAGAGATTACACATTACAAAACTATTCAATGTTATGCATATTATTATTATTAGTCCTGCACCCAAGTCTGGATTTTTTTTCGCGAAATTACCATAACATTAGTAAAAGTCATGGATATTCGATATTTATCACCTATGATACAAGGAGAGATTGCACATTAAAATAACAAGGTAGGTATTTTATGTTATGCAAAATATTGAGTAGCCCTGCATCCAAGTCTGGATCTTTTTTCGCGCTATTTTTTAACATTAAATATTTTGCAAAATATTAATAAAAGGGCTCGGCTTTTATATAACGGATCCAAAGCAGGCTCTTAAATTTTATTTTCTTGTGCTAATTACTTATTATCTTTAACAATCTCACGAAGTTTCAAACTTAGGAAACACTTTCTGAAATAAAAATTATCAAACTTTGCTAAATTAACCTTATCTATTGTACTATTTTATTGCGTTTGACGTAATTTCGACAGCAAGTGCTGCTACTTTATGGAGTTTTGGTAATGCGTTTTGATTTTACAAAATAGTAAGCACTTTTTTTTTAAATTCATATCAGTTTTGATATTCTATTAAGGTTGAACAATTTTATAGTGATTTGAACTTTTTTGGGTGAATAACTACTGTGACTAGTGCTTTAGGCATTAGATAGCGCAACAGAACGCGTAGAAACAGCAGCAGGCGTCGGGCGATGTCGTCACGCGGTGGTGCTGGCATCAGTGAACGTATGCTGTACCAACGTCGTGCGATCGACCAATAGGAATACGGAATCAACGCGCCACCTCTGCGTACCAAACGGTAGACCTCGATGTGGTGCGATGTTGAATTGCGAGGTGTGGAGTTTTAGCCGCGGGTCTCTTTGGGAGTTCTTTTTGAAATCTCGACTTATCAAGTGCCTAAGTAAATATAGTAGTGCAGGATATTCTGATATTATTATAAAGCTAAGTATTTGTACCTTTATTGGATTGTTGAAATCATTGGTTATATTGTTGCTTTGGGTTATTCACCAACTCGACACAAGAGACCGGACACACGTGTGTCCAGTTGGTGAAACTCAAAATTAGTATTACTTATTATTTCGTCATCTGGACACGCCAAGATTTTTATTCGTGTCCACATAGTGAAACTTAAATTAAATAACTTTTATGTTTTCGCCAACTGGACACATGTTCGCATTTTACCCGAATTCAAGATAAAGTACAGTCAAGCACATAAATGTTTTGTGTCACAATCATCATCGGCATCATTGTAATAAAAGTACCTACAGGTAATCAAAAAAAGTAACATTAGCTAAGTATACTTTTCTTCACATTAATGAATCATCATAATATTATTTAATTGTTACATATTTGTTTTATTTCAAAATTTGTCTGAAATAGAAGCTAATAAGGTTTTTCAAGTAAAAAAGTGAGGCAGCTTTTTCATAAAATCGAGGCGATTATTAACCTGACTGTACCATTTTTTGCAAATAAACTGGGTGTGTCCAGTTGGCGAAAACATAAAAGTGATTTAATTTAAGTTTCGCTATGTGGACACGTGTAAAAATTTTGGCGTGTCCAGATGATGAAATAATAATTGTACTAATTCTGATTTTCACCAACTGGACACACGTGTGTCCAGTATCTTGTGTCGAGTTGGTGAATAACCCTTCCTTCAATCACGTAAAATTATATCGTTCCATGTGATTCCAAATGCTATCATACCCTATATATTATTCTTGCTTGTATGTAGATACTATATGCTTGAAGAAAGTAAATAAATACCTAATCCGTGTTGGTCACGGAGAAAGAATCTGCGCACGCAAGTTCGTCCCGTGGGTGGCGTAGCTACGAGGTGACTAAGGGAGCTAAAGACCCAGTACAAATCATAAAGCAAGGACTCTGGGTCACCTGCACGTTGGCGGGTAAAGCACCAGTAATCGCATTCCCAAGGAGGGTTAGTGTCTGGCAGGCGGACGACTGTAAAATTCAAGCCAAAACCTTCTGCAACATGAGAGAAAATGAAATGATGTGCGATAGGACTAGGGCGTACCCCGCAGGCGACGCGCAGGGGCAGCACCCGGCTCCTGCGGGAAGTGGACAAGGGTTGTTGCACCACCCCGGGCGGGTGCGTTTTAAGAAGCAAGCTCAGGAAGTGAGATTGAGGGATCTTTGTTGGAATGTCGGGACGATGACTGGAAGAGCCAGAGAGTTAGCGGATGTATTGAAAAGAAGACGAATAAATGTGGCGTGTTTATAAGAAACGAAATGGAAGGATACAAAAGCGAGGGAAATTGGTGATGGATACAAGTTTTTCTACTGTGGAAGTGACGGGAAAAGGAATGGCGTGGGAATAGTTTTAGATATTAATTTAAAAGAAAGCGTGATGGATGTAAAAAGGGTTTATGATAGATTGATAGTTTTAAAGGTTATGTTCGAAAATGTAATGCTGCACGTAGTTAGTGTGTATGCACCGCAAGTGGGATGTGATGAAAGAGAAGTTTTGGGAGGATTTTGACACCGTTTTGATGAACATCCCGGTGCATGAAGAATTGATAGTTGGAGGTGATTTCAATGGACATGTGGGAAGAATGAGAGGGATTTATGAAAGAGTCCATGGGGGATGGGGAATTGGGAATCAAAACAATGAGGGGGAGACTCTACTGCAATCCGCTACCGCATTTAATCTGGCAGTAGCCAATACTTGTTTCAAGGAGGACGACGAACACCTTTTACATACAAGAGTGGTAACTACATTAAACAGATAGATTACTTCCTAGTCCGAAGAAAGAAATTAAAGTATATCAAAGACTGTAAAGACTTACCGGGAGAAGACTTGGTTACACAGCACACACTCCTAGTTAAGGAAATAGTTACAGAAATAAAAGTCAATAAAACCAAAGACCGACCTCCCCTTAAAATAAAATGGTATATTATGTTAGAGAAGGATGATTGTGCGAAAGAATTTAATGAAAGAGTGGTGGATAAAATGGTAGAGATGGGAAACATGGACGAGCGAAGTGTTAATGAATGTTGGAGTGAGGTGGCTGGTTGTATTAGGAGTGTAGCAAAGCATGTCTTAGGAGAGACGAAAGGAAGGGGTACGATAGATATGGATACATGGTGGTGGTCGACAGAAATCCGGAATGTGTTGAAGGAAAAAAAGAGGAAATTCAAGGAATGGCAGAGTGTTGAAGCAGAAGTGTTAGTTTGAAAGCTGAAAGGAAGAGTGAGTATGATGCTCTCAAGAAAAAAAAAAAGAAAGCTGTGGCCATAGCTAGAACAAAGGCCCGAGATAAGCTTTATGACACTTTGGATAGTACAGCAGGCCAAAAACAACTATATCGGCTTGCTAGAGCTAGAGAGAAAAATTGCGAAGGATGAAGCTGGAGTTCTTTCGGATGATGAGGAAACTAAGGATAGGTGGAAGCGGTACTTTGAAAAACGGATGAATGTGGAGAATGACTAGAACGGTGCGCTGGACAATAAACCAGTGAATGAGGGGTTAGTGAGAAAGGTTAGTATGGATGAAGTGAGAATAGCAGTAAATGGAATGAAGAATAGTAAAGCGTTAGGACGCGACAGTATACTAGTTGAAGTTTGGAAGTTATTACGGGTGGATGGATGGACGTGGTCAGTTTTATTTTTCAATAAGTTACTGACGAATGGTGCAACAGTTCGCTGGTGCCCATCTTTAAAAATAAAGGTAATGTGCTGGAGTGCAATAACTATAGAGGAATAAAGCTAATGGCTCATAGTATATAAGTTTGGGAGAAAGTTATTGAAAGACGACTGAGAGAAGAGAGTGAAATTTCACGAAATCAATTCGGTTTTATGCCTGGTCGGGGAACGACGGATGCCATTTTTGCAATCCGCCAGCTGAGCGAAAAATACAGAAGTGCGCACAAAAACTTGCACATGGTGTTCATCGACCTCGAAAAGGCATACGACCGGGAACCTCGTGAGGTATTGTGGTGGGCCCTGAAAGAGAAAGGTATGCCTGGGAAGTATGTGCAGTTGATCCGAGCGATGTACAGTAGATGTAGTACCCAAGTCCGGTCTTCAGCGGGCACTACCGGCAGCTTCAATGTGGCTGTCGGCTTGCACCAAAAGTCGGCTATAAGCCCTTACCTCTTCCTGGTGATAATGGACGCACTTAGGTACGTCGCACATCCAAGAAGAGGCTCCCTGGTGTATGCTATTTGCAGACGACATTGCGTTGGTTGCCGAGAGTGGCCTAGAGATCTAGAGCAGATCAGAGGTGTGGTGGCAAAGGCTGGAGAATGTTGTCCTGAAAGTCAGTAGGACCAAAACAGAATACCTATTCTGTGATTTCGGCGGTCTCTCCAGTCCTGTGCCCATAACTCTTGCTGGAACGCCCATCCCGAACTGTTCCAATTTTCGGTACCTCGGGTCACTTGTCCAAGGGGATGGCGAAGTAGACCGAGACGTAACACACCGGATCAACTCAGGATGGATGAAATGGCGACAGGTCCCTGGAACAACTTGCGACCCACGTATGCGCCTCAAGTAAAAGGGGAAAATATACAAGTCTGTGATTAGACCTGTCGTACTGTCTGGATTGGAATGGTGAGCTGTGAAGAAGATGAATGAAAAAAGATTGCATGTAGCGAAGATGAGAATGTTGAGGTGGATGTGTGGTGTGACAAGAATGGCTAAGGTAAGGAACGAGTATATTAGAGGAAGTTTAAAAGTTGCGCCAGTTACAGAAAAGTTGAAAGGGAATCGACTGTCTTGGTATGGACATGTGATGAGGAGGGACGAATCGCATGTGACTAAAAGAGTGATGAATATAAACACACAGAGGTTGACAGAGGAGAATGGAAGAAAAATCGTTTCGATCTCCAACCCTCCCCCCTCCCCCTCTTCCCTGCCCCTCAAATATACATATATTTAGATCCCTTATAGCAAGGCTGCCCAACCCCAGACCCGCGGGCCACCGAGTGGCCGCGAGCGACTTTTAGATAGCCCGCGGGAGTGCGTTTACAATTTTTTGTGAATCCTTTTACAATCAGTTTGACTGAAATAATCAGTTATCCTGCTAGTAAACAGTCAGAACTCACTGAACTTCAATATCATTCTGCACTAAAAATCTTGTCAGTGGTCAGTGGCCCGTCTGTGAATTTAAATCATTAATTTTGTTGTTAAAAGGTTGGGCGGATTGCCTTATAGTAGGTACTAGTAAAGTCCTTCCCACAAAAGTCATGGATTACCGCAAAGTAAAGCCTGTTTCCATAACGTATTACAAAACTAATCAACAAGTAGATATCAACCAACTCCCAGCAGTACCTAGGTACCAACCAGCTTTCGGTCTGTTGAATCAAATAAAATATCACGTCATTTATGCCAAATTAGTACTTAATGATTGAAAATTAATATTTCATACACAAACATATTAACATTCTTATCAATATCTGTGACCCAACAAAAAATGGGGTGTAAAGTAAAAAGAAAAGCGAATACCTATTATTTGATCGTACGATGTAATGTATCATGGATAGGAATGGGAGAGTGCGAAAAAAAACTCAGTTCCAATAACCAATAAAAAAACAATTAATCAAATCCAATAAAACATCTAGCGCAAGTTATTACATCGATGGTGTGGGATAATTTGTTCTCTGCCTGTAGTTTTGTTGAAGTTTATGCGTAATGAGTTAATGACGCATAAACTTTTATTTGACATTCTCCCTTCACCGCTTTATCTGTTTAGTTTTGTTTGACGCAATTAGATTGATTAAAAAAAATAACGAGTAAGTTTTACGACTACAATTTATTATGGAACATGTACAGACCTACTTCCGTTTTCGCATTTTTCGGCAGTTCTAGGTTTTGGTTTACTTTATGATTAATACTGCGGCTGTGAGCCTATTTCGTTTTTTTTAGTTAGGTAGGTATGTACTATCAATGGTACTACCTGTTATTTAAAACCAATGAATTGATAACCTCCTCATTTTGGAAGTCGGTTAAAAATATTAGTAGCTCCGCTAAACAAGCTAGCACTGCGATAAACTAAGCACAGAACAAGTCGATTCTTTATCTAACAGCTCGAAATTATCGTATCATAGAGGAAGTACCGACATATTTAAGAGATCCTACCTCTAACTGAATATTTTGAGGACAGGAGTTTAATTTTTATGCTGTAAACGGCGAACGCCAATCGATTTGCAATATATACGGTCTGCGATTATATAGGGATGGACAGGCCATGCGGTGAATAGGGACTAGTTTTTCATACGTATACATTATGTTCCTAAGCCAGACCCTAGCCAACAATTTCAACAAAAAGTATATAACATTCCCAGATTTTAGAACGTTCCAACTGTCAATGTCAAATTCAAAACCCCGAGTTACTAATGTCAATGTGACATTTTAGTGTTTGTTGTTTCGGTTGTTTCAGCTGTTCAGTTCAGTCAATGAAAAAAAATTACCAGAGTAATGCTGTTTATCGTAATTAACAATTCAAATTCATTGTGATAAAATTACGTACTCAGTAGAAGAAATAATTGAATCTATGAGTACCATTTTGAGGCCGGGTAAGTAGGATGAAGAGGTTAAATTAACTTAGAAACGATTTGCAAACTTCTAGTTCAAAAAACACAATGATAATTTCATCAAATCTAACAATGGTTTCAGGTGTCGTTACCATCCACAGAAGCATGTCTTCTAGAGCAGGAGTAGTCGAGTGTACAATTAGAAACAAATTGATGTCCAATTTAGGCCCCAAACATTTAGATGTTATCAATGAATCCCACAAGCATAATGTACCTAAAGGTTCTGAGACGCACTTCCAAGTAGTGGTGATATCTGATAAATTTGATGGATTGCCATTAATTAAGGTAAATTGTCAAGTAATGGCCCAAATTGATCTAAAACTTAAAAGTATTCATTTGTTTGTAACAAAAAGCTGACTATTTTGTATTGTATTATGAGATTACACTTGGCTATGGCAGGGTCATGTACTCACTAGTTTTGAGCCTAGTATTTAAAATTAACGGGACCAACGGCTTAACATGCTTTCTGAGGCACGGAGGAAACTAAGTTTCCAAGTCTTGGTATGTAATGGGTGGTTACCCATCCACGGACCAACCTATATAAACACGGCTTAACCTATTATTTAACCACAAGCTCCTCAGCTACTATTATAATATCTGATGATTTATACTGGGGGAGTTTGTTTCAGCACTTCTTGTCCCTAGCTAAAACACTAGGAAGTGGTGAAAATCAGGCATAAGTTCCCCAAATCTGAATAAATGACTTGATCTGTGTTGATTTCTTCTTCATAAATGTGTGATGCTTAATTTCAGAGGCACCGCTTAATAAATGAGATTCTGAAGGAGGAACTTCAAAGTGGTGTCCATGCATTGTCCATCATTGCTAAAAGTCCTCAGCAGTGGAACGCCAGTGACCAAGTTGTGGAAGGCAGCCCATCTTGTAAAGGTGGATTTGGAAAGTAGTTTTGAATATTAGTGTTTTCATTTGTGGATTATTTATTTTATTTTTAAATAATATATGTTGAGATTTCAATACTTTTATTTTATTACCTACTTTTATATAAAGAAACACATAATCAAAACTTATACTGTCACAGGTTATCTTCTGCGATTGTTCATAATTTTGAGCTCCCAATAAGAAGTACCTAGGTAAGAGGTGAGGTGAGTAGGTGGTAGTAGTTATAAGTTTAGTTTTAAACTATGAAAGCTTAAAACAGTGTTTGAAACTCTTTGTTCTAATTTTATCTAGGTTAACTCTAGAATAGTTAAGTTTTTGCAACATGCTGCATAAATAAACCTTTCTGAACCAACAACAGCTTCTAAAAACTATTAGTTCACTAGTTTTCCGCCCGCGGCTTCGCCCGCGTCGAGTTCGGTTATATCGCGTAATTTTCAGTACTGAATTGATGCCGACTCTTGACCGATAGATGGCGCTGTATGTCCGGAATAAATTTTATTTTTTGTAATAAAAACTATCCTATGTCCTTTCTCAAGTTCCAAACTATGTCTGTAGGTACCAAATTTCACACAAATCGGTTCAGTAGTTTAGGCGTGAAGCAAAGACAGACAGACAGAGTTACTTTCGCATTTATAATATTAGTTTGGATAACCACAGGTAGTTATGGACACTTCCTTGTCCCATATTTATGTCAGTCTTGAAAAAAATTAAAAAGATTTTAGCTTGGTGTAAAGTGACATTTAAGTATAATGTGTGAATTAAAAATGTAAAAGTTATTAGATAAACAGGTGTGTTCTGTAGTTCGTTTAAACCCATGAGGAAGACGCGTGGACGATGATTTCCACCAAACGGCTCGCATCGGAAAGGATACGAACGGATGTGGCGACAGCCGATCGCGTCCGGCAGGATGTCGACACATACGATCGGCTCCACAAAGCATCATGTATAAGGCCCGGTATCCACCAAAGCGGAGAGGAGAGGAGATGTGTTTGAATAAACCAATCCGATTTCGTTATTTCCACATCTCTTCTCCGCTTAGCTTTGGTGGAAATGGGTCAAGCGGAGAGGAGAGGTCTCATTTTTCTATAGAATTTTGTGCAGCGAGCGAGCAAGCGGCGCGGCAGAGCGGAGAAGTGTCTAGTCGGGCGGCCGGGCGGCGCACGCGCTCGCGCACCCCTCACCCCGCTGCCTTCTCCGCGCGCCTCGCACGTCCCGAAAGCGTCATTCGATTGACTGGCTTTTGGATATACGGTTCAATCAAATCATGTAACTGGTAGAAATTATTCCTTGTTACCCTGTAAGATTTATGAAAACTTTCATCATCAAACTCTCGAAACAGTGTGGCATATTCGCCATGACTGTGACATTTTATATGGTTTCTTATCCAGAATCTATGTTGCCGTCGATAATTTAAATGTTGAAGAATTAATTGTGTTTCTTCAACCTCTAATTCTTCTTCCTCAAGCAAATTCAGATATAACTTTTGTAACGACATGACGTCTTCCTTTCGTAGACAGTACTTGACTGTTTTCGATCTCTCACAGCTCACATCTCTGCTACACACAGCTCACATCTCCTCTCCGCAACGCATCTCCTCTCCGCTTTGGTGGAAATAACCTGCCAGCTTCGCGGCACATCTCCTCTCGTCTCCTCTCCTCTCCGCTTTGGTGGATACCGGGCCTAATACTGGTAATCGGCTCCGAGCCGTCGCTTGCGAACGTATCCGTTTCTGCACCTAGTCAAATACTTTTCCCTACCGTGTTCACGTGTTCTAATTTTTGAAAAGGATCCGATCGAATACGAAGACAAGGCGAACGGAGCCGATCGCGCGTCGCAGCATAATTTCGGCTACGATCGCGTGTCGTGGAAGACGCCTGCGGTCAAGCTGCTGTGGGCGCGGCTTGGTATATAATACACTGTGTACATGATTTAATATCGTTTAAAGATTGTAAAATCCGTTCCGATCCGAGGGTGCCAAACCCCCTCCGGGCTTGGCAAAAATCACGTCGACCGACGACAGAAATTGCGTCAGAAAGTAAGCAAGCAAATGTAAATTTTACAAATCTTTTACTAGAAGTAGTCGCTAAAATTTTAACTAGGTTTTGAGGTATGGATGCGTCAGTCCCGACCAAGGGACCACCTTTAACCGATTGTAATTTTGAGTAGCTACTTTTACAAACTAGAGGCTGAATTTACAATTGTTTACTTACTTTTACAAACTAGAGGCTGAATTTACAATTGTTTGCTTACTTTTACTAAAGGCTGACGCATTCAAAGCTCAAAATTCAAATGTGGTCCCTGAATGAGAATGCAAATCCGATGCGATACGAGCCGTGTGGCGGAAATATGTCTTGTGCAAGTCTGATTATACTTCATTTCTTTACGTTTGGGGTTTTATAATAAAAAATACATTTTGACGATAAAAGCTTTATTTCTTACACTTACACCATCACTTAACATTCTAATTGGACTTTCATTTTCAGCAGATCAATATGTTATAAACAAGTTTATTCTTGTAATACTCAATAATACAATAACGATATAATACATAGATAGCATTCAATATTACACACAATATCAATCAACAATAATGATATTATTTGAAAACTGTACAGCATGCATTTTCATAGATTAGAATTAATTGTCAGGAGCTAGAGTGGGTCAGTTTCGCACCCGTACGCAAAATACGCGCTTTAGACATGGGTTGTGGACACCAGCCTGATATACAATAGAATGAATTTATACAAAGTTTCGGGTTTCCTACACTCAAAAAGCTGTACGGCGGAGTAACACTTTTCATTTTAATTGCCATACAACATGATTCCATTTATTATATAAAAAAGTACATGTACAGCCAATCAAGCAAGCTATACACCGACCATATTGTGTTTGGAGCTCCTTTATTTACTATTTTACAAATATTAGTATGATTAAATATGAATTAATTGATTCAAAAAGTTCGTTCATATTTTTTTTTGATTATAATAATTATCTTCACATTGTAGATTGCTTAATTATATTTTTTCAAATAACTGACGAATTTGTAATCTCTGGTGACCTTCACATCTAGTATTGGTGTTTGTCAAACATGTACAATGCGCTAACACCACGTTAAATCCTTCACAATAATTACGTGCCACACACGCATTGTCTACGTGACGTCAACTGACGCTAGATGTGAAAGAACCGTTATATACTCTGATATTTTACTAATTGTTTATTTGTTCACTTTTTTGCACTGTTGTACAGTGTATTTCAAATAGTTCACTTTGATCACTGCACTCGATCCATTCATTCATTTCACACCGCGTTGTAACGGTGTTAGTTGTATCAGAGGTTAAAGTTGTCTAATCGTAGCTTGCCTTCGTTTTCAGTCAGATACAGTAGGTCTGCCATGGTCTGCTCACAGATTGCTTCTTCTGCTTTCTCTGACATCTGTAAAATGATTACAAAATAATTATAAAAATTATAACTCGACGCCTATATTCTCTTATGTGGTAGACCCAGCTGTAAAGTACAGTAAAGACTCTTTGCCAATTTTGTTATACGTCATAGGGGGCACTAATGCATACTCACAACATTGTCCGACCTTTTTTTTTGTTTTCGGGGGGAAACCTTCAAAAGGCGACCGGTCTTTGGGGAAAAGACCGGGGAGTGTGGGATTTTTACCGCACTAAAACCACCCCGGTGGTCACCATCCGCACATGAGAGAAGGCACCGTTTCCTCTTAAAAGACCTGTCCGGAGCCCCCTCTGTGCAACGCCTGTTAAGGCACATCCCTGGAGCGACTGTACAGAGGTCTCCCCTGAGCCTCGCTGTGCAAGTTTGCACGGCAGCACGTGACCACTGTGCTGCCGGGCATCTCTGAGGTCACTCGGTGAGCGCACAGAGTCCCCACTCTGAACGCCCGTGACCCCAACATTGTCCGACCTAGGGACCGTACTATGTTTCCTGTAATTGTTAAGCGTATCGTCCTGACTCCTAGTACATTCTGCCTGCTAGTCAAAGTATTAAATACTTATCTCTGAAGTCAAGCTGCCTATAATCCCCGAAGGATTAGGCAGAGATGCACCAACAGTACACCCATATTTTGCTAATCTCCGGGATGTCACTATTTATAAAATTTGTTATGTATTCAACAGTGTAGTACTTTTTTTTTTGGTTGGGCATCTCGCAGTTCAACCTCTGGAGGTTGGCTACTGCTTAACCGGGCAAGTCCTGTGGATGCCTTGAATGTAAGGCCTCCAGCCAGGGGCGTAAAACTAAATTTATAAATTAAGCGACCACCCGCTAAGGCTAAGGGCACCGATGTGGGGTACGAGCCTCGGCTTACGGCGTCGCTGGGGAGGGCAGCAAGGGGACAGGGTGGATCTGGTTTAGATTATTTAGGGACTGGTTTAAAGCTGCTGGCTCAGCGTCGCGGGCTGACTCTGGCAAGGGACGGAGGGAACGTTACTGGGACGTCGCGACGGACCTCCACGGCGAGGTCGGAATGACGGCGGTCTGGTTTTCTAAGAGTACTTGTTTCCCTACTACTTTCTTGAAGGAGAGTAATCAACAGTGCAGTACACTCACCGGCCTATATTTATACTCGTTCGATGGCGCATGCTTGAAGTTAGGTCCAAAGTTCACACTGACAGTGACATTCTTATGCAAGGACACGGTAGGATAATAGCACCCTTCGTAAATGTCCACGAAGGCCTCGCCCTGACACTCGCCGTTCTTAAAGTAGTAAATCTTACTGCCAGGTAATGGCTTGAGATTATTTAGAGATTCTTGTATGTTGTCCTTGTCTTCGTAGTAGAGGTGGCTCTTGAATTTTACTAGTGGCTGGAAGTAGAAAAAGAAATAATTAGTGTTGTAGTAAAGTCTGGGGAAAGTATTTGTAGTTGATTTCAAAGTCCCCTAAAAGTAATCAATCCCGATTGTCACCGAAAAGTGAATGGGCCTTGACTAGAATAATCAACAAATGAACTGTTAATTATTTTTTACGTACCTATTTAATGACTTTCAACTCTTTATTAAGTCCAGAGGCTTAATAGAGAGTATTATGGTGTTGTGTTATTATTTTTTAAACACCCTTGCTCGTAAAGCTGATGTAATTCCACCGGTTTTAAATATGTAAAGCGGGTCATAAAAAACGCGTGTGTTACCAAAGCAAATAGTTAAGTTATAGTCCATACAAATTCCATAACAGTATTATTTGCCATTTCAAATATGGAACTGATCGCTGCCGCACGACTCCAGCTAGTGAGCAGCGCGCTGTTGCTATTCAAATTTCGAACTAATCGCCGCGCGGCGCCAGTCAGTAGGCAGCGCTAGCGCGCTGTTAAAATGGCGGGAAAGCAACAGTATGCATTCACAGATTGAGTTTGTTTAAAATAAAATAAAAAACAGTTTATTCGGTAATTTAATAACTTGGCTGCATGCTCTAGCGTCTTTGCCAACATTTTCACGCAGCCACGGCAGAAAATAATCGTCGCGCCTTTTTCTCAAATTGTCTTTTCTTTGTACTTGTATTGTGAATATCTTTTTTTTCCTGTTTCCTCGCAAATGTGTTAAAAAACGTCGTACGATATACTTGCGTATTGGTTATAACTTATAACATGCTCGGCTCAATTACGCCCTCGCCTTCGGCTCGGGCTGAAATTCCGCCTCGCATGTTATAACTATCTTAACGCACTAATATTGTATGTACTATACAGAGAGTATTTACATGAATTAGGAAAAACAAAAATTTTATCAGCCTAGGGTAATTTAGGAACAGTCACATGCGGCCTTCGCTTTACATCGATACAAATAAATAAAAGTGAAGTGTCTGTTTGTAATTTCAAAATAACAACTATTTAATGACTTTTTGAACTTTTTTTAATTTAATAGGGTGGGTGTAAAGTTCTTCATCCCCCGACCCCCATAGAAAAGGGAGGATCCTCCGACCAGGCGGGTGTTTTGTCTGGTGAGCTACTGCACGACCGAAGGTCGCGGGCTATTGCCCGCGAAGACTAGCTATTAGCTAGTCTTCAATAAAATGTGGGCACCACAAGCAAAAGTGGGCACTTCGTTTTTGCGTGTAGAACTCTCCAGAAAACAAATAGAACTTACCCTGTCTTTATATGTATTAGGAGTATACTTGGTGGTGAAACTCTCTGGCAAAACGACGAGGAAACCTAGCGTGTCTCCCTCGCCGTACCCGGAGCTGTAGTGCTTGCCTTTAGACTCGTGGAACCTGTAACGTAATGAATTTAAATATTAGAGAAAGTCTAATTAAGAACCTAGTTTTCAGTTTCATTGAGGGTATGTATACCAAAAAAGTGCTAGTTCTTCGAACTCTTGAAGGAGAAACAGCACACATAGGGTTAGGTTTAAAGGGGATGAGACATTATATCGACATATTATTTTTGTAAACGAACATTTTCCAAATTAAATGTCATCCCTATGTCGTTTCTATGATATAATACATGTAACTAAAAGAATGACGAATTTAATGTTGATGGATGGACGGAGAGAAGGACCCTTGAAGGATGGTTGGATCGTGTGAGGGAGAGAAAATGGAGTGAATATTGACAGGTACAAAAGGAAGACACAATGGTGTTGTACTGATCCCAAGTAACATGTAACAAGAGCAGGTAGATGTTGGTGTGGTTACCTGGTCCCCTTCCGGCTCCTCCAGGAGTAGCCGAACTTGTCGTACCCGAGCGGCGCCTGCAGGTTGGCGTAGCGCCGGCCCCAGCCCAGCCGCGCCGCCGCGCCCTCGGGCAGCTCCTCCACGCACACCTCCCAGTACCAGCTGCCGCGGGACACGCCTGTACCACACATGAAGAAGTTTAATAAGTTAACAAGAACATTATCCGTTATTAGTTAAAACATACGGTGCCGAAACGTAGACACGGACCAGACAGTCAGGTTGGTCCACAAATTCAAAGACACTCAGCGCGCTATAGAGTGGGTTCTGCTCGGAGTTTCTTTGAAGGACAAAATCAGAAATGAAATTATCCGGAAAAGAACTTGAGTTACATAGCCTCTGACAGCGCCAGCACCCACTAGGCCAAGGACATTACAGTCTAGAATTCTAGATTTAAAATACCCTGTTACTAACCGAGACCTAAACCAAATAATTTCCTGTTGTATTAATAAGTGTTGTATTGAATTGTTTTTTCCTTGTTAGTTATCGGAGGCACAATGGCCAATGTTATCGATATAATATAAAATATAAACAATTTTTTTATATATGAAGGCACATAGAGAACTCATTGTTTGAATTAATAATTGAAGACAAAGGCACACAACTAGCTCATTCATCGACATGGGAATTATAAAATACTATCATTTCTCAATTTGCGATAATTATGGACAGAGGCTAACACAAGCGAGTTTGTTGTCACCAGGAATCATATAACCGCACATTTGAAAAGGAAGTCGCCAAGTCGCTGGTGATTAGATAATCACTATTTTGGGGCTAAGGGATCATTGATGCTTACCATGCGTCGCCCGCACCATGCAGTATCCCTTGTCCCCGGTGACCGCGAGCCTGTCCTCGGATATCTTGAGCTGCGGCGCCCTGTCGTGCAGTGCTAGCAACACTATACCGGGACACAGGGACCGGTACAACCAGCCCGGAATCGGCTTGCCACTCCATTCGTTGCTTTCATCGAACTCCTAGATGAAATGTAAGATTTTATAGCAGTAGTACAAGGGATATGTTTGCATTTTCAGAATCGTAGAAAGAATAAACATTATTACGTCGAAAATTCAAAGGTCAAAGTTCTCGTTTGTCTTATGTTATTTTGTTGGGGAAAGTTTGGTTAATATTATCATTGATGATCATTATAGTCTACTGGACCGGGACGTGATGATCCAACCACCTGATTAGAAGTTCAAGGAGAACTTGTGAAGTTCTGACAGAGGGGATGTTTCTTCTAATCCAACTGTGTGGTTCTTTCTTCAAAGGACTATCTAAGACACTATTTGCATAGTCCTCATGTGAGTTGACCAAGACTATGTCTGGACCTTAAAAAAGACTATGACCACTGAGTTTGTTTCGGCTCTTTCTTCTCGGAGTAGGCAAGTACTAAACACCGGTCTCAACTAATTAAAAAAAATCTAATTAAAGTGTTTGTAAAAACATATTTGCAAATTAAACATCATTAATCATAACAAAAAGTGTGCTGGAAAATGGCTATCCTTGGACGAACACTTGACGTGATCTAGGTAAAATAATTTTGAATATGGTTAACGTTAATATTTTGAAGTATATTCTTCGTTTTTTGCCCTCACCTGTCGGAAAGGCGCGTGCGGATCGGGCTCGGCCAGTATGTACCGGTATCCGTCCTTGTTGAAAGGATGTTCCGTAGGGTACCCATGTGAGGGTAGTTTCAAGGTGCCCAGGTCGGCCGTGCGTCCCTTCTTGCCGACGGGTGCCCCGGCGTCTGCGGCGCCGCCGACTGCAGGTCGACGCTTCCCCTGTCTGCCCTTTACGTTGCCCGCTAAAGGTACTGAAAGAAATAGGAATTTGTTTCCTTAAATGGAGCACAGAAGGATAAAATCGCTGACAAGGTTGTCGTTTTTTAGGGTTCCGTAGTCAACAAACAAGGAACCCTTATAGTTTCGCCATGTCTGTCTGTATGTTTGTCCGCAGCTTAGCTCAGACTCTTTGTACTACAAAGCATGAATAAACAGATTAGTTACGCCGACAAGTATTTTGTTTTAGGGTATCTCCAGTCGTTGAGAGGATCCGGCAATTGGGTCTCGAGGTGGCATTGCACAAGTCTGAGGCCATGTGCTTTCATGGGCCTCGGAGCGCGCCACCTTCGGGATCCATACTCACGGTAGGAGGGGTTCCCGTCGGCGTCGAGTCGACGTTGAGGTACCTCGGACTCGTCCTCGACAGCCGATGGAACTTCGTGGAGCATTTCCGACGTTTGGCTCCCAGACTGGAAAAGGCCGGGGCTGCTTTCAAGCGGCTCCTGCCCAACCTGGGGGGGCCAAACGCCTCCTGCCGGAGGCTCTATGCGGGGATCTTGCGGTCCATGGCCCTTTACGGGGCCCCGGTGTGGGCGCGTTCGTTGAGGTTGCGTGCAAAGCACTACCTGAACGCGCCCCAAAAGGTGGTAGCCGTAAGGCTGATCCGTGGGTACCGCACGATCTCCCGCGAGGCGGCGAGCCTCCTTGCCGGATTGCCGCCATGGGATCTGGAGGCCATAGTCCTCGCGCGCCTGCACGAGTGGCGCGCGGAGGTACAGAGCCGGGGGGTAACTCCGCTGCCGCGGCATATTGTCGCGCGGCGGACAGACCTCCGCCGTGATCTCATGGCGACATGGAGAGAGCGACTATCGCAACCCCGTTCAGGGCACGCCACGATAGTGGCGGTAAGTCCCCTCTTTGAGGAGTGGCTTGAGAGGCGCCACGGCGCCCTCACCTTCCGCCTGACGCAGGTCCTCACCGGACATGGATGTTTCGGGAGGTACCTGTACCGAATCGGGCGGGAGGAAACGCCCGGATGCTACAATTGCGAGGATCGACCGGAGGACACGGTGGAGCACACCGTGGAGGTCTGCTCTGCTTGGGCGGAGCACCGCCGTGTCCTCGTAGCGGCGATTGGCGGCGGCGACCTCTCGCGTCCGGCCCTGGTTCAAGCCATGGTCCGGGGCGAGAGGGAATGGGAAGCCGTCGCCTCCTTCTGCGAAGCAGTCATGCTAGCGAAGGAGGCGGCGGAACGTGAGAGGGAGAGAACCTCCTCACGTCCCAGCCGCCGCGGGAGAAGCACCGGGCGTCGGGGGCCACGCCGTGATGGCTCTCGGCCACCGTAGGCGCGGGCCTGTGGACGGCGAGTAATGGGCTAGCTCGCCGTCCGTCCGTCGTATGACGACGGGCAGGCCGTGTCGACGGCGCGTTCGTGTTCCACGCGCGCCTCAAAGAGTTGTCAGCAAACGGGAGGGGCCCGCAAGGGCCGGTGCCTGCCAGGGCTGCGGGACTGTTCGAAAGAGATACCGCGGCCCTGGAACATAAAGGGCCAATGAAGGAACATGGGTGTTTTTTAGTCAGTAAGAGTCTGACACTCCCTTCCGCTCCGCCCAGAGCGGGAGGAGTCATTTGATGATTTCTCACCCCCCAAAAAAAAAAAAAAAAAAAAAAAAGGGTATCTCCAGTACCTAGGTACTTACACGTAAAGTGGGGTTTTTTTTTCTCGCGTACCCCATAGTGAGGGATGTCGTTGGATAGGTCTTTAAAAATATAGCGAGTTTGTTTGTATAATTTTTCGAATAAGGGATTCGTTTGTGAAATATTAAGTTTTAAAGTGCTAATTTTTATTAGACTCAAGAGTCCCCCCCTCCCCTCTACCAGCTAAACAGTTATGTTTGGGTGCGTGAAAAAATTCATGGCGGTAGTATATAAAACGAAGTTAAAAGGAAAACTATCACAGCTAAGTAGGCTTTACAAGTTTACGAGTAATAGTCGACCAACTTATAAAATGTACTTGGATAACATATTTTCCTAAACATAATATATACGAGCCAAGGTTTTTCAACTGCAAATGTAAGTTTATTTTTTATATTACAATAAAAGTCATCGTTCGGAGGCAAATCGGACCGTAGGAAGTGAGTTAAATTAACGTTGTAAGACTACGGAACACTACATTATGCGTGGCCCTACGCATTTGGCCGGTTTTTTTTTAAATTTATCTTTACAAGATAACCCTTTCGTTAATTTGTTTGTTACTCTTTCACTCAAAAAAATAACACATATCAGGAATTCCTCAGTAGCAGCCACGGAGTCTGGATTGGTGCCCGGTGGTGGTTTTGACATTTTGTGACATTTTGTTTTCATATTTTGTGTCATTTTTTAAATTAATTTTTTGACATTTTCATTATATTTTGTATTTTATTTATAATTCTAAATTTAATTTTAATTTCTGTTATAATTTTGTATGTTTGATTGATTATGTAACATTTATTGTGCAAGCATGGATAAGTCCAAAAATAATTCTTTTAAATTTTATATGGGTTAAAAACCTGAAATAAATGAATTTAATTTAATTTAATTTAATAAGCTCGCCCCCTATTACATAGGACTCAAAAGACTAGACTCGTTACGCGCATTGGACGTGGAGTTGCGGACACCAGCCCGTTATACAATACAATACATAGGACTCAAAATATAACCGGCAAAATGAGGGTATACATAATACTATTAGTACATCTGTGCCTAATACTTTGGGGGTTACAGGCGTGATGGTATGTTTGTTTACAGTAATATAGCTCACTTATAACAGAATAACACATAGGCTATAATTTATAAAGATGTGAAATAAAAATACGCGGGCGAAGCCGCGAACGGATGCTAGTTTACTATATTATTTTTAGAATCAAATTCATAGTCTAATACAAAATCTAGCACGTGGTAGGTACCATAAGATAAACAAATTCATTTATATCAGCGCAAATTACGAAGGCGATGGAAGAAAATTAGCACCGCTCATGGCGAATTGCTACCGTTGCAATTAGTATCAGCTAGCGTAGTCAATCAGATTTAATAATGCATGTATGTTGTGTGTGTGTATGTGTGTGTGTGTGTGTATGTGTGTGTGTGTGTGTATGTGCATGTGGTGTGTGTTGTATGCGTGTGTGTATGTAGTGTGTGTTGTGTGTATGTAGTGTGTGTTGTGTGATTATAGTAACGCAATTCCTATTATTATAGCTCTGATTGATACCGATAATAATGATAATTACCCTCCTCGGGAGTCGGGAAAATTGTGCCCCGGAAAGCACGTTAAGCCGTTGGTCACCGCTGTCATTTGTAGATCTTGGGCAGGCGTTACAGGTAGTCAGTGGCCCGAAAGTCTGACAAACAGTCTTACCAAGGGTTATCGTATTACCCAGTACTACTTGGGTTGTGGAGGTCAGATCATCAGAGCTAATCGTAAAATGCTGATATTCAGCTGTATGTATGCGGTTAGACTAGAAGCCGACCCCAACGCAGTTGAAAAAAGACTGAGTAGACGATGAGTCGGGAAAAAATGTATGGTACCTCGATATTGACTAACTATTTCTAGGCAAAACCTCTCGGTTAATTTAACTTCTATAAGGTTGGCTTCTAGACCTTGACGATTTACGTCGTGCAAGTGACATTCAACCTTAGGGTCGCAGTTACAAGGTCGACTTTACATAGGTATAAGACAACTACGATACCTGCGAGTCACAGCGACGAAGCTCTACATTGCCGAACTCGAACTTCATATTTTATCATTCTCCTGGCCTTATCCCAATTTATTTAGGGTCGGAGCAGTATGTCGTTTTCTGCTATACTTCTTTATTACTCGTCATCTCTTCCATCTTTTTCTCTTCATCATCGTCATCTTCCTGCCCTTGTCCCATGTTACTTGGGGTCAGCGTAACATATTTTTTGCTTCCATTCTCCCCTATCAACCGTCACGATATAAAGCTATAATTTACTCCCTTTATATCATTCCTCACACAATCCATCCATCGTTTCCTTGGATTTCCTTCCACCGTCCATCCATCAACATTTATATTCATCACCTTTTAGTCACATGCGATTCGTCCCTCTACATCACGTGTCCTTGTCTATACCAAGACAGCCGATTTCCTTTAAATTTTTTTGTAACTGGTCTTTCAAACTTCTCTCGTTGAATATTTAAGGACGGTTACCATACCACGTTACGAAATTCTCCTGTAGGTGTCGTTTGTTTGGTTTCAGGTACACACATATGCGCACACACCCAAGACTAGTTGTTAGAACTATCTCTATGCTAAACAAATACTTTTTCGTTCCGATTGGGTATTTGCACAGGTTGCCGCCTTATGCATTGATGCAGTTCTCAAAAGTGTTAAACTAAAAAGAACTCAATAAGACGAAGTCATAGACGTGCAAATAAGTTTTACGGACGATGATACAGATTTTACAGATGAGTTAGGTATATGAAATCTGCGAGGTCTGATATCAAAGAGAAAGTAGCAAATGATAGCATGACGGTTGATAGGGGAGAATGGAAGAAATTAACGAGTTGTTCCGACCCCAACGACCCCAAGTAACACGAGGTAAAGGCAGCAAGTTAATGACAATTTAGGTTTACAAAATGTTTTTATGTCTTGGCTCTGCTTCCACACTTCAACATGTCTGTTTATGTTCCATAATCGGACAATATTATGCGAAATTGCTAAATAACTAGTAGCATGGCAGGCTAATGCTATGGTATCGCTTAAAGGAAGTGTGCTCTCTCAAGCGCAAACCTAATAAGATAGGGTTCCCATGCTTGCTATGCTAGCGACGTTATTTAAATAATTGAGTATAGAAATGATGGAGGGGGCTACACACTCCGAAATTTTCGATTTATATTATTATTTTGTCATTTTAGGGACGTCTGTTAATAATGACGTCAGTATAGGTGACTAAGTACATTCTTTCTCACTGCAAAAGAGTAAGTACATTCGTAAGTCTGGAACTATTATTTGCTTGAAATTCGACGCTCAATTTTAACGCGAATGAAAGAAAACTAGAGCAAAATAATGGCCAACGGACAGTAACATGTGAATGAGATGCAGTCATAGAGTAAACATCGTGACCTCATTCCACCACATCGCTGCAAAATATCTTCCTATAGCCTACTTACCTATCGTAGTATTCTGTTTATAGATTATTACCTATGGCTTCAACATGTGTGCCCTATTCATTAGTTCTTTAGCCCGTAAATGCTCACAACATGAGCAGTTTTCCATTGCTCCTAGTTATGGGCAGAGTTGACTTAGATATTATTTTTTAGGGTTCCGTAGTCAACAAGGAACCCTTATAGTTTCGCCATGTCCGTCTGTCTGTTCTTAGCTTAGCTCAAAGACTGTTAGTACTAGTAAGCTGTAATTTGGCATAAATATACAGATTAGTTACGCCGACAGTGGTAAAATAAAATGTCGATATTTTTTTAGGGTATCCTGTACACCATTACCGTCGCCTATACACGTAAAGTGGTTTTTTTTTCTCGCGTACCCCATAGCGTGGGATGTCGTGGGATAGGTCTTTAAAAATGTTGCGAGTTTGTTCAAATAATTTTTCGATTAAGGGATTCGTTTGTGAAATATTAAGATTTAAAGTGCTAATTTTTGTTAGACTCAAGTCCCCCCCCCCCTCTAAACGCTAAACAGTTGTGTTCGGGTGTGTAAAAAAATTCACGGTGGTAGTATAACGAAATTAAAAGGAAAACTATCATAGCTAAGGGGATGTCTCTACGAGCGAGAGAATCGCGACGATATTATCGTCCGTGCCACGTATTTCTATACATTCTCTTAGAGGCCGTCTCCACCAGCGAGAGAATCGCGGCGATATTATCCCATACTTACAAATACGTAATATCGCCGCGATTCTCTCGCTCGTGGAGACAGCCCCTAAGTAGACCTTACAAGTTTACGAGTAATAGTCGACCAACTTATAAAATGTACTTGGATAACACAAGCACAGGTTTATCATCTGCAAAAGTTTATTTATTATTATTACAACAAAAATCATCATTCGGAGGCAAATCGGACCATAGGAAGTGGATTAAATTAACGTTGTAAGACTACGGAACCCTACGTTGTGCGTGACCCGACAACGCACTTGCGCGGTTTATTTTCAGTAAGTATTGTATTACTCCAAAAATGACCTCAAAACGAAGACAATTATTTTATGTTGGGTCTCTCTATTATAATTATTTAATGTTCGTTGATGGGTGGGACGAGGACAAAGCTCCGACATACTAAGTAGTACTTATTAATAGTCCCTTGTTAGGCTGAGGACTCTTGAACATTTTCCATGGAGAGTTTTATTCCTATCAATGATAAAAATGACTAAGGAAGCGACATGGACAGAGCGGCAGCAACCTACATACAATCAATCGATTGCGCTATTCCTGTCTTCTTCGAAGAAAAACGTAGTTTTATTGCAATCATTAAATACCTTCGACGTCATTGAATTCTAGCAACACGGTTATCTAGACTGAACACATACACGACAAGGAGCTCGTTAAAATAAGAAAATTTAAATTTATACATTTTCCGCAATGGGTGGACAACAAATATTTAGAGTGAAACACAAAAGATAACGGTTATGGCTTGGCCATGCTTTTAATTTCTTCATCAAACTGGGTTTGATATCGGAAAAATATCTTTACGGTACCTAGCAATAAAACACTTTACAACAAGGTATTATTCGACATAAGTACAATAGCTAAAACGACTGCAGCTATATTGCAAAGAGCGACGCTGCGACGGATAAATCCTAATTGAATAAACGAATAAAGTGAGTCCTATTATACCACGCCAGCCATGCCAATCGTATAACTGCAGGAAACAATTATTTATGCAAAAGGATGTCAACAGCATACCATACAGCTATTAAAATACATAACTAAAATCAATTGAAATCTCAACTTACTATCCATGTCGTCAGCACCGATAACTGGACTAACTGACAAATATATTTAGTGCAAGTGTTGATAAGATAAAGAACACGTATCGAGACGAACCTACGCGCGATACCGCCGGGGTCTTACGTGACAAACAACACAACAATGTGGAACGCCGAACATAAACAACCCACCATCATAAATACGGAATAAAAATAGTTTTAGCCTTATACATACATTACTTTAACGAGATAAAAACACGACGCCAGTACATACCCAACTACTTATAACTATAAACATTTGTTCAAGGCAAATTACGATTCTGATAACAGATAGCCGTGTTTAACTAATTATGTATGCACATAACATTCTAAGGAGGTGTAACAGTGAATTTGAAAAGAAAGAAAAAAAAATCGGACGTAACTCACCAGCCATAAAGTTCAAGGTGATTATGAAGTGAACTATTTAAATGTAAAATCAATAGAGGAGAAATCGCGCGGCTAACGCGACGGTCCTATGTGTACTTATCGGCGAATATAACGACACACTAACGTAGAATATAGTGTTTTAATGCGGCCGCTGTGTGCGTCGCGAACTTCTGTTTACATACACCAATGCATAAAGAACAATGTCATTATTCAATAACATGTCTTTGTGGTTGACTCTACAATTCTATGTATGCACCGCGAGCGTTACGTGTATACGTTTTTCAGTGTTTTGGATCGTTTCCAAAGCGACATGTAAGTCGGTCAATTATGGTGTTTATGCCAACTCAACAATTTTTAACTTGACGTTATTTTATTGAGGTCTGATTAGTAGACAAACTTCTTTCCTGCGACTACGACTGTAAATATTATTCTAGATTATTATAACGATAGATGATTTATAACAAAAACATCCATAAATATTACTGTCTTGTTTACTTGATTGGCTAAGGAGGGTCGTCGTCTTATGAGAATTGTCGTTGGTTTTTTATTGTACAGTTGAATCTTCATAATGTCCACTTTATATGAGCGTGGTCCTTTAAACATTATTTTAATAATATCATCGGCCTTGACGACCGTTTTGCATAATAATTTTATTATTGAGCAGCAAGTATTGGTTTTGCTGTCTGGGAATAAGATAAATAAGAATAAAAACATTTTTATTTCATTAAACTTGTTGATGAAAAATGCTTCTGCCATTCAACTAAATGCAAATTTTGCATTCGATGAAATACCTAAGTTTTTGGGAGATACTTCATTTTAGCAGTAAATTATTGAAATTGGCGTTTTCAGTATTTTTGTACATTGGATTATTATTATTTAATGTTCAGAGGTTGTAAAAGGTAATTGATTCCTTTTAGGAATGTGATGTTGATTAACAGACCATCAGAAAAGAAATGCTTTTGATGTAGGAATCATCAATGCCAAGAAGACTAATTTTCTTTTCTGTTGCATCATATCTGGATGATTTTTGTTTTGTTTTTACTTGATGAATAAATATTAACTCTACTGGTTTTAACATTTATCCCGAAAATGGTCCACATCCAATCTATACATTCCTTTATGGACATTTATACCGATTTTCACTAGAAAACGTACGCCTAAATATAATATGCACTGTGAAATTTTTCAACTCTCAGTACACATTAAAGCATTGAAAATCAAACAGTGAGTATTTACTTAGACCTTAATTTTGGTGCTGTATATTTGTAAGTAAAGTATATTCTTACTCACTTGTAGCTATGCCCATATCAGTAACCTTGAGCTGCCCCTGCTTGATCATAGCTTCATAGTTGGGCTTGATAGCTGTCAACTCCATGTTGTACAGCCCAAACATTGGTCCTTGGTTGGCGTCCTCCTCGTAGGTGAATAGCACTTGGATGTCCTTTATAAGGGCACGTTGTACTGTTGCGTACCAGGATTGGGTTACTCTGGAAAATTATAGTGTTTTAGGAAATAATGACCCCTAACACTAGATTCTAGTGTGTTCTACAGTCTTCTAAAGATCTAGGAGTCTAGAGAAAGAAGGTCTAGATAAGAATATCCAAGAAAACCAGGGAGGTCCTTTTTTAGGGAGAAGACTAATGAGAGTTATTTTATAAAATACTCATTTTAGAAGAATAAGTAAAAGCGTTGTATTATTAAATAAAATTTTATACCTGATTATTCGTTAAAATAAGCACTTTTCTTGCAAATTCTTGAATTGACAAGAATTGTCATTTTTTGTGTTTTGTTTTTCATCTTGAAAAGATTAAACATGCCAGTAACTTATTTTGAAGTTACTTAAAAACTTTTTGGCCCACTCGTTTTTTACTGTTTTGGAGTGTAGCCTGATAGAATAATCATTTGAGGCAGCCCATTATTGCCCATTATATTGTATTGTCTATCGGGCTGGTGTCCGCAACTCCACGTCCAATGCGCGTATTTTGCGTGCGGTATTATTGCCCATATTTAACATCTTATTTGTTGGAGACTGCCACATACTTTGAGGGAATGGATATGATTCGAAATTTAAACCTTGAATTACATACTGATTACATACTGGGGTAAAGTTGGTTTCATCAGCATAAATGATGCCTGCCAATACTTGACCTTAGAAAAAAATTGTTTTATAAAGCAAAATAATGCCAGCTGGCATGAAATTATTCAAAATTTCTACTGGGATTTCACAATTTCTATCTACAATGCTATCTCATACTAAAATATGAGATCCCAATCTATACAATATTATGTTAAAAAACCCTGTCCGATCCGTGAAGATATTATTAGGTTTCTAGATTAGATTCTTTTTACGAACGAAAATTAAATTAAAAAAAATGTACTAAAATGAGGAAACGTACATGGCAACACAGGGGACACTCCGGTTGCTTCTCGGGTAGTGACGTCATAAAAAAACAATTGACGATCGAACGTTCTTATGCCGAAAATAGTGTTGTCACAATTTTAAGTTCGTTAGAATTTAGGGAAATGGTAGTAAGTAAGTAAAATCACACATTTTAAAATTCATTAATATTTTTACTCGAATATTTTATGTGTCATCATTTATTTGGTACTAGCTGTTGCCCGCGACCTTCGTTCGCGTGAAATTATACTAAAAAATATTACTTCGCTTTGAATCAGATTTTTTTCAACGCTTTTAATTTTTTTGCATGTAACCCTAATTATTTTACTAAAATAAAAATAGCCTATGTTTAACTCTGCCAGTCAAAGTCACGTCAAAATCGGTAAAGCAGTTTCGGAGATTAAACTTAAATTATACATAGAAAAAATTAATCTCGAAATTAGCTGGAACAGACAGACAAAAAATAAAAAAATGTGTTTTTGTTATTAGTGCCATATGCATTCAGTAAAAAGATGTTATTTTTGTTAATACAGACAGACACTTCAATTTTATTTACTTATTGTATGTATGTCTGTGGTATACCTAAAGGGTGTAACAAGATCCTTAACAAAGCTGAAAGGCACTTATTCTCGCTGTCATTGGAATGTTTTTTTCTTCTAGTTAGGGAGATATTGGGGGTCTAAGTTCCAACTTTATCAAAGGTTTTTTTTAATACAAATTTTTAATTTATTTTACTATTCAATATATCGATCAGCACAATATTTAGAGTGCGTTACATTGAGTCCGACAAAAAAACGTGATTTTTCACCCAAAAAAAAGTTGTTTCCCAGCAGTCATTTTTGCAGAAAGTTACTTGTTTGATGTACATAATGCTTGGTTGACGGCTTCATGATGGGTCCGTTTACACCCTGTAAATGCCCCTTTGGGATCGGACAGGGTCTTTTAACATATTCTTAGGAACAGGGTCTAAGCTACTAGTGGCTGGATTTAAATTTTTATTATCAGCCCAAGAAGTTGTTCACATAAGCTCTTACCTTCTCGGCATAGTAGTCATGGCTTCCCAGTACTGGTCTATGTACGGTATGATCTCCCGATCCTTGCTGAACAGAAGTCTGTTGCTGCCATCTTTTACAGTCTCCTGCTTCAAGTTTGCTATAGCTGTCAAACACATCTGAGGGAATGCTGAAAACAAAGAGAAATATTCACCAGGTAAAATGGCAATCACCAATTTTTTGGATAAGTATCGTGATTATGGATTTTTTAGAGTATAGTGTAGAGGTCTCTTGATAAGTACTTTAAATGAGGACAGCTGTACATAGTTAAACTGTTATGCCTGTACAGACAACAGAAGTACTAAATTATTAACATTTTACTGAGAGTACCAGCTTTCATCACCTTTTAAATAAAGAGATATAGAGAGAGGTATACACTTTGCACTTGACTATCTTATGCAGTTCATGGTGAAGGTCAAAGCACGGTTTCATTGAATAACCCCATGTGGTAGTAACTTTGATCACTAAAATATGTAAGTAAGGATTGTCTGTGCATAAATTCAACGATAAACACGTCATAGTATCCAGATACTCACGAGCTTGGTTCTTCTTAAATGTTTCAAGTCCAGTCGGAGAGCAGTTCTTGCAAATAAACAAATAGTTTGTCATGAATGGCACCAACTTCCCAAGTTGGTAACCAATACATGATTCGTGAAACCATCGATTGCAAGAAGCGCACAGTAACTCTGCTATGTTCAGATTTCGATCTTTCCCGCTATAAATGACAAAAAGGTTAATATTGGAACTCTTCTGAATTTAAATAAAAAAGTTTTTTAATCTAGGAAGTCTTACTCACCAGTAGCAATTTCCTTGAGATTCATTCGAGATTTTATTTGATTTATTCCTTTCTGTATTATTGTCTCCCGGCTTTTGAGATTCCAATTGATTGTTGTGAGCAATGTTGGAACCAGCATCGGACTCGGAGGATTTCTTGTATGACTCCGTCGTTGCTGACGACATTTTCATTATTTAATGGCTTTATTAATCGAAAAATATTAACTCACTCACATTATATGAATTCAGTCAATAGTAAAGTTTCCAAAATAAATAAAATACGAAATTAATGGGACAACAGCGTCCAAGGTGAAGTGTTTTATGCAAAATATAACATCAGTAAAAATAGTAGCTCATTCAAAACCATTCGTCGGCGCTAGTGTTGCGTGCAAGTAGTTGGGACAGAAAGAGACAAAAAAGAGTTTGACATGTAAACTATGCTATTTTATTTAGAAGAATAAAATCCGTCCAGAAATTAACTCACAAACCGAAAGTGAATGTGCACGTTTGCAAACAACGAAAGTTTTTTTACTTATACTTAATGTTACAATATATTACAAGTACTTTAATACGTAATTGTTTCTTAATAACAATCAAGTAAAATAATAGTATCTCGATTTTTCAACAAAAAAAACCAGTTCAATCAAGTCAAAAAGAAAAACAAAACAACTGAATTTTGATTGTGCTTCTGTTCTGTCATCTTTCAAATCAACAAATTCAACAACGGTTGTCGTGGTTACAGATAATCAGTACATGTTTTTATTTTTTATCAGAAACAAAACAATTTGCTGAATTTACGTTATAATATTAAAAATAAATAAAATGGATTCAGTAACGAGCACGGACAACGTATGCATGGACATAAAAATGTCTCAAGAGAACATTTTACTTGAGATTATCAGGGAAGTTTGTTGCGAAAACAACAAATTGTCTGATAAACTGAAGGGGAAAGTGAACAGGATCATTGCTAACTGCGACCTCTCGTATTATTCTAGTCTACACAGGCTGAGTACCGGGGATGAGAGCACTGCTACTGTACTGGGTAAGTCACAAAGAATTTATAATCTTACACTAATCCTTAAGGCCACATAACACTGCGCCTTCTTTTTCCAAAGGAAAGAGGGAGGTTAGTAGAACCCTTCCGTAACAATAGACGTGTTGTAATAATTTTCATATATCGCAAACGCACATTTTGTTGTTGGTTCCATTTCCATGGATGCTTTGAGCCACCTAAGACCAATAAACCAAGACCCATTTTAATGATCGCAGAGTAGTTTGCTTTAGCAGATAACTACAAATTGCTGTGTTGCATACCATAAAATATGTATAGAGCTTTTAATTACATTATTTTATTCAACAGTATTATTTTCTGTATTTAATCCAAACAAACTGGTTAGGAAATAACTGAAACTGTAGTAAAAAGATTAGCAAGTCAACAAGAATTGTTTGAATTCAATTCATTTATTCAATAATGATTTTTACATCGGATATGAATTCCTTTAACCCTTTATAAAGCAAAGGGAATATTTTTCCCACCATAATTTTCAACTCTTTTATTAAATAATGAGTTCTTGGTAGGTATTCCATTGTTGTATAAAGGTTATTTAAACACTTATCAATCACTCATTAAATATTCAAAGAACATAATTTTTGGTTTAAAAAAGTGAAGTTTATCTTCTCCCAATAATACCTATGCCTATTTGGCATTATTTTCCGATTCCCAGATCGTTATGCCTGTTAAAGGGTTAACTAAATATACAAGAGAAACATCATTCATGCAATCCATAATTAAATCATTACAATTATTATTTTCCAAATTAAATTAAAATCAGAATAATAATAAGTAATGATTAAGTTACAGTTGCCTGCAGAGCTCGTGGCCGCTCGGGTCGATCTTTAGGTGAAGCCGTACTTACCTACGCTGGTCCGTGGGTGGGTGACCACCCATTACATACCGAGTTTCCTCCGTGCCTCGGAAAGCACGTTAAGCCGCTGGTCCCGGCTGTCATTTCTAGATCTTTGACAGTCATTATAGGTAGTCAGTGGCCCGAAAGTCTGACAACCAGTCTTACCAAGCGGTATCATACTACCTAGCACTAACTGGGTTGTGGAGGTCAGATAGGCAGTCGCTCCATGTAAATTACTGGTATTCAGCTGCATCCGTTTAGACTGGAAGCCGACCCCAACATACTTAGGAAAAGGCTAGGCAGATGATGATGCCTGCATCACTCCACAGCAACGTAAAGGCAGCCTGCCAGTTCTTTTAATACAGGGTGAATGTTGAATAATGTCCATGGACCAATAGTTTACAATCAACCCATATGTTTTAACCATTTACATATTTTTGATTAACCAGAATGAACACTTTCTTGCATATTTTTATGTTAAAAAATAACCTCGGATTGTACTGGTTATTTTAAACTGATTATTAACACTAGAGTTAGTCACCTAACCTTAATAAATTACCCAATTAAAACCCCTACACGGGTAACCTTTACGGTATCTGGTTTTGTCCCTTCATCTTCTACTTTCTACTAGGTCTGCTGTAATGCTTCATGGCTGTATTAAGTAATACTTGTATTTATATCTTTCTGATTATGTTCCAGGATTCATGCACCAAGCCGCAGCAGAGCTATCATTTGATGAACAAACTGAATTCAACCAGGCAGTACTGCAAAAGATACAAACCAAGCTGCCAGCATTCACTTCTGAGCTAGAACACCTAAAGCAGTCCACCAGCAATAAGAAACCGCAGAATTATGAGAAGAAGGAACTTCAGGTAAAAATATATTTTAATAGACCCATACAGGACTTCTATTTAGGATGTTTTTGTTTTTAATGGCAAAAACACAATTTTCTTTCTATCAGTCCAGTCTTGTCTATACATTTCAGGCTTTATGGTCCCCCATGGCCAATAGAAATGATAGCTGAACTTTGCAAAATACAGGATTTTCTTTTCGAAATTTCTTCCTCTCATAAAACTTGTTTATTTATAAGGTCCCATTAAAATAGATAGACAAATTTTTACACAGAGTTCAGTATATCTAACCAAAGATTTGCAAGCAAAAAACTTTTTTTTCTGATTTTCTTTTGACCATTTTGTGGTTGTGTTTATTCTAGAGTGCGGGCATTTTATTATTATAGGTTAAAATAAAATCACTTTAACCAGTGTTTTTTTTTTGCTTGGATATCTTTGGTTAGACGTACTGAACTCTGTGTTAAAATTTGTCCATTTTAATGGGACCTTATATATGTGGTTCTGGTAGGTTGTCTCATACAATACTTGTGTGTGGCAGGTGTGGCAGCAATTTAAGAGGCGTACAGCAGGGCCAGGCTCCACGCAAAAATACGACTTTAATTCCAACCTTTTCATAACATTAACCCTACTATGTGCAAGGCATAAATATTTCTTTTTCTTTCAGGCGAGTATTGATAAGAAACTGTACACTCTCGAAGAACAAGAGAGTGAGAAAGTGGAGCTGATGATGGAGTGGCTCAACCACAGGCTTCGAGATGTAACAAAGTTCAGCCATGATTCTAGTGAACTGCTGACTTTGAAGACTAAGATCCTGAATTTGAAGTCTAAGTAAGTATTAGAAACTAGTCTTTCAGTCTAAATAAGCCTATTCCCTTTCTATCTTCTTCTTTCTTTTTTCCATTGTTATCATAAAAGACCTCTCTCTACCTCTAGACTTAGATAGGACCCATAAGGGGGGACCAATGTTAAAGCCTGTGGACTTACATTTTAGGACCCATAATCTGCCCTCAAATATTAGTTAACCCAGAAGCTTCAGAGAAGGCAAAACATCAAATCCTTGTTTGTATGCAGCAGTCTATTAATACTATCCTTACTTGAGCTATTAAATAACAATGTACATACATACTATGCAACAACTATTTACCTAGTTACAAATGGTTAATTAAGGTAACTAATGGCTGTTGTCTCCTTAATTACTTCTCATTTAAAGATCGTAATAGAATGAATTATTATATTTACATTTTCTTAATGTTGGACCATGACCTATGTCAAATCAGGTTTAATGGAATTATTTCTAAAAAAGTTTTTATTCTTCTTAAGCTATAATGATCTGCTTTTTTTTTCAAGGTTTTTAGCAGTTTTTAGGGTCACTTGTTGCATCATTCATTTCATAATTATGGCGCCATGTATATTTAGTTACATAATAACATAACAGCCTGTAATCCCCGGAGGGTTAGGGTTACGTAAATAATATACCCACATTTCGCCAGTTACCCAATACTATGAAATAAATAACACTATTAGTCTTTCAGGAAGGATTTTTTAATAAAAATAATATAAGTAGGCAAAGACGGCGCTGTACTAAAACTTTCTAATAAAACCTAATATTTTCTTTCCAGAATTCTCCACCTACAAATCCTGCAGAACATCTTCACTGAAACGAACCAGTCTATAAAGGCGTACAGTGAGATACACAAGGATATGAAAGATACCATCAAAGAAACTGAACAGAGGATTAAACACTTCCGCAGTATTATTGATAATGATGCACTTTAAAACACATACCCACCGAACAGCATAACAACAATATTAAATATTAGCTGTTCCCCGCGGTGTCACACGCTGCGCGACTCCTAAGGATCGTAGCGTAATGTTATATAGCCTATAGCCTTCCTCGATAAATGGACTAACAAACACCAGTTCCTGAGATTAGCGCGTTCAAGCAAACAAACAAACTCTTCAGCTTTATAATATTAGTATAGATAACTGGCGAAATGTGGCTGTACTATACGCACACCTCGTCCACGTCTAACTCTTCGGGGTTGCAGGCGTGATGTTACGAGTATGTATCCATCACGCGTAGGTACTTATCGAAGTCATCACGCTACTGTTGAATCCCAAGTTATTCGGGGTTGATGTACCTAAATGAATTTTTGGTCAAAATTATACTTACTGTTGGAGAAACGGTTTAGTTCGACGGAATGAGATATGCGAACAGTCTAATGTAAGGACTGGCATGTCATATTTTTTTTACAGCAGAGACGTACATACATATGTAGGTACGTCCTCTAAAAATACTAAATACCTCTAAAAGACTTAGCATGTAAGTAGGAGATTTCATCACCACTGCTCTCAAAACGGTAAAAGTAAACAACATGAGAAACCCGCCATGTCCTGGAACCAAAAATTCGAAGACATGTGAGACATCCACCAGTGCGCTCTGTGTCTGCGTGGTGGATTATTGCCTACACTAATAGGTATTACTGATGAAAGGACTCGAGGCTTTTAATTAAAAATATATAACTATAAATACCAGTTAACGACTACCCTCGATTTTGAAGACTTAACTCCAAAAATGCGACTTAATGTGAAAGAGCTCGATTCATTAGAAAAGACTTGAATCAATAAAACGACTCGACCGAGAAGGCTTTGGTTTCCGAGCAGTTGAAACGTTATAGTCTGATTATGCTAAGTGGAAGACTGTAGCGAGCAATGGTTCCATTTTTCGTTATTTTCCCTTTGATATGTTTATAAGAAAGATCTTATTGAATTGTGTATGAACTATTATTTTACCTGCAAGTTAGTCAGGAAGTATTACTTTTTGTTTTTGTTAACTATTCTTTCTAATATTACCTATTCGTAATAAACGTTGAATATTAATTATTGAATTTTCTGTTTTTCCTTTTCGTTTTCTCATGTTAGCCTTTTTGCCATCTATCACCGCAGGAGATCATTGGGGAAGTAGGTACTTAGACCTGAGTTAAGTAGTTAGTGTAACTTCGAAAGTGGCTCACTATCGTTCGCTTATTGCCGTGATTGTGACGGAAAATTTAAAAATGCAATGGCAGGCGTCTACCATTGGTAGACACCAATAGCGACCAGAACCATAGGAGCCCCTGCCGTGAGCTCTTGACAGCTCCGTAATATCAAGCAGCTCGGCTGACTGCTGGCGGCTTCCCCGTGCGTTAAGCACGCGGAAGTTCTTTTTATGAAACAGTAATGGGATTAAATGAACTTAGGGTTGTATTGATGATTATAATGAGCATATCCCTGTAAAGCCATAATCGTTACGGTTGCAAATCATAATATTAATTTGTATTATTAGTGATTTTTTAGATGATAGAATCTTTACCTCGCTAGAGTATAATAATAATACATTTATTTTCTCTAATCATCATCATAAACAGTACAGAGTCAATTTTCACAAACATAGAGACTGGTGTCTGTTTTAGGTAAAACCTGTATTACAGATCACCAGGCTAACCCTCCGTCGGACATTTATCTTATGACATAATTAATAATTGCATTCAATTTACTTACACGATAAATTAAAATTAGCAAATAAATTAACAATTTTAGAAAATCAATTAATTAATTAATTAGAACATTGTTATGGGAAAAAAATAAAAAAAATTACAAAAATTATAAAATAAAGAAAAAGTAAACATTTGAGATGACAAGAATGGGTTTTGACTTGGTGGAGCATATGTGTAGGTGTGTGTGTGTGTGTGTGTGTGTAGGTGTATGTGTGTGTCAGTGAGAGTGAGAGGGAAATATTGTTCTTCACATTATAATTAAATAGTGTGAAGATCAACTTGTGTATAATTATGTAAGTATATCGTTCCTTGCATTAGTTCAACGGTTTCAACAAACATTCTGTTGCATTGTAATCAATGCCTTGAAGCCATGAGAACACTTTCTTTTTGCACTCTACCCTGGAAAGAGGATAGATGTTCAATGTTTTATTAATTTTATTATATAAATACGAACCCAAAAAACCATAAAAATTATGTGCCAGGCTGGTCCTAAATCGCGTTGTCGCACAGACAGTGGTATTTCTCCTTTTCCCCAGGATTGTTTTTGGGTCGTAAGGAAGTTCAGCATGCTTTTTGGTAACCGTCACCAAAACAAAAAGTTGTCGAACTGTCAGTACCTTACATCGTTTGTATAAGTCCACTGTAGGATAGCGCATGGGAAGAAAGGAACCCACTTTCAATATGGCTCTTTGGGCTCTCTCCAACTTTATCAGGTGCGTTTTAGCGGCCCCACCCCAGGACGTTATACAATAGGATAGCAAAGATTGACACAAAGCGAGATAAACAGATTTGATTATAGAGATGTCAGCAATGTGTCGAAGAGATTTAAAAACATAAATAAGCTTCCGAATCCTGGGAACCAAGGCCTCAATGTGCGGTTGGAAATTTAGTCGATTGTCAATTACAACACCCAGATATTTAATAGTGCTCGTTTTTGATAAGCGTGGACATTTACATGAGCTGTTGAATGGATGGCTACAATTGTGTGAGATGATTGCGAGATTTGGTACGTCTTGTTCCCTGATTGTGTAGGTCATGAACTTTGTTTTGTCTACATTTAGTGTGAGGGTGTTGTCATTTAGCCATTTAGAAACTTTATTAAATCCATTTTGGGCATGCGTATAAACTTCTTCCCAAGTATCACCATAGAAAAGCAATGCAGTATCATCGGCGAATGCAATTACTTTCCCATTAGTCAGGTCTGTATTACATAGGTTATTTATGTACACTAGGAACATGGTTGGGCCGAGGATACTGCCTTGTGGGACGCCATATTCAATGGGGAGCTCATCACTTACCCATCCATTCACTTTAACTACCTGTGTTCTCCCTCTTAGATAATCCGCAAACAAATCCAGTGTTACACCCCTAACACCCAAGTGCTCCAGCTTGCTTATCAAAATGGGAATAGACACTGTGTCAAATGCTTTTGCTAAGTCCAGGTAGATGGCCAGAGTCTTTTTCCTAGTATCTAGCTTAGAGATAATAAAATCCGTCAATTGATGAACAGCATCTGAAGTTGATTTATTAGCGCGAAATCCAAATTGAGATGAAGATAAAAGCTGATTTGTCTCTAAGAACTTAACTAGTCTCATATTCATTAAGCGTTCCAATATCTTAGATAGGGTTGGAAGTATAGAAATAGGTCTATAGTTGTTAACACAGCATCTATCCCCACTTTTAAAAACTGGAACTATTCGTGATTTTTTAAAAGCAGATGGGAATACTCCTGTTGCAAATGATAAATTGCAAATGAATGTCAGAGGAGGAACAATAATGTCAATAAATTTTTTCAGGAAGTTTCCTGAGATTTTGTCTACTCCTACTGCACAATCATTTTTGAGGTTAGATATTAATGATTTTATTTCGAATTCATCTGTAGGTAACAGTACCATTGATTTTTCACAGGAACTAGTACATTCAGACGAATCAGCGGTGCTAGTGGGCGATGAATTTATGTTATTGGAAGTTATTTTTTCTGCCAATGATTTGCCAATACCCGCGAAAAATGAGTTAATATCATTAACAGAATTGGACGGATTTTTGGGGCAAATTAACTGTGTTGACTTCTCATTTTTCTTTGAGGTGTATGTGATATTTTTAATGGTTTCCCACAATTTCTTATTATTATTTCCGGCTTTCCTAATCATATCCTTTTCGTAAAGAATCTTAGCCTTCTTCAAAATATTATTACAAAAATTCCGGTACCTCCGATATGTGTTTTGAATTATTTCATTCCCAGGATTTTTTTTAAATTTTATGTAGAGTTTGTCGCGGTTTCGCATACATCTTAGAAGTCCCTTTGTTATCCAGGGTTTTAGAATTCTTTTGCGCCCAGTGCTTATTACGATTGCCGTGTTATTGTTAATAGCTTTAGAAATCGATTCCGTGAAAAAATCAGCCGCCAGGTTAACATCAGTCATATTATAAATAGGATCAAAATCAATACTTCTCATGCTTTCGTTCAATCCTTCGGAATCGATTCGATCGTAGGTTTTTATATTAACTCGCTTGGGTTTAGTGTTCATGAAAAGTATAACGGAATCATGGTCAGTAATAGATGTCTGCGCAACGTAGCAATGAGCAGTCAGTTTTGTTCTCAATAATACATGGTCTAAACATGTACGACTGTGAGTAGGTATTGAGTGGGCAGGAAGCATGCCATGAAACGTAATCATATCAAGATAGGCGGATGATCTTTGGTCCTGGGTCCCAGGTGAAATATCAATATTAATATCACCCACTAAGATAACATTCCTGAACGAAGAATATTTACATAAACAGTCATTTAGCGAAACCAAGAAGTTGTCAATATTTCTATTACCTGGTGGGCGGTAAATGGCAATTAGGACAGTATCTGGATCGATCTTTAATATGAGTGTGTTCGCATCTGAGAATTGTGATTCATCAATCGTAGGGGAATAATAGTCCTTACAGTAAACCACCACACCCTCATTTTGAGTTTGGTTGTTGGCCGTGGAAAATGACTTGTACCCGTCGATGAAAGGAATAATTGGGTTACGCGTCAGCCAACACTCAGTCAGAGCAATAATATCCCATTCGATATTAGCTCTAGCCAGCAACGTTTGAAAGTTCGGAAAGTTTCGGTGAATACTGCGTATATTTTGCGTAATGACCTTTAATGTAGTTTCGGGGTTTTTCAATAGATTTTTGCAGTCCTCTATTTCACACGTTGCCGACTGTGCCACAGCTACAGAGTCCAGTTCATTATTAAAAGTCATAGCAAAATCAGCCATATTTCGTTATGGGATATATCAATGTGCACTTTAGGGTTTGCCAGAATAATAGTGTAGATCTGATGGTGCCAACCTCATTTACGAACGCCTTTATATGACCATTGAATTTCAAAATGCAACGATAATATGTGCGTTTGCAAGAAACCATGTATTTTGTGTTTATGTAAAAAATTAAGTGTTGTAAGACTTGTAAGTGATTGTAAAGTGAATTGTGTTGCTCAAAAACGTAATTATCAAACCAAGTCAGTGTTAATAGTTTTTTCAAATATGAACATTTTTTAAAAGAATACAAAATAAACATAAACATGCAAAATCTAACTAAAACAATAGACACAATTATGAGGAAAATAACTAGTCACATTTTCCGTTCAGTCTTTAACTTAACTAGATCAGCTTCTGTATTAATACGTAAGTGTCGTTCTCCTTCTCTTCTGCGAATAAAGATCTTCCCTCCAGCTGTCCAACAGTATTTTATACTCGTTGGTGCTCGCAAAGTCACGTGTGAGGAAAAAAAGTTTTCTAGCTTTAGCCGTAAGATGTTCAGATATGTAAATATTATTTGGTGGACCACTGATATGCAGGTGTGTAGTGTTTAAGTAGTTTATTTTCTCTATGCTGGTTGTTGAACTTTTTACTGTGTTCTATTACACTTTCCTTTGCTATATTACACTTTCCTTTGCTATAGCTATAGCTCGGGTCGATCTTTAGGTTAAGCCGTGCTTACCTAGGTTGGTCCGTGGATGGGTGACCTGCACCCATTACATACCGAGTTTCCTCCGTGCCTCGGAAAACACGTTAAGTCGTTGGTCCCGGCTGTCATTTATAGATCCTTGACAGTCGTTACAAGTAGTCAGTGACCCGAAAGTCTGATAACCAGTCTTACCAAGGGGGTATTACCTAGCGCTAACTGGGTTGTGGAGGTCGGATACGCAGTCGCTCCATGTAAAATACTGGTATTCAGCTGCATCCGGTTAGACTGGAAGCCGACCCCAACATAGTTGGGAAAAGGCTAGGCAGATGATGACAACCCGACACTGACCTGTAAATTGCAAAAAAAAACTGGTAAGTAATTAAAACAGACGCACGGTCAGTCGTGCTCGTGTAGGTAAATACATAGGTATAATAAAAAATAATACTTACTATAGCTACATACATAGTCGCATTTCGTATCTGTGTTTGTGTGCTTAGTTATTCTAAACAATGGAGTTTGATTACTTCGCCTCTTATCAAACCCTTTCAGTTTATTACTATGCCTACGATTTCGTGTTTGCGAAAAACCCGCGTTTTCCCACTATATCCCACGAGCGGTGACCGGGCGCGTGAACGTATTCTATAATCTACCAACATTTCCTGTTGAAACGTTGTCAGGCGCATTACGGCGCATAGACTGTCTGGCGTATAAATGTATAGAACACAATCTGTGTTGGCCTTGTTAGCACTGTACGCAGGGATGGCGCACTCCTTCTCTTGGGGTGAGTTTAACATCAATTACTGACTAGTATTAACTAGTGTGATCGGAAATAATCCAACGTTGTCATAGAATTTCGCAGCTGCATGTTGAGTCGTTCAACGCTTTGTTTTATGTCAAAATTGGATTAATACGTAAAATATACTTAGTTATTTTGTTAGTTAATAGATCTAGCTATCCAAACCCAAATACCTTAGTCAATCCCGACGAGGGTCGTCGGGAGTGACTCACCCTCCTCCAGGAAAGCAGTAGGGAACAAGTAGGTACATAACGTAAACACGAAGCCAGCCTCGTGCGTTGGCCTGCGAGATGCCATTTCAAAAAAAGAGCAATACGTAGGTATTTTCCAGTTCATGTTTTTATCGATCCAAATGCCTAAGAATTTAGTACAATCAGTCTCCCGAATACTGCACCATATCGAGCGTCTGGTTTTTTAGTTTGTTTTTTTTTTCTAGATTTATTTTTAGGTTAGGTATATTAGGTTAGCCAGGTTATTATGTCATTTATCGTTTACCACTTTTTAGAATGTCTCATTTACCTCTTTTTAGAATTTTGACTTCTGAATAATAATAGGTTTTTACCTATGAAATTGGAGATTTTATAACCAGCATTTTCAGATTTAATTATCTGTGGATTGGCGCGCAATTCGAAATTCAAATTTTATTTGAAAGCCGTGTTCTTATCAAAACTCTCAAAAGAAATCTTTTGAGTCTTTTGTTTTTGTGAAATTGTGGTAGATTTTGGCGCCATGGATAAACTGAAAATTCGTACAATTTTCGAATATGAGTTCCTACGTGGAAATACCGCTGCGCAAACAACACGAAACATTAACGATGTGTACGGGCCTAACACTTCTTGTATAAACACGGTCCATTCTTGGTTCAATCGTTTTAAATCTAGTTTGAGTTGAAGAACGAGCCTCCCGGTCGGCCAGTTACCATTGTCGACAACGACGAATTGAAGCCGATAGTGGAAGCGGATCTAACTCAATCTAAGGCTGATCTTGCTGCGGGCCTTGGAGTTAGTGTTAAAACAACATTGAAGCACTTGCATCAAATCGGAAAGATAAAAAAGCTAGATAAGTGGGTGCCACACGAACTAAGCAACCAACAGCGAGACCTTCGCGTCGAAACATGCATAGCACTACCTACTGAATCGGCACAGAAACGAGGGAATTCTAAATCGAATTGTTATCTGCAATGAAAAGTGGATCCTGTACGACAACCGTAAGCGTTCGTCTCAGTAGGTGGACCCGGGTACAGCACCTAATCAGTGCGGTAAAAAAAAGATGATGGTGACTGTCTGGCGGACTTCTACATCACAGCTTCTTACCGAATGGCACAACAGTGACTGCAGAAGTCCATTGCCAAGAATTTCAAACAATGATAGAGAAGCTCGCAATTCAACAACAAAGACTGGTCAATCGCTCTTCCCCATTGCTTCTCCACGACAACGCGCGAGCTCACACTTCACGTCAGACCATCGCAAAGCTACAAGAGTTACAGCTGGAAACTTTCCGACTTAGACAATTTTTTAAGTGGGAAAAAATTCAACACCCGAGAGGTGGTAGGTACAAAACGCTTTCGCTGACTTCATCGCCTCCCGTCCAGCAGACTTTTACAGTAAAGGGATAAACAAACTGCGAACAAAATGGCAAAATTGTGTAGATAATTTGGGCCAGTATACCTACCTACTTTGATTAACTAAAATAAAAAAAAAATACCAAAATTTTTATATTTTAAAATGTTCATACAAATCTCCAATTTCATGGGCAAGACCTAATATTATACCATCGTCCGCGAATAATATCATCAGATTATTAATTATTTTCGGCATGTTATGATGAAAAATAATGGTGCAAGGACACTGCCCTGCGGGGTACCCGGAATAAACGTGTGATGTTGCAGATTTGATGATAGGTGCCTACATGTAATTGTTCCCAACGTGTTCAAAAAGCGTCCATACACCGTGACTTTTTAGTCGTCGTGTATAGCGGAATTAATACGTTTATTTTTCCTGAAACCGTATCGTTCGCTGATTAAAATTTAGTTTGTTTGGAAAAAAATCATATACTTACTTAGTAGTTTTAAGTGATTTTTTCTCTTGTGTTCTTTCTTAAGTATTTTTTTTGTCTGACAACCAGTCTTACCAAAGGGTACCGTATTACCCAGAACTAACTGGGTTGTGGAGGTCAGATAGGCAGTCGCTCCACGTAAAATACTGATATTCAGCTGCATACGGTTAGACTGGAAGCCGACCCCAAAATACATAGTTGGGAAAAGGCTAGGCAGATGATGACTTAGTATTTTTTCAAATATTTATGTACATGTGTGATGTTGGCTATTTGACTCAATTAGCCTATCCTATCAGACAATCAAAGCAGTATTTTTTTCTATTTTAACGTCATACTCGGTGCAGGCTTAGGACCAGCGCGATGACCTACATTTTTTATGAGAAAAGAAAGGCTGAAAAAAGACGAAATTTTAAAATAACGTTATTTTGTTTCAGAAATCGTTATAGTCGTTGGCAATCGACTAGAATTTTACGATAATCAAGGAACACTAACGCACACAGAAAACATTACGGCGAATGCAATATATTTTATGACTTATGACCCAGTACACGAAAGGGTGCTCTTTGTCGACTCAAATGATGACACGTTCATTTCTAGTATATATAGTTTTGAAATAAGTACGAAAAAAATAGAATCTTTAGTTTTAAATACCGCATACATTTTTAGTTTGACTTACGACCCGGCCACAGAATTACTCTTTTGGACTGAAGACGGCAAACATATTTACTCTATTTCATTAAAACCTGGATTTAACAACACTGTTAACGAAAGAAACTTTGTTTTGTCGGATGAGTCTAGTTTGATCCATACCATTGCCGTCGATAGCTGCGGAGGGTACGTAACTAACAATAATACTTTTTTTATGTTTTACAACAAATCACCGATTTGAATTTTATGAAAATTGGTAACTAGTTATATATCTTTACAAAATATTTCAGGTTTATTTACTGGGTAACATACAATGACGGTTCTATATGCAGGGCTCGATTCAATGGCTCCGAGAGAGAAATTGTAAAGGGTCATATTGCTTATGGCAGTTTTACCATTGACCAACAGACACAAACAATGTACTGGGATACTCACGGTTGCTTTGAATGTGCGGATTTCAATGGAAATAACATAAGAACAATGCGTGAAGAACCACAAGTGATGCAACGCGATCTGTTGACCGCTTCAAAGGATGGTCTCTACTATCGAACTAAGTTTGAAGCCGAGTTCACAAATTACATCAGGATAATTCCAAAGAATCCACTGCGCGACATGGATGTGGAATCTAAACTTTTTATTGAACATGAAGAGCATATTTGGGCAATAGCCGCCAACTATAACATTGAAGATCTAACTCGGGGACTTCAGAACTGCGAAGCACTGAAGAGTCTCCTACCAAATAAATCAATGACCAACGCAAATGATTCCCTCAAAGTTTCTACAGATGTAAGTCTGCTTTGTGTTCATGGTGCAAAAGTTAGTGGAGAAAATCGTTGTGAATGTACACAGAGCGGTGACAGATGCGATGCTTCAATATGTCAAAACTACTGCTTCCAAGGAGATTGTAGTGTCAGTGCTGAGGGGAAACCGAAATGCAGGTAAGACATGTTCATCATTAAGGACTAGTTATAACAGGCGCCTAAGAGTGCGGTTTAGACACTGAACTTATTTAAAGTAAAGTATTACTTGGGGAAGGTATGGTCTAATTAGAACAAAAAAAATGATCGCAATGACGGGGAAAACAAGTGCCTTTCGGTTTCTTACTTTCGGTACTTTTACATCCATTATAATCAAGATAAAAAATATGAATTATATGTTTTAGGTAGATTCTTCGAAAAACAAAAAAAGGCCCGGGTTTACGAATTAATAGATAGAGATTGTTTCGTTATTCTACGTAGGTACAGCTAGCTACTTTTTTTAAAGCTAATCGGACGCCGTTTAGTCCACTCTCGGCCCCTGGAATTCTTCCCAATAGGCGGACAATTTGTATGATTAAATTCCTCCTAGGTATGGTTTTGGATCATTTTAGTTCTTCAATTTTTATCAAATAAAGCATAGAAATCTTACTCGTGCACCCGAACACACTTATAACCAGACAGTAAAGTTCGTTTCGTTGTTTGTCGAGATACCCTTTTTCATCATTTACTTTATTCCAGGTGTAATGCAGGTTACTCTGGGGAAAGGTGTGAAGTCAACCCATGCCAGAGATACTGTTTGAACGATGGTGTCTGTTCCCAGAGTGAGAACAGTGAGCCAGTATGTCAATGCTCTGGGGATTATGAGGGAGAAAGATGCGAAGTTCCTGGCTTTCTAAATAAATGTTTCCAAACAGTCTCTATGTTGAGGGATATCCTTAAGACAGGTAAAAATCTTTGTAATTTGTCTAAATCTATACTTGGTATACATATCCTACTAATCTTACTACTGTTATAAATGCGAAAGTTTGTGAGGATGTATGGATGTTTGTTCCTCTTTCACGCAAAAACGGTTAAATGGATTGGGGTGAAATTTAGCACACAGATACTTTATAACCTGGATTAACATGATATATGATTTTCACATACGGGACTTTTTATCCCGGTAGTGCGATCCCGTGGGATAATTACCATGGCAGACTCGGCGCGGGCGAAGCCGCGGCTGCTATGCTAAGCTATATGTTTGTAAGTTTGGAAGTAGGAGGTAGATAATCCTCGGAACTACTGATCCGATCAAAAAATCCCGAGTGTCATTAGCATATTTAAAACGTTCCTGTGGGATAATATCCGACTTATCGTAAGCGAAGCCACGTGCAAAAGCTAGTATCAGCAAAATTATGATCATTTTTACCTTTACTCTACAAAAATATTCATTACGTACTGTGTCTGACTGTCGATGAGGAGCTCGTGGCTAAATAAAAAATAATAAACCCGCGCTTGCCTAGGTTGTTCCGTGGATGGGTGACCACCCATTACGTGCCTCGGAAAGCACGTTAAGGCCCTTCGCACATGGAGCTACTTAAAAAGAACTAGTCACAAACTTAAATTACTAACGAGTTGCCTGAGCGTCACAGCCCATACATGTTCAATGGAGGTTCGCACACGACGCGACTAGTTACTAACCGGTCAGTAACGCGTTAGCAACCGATCACACGCGACGCGTCGTACCGGTCACCGCGCTACTGGTTTCCCGAGTTTCTTTGTTTTTTGTTATACCTAAAAATGAACGAGCAAACATTAAATATTCAATTTGTGAAGGAGGTGGAAAAATACCCATGCTTATATAATTATAAAATAACAGAATATTCACGAAAGGATATAACAGAAAGAGCTTGGATATAATACGGATGAACCCAAAACCTGCGAATATTCCTTCGACGTCTATTATGATAATAGTATAATACAATATCGTCGTCGTCCTCGCTCGATCCAGTTGACATGTTTACCACTTGTTAACCGTGTGCTTTTGTAAACAGAAATAACAAAGTGACTGAAACCTTACAACTTGAGTAGCGTCGTGTGCGAGATACAATTTCTAACTGGTTTGTAATCGTAATTACTGATTGGTTCAGTCATTTTTGAGTAGCTCCATGTGCGAAGGGCCTAAGACATAGGTCCAGGTTGTCATTTGTTAGATCTTTGACAGTCGTTACGGGTAGTCAATGGCCCGAAAGTCTGACAACCAATCTCACCAAGGGATATCGTGTTACCTAGTACTAACTGGGTTGTGGAGGTCAGATAGGCAGTCACTCCATGTAAAATACTATTCAGTTGCATCCGGTTAGACTGGAAACCGACCCTAACATAGTTGGGGAAAGGCTAGGCAGATGATGACTGTGTCTGACTGTTACGGACTCAAGATCGATCGTCCTCGAAGACCTCGATCATAACGATCACTGTTAGTGAATCACAACAGTTGAAAGATTAATCTAGTTAGACTAAGCTAGGTAGGTACCTACGTGGCGCAGATTCGTAGACTCACAGATTAATAAATAGATAGTTTCCCCCACAGAGTTAAGCCAAGGTAGGTACACTAGTCCGCGTGCGAGCTGCGAGGAATGTTAAGGAATGAGCTAGAGTTGTGATTTAGTCGATATTGCGCTATCGAGACTAACACATCTTGAGTCTCCGCGCAAGTGTACATTGTAGGGGTCGGGCGCGGCACACCCCCGCCCGCTTCCTCAGCCACCGATTCCTCGGAGCTCGCGCGCGAACTGTAACTCATAGCGTAATACACCCACAATGTTCCAGCTTTATGTTTAAGTGCTACGTAATAGGGGCGATAGCATATTGCTATCTACCAGACATAAATCATGTAAGGTTACTTTAATAATCTCATGTGCATTAATTGTACAATTTACACGTTTTTTTTTACAGATGTAACGCCGCCAACTTTGGGCAAAAGAGCGAAGTCGACGTGTACTGTTATCTGAAAAAACAGCGCTTATTCGGAATGAGCACATGATGTGAGGCCGCTGAAGAGTTTACTTTCATATCTACCACCACCGCTAGGTACTGCTCTCGAGATGAAAATCTACCTTCGACTGTTTAAGTGATGAGTTGGCGAGAAACTAAAAAAAAACTACAGATTTTCTTTTGCGGTGGTTTTGCTCTAACTTTTCGTTGATCATCATGCCCTGATCCTAAATATTGTTCGACTGTACTGATTTCACTCCTTTCCCTATCATATTTTAAACATTGCATTCAACTTTTTTACCCAACTGCCAAGGAAGGGTTATGTTTTTCGCGCGTATCTTGTATGCATATAATATTATTGTTTATTACCTTTTTTTTGGGACGGGAAATCATCAAATGACCCATCCCGCTCTAGGTGGAGCGGAAGGGAGTGTCAGACTTTTACTGCCTAAAACCAATCCATGTTCCTTCTTTACCCTTTGTATTCCAGGGCCGCGGTATCTCTTTCGAACAGTCCCGCAGCCCTCTCCGGCATCGGCCCTTGCGGCCCCCTCCGGTTTGCTGACATCTCTTTGAGGCGCGCGTGGAATACGAACGCACCGTCGACACGGCTTGTCGTCATAAGACAGATGGACGGCGAGCTAGCCCATTACTCACCTTCCACAGGCCCGCACCTACAACGCCCGGGGCGTCTCCCGCGGTGGCTGGGACGTGAGGTTCTCTCCCTCTCACGTTCTGCCACCTCCTACGCTAGTAAAAAAAAAAAATTTTTTTTGGATGTGTAATAATCGGGACCCATTAAATAATCTAGACTAAAATCATTCTATCCAATATGGGCCCCTATTGCAGTCAATATGTTCCGGACACTTCTGGACTGAACTTGTTTTTTTTTTCAGTTTTTATTTAAAGTTATTAGTTAGTTATTATTAGTTATTTTTTACGCAGTCGGGTTTTTAATAACTTAACCTAGCTCGTGTATCGTGCAACTGCCCCCTATTAGATGGCTAATAAGATGACTGGGACAGACGAATTAGGCGGATAACTGAGTGTCCTCAACACTCAGTTATCCGCCTTCACTTCAGGAGATGCCTATGTCCAGCAGTGGACTGCTATATGCTGAGTTGATAGTTTGACACCATTTATCAGTTGTCTTCTTTGGGCACGAGTCACTATAGTCTCTCAAACATGTTTACTTTTATATTAGATTAAGTATTTCTTTTTAATAAAAATCATACATAATCTGAATATTTGTTTTACTTTCGCATAATTATCATAATGGTTACTTTCCTACACGATATTTCGCACTACAGAATAAGATGGCTGTTTCCACGATTGTATTGTGTGCTGTGGTTTCATCGCATCTTTCTTTTATTTACACAACTTTAATAAACTCATGCTTTTTTCCTATGGGGGTAAGCAGAAACCACAGAGCGCCACCAGCTACGCTGCTGTGGTATAAAAACCATCAAACTGAACAATTTTCTCCATGGGATCATCATCGTAATCGTAAAACAAAAAAACCAGACAAGTACGAGTTCGACTCGCGTGGAGAATATTTCGTGAGTTTCCAAGTTGTATTAAATCTAAGATTTCTTATAGGTTTAATTACTGTAATCTATAGAAAAACAACAATTTTTTGTATTTTTTTCAAAATTTTCGGCCTTTTAGTTTCGGAGCAAAGGCGGGGGGGGGGTCAATTTTCACCTATTTTCTTACATAATAACTTCATAACTATTTATCTACTGCTTTCAGACTACGTTCGGTCTGTCTCATATCTTTTGATGTTGGTATGTATAATAGTATTTTGGCTGCACCCTTGTCCAAACAGCCAAAAAACTATACAAAATTGTAAACTTAGGTATTAAGCGTACATAGAAAACTCCTATGAGGGTGGCATGGTCACATTAATCAAACCCTCTCTAAACAAATAAAGAAAAAAAACATTTTTCTAAAAATTTAAAAAAAAATACCATTCTCCAATTTACCCCCCAAAAGTGGTTATCATGTTAAAAATTCATTAATTTACATTACACGTCCGTCTTTGGGTTACCGACTTAGATTATGTGTACCTACCAATTTTCAACTCAATCGATCGAGATCGAGTTTCGGAGTAAATTGGCTGTGACAGACAGACAGACACGCAAGTGATACGGTAGGTACGGAACCCTAAAAATAGCTAATCTTATTCGGAACTTATAGTGGGTACAACCACGTTTCGCCAGTTAGATTTCAATCCCACGGAATAGGAAGCGAGCCTATTGCCATCAACCGGGCGAACCGGGACAAAATAAAGGCGCTAACAGCATTAGATTATGCGGTTCACATTACCAATGACTTCATTACAAACATGCAACTACAATACAAACATGAAAACAAGTTTCACAAATAAATATATATTTTTAACCCCGACACGTTATGTAGATGTACGTATGATTCATAAATATGCGGTCAATGGCATTTTATCTCCATATCACACCAGTTACAAGGAAAAATACACATTACAATACCGTCTACCTAAATATAAAAATATTACTTCTACCTGAACATAAGGTGGAAAATTAAGAAGTAGGTAATCCATAAACGATACTCGACGGATTGTTTTCTCAAATCATAATCAAAGTTGTCAACAGAAGCTGACATTGAGAGTTAAAGACTACTCGTCTTATAATTCAGTCATATGCTAGATGTAGGCGCGAGCGCTCGTGTTAATGAATCGGCCAGTGATAACGCCAAAACCAATAAATAAAAAATGTTGGAACATTTATCTTATGTTATGGATATACTGACTAAAATTTTCAGGTGAGTCACATTATGAATTTATTTATTTCTATATTTATCTATTTATTGCCAATGACTGTTTAGGTAGTACTGTTTTTTTTTTGTATTTTAGTTGTGAAGGTTAAATCTTTATGGTTATTGATAAGTATGCAAACAGTTTGCTCCCAGTTGCCTGTTTGATTAACATGATGTAAGTAGGTATACAATACATATTCGTTATTATAAAATAATACATAGACACGAGATTGACATAAGCAAAAATGTTTACTAAAGTGTTAAACTTTACTTGATAATAACTATCGTGATAATACGAATATAAAATAAATTACTCGATTTTGAGGTTTAAGCAACTGTAATTAGAGTATATCCTAATTTAAAGCAAGCAGGGGCAAATGACTAGAAATAGAAGTATCCAGCAGTCGTATAAAAATACGGCATACTTTACTACTAAATGCACATGTGTTACCAATGTAACGTTCAAATGTGTAGCTATTAAGGGCCCCGTAATGCCCCGTACCTATACCATACAATTTAAAAGCACGACAAGGAAGTAAGAATTCCACTTATTTGATACTTTCTCTAAGTAATTCAATAGTGCCTTTGTGGCGATTCAAAACAATAGAAAATTGTATAAATGTGGGTAGTCTAACTCTAAAACATTTTACTTTTCTACCAATCAATAATATTTTGATTTCTATTAATCGAAAGATCTGCTTGAAGTGATACTGTTTACAATTTAGAATGGTATTATCATCTTTTCCCAACTACGTATGTTAGGGTAGGCTTCCAGTCTTACCGGAAACAGCTAAATACCAGTATTTAACATTGAGGAACTGCCTTTCTGACTTGCATGACCCAAAATTTCGCATGCATTACAGGGCTGGGCAAAATACATGCTTTGCTTTAATTGAAATACAAATTACAAAATACAGTATTGCAAGTAGGTAATTAAAATACAAAATATCTTTATGTAAGGTATTTGAAATACAAAATACAGTATTTTAGCTATTTTTCATTGAAATACAAATTACATATTACAAAATAAGTAATCTAGACCAGCATGGGCTGAAAAGAAAAGTAGAGGAAAACAAGATTCATTAATCAGTAAAACCAGAGTTTCCTTTCGAACACTAGATTTTTAAATGTACTGTCTGACAAACAGCCTCTTGTTGGAGAGTGAATAAAACCGGCTAAAGAAAACTTGTGTTGCCAACTGTAATAGCTGCTTTACTATCATTGCACTCTCGCCTCGCACTCACAGTCACGATCGCTAAATGAAGGTTAAATGTATTTTAATGTTAAAATGTATTTTGAAGCCTCAAGTATTTGAAATACTAATTACAATATACTTCGCCGTCAGGTATTTGAAATACGAATTACAAATTAGGTATATTTTAAGGAAGTAATTTAACCAAATACGTATTTGTATTTCAATTACGTATTTTAATTACAAGTAATTCTTATACTGTATGCATGCATGCATAACTTACAACAACATGATATTATTGTTTACAATTTGGTTCTGGGAGGAACTAATGAAAGATTTGATCTAAAACCCCTTTGATAATTCAGACAACTAGCCATAACACAACTTGTATAGAAGCTTGTGCTGGTCAGACTCAGGCTATTATTCCTATTACTCGTAGTTTTAATCATGATCAATTTGATCTCGTCTAATTTAGACGACATTGGACGTAGTGTGTCTATTAACTAATCTTGTTTGTATGCAATTAGACGACCGTGGCCGCGTGGCTTTACTTAAGATGTGTAATTATGTAGAAATACTATTTACTTCTAAGATTTGCTCAGCTTATCGCTGACTGTTGGTTATTGACCTAAAGACCTTTTCCAAAACACAATCAGTAGAGTTTATTAATTTCTCATTCACAAATAAAAGCTAGTAATTATTGATTTACGCTAATCTCAGGCAACCTCGTTTACTTTGTCCATTATTTAGAATGATAGTAATCACACACTTGTTGGCAATTATCTGTAGGTACCTATATTTATACCCACAGTTTATTCTTGGCTGTTTAAAAAGATCGTAGATTTGTTGCTAGCTAGAATATTCTTTTTCGTGTCGACGTCACAATACATTTTCTTGGGCCAATAACACCGTAGAATGTTATGACCTAACTTTAAGTGTAACACATCAAGTTAGTTTAGCTTTAAAATCAACAATTCTAATCAAATCAAATTAACCTGCATTGGATAAGTAGAAACATTCCTCATACCTATACGACAGGTGCCTTCCATTTCGTAACTTGCCCCAGATAGCACACCTGATAACATATAGGACTAACCGTACTTATCTTTACTTATTACTTACTTACACGTGGATGTAGTGCAAGGTTCATGACTGACAAGAACTTTTATTAGGTCAATTTCAGGTAGTCACCTACAGGGTTTAACAAGACCCTTAACGAAGACGTCAACCAAGCATTCTGTACATCAAACTAAGTAATTTTACGCAAAAATTATAAATTGCTGAGAAACGACTTTTTTTTGGGTGAAAAATCGCGTTTTACGGTAGAACTCGATGTAACGCAGTCAAAACATTGTGATCATGGATGGATTGAATAGTGAGGGCTTGGGGAGGTGTTAAAAGTTTAAAAAAGTTACATTAAAAAACATATAATTAAAAAAAAACTTGTGAAATAGTTGGAACTTTGACCCCCAATATCTCCGTAACTATAAGGTCCCCAGGTATGGTCTAGAACAAAAAAATGGTCACAATGACGGGGAGAACAAGTGGCTTTCGGCTTCGGTAAGAGTCTGGTTACACCCTTTATCTAATTGTATATTCTTTAGAGGAGAATTCCGTCATGGATTCCCCTCCGTCTGAAGACAACGACGCAGGGTATTTGATTACCTATTAACACTAAATACAGAAAAGAAGAAAGGAACAGAAAAATACGTACAACGGTGATGCTTATTCCTAAAGAAATCTCTTCCAGCATGGAAGCAGCAGCTTCGAAAGGAGAGTAGATAAAAAAGAGATGCTAGACAGTCATCATTCTCTCTTCAGTCTTCAGTCTTCTTCCATAGGTACTTCTCTATTACTCGTCATCTCATCAGACACCTCTTTTCGTGCCATATCGTTCTTCACACAGTCCTTCCATCTTTTCTTTGGTCTTCCTCTACTCTTATACCCAACCATAGTCGTACTCAAAACGGGACTTACGGGACCCATATTGGAAAGAATGATTTTAGTCTAGATTATATAATGGGTCCTGGCTATTGCAGTCAATATGTTCCGTATTAGAATTTATTATTTGTTTTATTTTATGTGTGAATTGATAATGAAATTATTTTAATGTTGAATTGCTTTCTACACTTCTGGACTGAATTGTTTTTTTCGTTTCAGTTTTTATTTAAAGTTATTAGTTAGTTATTTTTTACGCAATCGGTTTTTTTTATTTTTTTTTCTATGTGGCCTCGCATTTTGTTTCCAAGCTACCTACCGAGATTACGTTACATCTTTAGCCTTGGACTTAGGCCGTATTGGACAGCAATTTACTACTTATTTAATCCTCATTAAACTCGTTATGTTTTTACTTACCTAAGTACCCATATAGTATTGTTCGGCCTAATGATACATCCATCATACACTGATACTTAGTTGAATATTGTGACTTTGTGAGTGATAGATATCGGAGCTCGTGGTTAAATAATAACAGCCGCTCGGGTCGATCTTTAGGTTAAGCCGTGCTTGCCTCGGTTGGTCTGTGGATGGGTGACCACCCATTACATACCGAGTTTCCTCCGTGCCTCGGAAAGCACGTTAAGCCGTTGGTCCCGGCTGTCATTTGTAGATCTTTGACAGTCGTTACAGGTAGTCAGTGGCCCGAAAGTCTTACCAAGGATATCGCATTACCCAGTACTAACTGGGTTGTGGAGGTCAGATAGGCAGTCGCTCCATGTAAAATACTGGTATTCTGCTGCATCCGTTTAGACTGGGAGCCGACCCCAAGATAGTTGGGAAAAGGCTACGCAGATGACGATGTGAGTGATAGATATCACAATGTGTGGAACAAAACCGTTTCATAAATTTTATGGCCCTGTTCCTGATGCATACCTTACCAAATCTTTCCACAATAATACAATACTATCAATTTACTAGACTAAGTACCTAGATTGTTAGTATTATTTTGTTGTACTCAGTGTGTGATTCTGAAGGTCAAAAGTATTAAACTGCATCAAAGTCAATCGTTGTGTGAGAACATTGTTTTCAGTGCATGTACTTAGGTATAATATAACAAACAAAGATAAAAAGAGGATAATAACAAAGAACGGTTGTCCAGAGGTCAATACATTAATTTCTTGGGAGTAAATTAGTCAGAATTTTATTCGTACGTAAAGGTTATACGTCATAACATAATATTCTCATAATAGATGTAGGTACCTTTACAATTTCCGTTATGTTCGAACTTTGCCCGTGTTGGTCTAGCTAGTGGAAGTAAGTACCTACTACTGTTGAGCAGAAAGTTCTGCTGGGTTCGATTTCCAGCTCGGACATATTGATACTGGGTTTTTCTATCAGAGATTTCTCAGTAGCATCCTGGAGTCTGGACTTGTGCCCGATAGATGGCGACACGCTCGCCCCCTTTTACTGGCTAAAATGTGGTGGTGTATAAGTATAAGGTCACCTGTGCCTATCCGTTCGGGAAAAACAGGCGCGATGATAGTGTCCGTCAGAATCGCGGGTGTATGACTCCCAAATAAATCACAAATAAACTATATAAATGTTCGTAAAAGTACGTTTTTATACTAAAATAAGTATAAATGTACGTGTTTGTAAGCGTAGCAACTAGCAAACATCATTTTAAAGTGAGCCGCCATCGTGATGTCAGCTTGGCGGGTGAATTTTAATTTAATTAACTTTTTTCAAATTTGACATTAGGATTAAAATGTACGTCAAATGTACATATACGAACACTATTTTAAAACTTCTTAAATGTTATACAAGCTATGATTTTGTAAAACGCATGTGAGCCGCCATCCTGACGTCATAATGGCGGGTTGATTCTAAACCCATCAAACTATTTTGATCCACCAAGTAGCAAACAAATGTTACTTAAGGTGAATGCTCCAACCAACCCGCGAAATTCAAATTTTCTTACGTTTTTTGCAATTTGCAGGCCAGTGCTAGGTTGTATGTTGATTAAAATATTATTCGCGGCTGTAAGACATATGTAGTTACAGAATTATAATCATCAAAATCATCAATACAACGCTCTAAGTTCATAAAGCTGTAGGAATGACTTTTACTGTTTTTTTTTTGTTCCTACGCCTTTATGAACTTGGACGGTTGTATTGGTGATTTTGATGATTATAATTCTGTAACTACATATGTCTTACAGCCGCGAATAATATTTTAGTCAACATACAACCTAGCACTGGCCTGCAAATTGCAAAAAACGTAAGAAAATTTGAATTTCGCGGGTTGGTTGGAGCATTCACCTTAATGTTCTTGTCAGATTGCAAAACAACAATTCATAGCATGCTTTAATCAATTTTATAACATTTGACCATAAAGTATACAATAGGCAATCACCATTTCTGGCCTTCTATTTAATCTTGTCTTCTAATAATGTTAAAAATCCACGCTTTTGAAATCGCATTGATTGTTGAACCTTATCGTAGTGCGATAAGAACCAGTTTTCTAGAAAATGTATTGAAAAAATCTTTTCTCTATAGCGTGAGTCAAATCACAAGCAGAGCGATAAGCGTTTTACTACAAAAACATGATGAATCGTAGTCAATTCCTAAAACATTTATTTTTAACATAAAATGATAAATGGTGTCTTGTTCCATAGCTACTTCTAGATCTTATCCTGTAAGAACACAATAGACTTATTTATTGCCTTGGCTTGAGCAATAACAAATAATGATTGGAAAATTAAAGAGATTAATATGATTAAAACTTTTATCACTGACTTTCATAATACTGCCACTAAGAATATTGAATGTAGGTAGGTACCTAAACCACCTAGATTATGTTTATTAGGCATTTTCGTTAGCAACAATGTACAAAATAGAAAATTTTCAGTGAAATACTTAAGTGACAATACAGTTATTTTTCATGAGAAAACGAAGGCAATACTTACCATCTACGCAGATAAATACCAACGCAATGTCTACTGTGACTTTGAAACCGATTCATGAGTATTCTAAATCCCGAGATTATGGTCTAATTTCACCTGAATCGAGGTAATCAGACATTGGAATCATTCGTAGGTAGTTTTCTCATGAACTCGTAGAAAATGCATCTAAGATTATTACGCTTGGTAGATTTAGCAACAATAGTATGACTTAGACCAATGACCATGTCTTATGTCGACCATTGGTTGCGTTGAGAGAACATTTATTGAGAACCAAAACAAAGCAATATGAGTATAATCTCAACGTGATTTTGTAACAATATTTGATTTAAAAGAGTGTCCTTGGAGGTTCTTGCCCATTCTTCTCTCTAAAGACCTATGCTTTGGAATGGGCAACTACAAGGACTGTAGCTTCTTCGCTTTCTTAGTTTTTCTGCCATTCAAAAGTGCCTGCAATGGTCTAATTGAAATAAATGATATTTGAGTTTGAGTAATTCAAAAGAGACTTATTTGTTCATTGTTTTAAAATAACAGGAAAACTACTTGCGTAGTTGTTTTTTCTGTTTAATCTGTACGTTTTATCAAAGATTCTTTTTCTTTTTTCTAGCCAAATCTCCGCGCTACTGGGTATACAATGGGCTCCCGTGGACATCCCGATGTCGCGCCGGCTGCAGACCCTGGCCGCATTCTTCTGGATCTACCTCATACTCTTCGGAGAAGCCGTCTCGATATACCTGTTCATACAACTGGTGTACTCCAGGTTCTGGTGGATGGGGATACTGTATGGAGCTTGGTTCATAAATGATATTGATATTTGCAGCCGTGGTGGGAGAGCGTGAGTATTTTATACGTTAGATGACTTACCTTTTTTTTTTTTTTTTGGAGGTTGGGAAATCATCAAATGACTCCTCCCGCTCTGGGCGGAGCGGAAGGGAGTGTCAGACTCTTACTAACTAAAAACCACCCATGTTCCTTCTTAGGCCCTTTATGTTCCAGGGCCGCGGTATCTCTTTCGAACAGTCCCGCAGCCCTGGCAGGTAGATGACTTACCTGACAATTTATTTTTTACCGAATAGTACCCAATCGTATTACACAACTTTTTAGTTTACGCTTTTAACCACCAGAAAGTCCAGCTGGAACTACCTTTACGTTGGGTTCGATTTCCGGGTCAAGCAAAGTGTTATTGGGTTTTTCTCAGTAGCAGCCACGGAGTCTGAATTTATGTCCGGCTAATAGGAATAGGCTCGCCCCCTATTACATGGGACTTGAATATAACTGGCGAAGTGTGGGTGTACTGTTAGGTACAACCTCTGCCTAAACCCTTCGGGTACATTACTAAGCGTGATGTTAGTATTTTTAGTGTATGACAAAATCTGTCGATCTGATTGTTTAGCCCTCATGTTTCATAATTTCATGTTTCCATCAACTGCACTAAAAGATAGTAAATCAAATCATCAGTTTCTAACACCTAACTCTTCTAATTCCAGGTTCCAATGGGTCAGAAGCTGGACATGGTGGCGTTACCTCTGCGACTACTTTCCGATCAAACTCGTAAAAACTGTCGACTTAGACCCTTCTAAAAACTACATGTTTGCTTGCTTTCCCCACGGCGTCTTATCTTTGGGAGCCTTCGGAAGTTTTTGTACCAACGCTACAGACTTCCACAAACTATTTCCTGGTCTGACCAGCCATTTAATAACATTAGGAGGTCACTTCTTGATCCCATTCTTCAGAGATTTAGCTCTAGCCCTTGGAGTCTGTGCCTCTTCGGAGCAAAGTCTTCTACATTTGTTAGATAACAAGAAATATCAAGGAAACTGTGCGTGTATGATCATCGGTGGTGCTGCTGAAGCTTTGGATGCTCATCCGAAGGAATATAAAGTTATTTTGAGTAGAAGAAAAGGATTTGTGCGCGTTGCTATGAAGTCTGGGTAAGATCTTTTGTCCTCTTTATTTCAAAAATAACTTCCTTCATCCAAAATTCATCTTCCTTCCTTCTTTTTTAAGTAGCTTCCTTATTTTATTGTGCAAGTAGTGAGACCTTCATTGCAAGTTGAGGTCATTAAGAGCCAAATAAGATAATTATCTGTGCTGTTAAACAATCATTAATGTGCCATTAGCATTATGACGATGACGACAAATCTTTTGTGTGTAAGTAGTTATATTTTTATTGTTTAGGTACTACTTTTATATGTATACAAGCGCTTGATAATATTTCGCAAACCCCTCGTGACAACATAACGTGACATCTTCGACACGATGCGAAATATTGTGCAAGTGTTGGTAAGAAGCACTTTATCCGATCTGGGTTGCGTCGATAAACCCAGACTACATAATACCAGCACGTTTACCTTCCCATTATAGCTCCTCATACAGAGACGACATAACCATTGAACATAACGCTCGATCAAGGTGTACTAGCGATTTCAAACCTACAATGTACTAAGTATGTCGCTACATTTTGTATTTGCTTTGATTCCAGGGCCTCCTTGGTGCCAGTATTCTCATTCGGCGAGACGGACCTGTTTCATCCCCCGAACAATCCTGAGAACAGCTTACTGCGGCGGTTTCAGGAGCAGGTGCGCAAGTACACGGGGATCTCGCCCATGTTCCCTATGGGAAGGGGGTTGTTCCAGTACTCTTATGGGGTGCTGCCTATGAGGGCCCCTGTTACTGCTGTTGGTGAGTTGCAATGATTCTTTACATCTTAGATTTTTAATTTTTGGGTGACCAGCAAGTAGCGACTGTTGCCTTGATAAAATTTTGTCAAATATCTAATTCACCATAAACATCCAGTTTGCAATTTTAAAACTTGCAATTGACTTATCATTATCATAATATCCTGGTATTGTTTCCTTGCAAAAGCATGGATAGTTTTAGTTTTAACTTTATAAAATAGTTAGTTTCGTGTCTTACTGATTTAGTGACATAAGGTACCTTTTACGTTGGAGTTTATAAACATGTATAAGAGTTTTACCTACTAACCCAAGTTTGTAATTAATTCCAGTTGGTGCACCAATGGAAGTAAAAAGAAATTTAGAACCAACAAACGAAGAAATAGACGCAGTGCATGCAGAGTTCACGCAACGCCTGAAGGCACTTTTCGATACTGAGAAAGTTAAGTACTTAAAGTACCACGAAGAAGCCCAATTAGTCATCACGTAGACGTATTACTTTTTGTTTTAACTGCATTTAAAAGGACTTTCCGCACACGTTCATCTGAAATAAATTCCTTGTAACACGACGTTTATGTGTGCGGTCAGACATATTAGTTAGGTTATTCTAAATCCTACTTTGTCCAGCAAAGCAGGCGTGCATTTCACTTTTGTTTTAGTATACCTACCTGCTACCTGCACGAATTATTCGAATTTTGATACAGCTTACTGAACGGCGGTATGTTCTAAAAAGACCTGCAGTGGCCAGACTCCTACAACGAACGAATTTCTCAGATAGCATAAGGCAGGATTTCCTTTAAACTCGCTTTCGGGGATCGTCTCACATTTTGAAATTGGTTTTGGGTATAGGTTTTCGGTTTTGCAAGTGAATACTTAAGGTATTTTGTTTACCAACCTTTTTTCTTTTCAAAGTTCCTAATTCTAAATACACACTCTGCAGCATTCTCTAACCAATTTTTTTCCCACTCTTACCAAAACATGTCAAAAAAGGAAGAGGTTGTCATAAATATGTATTACATTGCAAAGTTTGTTCATTTCAGATAACGAAAAGTAGGTCAGGGTTTCATCCGTAACTTGCATATTATAGTTGTTGCGAATCATGGATGTGACAAAGAATATAGGCCAATGAACTCCCTTTGAACATAGACATATAAGTAAGTCTTCTTCCTTAAAAATAATCTAACAACTAGGAAAAATCCTACCTACATGATAATATTTGTCTCCATTTGAACAATTATTATACTTACGTTTTTATGGAATTCAATTTTGTGAATATTTATATAACAAATATTTCCATTACACTATCAGTTAATTTAGTAGAAATACTAATGCCTTTATAATAGACTGATTGATATTATTATATTATGAATTAGTTATAAGTTTGTTATAAATAAGCGGGTAGATGAATAAAAGTGTTTATATGTTTTAAAAGGGTGTTTTTCTAAACAATGTTTATTAACCAATAATTATGCTTTATGGAATTTATGGCGGTAGTTTCGCGTTTTTCCGAATACTATTGGAACACGAGTCGTTCCGACATGGGGCTTGGCTAGACGTCAGGTCTATAATTATCTAGTACGAGTACCTTCACACACACTGGTGTTAAGAAGCACAAATGTATCATCTAATCCTATTGCAGTCCAATGCTGGACTTAGGCCTGCCCCAACTTGCGCCACAATGCCCTCCGCATCCAGTCCTACCCTCCGCATCCAGTCCTATCCTCCGCATCCAGTCCGCTCCAGCCAAGTTTTAAAGGTCGTCGTCGGTCCATCTAGCGGTGGGGCGTCCTACACTAAACTTGCCTATGTACGCGGTCTCCTGAACTCATTTGCTCCATCGTCCATCAGTCCTTTGACAGACATGGCCCGATATTTATGAACGAATAAAAACAATATAATTTTACTATTTTTATTTATTTTATATATTTACATTTATATACAACGTTAACATTAACGAATGCGCATGTCTTAGCGCACGACTCATTTGAGCATATTTTTTTTACTCGGCTATGAACGCACAAATTTTACACGACACTTGGCACAAGAAGTACTCCTTCACAGGGCAAACGTTTTCCCCGCACCGTGAATAATACTATTGCCCCAGATTACGTGTAAAGCACTAATAACTTGGTTACTAAGGACACTTGATACTTCTTAGTTCACATACTTACTTTCTCTTCATTTATTCTGTTTCCTTCCTCAAAGTCCTACTATGTTCTTCCTGGTCTGTGCTTCTTTAGCGTTCATCTGTTTGTCGCCACATTTGTGTGTTCATAGCCAACATGCCTCCCTTACGTTTCATGATGAAGGTATCATTATAATTATACACAATATTATACAATACGAGCGGGAATGATACAGAGTATATCGGGCATGTTACTACGTTACTTATAAATAACACATTGATGATAGTGAAGTATAAGAAAGTGAATATTTTGATGGCAATGCAATGGTTTCGGGAGATGATACATAGCTAGAATATGAAAAGCGGGTGTGTCTTTGGTTATGAGCAATGTAAGAGAAGAAAGAAAGAAGATAAAGCATGAACTGATAGAAAATATCAATTTTCAAATCTTTTTGAAAGTGAACCACACAATCATCAACGTTTTTATAATAATAATACAAGTATCTAACATCGATCAAACTATTTTCGCACAACAATAAAATATAAAATTCAATTATTAAAGAAATAAACATAATGAAGTATCGTAGTACCATGCGGGCGTCAGTCCAGGTCCCGCCCATTGGACAGTCACTCGAAAAAAGTGAGCTCTAAAACAAAATCACCGACAAAACAACTATAAAACTCATTGTAACATACAATTTACGACACAGCTATTATAAACACGCGGCAAGATTTTACTACCGGAATATTTTTAACAACGGTACTAAAAGACACATGTCCCAATTTCAATGAAAGTAAAAATGATCTCTATTGATAAGTAACATTGTTCGAGAGCTCAGAAAACTCAAACACAAACTTAACAAAGGCTCAACGAAACCTAAAAGGCTAGAGACATTAAGTAACAAGAAGACATTATCGGTGAAAAATCATTGTATTGAACACGGATTGGCTAATGGAAAACGGTTACATCTCACACTATATTTCCATACAGATTTCTATCGAGAATACAGTCTTAACGAAACGGTCGTACTTCAAAATACCATTGAACAAGAAATGAAGGTCACCATCGAACCGATCCTAGATCAGATAAAATCTTTAGTCCAATCCAGTGTTATCGTCGTCCACTAAAAATCTCTATAAAAGTTTGATCCCAAGAACGTAAACGTAAAATAGATCCTTAGTCCATGTCTGAAAAAGTTTTGTATCGGTGGATCGTCAAGGACTAACTGATCATGTGTCGAAGTTGGGTGTAATCTGAGCCGTGAGGCCGATAAGTCACAATCTATGTAAAGAAGACTAGCGTGTTGTGAAGCTCACGCTTGCTTCGGATGCAGCGCTGGCGCGGGCGGGGCAGGCTTAAAGCATTGCATGAGGAAGGCCGTGTACATCACGAACGCTATTGAAAGCGCTATCAATGCGTACATGAAGATGTTCAGTTCTGGCTGTCTGAATCTGTGTTTTCGGAGCCACTCCAGTACTTCGTCTTCGGACATGAGGTCTCCTGTGAATTTGATCAAGATGAGGATTGGTGCATATCTCAGAAGACCAAGAATTAGAAAATAGGTCTCCAAAGTCTTAACCTAATTAAGTACAAGGAACAATCGACTGAAATTGAAGCGTTTGACGATAAAGAAATCTGTTTTTAAACTTTTGAATATGCATAAGCAAACTAGTTACCTTTGTTCCATTGTCTTACCTCTGTATATACTAGGGAATCTCTTCCTGAAGTACACAATAGCTGGCAGCTTGGTGACTCCCCACTTGCGAGCATACCGCGGATCTTGCATCTTCACGAACGTTATGTCTAGGTTATCAGTTTCACTGTCAATGTTCTCCAATTTGTCGAGTACCGCCCGACTTTCCGTTGATTTCTCGTCTATAACCACCAAAATAAGTAAAAATCTCTCACAAATCAAAGAAATTATAAACAATCCCATGCCTTTTAGTCTACTTACAGAAGTAAACAGCCAAAAATTCGTTCTCCTCCAACAATTTGTCCAACATCTTACGGTTCACCTCCTCAATTTCGTTTTTGATTTCAAAGACGTCTTGAGATGTCAACCATTGTAGGATCCTATCCACTTGATGAAGGTCTCCGTCGTACAACATCGGTATTTGCTTACGGAAGTAAACCAAAGAAGGTATATTAACAATGTTGTATGTAGCTGCTGCCTCATGGCTGGCGATCTTGACGAAATCAATACCAAATTGGTCAACTTCTCCGTCAATTTGTTCTAGAGATTCAAGGATTTCTTCACATTCTGCACAGTCTTCATCGTCATCTAAAATAAAAGTTTTGATTAAAATATAATTCTTCTGTCCCATGTACGTTACCAGTAGCTTTGTCCAAAAACTTATACTTACAGAAAAAGACAACCAGCAGATGTGATTCGTACAGCAATCTCTCCAACATTCTATCGTTGACAGATTCAATTTCATCGGCCAATTCTCTGTTATCATCATCAATAAGCCATTCAAGAATAGATTCTTCGTTTTGTAAATCACCTTCGAATAAAAGAGGGTTGCCGTTCCTAAAAACAATAACTTTTTGTTAGACAAATTCATAATTATTTCTCTCCCTCCAAGTTGTAGTCAGTATTATTCTTACCTGAAATAAACCATAGCAGGGAAAGTTTTGATTGAGTATCTCTTGGCGAGTTGCGGGTCTTGAATCTTGACCATGTGAATACCGTAGACATCACACTCATCGTCAATGCTCTCGAGTCCGTCAAGAATATGGTCGCAGATATGGCAGTTCAATTTGTCTAAATAAAAAGTACCATAATATTATCGGCTAGTGATGACAAAATAGAAACCCCATTGTGAGTTTGTAGAGTATCATACTTACAGAAGTAAACAGCCAAATACTGTGTATCTTCAACCATCTTTTCCAACATCACTCTAGTAATAAGTTCAATACGATCTTCAGTTTTCTGAGTAATCAACCACTGTAGTACTTCCTCTTCTTCAGCCAGAGATCCCTCATATACATTCGGCACATTATTCTCAAAGTACACTAGTACTGGGAAATCTGTTACTCCGTACGATTCGGCGATTGAATAGTCTTGAGTCTTAACGAATTTGATTTCGTGTCTATCGCAGTCATCATCAATATTCTCCAGTTCTTCCAATATCCCGGCGCATTGCTCGCAGTCCAGGCTATCTGTAACATCCCGATCTATTGCCAATTAAAGTGTAATAACATTTTGTGAGCAAACCTCATTGGATGGACAAACTGTTTGGTACTATTGAGTGCGCTATGGGACATTTAAACTGTGCTGGCTGCTACGAAAACCAAAACCAAAAATTTGGTAAATTAGAATTGAGATGCAATCGTGGGCTTAACACTTCACATACTTGGCACAAGTGGGTGGACTTAGGGACTAGATTAACTAATCATAACTAGTCCTTAATGTACCTACAATTAGTGTGCTCATGCTACATGCGACAAAAGTAATGGCTACACAGACATAGGGTCATTAGAAATGTTTGCGATTGTGAGGGAAAATATTGCCAAAGGGCACTGCTCTAAGGGATAGGAGTACCCTCTGCATCCAGTCCCTCTTCCTCCTCATGTTCTACAACTTTCTTTTTCGTTGCTCTTTTCTGCAATTTCGATGTGCACATTTCACATAACGTTTTGTTCCCTAATAAAAAGCAAGAGGCATTAATAAAAGATACACGTAATCATGTTAATTTTATGTACAATCTTCAATATCTTCTTAATTTTCTTCAGTTTTCTTAAATATTAAACAATTGATTAGGTTGTCAACACTTAGCAGAGTTTAAAATTAGTTGTGTAATGTATGTGCAGTATACAAGTGTTTAACTCCCGCACTAGCATGCAACTTACAGAAGTATACTGCAAGTGATCCGGACTCTTCTATCAAGTCGAGGAGATCTTGACCTTCGAGAGCTTCTATGACATCACCAGCTGGATTTTTCTGAGTTAACAACCAACTTAGGAGTTGTTGTTCGTCATACAGATCTCCTACAAAATGAACATGGTGTAAATCAACATAATAGTCATAAAGAGCAGCTCAAAATCAGCAAGAGAACCATGTCAGAATCATATTATGAAAACTTTATAAGAAAATATATGCAGTCAAAAAATATGGCCCAAAGTCACAAAATCAACTTTACCAGCATAAATAACAGGATCCTTAGAGCCCATTTTGAAGAACAACACAGCAGGCAGAGCGAACACTCCGAATTCCTTAGCCATCTGCCTATCATCAATCTTCACGAAGTTGATACCGGAGTCATCAGCATCGTCGTCAATGTGCTCAATCTCAGCTAGCACTTTAGGACACTGTTTGCAGTCATTACTGTCTAAAACATGTGTTATGTGCAATACAATTGGATTTGTGAGTATCAGCTTTTTAAAGAACATACTAGACTAGACTAGAAATATGAAACTGTCCTAAGAATTATTTATACAGCATGTTTCAGAAAGGTGTGGTCAAACTTAAGGATGTAAATTAACAGTTGATTATTTTTCACGATTATATATGTTGGAATGGTTGAAAGTTGCTCAGTTTGACAGTCTGATCCACACCTTTAAAGATGACCACACTTATCCGATACACGCTGTATTTGTAACTAAAAAGAACACTCACAAAAGAATACTGCTACGTAATCCGAAGTCTGCCTAATCTTCTGAAACATTTTCTTATTAACTTTTTCGATATGATCCGTCAGTTCCATGTTTTCAGGATTCGTCAACCAGTCTAATATTTCCTCTTCATCATCTATGTCGCCGTCATAGTTAATAGCTTTGGTTTTCCTAAAGTATGTGATGCCTGGTGGGTTGCGAAACCCATATTTCTTCGCCATTAACCGATCGTAACATTTTACTATTTTGATTCCGTATTCAGCTGCTTCATCGTCGATTAGTTCAACATGTCGTAGTACTTTTGGACTATTTGGATCTTCTTCTTTATCTGAAATGTTTAGCTTGATTATATTCTTTTCTTATTTAGGAAGGTCGTCAATGGAGTCAGGTTTATACTCGATATACTTACAGAAAACAACAGCCAGAAATTCTTTACTTTCGATATATTTGAACAGTTGCTCTCTGTCAATCTCCTCTATACTCTCATCTTCTTTCTGCTTGACCATCCAGTCCAACACCTCAGATTCGTCCAATAGATCCCCTAAAATAGTTTCACATTATACTTCAAGCTGAAAACCCTATGAACTAATCAAATTATTTAAAGAAACCACATCCATTTCATAATTTGGGAAACTCACCAGTAAATTCCAATAATTGGCATGCGCGGATACAACTACGGCAATACCATGCTGACATCATTCGTGTGTGAAATGAGTAATGACAGTTTGATTTAATAGAAAAATGTATTTATTTAACAAAAAAAGTTGTTTCAGCGCCGACTCAACAATTCAACGTAACAAATAAATAAATTAAACATTCATGCGAATTTTCGGCCAAACAATACAACTTACATATCGACATATTTGTCACACAACGCCAGCACTGTTCGACCGGAAAGCTTTAGACGACTCTAATCACAATATTAGTCTTCAATGAAACAGTTAACAAACAGTCACCTAACTACTTATACGATGCAGTGATCGACTAGTGAATAGTGACAGACGTCGCCCAACGCGACCCGACCCCTATCCGTTACTGAACAAATGATAAATGAGTAGATTTATTGCACTGATATCCGGCACTGCGCTTATGAAAATTAATAATCAAGTAATTCATTAGTTTAATGTTGATACAAAATATTAAGAACTATAGTTTTTATGTCTATAAGTAATAAAAAGTAATATTTTATCAAATGTAGCATTACAAAATAATGAGATTCCATGAAGACTAGAAAACTATATGAACATGAAATCCTTACAACAATTATAAGTCTTTCAAGATGTCACGGCAAAATACAATGAGAAATGCCTTGCGTTGTTATTGTTACGTCTCGATTTACATTTAATTTCTAAATATTGGAATCAATTTACAATGAAAATAACGATTTATACACCTGCTTACAATGTCTCTAGACATCCCAATATTTAGTCCGCTCTTGATCTTGAATTTACAATAAAGCACATTTTGTGGATGTATCAGTGTGGGCTGTATTCGCACCGGTCGGCAATAGGCAGGTAGTATACGTGCGACAGACGTGCGAGTACAGTCCGATGTGCAACGTGTTACAACATTCAACCCTGTTAAGTGCTTGCAGGGATCAAGGGACACGAGGTTATTGAAAAGCTAGCAATGTTAATAGCTATGACAAATAGATGCAAAGTTAGACATGGTGAGCTATTAGAGCTGGGTGGATCAGAATCTGAGGGCCAGTAACGATAACGTTCGTGTCCACTTGATGCCTTGCGTGCACGCCGCTACTTGCGCTCATATCCGAGGATATCAGAGCAAGATACTTTTAACATTAATTAAACTTTACCACCACCAAATATTATTATCAGACTCGATTAAACCTTTTTTCCCTTTGGACGGTCTGTCTGGTTTGGCGAGGGCCTTGTTTTTGCCCTTGAGCGGCTTCTCCGGTTTCTGCGGTTGCTTGTCGAGTTTCTTCGGCACCTTCGTCGGCGTGGCCTTCGCTACTTTTGTCGGACTCTGAACTTTAGTGGGACAGCACTGGTAGGGTTCGTAAGTCACTTTTGGGACGGCCGGTTTCGCCCCCAATCCAATGTAGAAACAGCGATCGCCTGCAGTCAGTAAAAATCTCGTTTACAACCCGTATACACGGTAACAACAAGTAACGGTTAACTGCGTTAATACTGTGCATTGTAATCGTTGCGCCAACAGTTAAGCGCTATTTCTAATGATAATGTTAGTAAGTATAAGAGTTGAAAACATTTATTGGTCATTAAGCGGTCGCGAATGACTGCAGGCGATAGCTAGAGAGTGGGACCCATGCGGGCCGACGGAGACCATGCAGATGTGATGCCAGGGACCGCGGGGCCTACATACTCAATTACCTGAGAACATTCGTCTTATCCTACTGAATATACCATCTTCGCCGCTATCATCGTCATCATCCTCATCATCATCATCGTCGTCGTCGTCATCATCATCATCATCATCGTTGTTGACTGGCCTGCGACGACTGATTTTACCTATTTTTGAACGAGCCCCACATTTTTCTTCTTCATCATCGTCATCGTTATCATCATCGTCATCATCGTCGTCGTCATAGTCATCATCGTCGTCATCATCGTCGCCATTATCGTCATCGTCGTCATCATCGTCGTCGTCATCGTCATTGTCATCGTCATCGTCATTGTCATCGTCATTAACCTCGACTGAATGTTTGCCAGGTTTATTGCCAGGGTAACGAATTTTGAGTGTTCCGACTTTCTTCCAAGTGGCGTCAACACTTGGGTTTTTAAATTTTAGGATACTTTTGATGGCCGCTAATTTTGCGTTGTCTTCTTCATCATCATCATCGTCTTCTTCTTCGTTATCATCATCGTCGTCGTCGTCATCTTCGTCGTCGTCGTCGTCGTCGTCGTCGTCGTCATCATCGTCATCATCGTCATCATTGTCAACTTTGCCATCGTCATCATCATCCTCCTCCTTGGAACTCACTTTGCCTCTTTGACGACTTTTCTTATCAACAGTGTCAGCTTTCAACGATCCAGCAGTTTTCCATTGCGCAGATTTCACATTTTTCGGGGCATTTCTCTTTAATGCATCAACATTATCACCTTTAGTGAACCCCGATGATTTTTTATCACCATCTGCATTGGCCTTCGATTTAATATTAGCTTTTTTATGTCGGTGGCTATCTTCACCTGCAGGCATTAGTAACTGTCATGCAAAATGACATAGCTCAAACATCCAGCATTTTAGGCGTAAAATAGTAGTAACACTTGTTTCATAGAGATATATCAAGAATGATGTCATGCATAGTAATTTTTATTTTTGAAATCATATATAGGACAATATTTTTTAACATTAAACAAAATCTCTCGACCTTAAACAGATATAACATTAGAAACGTTTATTATATGGATGTGGATTCTTACTTTTTTGATCTACAAGCCACTGCAGAACCTTATTTTCGTTCTTTAAATCACCTATAAACAGGATAAAAGTTAGAGTTCATATTTTATACACTTCATCGTCATCACCATCGAAATATAGTCACCAACGCCAGTAATAAAAAATCATACATTGTTACATGGATCTTTTGGCGCGTGGCAATAATTGGAACAATCGCCACCATCTTGTCATTTAAGATAATTTCATAAATGTTTTCCAACAGCGCCCTCCTGACAAAGTCATTGAAGCGCCGAAAGATCCTTGGAACACTGTTTTAAGGATATATGTACACAAGTAAATTAAGAGACATTTATAAGCAAAGGGTCTTGCCACTTACCGTCATACATAATAGGAACACCTGTTTCGTAGTAAACCAGAGCAGGGAAACTGAATATACCAATATCTGAGGCGAGTTTAGAATCCTTGGACTTAACGAACTGAATTCCGTGCTTGTCTGTGTCGTCATCAATTGTTTCTAGCTCTTCTAGTATATCATCACATGTGTCACAGTCTTCGCTATCTGTAAGAGAAAAATGAGATTTATTTAGACATTTTCTGCCTAGCCTTTTTCTGGGGATGCGTTGTATTTTACATCGAGCGACTGCCTATCTCACCTCCACAACCCAGTTACTAGGGCAACACGATACCCCTTGGTGGGACAGGTTGTCAGACTTTTAAGCTTCTGACTACCCATAAATACAGATTTACTTCATTAAAGAGTCTTAATGTCTTAATTCTTTCGATAGTGAGAACTTTAGAGCATGATTTCTTTCCTTCGTGGCTTTTGGCCACATCTTTATATTCACAGTCAATAAAATGTACACTAGTCTGTGGTATTTAGACGATTCTGTAAGCCATTGCACGAATAGAAGACTTTAAACTCGTATTCACTTGGGCAACTGCCAGACCACATAATATTTTAAAATGATTTACGGTGTTTAATATTTTAATAGCCAAATGGTTTTTCCTGACATATTATATAAATGTTTTAAATTAAAATTCACACTTACAGAAAAACACGGCGAGATGTTCAACATCATCGATGAGGTCTTTCAAGGTCTTCCTATCTACGTTTTCAATGACATCAGGCTGGGAGACATGGAGTTCTAGAACCCATTTGAGGATAGCTTCTTCGTGGGTCAAATCACCTTCATAGATGGTCCTGAACTTATGTCTATAGAAGGCTAAAGCTGGTAATTCTGACAGGTCATACTCCTTGTCAACACCATCGTCAGATGTCTTGACGAAATCGATGTCTTTCTCCTCACATTCGTCGTCAATGTTCTCAAGCTCGCTGAGGATCTTTTGAGACTTCTTGTCGCCTTCCTTGTCTGTAAAATAAGTTTGAGGGATTCTATTAATCTATTGTTTCTTGATAATATTAGAATTATAATTAAGTTAACTAGAGTAGACTGCTTCACTAAGCTTTTAAAATGTTAACTTTTGCTAAGCGGAGACAACAACGGGAAACAGAAAATTATAAATTAGTACAAGAGATTATATGCCTCCCTGAGGGATGTCAACAAAATCTAACGTAACGTTAGGGTACATATGGTACGGGTAAGGTATACATTATAATGTGTGCGGTAGTCATTGGTGGTCATACAGGTAATTTAGAAACATGACAATAACTTCTGTTCAAGGTAATGTGTTAAAAGCAAATTTATGCTCAAAAATCTAAATCCACAGTATCGGAAGCTTTGATAAAACCGAATAAGAAAAGAATTACATATTTTACTATTTTCAATGAAAAGTTCTAAGTCAAAAGAAAGCATGTACATAAAAGGCTATACTTACAGAAGAACACAACAACGTGGTCGTTCTGTTCTAGAATCTTCTCTAACATTCTGGAGTTGACCTCCTCGATCTTGCCGGGGATCTCCAGGGTGTCTTCATCAGTCAACCAAGCAAGGACTTCATCTTCATCCTCTATGTCTCCTACAATTAAGAACACGATACGTTTTGACTTTACATAATGGAATAGTTACTTTAGTTGTTATTCAAAGTTGATTTCTTAGGAGAATAGTTTCAGATGACCCTAGAAATTAAGGCCAATTTAGGTTGAAGGTATATTAATTGTAAACGGCATCTAATCAGTATCTTCTACTGACTTCAACTTGTTAATTTAACTTTTTCATTCAATTTTTTATTCCTTGCTTTCAAATGTTTTATATAATATTATTTTTTATAATTTGATAGTGAAATCAAACCTTATTTTTCCTCTTTGCGCCTCTTCAATTACTAAAGACACTCACTGAACATTTCTCCTTGTCCTTTGCAAGGAGGAACAACTCAGCAGCTCTAGAGACTCCGTAACAGTCTAATTTAATCAGGAAATAAATCATTAAGCTTTGTCAACTCACCCTTGTAAATAAGTGGGTCCTTGTTCCTAAAGAACACAAGTGTGGGGAAGGTCTTGATGCCGTACTTCTTGGCAAGCAAGATGTCTTCAGTAGTGACGAAGATGATGCCGGTCTCGTCGAGCTCATCATCGATGTTCTCGAGCTCGTCGAGGATGTTGTCGCATTCATCACCTTCTTCGCAGTTGCCGCCTGGAAGGAGTGGTGGTATTTTGTTATTGTTGAATTCTAGATTTTGAGTCTAGTTTGCCATTTTTTCATTATTTTTGTGCTTCGTCATCTATAGATTGGGGTATTTGTGTTGCTACTACCTTTTTTACAGCGCCATATAATATGGCAACGCCGCCAGTCCCTAGGAGGCATTACCAATTAACGGCGTTGAGGAGTTTTTGGACACCATTTCTAGTTTATTTTAAAGTTAGTTACTTTAGTTTCTTACTTTATAAATGTATTTAACATTGTTTTATTCAAATAAATACCCCAAAGTTATAAATAAAAAAGGACTTTAAAAAAATCTATCCAAATTCTATCAAGTAACAATATACAGAAATAATATTCTAAAGAGTGAAGTTATAATAATACTCACTGAAATAAACCACCACATATTCATGCTCCTCAATAAGCTCAATCAAGATCTCATCAGTGACCTCTTCAATAGTCGCGCTATTTTTCTGCTCAATAAGCCACTCCAGTACTTCGTCCTCATTCATCAGATCTCCTTCGTAAATCGCAGGGATGTTCTCTTCGAAATACACGAGTGTTGGTAAATGGTCGATACCGTACTCTTTGGCTTCGTTCTCATTGTCCATGCGTACGATGACTATGCCTTCCTTTTCAAGTTCGTCATCAATGTTTTCTAGTTCGTTCAAGATTCTGATGTCTTGTTTGTCTTCTTTGTCATCTGGAATAGTGGTTTTGGGTTTTGAGTTAGTGAGTTTAAATAAATCAGTTCTTAATGTTTGTACTGTAAATGTCTACTTTTTATATTGTGTAAAATCATCATTTCTAGTTCAAGCTACTGTGTCCCTAAACATGCACTTTAGAGAACTTAAAACGCCACAGACGCCGCGATGAACCTGGCCACATATTGGGCCACTTGCGACTTTGATTTAATTACAAGAAAAAATTGTACTTATGTATAAATTTTTTACTTAAACGTTTTATACAAAACGTGTACCGTTTTGTAAAAAAGTAAAAAAAAATGTTGAGTATCAGATTACAGGGATACAAAACAATAATATAAAATCATGAAACAGCTATCTTTTTCCAAAGCTTGTTTTTGAGTGCACCCACACTGCTCTGTTGCTTTATAGTTTTGCGTCAGAACTTACATGTGCATCATACATTAACATCCAAAATAATGATTATTTCTGTTTAAAACATAAATTCCATTCAACTATAATTAATGTATACTTACAGAAGATTACGGCCAAGTACGGGGTACTGATGATTAGTTTGTCCATCATTTCGTCCGTGACTTCGGGGATCTCGCTGTGACGCTTCTGGTGGAGTAACCAGCCTAAGAGTTCTTCTTCTTTCATCAAGTCACCTTCATACACGTGAGGAATTCCCCTCTCGAAGAACACCATCGTTGGAATATTCTCAATACCGTATTCCTTCGCTTCCTTATCATCGTCGATCTTGACGAAAGCAATGTCATTCTGGTCACACTCATCGTCAATGTTCTCCAGCTCAGCCAAAATCTTCTGACTCTTCTTCTGGTCCTTGTCGTCTGTAATAAATTCGAAGAACTGTATTTCATTTATATGTCAGTTCTTGATAGTGTTCTGTACTGAATTATGAAATTCCCTATTTTTAGACGTGTGGCAATTTAAAAAGCTGGCATTGTTTCAAGTGACACAGCCAATGTTAAGGCCGTGCGTATAAAAGTTAAAAAAGTACTTACAGAACAGGACGGCAACGTATTGCATTTTGTCGATGATCAGGTCGAGCATCTCATCGGTGATGTCCTCGATCTCGTCGCTCTCAGTTTGATGCCTGAGCCAGTCTAAAACCTTCTCCTCTTCTTCTAAGTTGCCTTCATAGTATGTCGGTATGCCCTTCTCAAAGTACAGCAGCGTGGGCACTTTCTCAATACCATATTCTTGAGCTTCATCATCGTTATCAATCTTCACAAACGCAATACCAAGTGTGTCACACTCATCATCAATATTCTCCAGTTCGTTAAGCACCTTCTGTGATCTACGGTCGTTATTATCATCTGTAAGCAAACATTAAAACATAACCTTCAGAAACAAATCTCAAGGAAAGTTTATGGTCGGATTTTTGCCAAGAAATATACTTACAAAACAACACGGCGACAGTCTTGCCGTCTTTGATGAGACGGTCTAACATTTCGTCAGTAACATCTTCGATTTCGTCTTTCTCTAGTTGGTCGACAAGCCACTCTAAGATTTCTTCTTCATTCTCAAGGTCACCTGGAAAGAGGAATTGAATGTCGTTATCGTTACCGACACAAAGAAACAAAACCTTCTAAACCTAAATCTTGTAATATTCAACACTATCTTCAAATACACTTACCATCGTAAACGTTAGGAATCTGCTTCTCGAAGTAGACGATGGATGGTACGTCATCAATACCGAATTCCTTCGCCGCCTTCACGTCATCGATCTTAACGAACTGAATGCCGTGTCGGTCACAGTCATCGTCTATCTTCTCGAGTTCGGCTAGGACCGTCATTGATTCATCGTCGCCGTGGTCGTCTGGAAATAAAATTATGAATATTGTAAGATGATTCAATAGATCAGTTTCCGTACGTAGTAAAATTTATATACTTACAGAACAGTACGACAAGGTTGTCTACATTCCCGATTAAGGTGTTCAAAGTCTTTGCTGTAACATCTTCAATGATATCCTCTTCATCACCGGTAGACTTGTTGGCGATCAACCACTCCAACACATCCTCTTCTCTGCTCAGCTCACCTATAATATACATAGAAGCACGTTTGAAGTTATTTCAAGTTTTATTTTTGCTAAAAGCAGACTTGAAAATAAATAGGCCCAGAAATCGTAAGCAAAAAGTATAAAATTTCTGCATTTGAATGTTTCCCAAAATACAGGCAGCAGGCTTGCTAGTATTGAAGTCTGGGCTATAAACAGTAATTTACTCGTACTTGTTTTAAGTTTACTACCCAACATTAGTCTAAATCTAAATTACAATTCCAATTATTCACAAAACAAAGTGCTGAGACTTGACGTAAACCAGTAACCATCGTCATTACGATCATCCGATTCCGTGATGCTAGCGTCAGCAACGTAAAATATGAGTCACAAACCTTCATAGATAATAGGTATCTGATGCCTGTAGTACACCAGTCTTGGCAAGTCTCCAAGATTGTACTCCTCGGCTAGGTCCTCGTCGTGGATCTTCACGAAACCGATCCCGAGTTGGTCAGCCTCGTCGTCAATGTTCTCCAGCTCTTGCAGAGCCTTAGCACATTTCTTACATTCCGGCTTGTCTGCAACACGTTACATTCTGCTTTATTTTATGATTCGCTCGAATCTCTCCGTACCTAGTTCATGCCTCAGACGTGAAGCGGTGCAGTTAAGTGCCTAATTATTGCCTATATGTTCGGCTGTGTGTTAAAATTTAGTGTGCAATTAAAGCTTGTGTCGTGCAAAAACCTATTATGTTTATGTGTGGTGGTGCCGCTTTGCCAAAAATTCTTATATCTCTATTACTATTATTATAAGCGGGGCTATCTCGAGTGTGTACATGTAATGGGTTTCTCAGAAATCGCCGTGTAGAAAACACATTTTAATAAAATCAATGTCCTCAAGGGGTTCTGTACAAGATCTTGCAGTGTTAAGAGTCTATTTGTTAAGCACACTGTCAGTGATGTGAACATTTGCTTTATTTCAAATGTTTATAAATAGGAAGGCATTGTAAACAACGATATTTGACGGCCTGTCGTGAATACGGCACTCTTCATCACATATTTAGGTCAAGGTCATCGTGTGATCTTGTTTTTGGACAGATTTTCTAACGTACTCCATTATTACTTGGCAGTATTGTTTTAAGATGCAAGCAGACTAGTTTTTACTGTCGTTAAGGGGGAGAATGTTCGTCTGACGCTGTAGTCGTGACATGTCGGTCCGTCAATCCGAGCTTGCTGGCGAGACGCAAATAGCACAGCTAAAATAGCTCGCCTCACGGCCCGATAATGCAAACGCGTTTTTGATTCTAGCTTTCCCTTAGACCAGATACGAACATCATCAATAAAGACACAGTAAGATTCCAGATAGGCGGTACTTTATTGCGCAGAATTCAATAGTTGAAGTGTGTAAAGTAAGCGCGTTTGAAAGTGAGTGTATCTGTTACTGTTAAAATTAAAATGATGAAAGAATACTCGTTAGATTATGACGGTTGAATATAATTTGCTATATGAGTCACATCGTCTCAATATGTTGTATCTGAGCCAAAATTTTAATTACCCGTATTCATCATCGATTGTTCATTTACATAACGGGGCCTTTATGAACACCAATTATCAATAATTTTATAAATATTGTAACCGGTTCCAATATAAGCGAGAAACACATATAACATAGAGTACACAAATACTAGACTACTAAGCGAGAAGAGTACAGCCAAGCTGACAGAAGAGGCATGCCGCCAGCTGAGAATCTTACTTACTGTTTGACGGGCCGCAACTTTTGTGATCAGGACCTACGTCAAAAACACAATGAAACACACTGCACAATATACAGACGCATGTTCTATCCTCCACTAACAAATATGATGTACACGACTGAGAGAAAGATTAACTACTCGACAGCGCTACGTCGAAAGAAATTTACAGTACCACTTTGATTATACGATGGTTAGTTGAAAAATGGCTCGAATTTATCACAATTGCTAAGATACGATGACAAGAACACAGGAAGTCACACTCCAATACTTACAGAAGAGAACGGCTACATAGTCTGTGTCGGCGATGATCTTGCCTAAGATCTTCTGGTTGACTTCTTCTATCCGGTCAGGAAGGTCCATTGCTTCTAAACTCGTCAAGAAATCCAGGACGCTCTCTTCGTCCATGAGATCTCCTAGAATTTTACAAGGCGTGACGGTACAAATTAGTAAAATAGAATATACACAAGTACAAGCAAAGCTTGTATGTGTCCAAAACCATGAGCCTATTCCAATACTTATTGTAAGTCCAAGTTGTCCCCTGCAGGACAAAGGTCTTCTATTCTATTTTACCACTGGAATTAGCTGTTGTAAAAATTAATGAGCAAAGATACATTTGACAAATCGCTATGAAGAATATCTTGTAAATCATGGGTAGATAAAAGTGAGGACGTTGCAAAACAAATTGAAGAATTCAGAGATTAAATCACGCCTTTTATAAATAGCCGTAATCCGGTATAAGAGCCCAGTTACAAATTTAACAATCAAGGGAAGTTGTCTTGAATCACCGTTTATAATTAGTTGTACAATAAAACGTCAGCTAATGTTCGCGGAGAGCTTTAAGAGCTCATTTAATGTAATAATAATGTTTTACTCTATAATATCCTTCCACGTAATTGTTTGGTTGTCAATACGAGTAATATAGGATTCTAGACTGTCTACTGCGATGTCATGTCCCGGATATTGAATAAAAGAGAATAACGATATGCTCTCAGGACTGATTCACAATTATTTTATACTTTAGCAGCATAAGCTATAATGTTGACTGAAATGTGGTTTGCATTTGGGTCACCAATAACAGCTGTAAAATATTTCTCGAATATACAGTAGAACAGAATATATTATGAAAATGAATGGGCTGATTCTCCGGATTCAACTTTTATTTTAGGCTGTTGGTCTCGTCATTCATTTGGACCACCCAGTCATACAATTTTATCTCCGATTTCATGAAACCATTTCAATACGTTTACAAATTGTCTGCATTCCAATTTGTATATCTATTACAGCTTAATATTATTACGAAAACACGGAAGGCTTATATTTAAAACCTAGATTTTCATTGATGATGATTGACTTCATGATCTTATTTTTCCATGGACGACCGATGGCTCCCTATTTTATTTATTCTCCATCCACTCCCTGTAGTGCTTGTCATCAAGCTGACAGCGGAGGTCACAGTTAAAACGATACACAAGAACAGTTGACGGTCTGACCTTCGTAAATGATCGGTTCCTTCTCACGGAAGTACGTGAGGGCGGGGAATTTCGTGATGCCATACTGCTTGGCCAGCCGCTTGTCGTTGATCTTGACGAAGTCCACTCCGAATGTGTCCGTGTCGTCATCTATCTTTTCCAGTTCTTCTAGTACCTTGTCACACGTTACACAGCTTCTTGCATCTGTTTAAGAAAATGATATATGAAGAATACCGAAATATTCTTTCTCGTAGAGATGGATGAGGAGTTGTTTCCGTTTTTTAGCTGCTGATTTAATTTTTAGAAAAAAATAATAATGTCTTAATTAAAAAGAGGAAGTCACTTAAGATTAAGCAGTTAAATAACGTACACAGAAATATCCAACACGTTCCACCGATGCCAAGGTTTTCATTAAAAATGGAAATAACACTCTAAAGTAAAAAAAAATGTCGTACACAGTATGCATCTTTGGCATATCTTTGAAATTAAAATACAAATCTCGTATATCTGCCATCACAACGAATAAAAATCGTTATTGCTACAGAACCTACTAATAACTATATGAAATTCAATAAAATTCCAGTTACCATACAGTTTTATGACTCAATCGCGGTAACAGAATATCCCAAATAACACATGGCAGTTAAAATTTATAGCATAACCAAAATATTTTACAAAAATAACGCATATTATTCTTAGACTGAGAATAATAAAGTGATGACTGATGTTATTAATCGTGTCTTAAATTTGGCTCCCGAAATCAGTTATGTCGAGCTTGGTGATTTAGTTTCTGCAGCCGATAGATGACTGACATGCCCCGAACTAGACGAATGGATAAGAAACAGCTGTCCGTAGGTACATTTATGATTGTTCTCAAAATATCTGAAGCTTACAAGTTATACGTTTAGTTGAAAATAGATTTGACATCTTCTATAGTTTACAATGCTATGAAGTGTTGAAATTGAACCGTTTATTTTAGCGTAAAATGCAAAACTTTATATCCAAGTATTCATTCTCTTTTGTTTTACTGTCAATAACAATTTAGAATTCAGAAATAAATTCCTTATTCACGTCATGATTATTCCTCAGTGTTATTGAAACCCATTTGGACTGCATTCAATTTCTATGTTTGACAGGTATCTATTGTTTCTTTACTTTACAGCCGTTTGCTTCCGTTGTTGATTTTTACGTGTGTGACGCAATAAACATTATTACTCTTAGCACAAGAAAATAAACTCATAAATACAGCGTATGAAGAAGTCGCGACAGCTTCTAGTTTATATTTACGATGTACTAGTGTACACTCGAGCCCACATAACGTTCAATTCGTGGCCGATGTTGCTTTTAATTTAATAGCTTTTTGCCAGTTTTATGTTACCTCAAAGGCATGAACATGTTTTACTAGTACAAAAACATTCGTATGAGCAAATTATTCATCGACTACTGAAATTATTTAACCATACGCATGGTTGTGGGAGTTTAGAACTACATAAAGGCGTGTTTGTTTTAATTTGAGTACCTATGTGGTTTATTTTTGTCTTAATAGAGGTGCAACTGAGCATCTGGTGATCTGGCTAGTATAATAGGACACTGCCAAGATTAGTTTGTCAAAAGTTAATGTTCTAAGCTTTGTGCTTTGGCTCTTTCGTCTGTTGTGTAGGCACTTGAACATTGAATTTACAGTCATTACAATAATTACCTACAGTGCTTTATTATTTACTAGCGGCTCGTCCCGGCTTTGCACGGTTATGTTATTCCTATGTTACTCAGAGTGAATGTAGCTTGCCAATGGTGAAAGAATTTTCGAAATTGGCACCGTAGTTTGAGTTTATTCATTACAAACATACACACACACAAAAATACAAATTTTTCCTCTTTATAATATTAGTGTAGACATCTAATGTTTCGCCATATTCAAAAGCTATTACAAGCTCTCCTTCCAAATTTGAACACTCAGCTCGTGTAACTTTCGCAAATATTGTAATCATCAAAATTATGAATCTCATAGGTACGGTACTTACCTATTTGATATTCCATCCTCGATTTTGAGTTTTACCCTCCACATATTTAAGATTAAGTACCTATATTTAGCACCTTCTATAAATTTCCGCCATACATCCATCAGCTCTCAAATGACGTGTTGCTTTCGTTTGCATTAGGTCTTTTAATTTCAAGGGGCGAGGTCATTGCCATGTATTAGGCACTGTTCCAATAACAGACAATCCTAAGAAGTATTTTTATGCAGAATGAAAACAACTACTAATATCTAGCAACCCAAGCACAAGCTAGTGAACCAAAATTTTAAATCAAGAGAAATATTCCACGTTTCTGAGTGTTAACCTTTACCCATTTCAAGTTGACTCAATGTATGGTAAGGTAATTCAATAAAAAATATGCAATGTATCAGATACATCGACGAGATAGCAAAATGTATTACCGACATAGTCACACTGTCGCCCTACAATTAGTCCACCAAAACAAGAAAATATGGGCGCGGAAAATTACTAGTTACTGAGACGACGACAACGCCGAGTTCTTGGCTAGATACGACGAATACTAACATAATTATCTCTAAATGACATCGCGTCGACATCGAAACAACCGGTGAATGGACTACAGAGGAACCTAATGAGATGAGGTAACTTTAGTGCATAAGGAAAACAATTATCGCAAAGGTTAATTAATACCATAATTGAAAGAAAATAAATAGCTCCAATATGTAATAAACACAGCTGTTCATCCATGACCTAACACAACTTTATGAATAATAAAATATTGAGTCATTATAGGTGTATGTACAATAATAATACTGGTGTACCTAATAATAAATCGGCCGAAGCTCTGTTGCAACGCCGCATGAGTATGCAGGACATGCAAAACAATTACAACGCCTTCACACGTGATGAAGAACACGGAGTAAATTTAGTTGGTAACAAAATCACTACATATTAAAACAAAGTTCTCCGCCGAGTCTGTCTGTCTGTCTGTTCGCGATAAACTCAAAAAATACTGCACCGATTTTCATGCTATTTTCACCAATGGATAGAGTGGTTTTCGAGGAAGGTTTTAGTATAAAATTAGTCACATATCCACGCGGGTGAAGCCGCGGGCATCAGCTAGTTTAGAATACAAGCATAGAAACTTTAGAATTACTCGCGATCATTTTCTAGAACTTTCGAATAATGCACTGCGAAAATGCTCTAGCAAATCAAAAGCTTTACCGAAATCCACACAGAATTGGAATTAGCCCAAAAGTGCACAATTGTAGTCAGATACAGTCTAGGAAAGTTTTGAGCGAATTTGCTTTGATTGTATTTGATGTGTGGATTTCATTCAAGAGTTCAAAATTAACTTCATGATCTGATAAAAAACAAACATCCGGTGCAACTGGGTCAAACGAATGATTTTCTTATACGAGTAAATATATTTTTCTTCGTAATGTTTATGTTACAGTCGTCATCGTCCCACCCTTATTTTACCTGAATTTCAGTATTTTCATCCATGTTTTTAAAAGGCAGTTGTTCGGTTAGTGAGCGAAAGAGATAGTGAGTCAAATGACCATGTTGTATTTTGGTAACTGTAAGTACTTATAGGTAAGTGTGCTTGCTATTGTAGTCTTACATCCACCATTCTCTTGCCCTTTTCCCAAATTATTATAAGGTCAGCGCAGCATCTCTTTTTCCGTACCTTTATCTAGTCTAGTCGTTATCTTGCACATAGTCTATCCATTGTTCATTTGGTCTTCCCATACACTTTCTACATTTACACTCAAACTTTCTGTATTCCTTGTTAACAACTATCGTTTTCCTAATATTTTTAAGTATATTTTCCGTTTTCGGTTCCCATAGCGAATTAGGACAACATTGTTTTTTTCAAAACCCTTACGAAATTATAGTAATAAACTGCATTTATATCATTTCTTCCTCAAATTCTACGCTAAATTATCAAAATTCCATTCCATTGTAACACTTCTACGTAACACACTGTCTATTTTATTTAATTCTGGAGCATTTGGTTTAATCTCAGCTTTTTGTATATTTCCCCGAACATCTTCTATTTTCATAAACACCATTTGTCATTGTACGAAATATTTATTTTTAATTCGGTTCAGATCTAGTTGCATTTTAAAAATTTTTTTTAATTAAGTCTAGCTGAACTTCTGAAGATTTCGATATCATAATTACGTTTACTCATAGATGTAATACACAGGATACACTGCAATAGGTGGAGGAGACACTCAAGGAAGCACAGATTCAGATTAATTTTGCTGCTGTCGAGACTGATTTTATAATAAGTATTTTTCTTCATTGTAATTCTTTTCCATTCAGTATACTCATTCTAAACTTACGAATTGCGCATTTTCCACGAACGTGTTTCCGCGAAGCATTTCAATTGTTTTTCAATGTTTAATAAATGTTAAATGGAAATCGTCATGTTGATTGCTTTTGCAAGATTTACAATGTGCCCGAACAGTTAGTTATTTATTACTGTTATTTAATTGTTTACATAATTACTTAATGCAAAACATTGCCCCATGATAATCACAGCCACAAAGTTATTTGAGTTTACGAACACAAAATTCCTCACATTTATATGGTTCAATCGATTAAGCTCACATCAATTTACCTACATACGCCAATCATTTGGTATTTACACTTTTCGATCTTTTATAAATAAAGTTGTCGCCTAGTGTTAGTAAAACGGGCATTAGAACTTTTCTCCGGATTCTACTTGAGTTTTATTCATGGATTTATGTTATACAGCTACATGGATGATTGTTTACTCACTTGTGTCTCATGTCCCATCATGATCTTTGCGTCATCTTAAACAGCGAGTTTTTCGAATAGTAACAAATTGCGTAGACTTTTTGGCGTACTTTATCAAGATGTTCGCAATATAATTTGTTACAATTTGCAATTCATTTAGTTTATTTAATCAGAATCTTCAATTTCTTCAATAAATTCTAGTTACGTGAAGTTAATTTCTATCATAAACAAACTTGTTTCAGGAATTGTGTTACAAGCTAATATGTTTTAAGAAACAGTATAGCCGTCTTTGCATTAAAAACCTCCCAAAGAACAAGTTCTGAAGAACTGAGGAGCCTTCTGCCCAATGCAGTAGAGTTTTGGAAACCACTTGAAACCAGTTTGAAACTCTGATCATTTTTGCATTATTCTTACTCGTTTGTTAACCTATATGATGTACCTGTATGATGTACAACAACTTGTTTTTCCGCTGTGTCTATCATACCACGTGGCTCCTTTAAATATTTGTAATGCGAACGTTTACGCCTTCCAGTTTCATTCCTGTCTGTAGCAAAACGAATCTAACTTAAATATAGCTTTTTATAAGTTTTTATTTGAGAACATATATCAGAGTGACGCGAACACCGACCCCGTTCCTTGCAGCTTGAGTTATTTCTGTGTCTTCTGATTCACATTCACATGGTGAGGAGAAACAAATGCGTAAGAAATTCTCAATGACGTGACAACGTTAATTGGCAGTATGTCTGTTTCGTTCAGGGTAAGATTTCTGTACGAAGACGATTGCATAAGGCTACATGACAATGATGTCGTGTGTCTAGTTTAGAATTAAAAAAATATATATAAAGAATCTCTAAATACTTTACTAACGATACAAATAATAAAATGACAATAAAAGAAGCGATAATTTTAAATCAACCAGTTTTTAAAAATCAAACAATATTGCTATTTGTGCAATTGTTTTATCTACTAATTGACTTTTAGGATGTTACAAGCAGTGCGCCTGATAAGATATGCCATGAGCAAATGTAATGTAATTTCATACAATTATTCATCCTCTTTAATTAAGCCCTTTATAGGTTTTACATTTTCAAAAATCGTTTTGTAGTGCTCACCTTTGTTATTTCTCTACCTGAAAGTTCTAAATGCAAAGTTGTATTTTCTTGCCAATTTACTTCAGTATGATTTGCCCTATTATTTCAACTGTCGGCTAGCAATTTCATCTCAATTTAGAATGGTTACACAGGTTTCTAAAATCATCAACATATTTTTACGTGCCTTTTGATAATATTGTAGAGTTTTTGTCCTAATGTAAAATTCTTCTTCGGTAATTTCGTGGTTTGCTTTCAAGAATTGTTTGTAATGATGAACAATCAGTCTATCATCTCAGTCATAGGGCCAACGCAATAATCTAGTTTGGTCAAAAGTTTGGAGTGATATACGAGAAAATTGAATTCACACAAAGAACACAAGGATAAGCACGGCTAGATATAGCACAATTGAAAGGCCTTTAAAGAAAAAAGAGGAGAGTTTGTCACACAAAACATAAGTGAGAAAATATTTTTGTCCCCTCAGCATTTAATTTAGCTTACTGTCTGGTCTTGACGTAACGAAAGGACACAACAACAGGTACAAAAGTCGTCAAGTTGTCAGGGAAACCGTACATGCATTCTATAAACAATGACGGCAGCTCTCCAACACCAGAGTGACGATAACATTTGACATTTGGCAGTAACAAGACAATATTTGATAGGTTCGGAATGTGCAATGAGGAAGTACGTCAATGAACCAGAACAATCAACATTACTCTCTTTAGTGGTGTAGACTGACGGTGTTGAGTAATTATAATTAATAACAATATAATAAGGTGTATTCCACCTGCATTCGGATGGGATTCCTCAATTCCATCAATAAGTATTCGTATATTTTTAATGACTCTCCAATCCCCAACTGAATGTGCTAGATTTCACTATGCATAAATAACCTGTAAAAAAAAGTGATCAAAGTGTATTAAACGCCTTTGAGAAGTCTAAACAATACAATAAGGCAATGTCAAAATAACAATGTTTGCATGTATTTACAAGCCACAGGCATTCAAATGACTTTACCATCGATCATGATCAGGAAGAGATAGACAGCACCACGCCACGTGCTTGTGACTGTACAAAAGTTTAGAGCTTTTAAGAATCATTGTGGTAGGTACAGAATTTTTGTTTCATGGAATGGAAATAGGGTTTTCAACATAATAGCAGCGTTAGGACACTGTATAAATAATCTTAGTATGTGACATCATAATTTTTGCTGCCTGTATCCGATTTTATTCGGGGTGCGGTGCAACACGTTTCCTTTCATTCTTTCCTGTCAGCTGTCACTCTTTCATACTCTCCTTTTTCTTTCATTAATCCTCACACAATCTATCCATCTTTTCTTTGGTCTTCCTCTCCCTCTCATCCATGTGTAATATCTAAAATATAAAAGATTAAAAGCAGTGCATTTTCATTCAGCACACCAAAACAGAGGAGCCAGCTTTATACTTTTAGCAAGATGGCCATTAATACATCAACTCTTGTTAATTTGGTAAAATTAATGTATTCTTGTACACGAATTGATGCGATTTTCATTAATCCAGGAATTAATGCTAGCATTCTTGATTTTGGAAGTATTCCAATTGAAACAGTTGTACCAGCACATTTTCGTAATTATGTCTTTTCTGTATCACTTACTAGGCGACCAGGGCCTATTTTTATAACACAAAAAACTTTTCATGACGGCTTCACACTATCAAGGGGCCACATCTATATGTATTTGATTTTTATCTGATGTTCAAATTATTCTGTTAATTGTGGTTTGGAAAGTTTTAGCCAGTGTATAGCTAATCTTTGAAAATTGTCTTCTTGATATTTTTTATTAGTCAGATCATTATTATTCCGTATTTTTTTAACAACTCGGTCAATCAAAATCATATTTACTAATAATATTTACGTGGTACTTGCAATATTTTCGAAGCCTATAAAGTAACTAAATACTTAATGAATGATGTATGTTTTGTTTATGTTTTTGTTTGTACCTATCAATATGTGTACTATCTTTCCCAACGTGGTTAGATACTTCTGTCTAAACTTCCACTAACAAGAGACCGTCTTAAACAAGATCCTAATAAAACCAAGAAAGCAATCGCTTTCTTAGTACACCTACAGTTAGCTCGGTACAATTTGGTCTCTCAGCCAAGAGACAATCTTGCATCGGTGCCGGCTTCGACAGTGATTTATGACACTTTTGTGTCTAGACCAGCCACTGCATCCTTCGGATGAGTGAGAGATGCATTGTAGGGATGGCAACGACCACAGAAATGTCAAGATAATTAATGAATATCTGACGAATTAGCTTATGGATACATTTGCTTCCAACTCACACACTCATATGGACACACGCACAGCTTGCACTTTTACGAAATGGTCGTTGAGGAATGCGACGTAGCAACAAACAGATCACATCGACAGTTGGCGACAAAAGAAAATAGTCGGAATGCCGATATCACGTAATGGAAGTCTATTTCAGCGGCAAATGCGGCGGCACACAGTTTTAGCCGAGCTAAGAGCGTAGGCGCCTTGCGACCTTGGCGGAGCCAGCATCGGTGGAACGGTGGAAAACGAGACTCGGTACCATTTTAGGCCGCGCCGACGGCCGCAGCGGTCGGCGGCCGGGTCAAGTTTTATTGTCTCCGCGGCTCGGTTGCATAACTCGCGAATCGCAAGCCGAGCCGCTCGCTTCGAAAATATCATGCGCGCAGCCGAAAGCTCGGGTCCGCCGAAGCGGTCTTCCCCTCGGCCCGTCCGATGATCATTAACTCGACGATAACCCATTTGGACGGGCGCCGTCGCAGACGTTTCGACACGACGAGGGCCGCCCGCGCCCTGGCCGGCCGCCAGCTTTCGAAAGCTCGCAAAATTAAACGGAGACGCGCGCCGGTCGGCAGGCGGCGGGCGAGTGCCACTTACACCAGTACACCGCGACGAAATCCTTGTCTTCCAGCACTCTCTCCAACTGTTTGGCGGTGACCTCTTCGATCTGGGGCTCGACATGTTTGCTCGGGGCGGGGGATTTACGCGCGGTCGCGGCGGCGGCGAGCAGCAGCACGGCCGCCAGAGCCTTCAGCCACCGAGCCATGGCGAGGACGCGCGCGGACTGACGCCCGGCCGCCGCCCGCCCTGCGCAAGCGCCGCCCGCCGTGCGCGTCGCCCGCGCGCATGCGCACACCGCACGACCCCGGCGCCCGCGCGCTTCAGCTTTGTTTACATCGCAACGCAATGCCTCCGGTGTTGCGAATACCTAACCTCCAAATGCGCTTCGACATGTCTCGACAGATCATATAAATACTTACGTATCTACAAACCTATACAACGTCTCGCTCGCGGTTGTGTACTAAGTACGAGATAAGTTTAGGTCCTTAACCAAACTTAACTTTCTTCCAGTAAGCACTCAATTCATAGCGTTTACAGCAAGATCAAACGAAATAACACACCGCCACAATCAACAGTTTTGCACGAGACATAAATCTACCGTTAAATCATCATCAACTGCATAGCCTTTCACTAACTATGTTGGGGTGGGCTTCCAGTCGAAATGGACGCAGCTGAATACTTTACATGGAGCGACTGTCCATATTCTGTCCACAATCCAGTTATAACTTAACATTATACTCTTAGGTAAGAAAAGCTGTTTTTCAGACTTTTGGCCTTCTGGCTACCTACCCGTAACGACTGTCAAAGATCTTCAGGTGACAGCCGACAGTCGGCACTAGAAATGGTCACCCATCCGCAGACCAATCCCTACTATTGTTGCTTAATCTTGAAGATCGGCCTGTCCGGGTTTTGTTGTTTAACTACAAGCCGGCCCAAACACTGAGTTGTAGAAATGGTGAAGTTTGAGGCTGATGTCAACATGGTGCCTGTACAGCACGAGTCGTGCCGACGTGCCAAGTAACACCTAGGTACAACTACGTTCGAAATAAACCTCAATCTATCTCCGACTTCGTGAATCGTCAGAAACATATGCCATCTAATATAAATGAGGAAAAGATTTACTTTTGCTTCCACAGGCAGGATATAGCTGTCGAGGTGACGCAGGAAAAAAATATCTGGGAGTATATGGGGGAAGCATTTGCCCAGCAGGTGAGCAGAGGGACATGGAAGATAATTAAAAAAAGATTAACTTTTAGAAGAGGAGTGCACTTTGCGCTTGTGTTTGCGCAAAAATCATAACGTGTGTACAATGAAGTACTAATGCTTTTTGTGTATTTAATCGTAAGCTTTAGTAGCTACTCTGTCCGTTGTCCGCCAATACAACCAAAGTGAATCGTAGTTATTAGAATTAAATCACATCAGCATTTTCTTGCATCTTTTTTTCGTTTTTTGTTTCTGTCACTTTATTCTGTCTGTCACAATAAAATTGCAACTCACTGAAGTGAGAGCTCCAATCGCACGTTAAAGTGCCTCCGATACTAATGAATGCGGATGCTTGCGATTGCGATCCGACTTCTCACTCTACCAAATGATGTCTTTACGAGACAGAATCAGTTAAAGACACGCGAAAACGCTAATCCGTGCGTGTAAATGTGATTTCACCCTTACGCTGAAAGAACAAGCCATCAAGACCTGCGCACCTCATGAGTTCATTGGTAACAAGCGTTACTGCTGAGCATGAGATCTTGGGTTTGAATCCCAGGTCGGGCAGTGTTCAGATATTAGGATTCCACATCAGGAATTTCTCAAATCTTCATTAATGGTAATAGGCAAGTTACCTACACATAACTGGCGGTATGTGTGAGTACACTACTCCTCTCCCACTCATGATGTTATATATGTGTGGCTTGGCAGATCGATCTATCTTTTAATTAAGTAGTTTACATAGCGAGATCAACTCCTACCTGTCTGTAGATAGAGTTACCGCCTATAAAGTATCCAAAACTCACAGCGCGGTAAAGTTCAATGACTTACAATGCTGAACACGAACAGTGCTGAACTTACAGGATGATGGAAAATATTAAACTGTACCAAATCCTCTGCAATAGTTATTATTTACTAGGTATCATAAGCAGTTGGAAGAAAAATACTGTGTCTTAATGTTTTTGTAAACTTAAACTCATAGAATGGACGCTTAGTTTTTTTTTTTTTTGTATGGTGGACCCTATATGGTAACATCATAAATAACTACGATCTAGCTTAATTACTAAAGCTAATGAGTAATACAGTTTGAACTTAATTTGCTAGGTAGAGAAAACCTAAGAATGTGTCCATTAACACTTTTCTTATTGTCTCTATTATGGGGAAGACACTTTGTTCTTGTGTTCTTTATGGGTAGCACTCACTTTACTACACTACACTGACACTTCACTAAATTAACTCAAAAGGTTTTGTCCTTTTTAGTCTTCTCACTATGTCCGTGTTATCGAGGAGCTGGATAGCCTCGACGTTCACATGATGATGAAGCCTTCGTTCGTGAGCTTCTGCATGCTTTTGAATAACGTTTATGACGAGGTCTACTTTGAGGTCCCGATGAAGGTGGACGCTTAGATAAACGTTATAATTATGATTCTTAATAATATATACAGACTTAATAAAAAACACTACACCAGATCGGTATCACCTCATCTTATATTTACAAGAGCTCATCCCGATTCCAGACGATAATGACGGTGGGAACCGTAAAAAGGGGTGATTATAGCGAAACAAAACTGAAAGGGATTTTAACATTGAATTAATATGGTATGTTGCAAACTTGGTCTCTAAATAATTAAGTATACCTAATGTTAATACAACAGTACTTCAATATGCTGGTATTTCAATGTTGAAATACATTTGAATTCAGCGTTTACAATACGGAGTTTCATAAAAGAATCCTGAACGGCTTGAGTTGAGGCGTGATCACTGATTGCGTGCAATGCATATAACTTGCAATGTAAAGAAAACCCCTACCTGCTAAAGAAATACTAAACTTATGTTAACAAACAGAATAAAACATACCCCCAGCCCCCAACGCAAGCCGCGGCAAATTGTCGCTCAGCGGACAGACCTCCGGCGCTATCTCATGGCGACATGGAGAGAGCGACTGTCGCAACCCCGTGCAGGGCACGCCACGATAGTGGCGATAAGTATCCTCTTTGAGGAGTGGCTAGAGAGGCGCCACGGGGCGCCCTCACCTTCCGCCTGACGCAGGTCCTCACCGGACACGGTTGTTTCGGGAGGTACCTGCACCGAATCGGGCAGGAGGAAACGCCCGGGTGCTATCATTGTGAGGATCGCCCGGAGGACACGGTGGAGCACATCGTGGAGGTCTGCTCAAGGCCCTCCTTGTTTAATCTTTCATGCCATCTTATGGATATGGTCGAAGAGGGGCATTAACATAATTGGATAACATCTGAGCCATTTGCGTTTTGTTTGTTTGTTTTTTCTGATGACATTGTCTACTGTCGGAAAATCCTTTGGCACTCAACACTATGGTCGAAGAATTACAAGCAGCGAGTTAATATGTGGTTTAGATATGAACCTTAGCAAAATGAAAGTCTGTTATAAACTCATAACCAACAACGAAATGACTCCTATCTTGGTAAACGTTATGCCGATAGATTACGTCCAGGAGTACGAGTACATATACCTGGGTAAGCAAATCTCTTTCAGAAAAAATACAAATATTGAAGAAATACATCGAAGGGTAGCTATTAAGTATTACCTGGAAAACATATGGGTAGTAATAAAATATCTGAAAAAAAAAGCCATGTATACCTACTCAAAATATGAAATTTACTGATTTACTTATGTACTAATTTTCCGACAGCTGAAAGGACAAAGAAACGACACACACCACACATTAATGTTACTTTATAATTTTTAATAATGATTATATCGAAACAGCGCTGTACTGTGGGCCCTCTATAGCACAGCATCATGCTGAGTGGTAGCGTGCTTGTCGCAATTGCGACGTGCAAGCTGTTAACTTTTCTTTTTCTGTTTCTGTCCTGTTGTATTTATAATATTTAATGCGCCTTATGATTATTGTTATTTCTTTTTTTTTTGTATGCACGTCATGTCGCTGTGACAAATAAAATTTTTTTCTTTATTTCTTCTATCTTTCTAAACATGATTACATATAAGTAGGTACACTTCTGGACACATCTATTGGCCCACCTTGTATTTTCAGTTTCGCTTGGTCCTAGCTAAAATTTTATATTAGGTCGAGCAAAAAGTTTTTATGCAGTTTTGAACCTGGCACATTCACAATTTCATTCAATAGTCTTTTTTTGAATTTCGAACACAGAATTTAAAGAAACAAAAGACAATTTGGAGCCTGTTTGTTGATATCAAACAATCGAATACTAAGAAAACTTGGTTTTATTGGTTTACTTGGATTTAATTCTTGAAAAAGTGATTGATATCTTTGGTTTTGCAACAAACATTACTTATTCTTAACATTAAGGTGAGGTTCTATCAATAATCTATGGATACTTCACCTGAAGTCGCCGCCCAAGCTGTGGCACTTATTCAGGCCGGACACAGCCAAAGAAACGTGAGTGCTCAACTTAATTTAAGTCGATCTGCGGTCCGAAATGTTTATCGGAGGTACCTAGAGACTGGCGGCTTTGTTCGTCGTCAAGGAAGGCCACGACCTCGGGTCACAACTGAAAGGCAGGATCGATTCATCGTGACGACCAGCTTGAGAAATCGTCACCTTACCTCCATTGAGATACAAAACCAACTTCGCGACTTCCACGGAGTATCTGTGAGCGCTCGAACTGTTCGGAGAAGGTTAAAAGAACGCGATATGGTACCACACAAGCCAGCTAATGGGCCCAAACTAACGCGAGTCCACCGAACAGCGCGCCTTCATTTCGCACGCAGTCATTTAAATTGGACACAGCAAGATTGGAGCCGTGTTCTCTTTTCTGATGAGTCTAAAATTGTGTTACATGGCAATGATGGAAGGAAGAAGGTCTACCGACGTAAGGGAGAGCGTTTCGCACAATGCTGCTTTGAAGAGAGGGTTGCTTATGGCGGTGGCTCATGGACTGTCTGGGGCGGTATATCCGCGAGCGGCAAAACTCAACTTGAGGTTGTTACAGGACCACGGCTGCCAACATTAAATGCTGAAAAGTACATTCGTGGGTGCTTAGAACCTCACGTGATACCATACGCGGACTATGTGGGCCCAAATTTCCTTTTTATGCATGATAATGCAAGAGCCCATGCGGCCGGCATCGTCAGGGAATATCTTCGGGATGTGAACATCACAGTTATAGACTGGCCAGCCAGAAGCCCAGACATGAACCCCATTGAGCACATGTGGGACGAGCTAAAAAGACGTGTTAGGGCTCGTCAGCCAGTTGCCCAGACGATGCAGGAGTTGAAAACTGCCATAGAAGAGGAATGGGAGATGATCCCTCAAAATTTCATAGAGCGGTTGATAAACTCTATGCCTAATCGTATGAGAGCTGTGGTAGATGCCCATGGAGGCAAGACGCGTTATTAAATTAAACCTTTATTTGATAAAACATGTTTTTTATTCAAAAATCAATTGCCTTTAACAAGGCGCATATCCGACTTGTTAGGCGTAGCTCCATGTCGTATGGTATTCTGAATTCAATTTTAAAACAATACGTTCGAAAAAGATGGTAAAATGTATCAGGTTTAAAACTGCATCAACAGTTTGTGTTCAATCTAGCAATCATATTTCGGTAGGGGCCATCGAAACCTAAACTCTAAGGTGGGCCAATAGATGTGTCCAGAAGTGTATTTCAATTTACAATTTTATTACGTACCTATATGAAATTCATAATATAATGAAAGTTTTTAATTTAATGAAATCTATTTATTGATTTTATAATTAAAGTTATTTTATAATTTTTATTTGATTAAGATAAGATAAGATAATTTATTTGCTCCAAACATGTGTACACATACAATATTAAAAAGTGCATGCAGGATAAAATTTAAGAAAATTGGTTCAGACATGTTTGCCACATACGATACGATTGCGATTGTCATCTGATAATTGTTTGTGTGGAACTAATAAAGCTTTATAAATAAATAAACATCACAAAGCCATATACGTGCACTGTTCACAGACTCAATCTTCAACTTCAACCCGTATGACTCTCAAGTTTTGCTGATCACTAGAAATTACGCAATAGTCATAGAATGCAACCAAATTGAAAATTGTCTCAAAATTGCAAAACAAATTACATCTACTTTTTACCTTCCCGACAAATGAATGCGAGTAAAAGACAAGCCTGTCCTTAGAATGTCGGTCTATGATAGTATTAGTTACCCTTCTTCGCTTCCTAGACTAATAACTCCCTCTAGTGGGTCGATAATGAACAAAAAGTTTTTTGAAAAAAAAAACTATATCGTTGTTGAACGAACCAATGAACCTTTGATGCGAATATCGAAAATGTCAACCAATAGTTACGTAGGCTCCATTATCGATATCGATTGTAGAAATGTAGTTTTCTCAACGTTAACTGTCATGCTGATGTAGTTATATTTTAGTAGGTATTTATACATATGTTAAGATATCTTAATCAAGGTCTGATGTCCGTAAATAACTCAACTGCGTTTCTGTAAGTAATTAAAGTTTATTTTTTTTTTACAAAAGATTGGGTTATAAAGTAAGTACTTATAAATTCCGCTGCTGTTTGTTTATTCTGGCTAATCTCCGAAACGGCTAGACCGATTTTGTCCGGACACGGTGACGGATAGCTGATGTTATAAGGATTAATTGTTTTTATTTTAGAAAAAATAATTTGAGTTCCGTACACAAAAAACTAAAACCCTTTGAAATCCGATTCAAATAAGGAAATAATAATTTCATGCGAACAAAGGTCGCGGGCAACAGCTAGTTTATATCTAAGCATGGTAGGTAGTAATAGACAAACTGGTTGGTAGGTAGTATTAGAAAAACGAGCCGAGAGAGAAGTGCTTAGTCCAGTTTGTATAACCGAGGTAATACGAGCCGAGAGAAATAGACAGAACCGAGGCCGTTGGTCCCTTTTGCGATTTTTCTTATTTGAGAATCATAAAAATGTTTGGGCACCCTATTAGAAAAAGATAAACAGCCCCGGTGGTTACACGTTAACCGGGTATAACCGGGGCTGTTTATCGTATTACCTCGGTTATGATAGCTTAACAAAGGTAAACCTAAGACGTGACTTTAATGGTTCATTTTTGTGTAATAATAACAATTTTGGAGGACTCAGTCCAGTTTGTATAATACGAGTAAAAAAAATGAAAGATAGAAAAATAAAAAATATCCTAGGCTAAGTAGGCTTCATTATATGAAAGTTTTTAATATCAAGAGTGGAAATAAACTTATCAACGAGAAATACGTTTCGTAATGTTTGCGTTAGTTGGTTAATACAAAACTAACTATATTCCAAAGACGAAGAAGAGTATACTTTTTATCACTCAAGTAACGAGAATATTTAAACAAACGCGCCAAGTAAACTACCAGCATTAGGGATCAGTACCGGCGTCAGGCAAGAATATTGTGGCGCCCACTTGAGGAAATCATTATAAAGTGATCATTTTTGCTAAACCAATGTGAACGTGTAACGTAACGTTTGCCGTGTCAGCCCCAAACCTCGGCGCCCCCTAACGCCGGCACTCTTAACCTTTCGTATGCCGGAACGTAGATCTACACGAGACACAATCACTTTTTAATTGTGTCTATATACTCGGCATACGAGTGGTTAAGGATTACTAGTTTAAATTCAACATTTAGTTCATTTCATGTACTCTACGAATAATAACTATCGATATTATTCACCACTGACTCATGACTACACGTCCCCATCCCTACTAAAAATGAGTCAACCAATCAGCGTCTACTGCAAACGTCATTTGTCACGTGGAGGGGAACGCCGGAGAGCGGTTTCCGAACGGAAAAGGCAGCGTAGCTAACTTTTTGTTTCGCAGTCTCGCGCTGTTAACAAATTCTCGTGACGCGGCCGGTTCTAATAAAATAAGTTCGTCTTGTGAATGTGAAGTGCCTTGTGGAATATACAATGGATATTATTTATTAATTGTCACAGTACTGTGCAAAGTGTTGTATTTATTTCTTCGCAAAGTTTCGGTAAGTTTAGTTTGCAAAAAGTTTTCAGTTTTTCATTTACGTATGTTTTACCTGGCCGATGTATTGTTTGATTCCGTCGCAATCTTATCACGAATTTATAGCTCGATAGTAATTTTTATGCTGTTTAGTCAGGAATCTTGAGAGAATCTAGTTAGAATGCAGGTGGGTGGAAAAAATATTATTTTGTGCTGGTGATAGTTTTTTAAACTTTAATTTCGGTAGATTTTGGCCAGCACATTGATTGTTCACCTACGCAATTAGCGTCATGACCAAAGAATATTTACAGTAGATCTAAAAGTTGCTGCATAAGGTGAAATCTATTTACCATAAAGTTTTATTTAGAAGCAGTGATTGTTGTGTCCCTGACATCAGAAACCTCCAAGTATTCGTTTACTGGAATATAATATGTATTTAAAATTAAAATAAATAAAATATGTATTTACAGACTTTAATTACCTACAGTACCATTTACAGAATGATACAAATAAAAATCATATAGGTACTGGAATACTATCATCAGCATATTTTTATAATGCTTGTTATTAATGTTGAGGTCGCAGAGAGAATGTATGCTTTATGTTTGCAACTGATACATGTACGCATGAAACATGCTAAGCCGACCCTAAAGAAATTGGTATAAGCAGTGCTGGCGTAAGGGCCACTGACACCCCGGGCGAAAATATTGTGGCGCCCACTTGAGGAACGCAATATCAAGTGTTAGTTTTTTGCTGATCCCAAGTAAAATTATATTAAGAATTTCATCTTTCCTTTAACGTTACCCAGAGCTAACGACCTCAAACCACAAACCCTCAAAAAATCCATCTAAAAAAAAAAATCTCAATAAAAAATATGCATATGCACAGAGCGTAGAGCACAGTTTTGAGGGTTTGCACCAGGGGAGGCCAGAGACTCCAACTCCAGACCTTGGCGCCCCCCAAAATTTGTCGCCCTGGGCCGTCGCCCCATCGCGCCCCCCCCTAACGCCGGCACTGGGTATAAGGGCAAGAGAATGATGATAATGACACTCAAAACATATGTATGATAATATTTTTTATTTAAACTCTAATCCACCTCCATGTAAAATACTGGTATGCAGCTGCATCGGGTAAGACTGGAAAAGGCTAGGCAGATGATGATGAGCAAGCATCATCATCCTGCCTTGTAAACAGCACCTATGCAGACGTTCATTTCTATAAAAAATCACATCAGTTTAACTTTAATTTCTTAACATAGTCTTATGATGAAATTGTACCAGTCTCCTCATTTCAGACCGAGCATTAGCAATCGGGCTTATCTTAAACATCCATTTTTTTTCATGTCAAAATGCTTTAATATTTGCTAAAGGAAAGCATTAAAAGGTCATTGTGTTGCACTTAAACAAAAAAAAATTGAATGCCAGTCTGTATCCATATTATCTAAACAATGAACTCGTAAGCTACTGAACACAGTTGACTCAGCTGTTTTTCATCTGAAACATCTCTTCTATTTTGTTGAACTAAAAAGTTTCAATAGCCAGTATGACCGAAGTATACATCCGGAGCCCTGCATTACAAGACCCTCCTTTCTCCCTTCTTTTTGTTAGAATGAGCTATGGAGACGCTGACAGTACAATCTACCTACGGTCTACATGCAATATTTCAACTTACAAAATTTTACCTTTTCAGCTAATTTATTTTGAGCGGTGACATCATAATGACTACCAAAAATAATATTTTATTTTGTGTAATATTCAAAATTAGCTTCAATAATTCGATAGCAAAAGGAAGCAAGCCTCATCTTTATCAGTATTATGTTTGTAGATTATATCAATGATTTTATCGGAGTTGATAGCAGGTCTTTGTTCGAAACAATCAACCGCACTGCTATTGTTTTGTGGCCGACACTAAAGCACAATAAAAAATTGGCACATCTGGGCCTCAAACAAGGCTGGTTTTGCAATTTTTTGCCAAAATTGACGAAACAGTGATAAAGGATTAAAAAAGTCTGTAGATCCAATTGAAAAGTCTATAGGTCTTGCATAGATTTTACGGGCTTCATTTGTTTACTTCTCTGGATTATTAGGACTTTTACTTGGCTGCATTCTTCTATTGAAATGACTTGATAAGGGTTTTTAATTTCTCAGCTTAAATTTCAAGTTAACTCATGAAAGAGAAACATTGATACCGGAGTGTAAGTAAAAGTCAGTCTTATTTTCTGCTCTCAACATTTTCACAACTTAATAAAACTGACGAATGAAGTTTTAAGTTGTTCAACTGCACAGCATTGACATTTCTGTTGTTGACTTCAAGTTTTCTAATTTCTCGCCTACAAATAGCGTCACAAAAAAATTCATATTCGACAAATGTTTCTTTTTTGCAATTAGCATGTAGGTAATTAGGTATGTACTGCAAGTACTGCTGATATCGTTTCGTTTCCACAGTTTCAGTAATTTATTTATTTAGGTATAAGCGTAAGCATATACTGCCTTTTTCGTGGATAATAATATCAGTATCGCTAATTGGTATAGTAACAATCATGTCCATCAACAATTATGATATTAGATATGAAATGCAGCGTCAGAGTTACCTATACGAATTATGCGTGATTAAAGATTCGGTCAAACTTTTACCGACAGATTTCGGACGCGGCTCTGTACACCGAATTCTGTCAGATAGGTACCTAATAAACTAAAGGACCCACTTAACTACTACCAGAGTTCGATATCCGTAGCCGGTATGAAATTTGCTTAGGTATACCAGTTTGACTGATCCTCGAGTCTCCTACAAGACTGCAGTAGGACTCATTCGTCATGGCGATGTGCAGTTGGAACTACAGCTACTTCGGAGGATCACAATGATAGGACAATAATCCATATTTTTTCTGAATAATTTTGTAAACGTTTTTCTCTATCACAAGACTATCTTTTGATATCTAACCAAATAACCAACGTACGACTTATCAACAAGATAAGTGTGACCAATGAGTAAGGTTCCAGAGACTTCCAAAGTTCCAACCTATATCGTTGATTAACATAGTCTTCTTCGAAATAAGTAAAAGCCACCTAATCGATACCTAAGTGTTGCGTAATACGGAGCTATTGCTTCCAGACAAGGTCTGGATGAGAAAAGATACTTTTTTCCATACTTTTTTCTCTCCGAGGTACTAAAAATATTTGGGAGTGTGCAGGACTCTTTGGCACTATTTGGCAAGGTGTCTACTCAATGGGATGGTACACAAGTCATTGAATCGAATGTCGTACTTCACTATTCATTAACACAGTTATTTTCAAGAGAGAAAGTCCTTATCATAGTATACTGCATTAAGTACTGACATTCCAAAACATACCTACGTGTAATACCTGCAGGTAAAAAATGCCATCATAATTATAAATCGTTTATGTCGCAAGATAATAGCGCCGGTGTGATAAACTACAATACACGTTCGTAGAACAGTGATAATCGCTATCAAACATATCGTCAACCTGATATTGTAAGGACGCTTATCATAAGGAGTTCAGTGGCTACGTGTCAGTACACTAGTGAGCATCTAACATGGGCGAATATCGTGCGGGTAAAGCTGGCATCAACGCTGAGGCTCAGGCCAGGATCCACAGCAAATACAACGATGACATCGCTCATGAGACCCTCGAATGGATCAAGCTGCTGACCGGTGAACCAGCTGACACTTCTGGAGCAGCCGAGAATTTGTATGCAGTTTTGAAAGATGGGACTCTGCTATGCAAACTCGTCAACTCCCTGGAAGAGGGTTCAGTGAAGAAGATCAACCAGTCCACTATGGCGTTTAAGTGCATGGAGAACATCAACGCGTTCTTGGATGCCGTGAAGAAGCTGGGAGTGCCACCACAGGAGACTTTCCAGACCATTGATTTGTGGGAGAAGCAGAATCTGTACTCCGTCGTCGTGTGCCTGCAGTCTTTGGGACGTAAAGCCGGGAACTTCGGTAAGCCTTCCATCGGGCCTAAGGAAGCTGACAAGAACGTTCGTGAGTTCAGTGAGGAGCAGTTGAAGGCTGGCCAGAACGTCATCTCTCTCCAATACGGTACCAACAAGGGCCAGCAATCTGGCATCTCATTCGGCGGGAGACGCCAAATGTAATATGTTTAATGTAATTAATTTATGTGATTAAAGTGTAATAAATATTTTGTATTTTTTTAATGTTCGCCTTTCATTTGTTAAAACAAGGTGTGGTCGTTCGTCCTTAGCTTACGTAATCTCAGATTAGATAACACAAGTATTCTGCACTACTGCAATGCACTTAAGTGTTTGGTCGACTTGTCACCAAGTGGTTCATTCTTAAACGTTTCTTTCTTAACACTTTCTTCGTACAGATACATACTGTGGTGCATATCGCAGTAAAACACACATAATTGTCCATATTTGGTGTACCAAGTCTAGGAATGGTTAATAGGTAGACGTGACTACTGTACGATTTCTGAATTCCGAAACTTTGTAATACCATTTTTATCATCTAACTTGACTACAGTATATTTTTTTACAATAAGGCTTAAAATCCTCCAAATTCTATCACTCAATTTAGGAGGGCTTAGATTAAATTTATCAGTTGTCTTATATCAGAACTTGTAGAATCACCTACTTATTAAATAACATAAAAGTGTTGTTGACGATTTTATAACACAGCAATTTTATAATATAGCCTGAATGATGGAGATAAGACAATCTTAAGAAACCTAATCATGACCGGAATAACCTTTCCCTAGAATGTTGTAAAATATTCATTACGTAGAGTTCTTATTGTAGAAACCCATAATAATATTCATATTGATGAAAATACGAAAATGGACATCGAAGTACACCAAATTAATGTAGGAATGAAGCGAATGAACTGTGACCATCATAAATTATTCCGAACCAAGGGAAGCCACGCACGTAACAACGCACTCATTAACAGAATCAATTCTATTTTTAGCTTCAGTTAAGCTTAATGATTTCACCTGATTAGCCAGAACTGAATGAAGCATATTATCAATTACATTTAGCTCTAAATTCGCAGGTATTTAACACGCTACAAGGAACAGTACATGGCGATGAAGATAAAAGAATTAATTTAATCTGCTCATGACATTCACACGAGTTACTAAAGTGATATAATTGTTCATATTCCCAAGGCAATTAGACAATGCAGCCAGTGCTAGCGTTAATCCTTGAAAATATAATAGAGAACTGAGACACAAAGGCTAATTTTACTCATTACTTGAGTTAATTTTAATAATCACTCTGTTAAGAAACAAGCAAATATTACCTCGACCTCTAAAATGAAAGACATTGATGGAACTGCCAAAGTATTAACGAAGATGGTGAATTCAGAGTAGCTGCTCTAGATACAGATCACTTAACACAATATAACGCCGGTAATCCCCGATGTACACCCACATTCGTCAGTTATGTTTAAGCCCAATGAAATGAGGGTGAAGCCTATTACAATCAACAGGGCAGATATAGTTTATTTCAAATGAATCTATTTATAATCTACACCCAGAAGGGAAATAGACGAAACTTGATTAGAAGTAAGGCTCCAGAGCCTTTAAATTCATAACTAGAAGAAGAAGCAATAAATGACCGATGGAAAGACTGCGTGGAGGAAGATAATTATGTCTACCAATGGGGTGATGTTGAAATGACGGCTGATGGTAATGTCTCTAACTAAACAGAAATGCTACACCGACTCCAATCAATTGGCATAAGGATACATTAAGCTGTTCCATGTAAAACTAGCATTAGTTCAAGGCCATGTATTATCAGGCGACATTCATTAAACAATATGACATGAATATCTTAATCCAAAAGTTAATTAGAAACGCCAATATCTGCTATCGGTTTAGTAATTCCGACCTTGTAGACTTATGATTCTTTTAAAATACATTAATCGGGAAAAACATAACATTTGTCTTTGACGATAACAAAAATTCCTATTTACTAAAATACGAAATCTGATCTGATTCTAACAATTACGCAAGTTACGATAAAAATAATTCAACAAAAATACTTGAATATAATATTTGGTAGGTCTATTACCAAAGTTACCGCTTCACATTTTAGCAAAATGTCGAGGGGAAATCGCTCCCCTGTTTTTACCTTGTTATTTGATGGCGTCATCTAATATTGATCTAACTTTTGCAACCACAACCGTTGCTACGGCTTAGCACGAGCTCACAACACCACCCTACAAATGATAAACTATGTTTTGGAGCACCTCTTGAGAATTGAGAACGGTTTACGTAATCGTGTCGTTATATCCGGCGACTGAATAGAACAATACCAATATTGCAAGTCTCAAGGAAACACTGCAATTATATGAACCAAAGACAGACTGTAATCATTCTTATGAACACAGGGACAGCTTCTAGATTGCTGTAGCAAGTTAATTCTAGACTCGTGCAAGCGCTATCAAGGACAATTAAGCGAGATAAAATGTGGCAGTAATCAATGATTTCTAGTAACTTAATGGTTATTACTGTTTTTTATTGGAAACGGAAACGTCGGATCCTTTGATACGGCGAAGTGTAAAGCAAATGATGGATAATAATAGCAGTATCTTTGAAGATAATCTATCGTAAAATGAGTGCTAGTTTTTGCCAGAATGCATTTGTTTCTAAGCCGCTCGTTTAGTCCATTGCAACACTACTATGTTTGTTGGAACTTGCAAAGTAATAGTTGTCATACAAAAGAGGAGAAAGTTACAATAATCAATCATGATGTTATAGTCCAGCTAGAGTTTCTAAATTGACAATCGCCAGTGTGATTCACTAGAACTGTAACGAGATGTCTGGCTGAACCACGATAATAAATCTGTAATTTTCTATAGACAATCTCTGGTTTGTCCAATATTTAGTATACTTTTATATTCCTTTGCGAATGCTCAGTAGAATCTGTTCTCTTGCCTGGAACGAAAAGTGGATTTTTTATCAACAACAGCGACATTGCCGAATGAAGTAACAACTGAAATGCTTGGGACTCCAAACTCGATGCCTAATGCATCATCATTAAAGTAATTACAGAATTGTGGCAATGTTTGCATGCTTACTACATTGCTAACATCATTAATTCTATGAACGTTGACGTCACCATCATTAGCACGGCTGCGACTGTCCGTCACGGTCATATCAGCACCCCACAACGGAAGGTCTGGTCACGCGCCGATAACAGCGGAAATACGGATATCCGAATAGGACAACACTAACTTGTCCCCAAGAGTAACAGAGAGGGGCAATCACGCACGTGGGCATTGTTTTGTACCAACAATGACTAATAAGCATAATGTTAAACTTAAAACAAGAGAAAGTATTGTTTGACTAGTGTTAAAGTAATTTGCTTCCCAAAATTCAATGTCGAGTTGGTTTGACTCAGCCGTCGTCAATGGCCTCAAATGAGGCTGCAGTCACACTTCTAAGTCGCTTTGTACATGTCCGAAATGATAAATTGAAACAAAGAGCTTCTACAGCTGGATAACTAAAACGTTTTTTCCAGCTCATTGATGAAATATGTACCGCAATTCCTATTCACGTCATCATCACAATATGTGCCGTTAATAATAATTCAGATGCAAAGCTGTACAATAGTTCGAAAGTTAAGTTAAATAAGGAGTCTATTAAAAAAACCGTTTACTCATTGCTTTCCATTTCATACACACTGTATGAATACAATTTTATATGATACTTATCAGTAGTGAAAGCCTTTGAAAACAGCTCGTAAAGTTCTCCGTCGAGGCTATCGCCACTTCAGAACGATGATTTAGCAACATCAGCGTAAATATCTTCGATAGTAACGACCTTACTGTTTAGAAAGTGTTAATTTTTAAGCAAAATAGCTGCAGAATGATCAGTTTTAGTATTTTGTTTGGTTATTGCAACATCTCCAAACGATTCAGCATTCCCACGTTATACGATATCGATCGTTCTTGCAAGGCTTCTGTACGTTACGCTACAGCGATTCAGCTTGCCTTCTTGTCCGAAGGCTCTTTTACCGTTACCGTATCGGGCCCCAGCCGGTCGACCAGATTATCTGGCACTAACGGGATGATATCCGTTTTACGATCGCAATGGCAACGCTGTAGCAAAGTTGCATTGCAACTAATTGCACCTAATATTACTTTTATATCGAGGAAGCTGTTACTTTAAGCACTGCATTTGCGTGCGATTGCACTAATGGTTCCGTCTGCAGTTTAGTAGTTTCATCTCTAGGAAATGGTCCATGTTTAGCGTGCAAACTCGTCAAATTTATCTCGAGTGATTTTGTTTTTGTTTAATAGTATTTCATAAATGTTAGCGGCAAAGAATTTCTTGTAGAGCAACGTTACAGTTTCCTATTTTTAAAATCACCGTAGCGTGCAGAACAGCTGAGATTTGGCGTGATGCGAGTAATTAATTTGCGTTACGTCACTAAGAATTGCAGTGTTGTACTACTTCCATAACACACGTACCTACAGTTAATGTAAAGCGGATAATACGACTTTACGTACGAGTCACTCCACTCACCTAGTTTCCTTTGTTTTTGTTATTTATTAAATTATATCATGTTTTGAATGTAATGATGTTGTATCATGTTTCTGTTACATAAAGTCTTCTGGTTTTAATATCTGTTGTTCCGTTTAGTTCCGTTACTTCCTATTTTTAGTAGGTAGGTATCCATGATTACAGTAACTGTTCTTTCTTTTATTTTTCGGTTTTATACTTTACCGCATTTCTAAAAATCTAACAAGGTTAATACTACCATGAACATTAATTTTGTTTTTACATTTCCTTCTTTCTCTAGCGAGATTGAGGAGCATTTCATTTTAATGGTTTTTTTAACGAACTCAATTACATTTAATATTTTAGCTACTAACAGCTGTTTATTAAAGAACCAGGTCAAACCTGTTTCCCATTTCAGTATCATCCAGAAACTTCCCCCTAGTTCATTTCTATTCAACTGCGCCATTCAGTTTTCCGTGATTCGACCACGTCATACCAGCTAGGGGAGTCGGGTATCAATTGATATGGCCCTGTGCGCGCCCCAAGCTGATTTATTCGTTAACCTGCACTGTATTGATACAGCTTGACCTCATTGGTGGTGACATTCTTAATTGGCAATTGCCTTTGATACGTTAGTTGTTAGTTTATAGTAGCATGTGCTAATGGCTATGTTGATCTGAATACGATGTAGGCAGTACTAAAGAATTATTAATAATGCCCGTTTGGTATTTTCTTTTTGTATTAATGTTCTAAGACTATCTATTGCTTACATCCATCTTCTTCAAATCATAGTTTCTTGCAATACGACGTGTAATATCTAGCAATCCAGACTCCAAACACATTCCAAGTTTTTCTTTAATTCCAAGATCAACGTTAAAGTCATTATTTTATATTGCAATTTATTACTTGCCATTGCGGTTGTCAGTAACGGTTATTTCTCACTTGCGTCTTGATTATTCGATAAAAATGCATCTTTAGTCACACTTTTCGGAACCTAGTATCGATGTTCGTCAAAGTTGTTTGTCACTGCCAATCTTTAAATAAATCAATCTTTATATTCCTTTACAAGCGTAACAGGCTTTACTTATTATAATTGATGTATGATCCTAATTAACCTTCAAATCAAAGTCCATAACATATTTCTTGATAGTGAATCACGCTAGACCAAAAAACCTTCACATTATAACTGTATGTGTAGCTAATAACATCAACATTTATTTCTTCATCAGTCATCACTTCAAAACCGCGTAGAGTACCGTTACCGTTGATTTTATTTTAATTGGAGCAATCAGTGTTATTACAATATAATTATTTTGTGCGGCAGGTCTAGACGGAGATGGCGGGACGAACATGACTCTTTTAAAAAAGATTGACCTATAACAGCAATGAATGGGACAAGTGGAAGGAGGGAAGTGAGGTCTTTCCCTTGCAATGGGACACAAATGGCTTATAATGAATGATGTGTTTTCTACTGATGTAGAGATTCCAGGTGCTCAAAGTTATGCCTTGCACGTATACAATGCACTTCCCAAGCTCTAAGCCGAGTACTCCAACTTGCCATTGACTCGCCACTTTACTCGACTCATATAATCAAGGCATTAAACTCAGTATTTATTTTGCCCGCATCATGAATACGGCTTGGCAACCGACTGTAACTAATAATCATGAAGCATTGATAAATAAGTATTTGCTTAAATTGAATCTACTAACAACCTTGCTTGCCCAAAGAACGGGTGTGTTTTTCTACCATTTTGTTCATTAGAATTAACAATCACTGCTGATGTACCGTAACGGTCTCAGTAATAAAAGGAACGATAAGTTAATGCTTAAATTATGACACTTTTCTAGCGATTTGTGGAAGTTGACTTTAGCAGTAGACGTTGCCACCCCGAGGGCGTGGTTGAGCGATATTTACAATAAACCATAGAATTGTATTATATTTACCTTTCAAGATCGTCTCGTTCAACCTCCTCAATCCTGTTTTAAGTCCCACCTTAAGCTTCAGGTTCATTACATAAATTACTAAGTAGGTACTTCACAAGAGGAATGATCTCGCTTTAAAAATGGCAAGCGGAAATACTAAATCCGTTCCGTGCCGCCGGTGAACTGGTTTGTTTATGTATCAGTCCTCGTATCTCGAATACGTCCGCACAGTCGTAATTATGCATTTCATTTTTATTCGCAACCTGCCCCACTGCTATACACACTACAAATCCATTTGTCATATCGTTCAAAGTTTACTTACCAACTAGCTCTGCATGACCCAAGTCATTCATATTTAAATTCTCGTCATTACAGGATGACGTTGGAACTTTTGGAATTTCTACTTAATGAGTGGAAAATGTAGCATGTATGAATAAGATCGATCAGCTTTTACGCAGCATAATGTGATTTATAGAACCTACTTTCCTTTATTCATCTAGGCAAATTACATTTTGCTCGTGTAGTTAGACTTTCGCCTATAGCCTGATGCAGATATTCAGAATATCAGTTATTAGTATTCTCCACACGGTCTCAGCAATTTGCATTTCAATTGATTTCAGTGTCTGGGTTGCCATTTGTGTGGGCTTCGGATCTGCCATCGAAGGCACCGTTCAAACTGCATTTCATCTCCGATATTATGCTTGACCGTTTTAAGTAACCGCTAAGCGGCGATTGCAATAAATGTAAGATTCTCCGAACGTTACATTTACCGCTTGCTGTCGGTACAGTAGGTTCAACTGTGACCGACTTTGTGTGGAACCAGTTTCTTTAGACGTTACCAAAACCGGCGGCGTTGGTCCAACCTTGGCATTGAGGGAACTCTATGACTAATGTTTGCACGTTACTTTTTTACCTATACGTTACGTTAAGTGATGGTCGAGGCTCGAGCCTTGCGTGATGGAAATTAAATTTTATTTCGTAATAGTAGTTATAGCATTAGCAATAGTTTGCGTGTAAATAGCGTTTCCAAAGTTGCCTGTTTGAAACAAGTCCCATAAATCACTGTAGACTGGGTGTTAATTGTTTTGCATAACGCATGTTACTTTTCGTCAGACGATTTAAACCAGACACATTTATTATGCTTTTCAGACGAAACTTTACTTAGTGACGTCGAATTACGTCATATTTTATCAAACCATGTTTTCTTATGCTTATCTTGACCAAGTTTTCCTGTTGAGACCGTTTCTTTTGTATTCAATGCAAAATTAATTGTGGAGTAGATTATTTCTGTTTCTCTATCTTGATTGTATCTGCACTTAGCGTCTGTTTCTTCTGTGGTTGTTGTACGAAGTCCGGTTTGCTTGGCACATTTTAAGTCAGGTGTTCAATAATGTGTAATACAACTTTACGAAATATTCACTATCGGCGCGTTCATCGTTCCAACCACGCGTGCCCGATTTTATCTCGGCAGACATGATTTTCGCTGTTCCACCACATTCTCTTAAAATGTCGAAAGTTTTCTTCATTTCCTCGTACGTAATTTTATCTGGTTTATTATGATATAACTTACTGTTCCACTTGTCTATGTCATTTGAAATATGTTGGTCTTGTGTCTGTCTACTATGATTAATATGGAAACTCATATAGAATTTCATTGTTTCTTATCCTTGCCAGTGATAAGATAAAAGAGTAACTAATTGTAGTCTGGTTCGTAAGTTTTTCATTTGTATTGAATTTCGTGTCTCTTGACTTTTAAATTACACTAAGTACCTTGAGTTTTCATACAGCATTGTGTCATTCATAATTATTGACTGCATTCTGCGCTGCATTAGGCAAAACATACTGGCTGCCTATTATAATTTAGCTAATTTCAAAACGTATGTCGAAAACATTGGTGAGATGTAAAATACTGGTATTCAGCTGCACCCGGTGAAACTGGAAGTTGACCCCAATATAATTGAGAAAAGGTCAGGCAGATGATGAAGCAGAAAACATAGATAAATCTATTTATAGATACTCGAGCGTAACCATGCATGATCAGACAATTCAGTCAGACAGAACAGTTCTAAATGATGCTGGTAAAAGCAAAACAAATCATTACAGACACCAATTTACCAGAAGTAATTCAGATCAATTTTCGTCACGAGATAAGTAGCGGGCAAATCGCAACCCGACCCCGGAGGTCGGCTAATAGCAATTTAGCTCTGCACTGTTGTGAGTCACGGCAGCAGCCAATCGTGACAATTTCCACATAAATAATATGAATTATGATTATGACGAAGCAAAAGACTCAATTATGACAGAGCCTGCTAAAGAAAGACATAAACCTAGCAACGCTATTCTTGACTAAACATAAATGTATGCCCATACCGATGCCAGTGAAGCTTGGGATTGGTTATTGCTGTCAACTGTCAAAAAAACCGATGCTCCTCAAAGTCTCTCCAAGCACAGTCCGGCTTGGAGAGACTTTGAGGACTAAGCAATATTGTGAGTCTTGTCATCGGGAACCAGTCTTACAAACGAGTTTCGTATCTTTGAAGTACGTTTCAGTAATACCATTATAAAATACTCTGATGGTATCATTTAATCCAAGTGGTCCTTTGTTATAGCTATAGCTATAGTTTCCTGCCATAGCTTCTTTATGATCAACCTCATTGACAATACTATCGCTAGAGTTAGCAGTAAAATCTGAGAAAGACTTTCGAATTTGAAAAAGTATACCTATTTCGTAGGTATACTTTTTATTATTAAGATGATAGTTTTATGTTTGCTATAGAAACATCTGTGTTTTGCATGTTTATGCTGCATGTTGCCATGGCATTATTAGAATTTCTATGTAACGCGTCATTGATATTGACTCGAATTGATAACAATGCGAATGCATTTACAGTTGTTTTTTTTTTTAAAGTTATTTACAATTTCATATTATGGATTTGTGTGGTTGCTATCAGAATTTCAAAACGCAATTACTTGAGTCAGAGATTGTATTAGCAAAAACTATGTAAGTATTCTCTAGTCATAGAACTCAAGAGTTCTCTAAGAGAGGTAACTGGATTATAAATGCCTTCTTGACGAATATTATCCTTATCTAAAAAATACATTATATCCAAATCACGATATCTTTCACTTTACTTTATATTTTATATTACATTCTTAACGACTCCTTGGAAATGGATAAAGACTGTTTCCAAAGACTATTTCAAAGTAGTAATCAGTCCGGATTGGATAACAAATTCCACTGCTTCTTACAGAATGTCTGTTTGCTTATTCATGTTTGAATACAACATTATCAATATCCTTTGTTTCGACCAAGATTGTAGTTGTGAAACCTGGCATGCGAAACGTTTCACTGACTTCCAGTATTGGATTTGCTTTGGAAATTTCTTTGCACATGGAGTTCTCAAAACAGTCCTCTTCATTCGATATGTTTTGCCCAGTGTGTCTGTTTTCAATTCTGGTTTGTACTCTCAACTTGAATTTGAACTGTTACATTATTCTTGGTAGGTATTGCAAGGTAAAAAAAAACATACGACTGCTAAACATGTGAAGCGACATAATGACTCAAAGTTGCTCAAACTCCACATGCTTCTCTGTTTTCTGCAGACATATATTTATAGCTTTACAAAGAAAGACATAAAACCCACCCCTCCCTTAACTTTTAGTACATTGTCCCAGTTATAGCCCAGAATAGACGTCTGTTGGACATCATTAAAACAAGTTGACATAGGAAAGTAGGAAGGTGCGGTCTACCGGATCAATTTTCTGAAAATGGCACAGACTTACCAGGTTGCGAGGTCACTGTGACCAGAAATATCACACCCATGAACTTGAAAGTTCAAGGCGTTTTGAGCTGTCATAGTACACAATAAGGTAGCGAATAATACGGCAAGGGTTACTTGAAGATCTTCGAAGGTTGGTTTGGAGAACTATTGTACTACAAATGGTCCAAAAATACGAAAGGTCATTGGCATGATTGATGGTACTGTTGGTTTTACTATAATTATTATCGACAACACAGCTTAATAAGGTGTTCGACCCGACGTAGCAGATATGGTGATGATAAGCGTTTTAGCAAATCTCGACGCTTAGATATGCTTTGTTTGTTTGTACAAGGTTTGGGCTCGTTTCTGTCTGGTTTTATGTGGAGTATAAACACATTTTGGTGAAAGGTATATCATCCATCACATAAACTCCATTCAGATATAAAATAAAATTATTTTAATTAGAATAAGAATCGGTAGTTAACGAGTCATTCGAGCTCCTTGGGGAGGGAAAAGTGCCTGTTGGAAAATTCTGCCAAACAATTAGGTTAATGGATGCGAAACCTTTACCAAAGGTTAGTTCTACTAATGTTAATCGGTGCGTTATAATTTAGATCCACGACCTTCTGATCAGATTCCAAGTACACATTCAAAGATTTCCAACGCATTATAACTGTGTATGAGATAACAATTAAAGCTTATTACGAGTTCACTTAACTTCAATTCTTATAGGTTTAAAGTATCAAGGCTACAGCGAGATAATTATCAGTTCACGTGAACATGCAACGCAGTTGTGCTAAAGAATGCATTCGGGTCATTGTTGGGAGAACAATGTACGATTCACATCATTTTACGTCTTGTACTACAGAACGCCGGGAGATTTCGGACATTATTATTTGTACAATACCCAATTGACAATGGTATACACAATGCGTAACTGTATTGTCGCATTGAAATGTGTGAACTGAATGCAGGCAAAAATTTAATGGATAAAAACATACGTGTCACCGAACGGTGAACCCCAAACGAATTCTGCAGATGAGAATTCCTGGACAAGCTTGAAAAGCTTTAACGTGTAACAAATGACTAATGAACTTACGAAGACGTTACTGAATAACAACCATGACAAATTTATAATGGACTTGTGACGTCGAAAATAAACAGACATTGGTAAAGAAATCAAACTTATTGAACATGTTCGACCCGAACGCCTCTTCTATTGAATACAAGTGTTAAAACAGATGTGTTTGTCTATCTATGACTCATAGACATTAATAATAAAGGGGACATTGGCAACATGCAGCCACCTTTCAAGAACAGAAATACAAAAAAAATGTAAATCTTTCAACTTTCCATGAAGGTCATGATGATGTGAACAATACAATTCTACAGTTATAAGTATAACATCTTGCTGACGATTATAATACAATGATCATTGAATTGATTGCAGTCGCTTACATTTTATATCGTATCGCAAAAACAGATATTGTTCGATATCGAATCGATAAGATTAACGAAACCTTTGCAAAGTCGAAGAAGATTTTGATTATGTTTGTGGTAGTTATGGTTTAAAAGTACACGTAGTTGCTGTGTTTCAGTGTCCACGTCATTTATTAATTTTTGTTCGTGTGGTTCAGTGAGTGTTTTTCCTCGCTACGGAATTCTTCATTCATGTTAACTAAGGTTAGTAGGTTGCTAAACTTTATCCTTAACAACCTGTATAATTTTGTAGCCCATTCTCGTCGGTTTTTCAAGATACTCTATAATAAATACGTCTTAAAGGTTTAACGCTAAGACGTTAATTATAACAATTGTATCGTTAATGCGCGTCAAAGTTTCATTAGCATCGATTTTTGTGAAGGTAGTCAAGTCGTTAGAGGTTCCAAAAGTTCTACGGGATCGTCATTCAAATTTCTTTGTTGTGTTGTGTTGTCTGTGGTTTGACCTCGATTCTTTCCCGTGGCAGTCAAAATCACGCTTTCGTACGCTTTTCTTGTTCGTTTTATCTCGTTGAGCTGCATAATTTGCATCCGTTTATTTACGCTATCGCATTGTGCTTATTCATACGTTTTGCGCTTTTCTTTTCATGGTTTGGAATAATTTTCTGAGCCTCAGTCGGAACGGCTTCGGTTTTACGAAGGGAAATTCAATGACCAAATAAAGATAAATTTTACTTTTCTGTGAAGTATTCTCGTCTTAGAGGACATAATATTACTTGTTTAGTGATTTTCCCTTTCGGCTTATATTTTGTTAACGATAAAAACTCAACGTCCGCTAAGTCCTTCGAGGTTTAGGGGACAAAATATTTCTGTTGAGTTCTTTAAATGCGTCGCTGAAGTTAAGACTGCATTTTCATTAAATAAATTTTCATAATACCAATGTTGTTGAATTTATGCATTTCTTATCTTGTTAGGTCAAGTTAAAACTGGTTTTCTTTTGGTACCTACTATTAGCTGTATATGATTCCGATTTTAGATCAGATACATATCTCCCACAAAGAAGATTATTGCTATCAATGCCTACCTGTTGTTTTTGCACAGGCTTTATTGTTTTTTTCGTGTTACCAAGACACTTGCTTACTAAGCACAATTATATATTTACTACTCATCATCTTCGTCCACCCACCCTTACACCACGCGTAGGAGGTCTTTCAGTACACGTATTTTAGCCGTAATCTTACGGCCGTCTGTTCCTTTTAGTCATGTCATATTTTCCAGAATCCATCCGTTTCTTTAGTCTTCCTTTGCTCTTCTACCATCCACAATCATACATATAGTCAACACTTAGTAAGTAGTAATATTTCGTATTGGAGCTGTATTTGTCAATGTTCAACCAAAGATTGATGCCCATAACATAATGTGCTGATAGTGATAAATTGTGTCTATCGATTACTATAAGCGATCCGTGACATAAAGTATGATCGTGCGTTCTAGTTCTATGAAAAAATATGTGGTACCTACCTATCATTAATCACATCAGCCCATTGTTGACTAGTTAAGTTCCTCATTTCTGTCTTATCCATACGACTTGCGTAAAACCGTTCGTTTAAAGACACTTGAGTGGGAAGGTTTTTCTTCACAGATTAAATATTATCTGAATCAAGATTTGCTAAGACCATCTCAGAATTCTACTTCCTTGGTGTCTATCTGATGTATTTGACGTCTCTATCTGTTAGTGCATCATCAGCAAATATCTTATAGAAACAATCTATCTGCTTGAAACACATTCAGTTTGGTCCATGTATCTCTTCTCTTACGACAGTTAACACCTAAAACAGCATACAGCCATTACCTCACCAAGTCACCTTCATCATTAAACGCAACATGCAATTTCTTTAAGTGCAATCTTCCGTTAAATGGCCGCTTTGCAACTAAAAAGAGTTCTTATACTCTTGCAACACAAAGTCTTTGGTTATTCCCCTTCAGTTTTGACACAAAACGTCACGGTAAACGACGACGCTACCAAACGTTTATCTATTTATTCATTTCCGATAAGCTGGATTAATTTTATCTGACTTTCACCGTGTACAAAAGTAACTGTGACTGACCCATTAAATTTCCCTCTACGTGAACTCATAAGACTGAAATTATGTAGTTCTTCCGGAATAATAAAAGATGATCCAGCTTACGTCACAGTAATACAATTTTGTTTTAAATCTTTTAGTTCCGATGATTGTGATGAATAAAAGCATGAGATTTCAAGAATATCATTTCAAAGTTCGTTGCTCTACTTCTGGTATCTTTGACCGTCAAAAAGCGATCAATTTTGGTCTGGATTTGCTATCAGTGGCTTAATCTTTCACAGGAATCACTTCCAACTTGATGCAATTAAATGAAATGATGGTAAGTTATTGCAGATTTTATAAATTCGTAAGCTCAGTTATTATAGCAACACTCACTCAATCATTATAAAAACAACTTCACCGTGAAAGCGAATGTTTATATTTCCTCAGATGTAATTGAACATCTAAGTAAACAAAATAATAAAAAAGTCTTGTGTAATTTTTTCCCGTTGAACTAATCTCGAAAGTTACTCGACCGATTCGTATAATCCTTTCACCGTTATAAAGCCTATTTCACGCCAGATCAGTGTCAACATAACTTCTGGACATTTTTCTTCATAACGGTTAAATGTATCGAATCTTATAAGCGCAAGCCATGTTGCATTTATGTACACTATGTTTTTAATACCTTGCACGTCGTCAACGTTACCTACGTCTTTAATCAGTCTTTCAGTGTCACTATCAATTTTAATTCAGTAATTATTCACAACTTCTGCCTTTACATCAGTATCAGTAACTACCCCAGCCTGTCGGCACTGGGATCTCTTTTAGGTCTTCTTTGATTGCTGATTTTGTTCTTTGATTTGGTTTTTCTGTGTTTTTTCGCTGTTACCAAACTACCAGTTTTTCTTTTACCATAGTTATGCTAACACGTACCACCCGTGCGTGTTGGGTCACTCTCGGTCGTTTAATTACTCACTCTATTTAAATATTGTAGTAGATGGAACAATTTTTTGTTTCCGGGCGTCATCCACCGGAACAGCCGCGCTACCATTGTTATTTTTTTTTACTATAAACCAAATTACGTAATACTGTATATGAAAGTGTTACAGTATATACGCGTTGCTGGTCCGAAAGTGAGTTAATGATATTCTTAGTTCATGTTATGGTTTATGTTCAAGGAATTAAAGCAATTACGATATACAGTATCATGTTTAGTTATGTAATTGATGTTATCATGTCCCTCTAAATGCTTCCTACTGCCTGTTATAATTAGCGCTTTATGGGAGTGTGCTCGTGTTATGAATGCACAAGTTGCAGATACTCTTTCAATCTTTATGTCTGGTTAATTAATATTTTATGAAGGTTTCTTTGTATGATATGCGGAATAAGGATGTCTGACAGACGCGCAGTCCTCATTTACTAAAAGAATGAGATAAACATTGTCTTGTGATTTGAAACTGAGTCATAGGTGATTAGATTATGTTCTAGTACCTGCAAGATGTTTTGATTTTGGTACGTTTAAGGAAAAAAATATTATTTTTCCTTAAATTCTCCTTAATATTTAACTTGATTCGGTACAGATGATTTTTATAAAAATGCCATAAATATTAACAGTGTATGTACACTTAGCTATTTATTATATTACCCATTGTCATTGCCATTTGACGACACGGTTGGCGCAGTGGCTGAGCGATTGACTACTGCGTTGCGTGTCGCGGGCTCGATCCCCGCACGGAACAAATATTTGGATGGCCTACAGATAGTTGTTCCGGGTCTGGCTGTTTGTGAATTTAAATGTTTGTAAACGCACCCACGATACAGGAGAAATTCCTAGTATGGGGCAAGGTAAAAAAAAAAAAAAATTGTATCTAGTGCTTACTGGGAAAAATAGTGACTGTATCATCACTGCCATATCGCGTGGCACTCGCCGTTGATAGCAAAATTATAAATAAAAGCATTATAATAGTTACGAGGATAATGATACCCGTAAATAGGTAAACACCTATATTATCTTCCATAAAAGGGAAAATCAGCTCAAATAATACTATATTATTATCTCATGCTGAAATTTTGATTACCTATTTGCCTATATTCATTTTTAAATGAGGCCTCGTCTTTCTAACCGGTATTTCCACTATAAACATTTAACGATTGTAAACACTTCTACATCGTGAAATTGATGGTCATTGGACTGGTTTTCCTAAAAAATTATCTCCAACTAGGTCCTTTTCTGTGTAGGAGAAGAAGTCGTCAGGGAGGCAACCGCCTCGAAGCTTAGGCCTTAGCACGCCGAAACCCCGCCTGCATTACTTAAAGCAGGTGGGACTTTGGGGTCACGGGCGTTCAGAGTGGGGACTCTGTGCGCTCACCGAGTGACCTCAGAGATGCCCGGCAGCACAGTGGTCACGTGCTGCCGTGCAAACTTGCACAGCGAGGCTCAGGGGAGACCTCTGTACAGTCGCTCCAGGGATGTGCCTCCTTTAGGCTCACGTAACTCTATATTTTCTTTTTGAAAGTTTGATTTGTTAAAATGTATTTAACAGACGTTGCACAGAGGGGGGGGGGCTCCGGACAGGTCTTTTAAGAAGAAACGGTGCCTTCTCTCATGTGCGGATGGTGACCACCGGGGTGGTTTTAGTGCGGTAAAAATCCCACACTCTCTGGTCTTTTCCCCAAAGACCGGTCGCCTTTTGAAGGTTACCCCCGAAAACAAAAAAAAAGGTCCTTTTCTGTACAAATGATGCTGAAAAAAGGAGCTTAATAGCAACTTCATTTCAACAATCTCAGTATTAACATCTTCTTTTCTCCTTTCCAGTAAACGATGACGATGGATAAGCAACTGGTCTGGGTGCGGGACCCCAACGAGGGGTTCATCCTCGCCCGACTGCACGACCTCATGGGGGAGGAGGCAGACGTCTTCCCTGTGGACAATAAGTACCCCAAGAGAGTCTGCAACTTCGAAGACATTTTTCCCGCTGGCGATCCTGGGAAAGATGTGGATGATAACTGTAAGTATTATTGTTATTTATCTACTCCTTAAGACTTTTTGTCCCTGTAAACACAAAAAAAAACGTAGGAGACGTAAAAGAGGATTGAAACCTGCTTAATTTCCACCAAAGCGATCTTCTCTCAAATCTTGCGGGAATCAACGAACCTCCTGTGATTGATTGATTCTTGCATAACTCTCCGCGCCGCTTGTCTGCTTGTTGCTTTGGTAGAAACCGTAATGTCAAAATGAACAAAGATAAGGAAGAAAGTCTGGTTATTTGATTCCATGCTATTGCTTCTGAAGTCCAAAGAGGCAGTAGATCAAGAGAGTCCATTATTGAGATGATATAAATACATAATAAGATAGATACGTACGTGAAAGAGAAATTAAACTGGAAATATTTACCAGAAAATATATTAGATAAAGATTGCCACTCAGATCAGAGCACATTACCAAAATAAATGTAAAAGCCGTAACAAAGGCTAGGATGATAATGACTTTATGACGTACCAAAATCGCTGAACAGTGACACAAATTAGATGACTCATTGCGAAAGATAGCTGAAACTAAAACGTGATAACGAGTTGGATGCTCTGTGTTATTGTACTTTTAATCCCTTGGTATTTTTTTGTCTGATAACGAACAGTAATTAAGGACATAGAAGAATATACACAGAAAGAAGTATATGGTAGATGGCGTTATTGAAATAAAAGATCCTCAACAGATCTCCGACAAATAGGTTCTTGCGTTACCAATGCATCAACTCTGAAATTAAAATGAAAAAAAAAATGGTGTTCCCTACATTTACTGAGATACCCAAACATATCAGTTGATGCAGCTGTAATCGCGAAAAGAAAATTGGTTCCTTGTATAATGCACTTCACTTGAAGAAGAAATAACTGCATTAGATTGGCATCAAGTGATGATAATGATGATCACTGCAATGACGGTTTGCAAGCCATTAAATTAAAACAAACATGCATTGAAGCTGCTTATTCACTTAAGCAGAATGTAAATGGCTTTAATACTACTCTGTACTGACGTGACGTGTAAATAGAGTTGGTTTTGAAAATTTAAACAATGCGCAGGATTTTTTCATGGGATGCATTAGACACCGTTGCAAAACTGATGGAAACACCACTGATGGAAACTTTTAGTAAACAAAACAAACCAAATACACAACTATCTTTATCGATCATGGATGAATACTTACGACTGTTAATAGTGGATGCAGAAGATAATCAAGAACCGCTCGTTGTAAACAATTTGAAAAGAGTCAGAGAGGTCTGTGCCAGGATTGAGAAAAATACAGTCTGATAAAGAAAGAAAGATATCGTCCTTGCTACATTTTTAACCCAAACTACAAGAGTGATCAAGACAATATTCCAAATGAATACAACAGCAGTCATACACGATTGCATCTTACGCTTTTGACTGACAAGAATTAATTGACGTAATCATCTTACGAGTTAAAGCGATTAACTTCGATGAGGCATAGAAATCGATCCCTGCACTGTAATTGCTCCTGGAATAGAATCGAACCTGTTTCAAACTAGTTTAGAAATATTTTTCTCATGGTCTTATAATAATCTCGTTCCTTTACTTGTGCTTAATAACAGGAATCTTATTACCTTTGCAAGAATAAATTGAGAGAGTAATAATAGATTTGCCTTTTGAAATGCTAGAAGGAATCTGTAAATGTTGGTCCTTATTTCATCTACTGCCTGACTTTAGTTGTTACTGGCATTCTGAAGCCCGAAAGTCTCAATGAATCTTGCCAAGGAGAAATTGTAGATCTTTTTATTACCTACAACTTTGCCATTTAACTTTTTTCCATAGGACTTGTAGTTTTGCCGAAAATCGAGATAAACCGTTTTTACCCTTAAAAACTCACCCCCTTCCTTCCCAACCTCAGATCACCCGTAAATTATTTTTCCTTTCATTTTTGTTATATTCTCTTACTTTTCCAATGGGTTTCATCCTACTATTTTTTTGGTTTCAAAAATTATCGACCCTGGTCTGGTCCTGGTCAATACTGCCGTCATTTGTTTCGTCGTTACCTCGTCAATGGTTTATTCATTGTCTCATATATCATCTGACACGACATCCAGCCATTGACTTCTCGGGTCACGAGGTCATGTTCTATTTTTAAGTAGATTAACTTCAAACAAACCTTGTAGAGGTGAAGCTTCGATGCTGAACCAAACTAATTTTAGTCCTTGATAAGTTGATTACGTGTCGTTCTTTTGAAACTAATGATAATATGTCATTGTTTACTAAGATTGGTTTGTTATGATCGGATAATTGTGTAACACTCTAAACTTACAATGACAATGCATTGCGTCATTGCGTTATAAGAATAAGATTTTTTCAAGCCGTGGACTACCATACCAATTTCCTTCAATTTTCGATTGTATTTGAATGTGTGTAACAAAGGAGTAGGCAAGAGCCTTTGCAGCCCTTATAATTAGACTTTGTAATATTTAAAGGCATGTATTTAATGCGGCAACTAAGTAAAATGAATATAGGTTTAAAAAAAAAATAGAGTGGGTACCATATATAATGGGTTGGCAGCTAATAAGGAGTATCGTAATAAGTAATAGGTAGCATATTAATATATCAGTAATAAGCTCAGTTTTAATTTAAACTAGCATCAAGTTTTTCTTTTGGGAACTGAATTAATATCTAAGCGGAAACTTAATGGCGAAAATAAAATAGAAAATGGGCATTCATAAATAATATAAATCAGATTCTAAACTAAAAAAAAAAATAAAGATCTAAACCTTTACCACTCTTCCATTTCATCCAAAATCCTTGTCTAACTAATCCTTTTTCTTCCAGGTGAGCTGATGTTCCTCAACGAAGCCACGCTGCTAAACAACATCCTAACACGATACAAGAAGAATAAGATTTACGTAAGTAATAATAAACCAAAGACATATGCTCACTATAGACGGGAGAACGTGAAACAAACGTGATCTACTTGTAAGAGCCAACTGGTTGCTGTCGATACAAGTGTACAAGCGTTACAACCTCAAAGCATTTATTACAAAAATGTGACTTGGCACTTTTGCATAGTCAAAACTAAGCTGCCTACAGTCCAGCCACAGACAAAATAACTGTGGATAGATTAGAGTATGGGCGTATTAGACTATAGACTAGTATTGGCGGTGAAGAATAGGTAAGAAACTCCATGGACACTTTTAAAATGAAGTTAGAGATAACCTTAATAGAATGTCTACATAGTACTCACATTTCCAAAAAAATCAATGATGTATCTAATTTATATAAAACAACGTTTCCAACTTAAAAATGTTATGTAGCTACAGTCCTTCCACAGTCTATTTACCGCTAGCTATTAACTTAGCTAACTCCAGGTTTGAATGATTCTCATCTAGAACATATTATTTACCACTAAGCTGAGGTTAGCCAACTTAATACCTAGCTAGCATTAAATGAACTGCTATAGAACAAAAATGCCGTCACTGAGACATGGGATCACATTTTTACTAAGACATTTCTTCTCTATAATAAATTAAACCTCTTCAGTTATAAAACAGATTTACCTACTATGACTCACAACAAATACCTGAAGTTATCACCTTGAAAATCTTTTACACCTAGGTGCTTATGCTTATACCGTAGAAAATTATGTACGATTATTGATTCCGTTGGTTTTCCTCGTCCAATGGCTTTTAATATCGCCCGTATTTACTCCGACGTAGATTATTCAGTGTAACTTTCTTACTGTTTTTTTTTTGTTTGATGCACAAATATCTTATATCATGAGGAGCACGTGGCTGAATAATAATAGCCGCGCGGGTCGATCTTTAGGTTAGGCCTTGCTTACCGAGGCTGCTCCGTGGATGGGTGGCCACTCATTACATACCTAGTTTTCTCCGTGTCTCGGTTGGTCCCGGCTGTCATTTGTAGATCTTTGACAGTCGTTACAGTAAGTCAGTGGCTCGAAAGTCTGACAACTAGTCTTGCCAAAAGGGTATCGTATTACCCAGTACTAACTGGGTTTTGGAGGTCAGATAGGCAGTCGCTCCATGTAAAATACTGGTACTCAGCTGCACCAGGTTAGACTGGAAGGCGACCCCAGCATAGTTGGGAAAAGGCTAGGCAGATGATGATGATGCACGATACATCTTGCTGAAATGAGGCCTTTGCCAGGCAGTATTGATACAGACTGATGATAACCAACAAATGCACTTAAAATACCAAAACACCATGAAAATTCTGTGTTTTGATATTATTTTGTATTTTATATCGGACTGGTGTCCGCAAATCCACATCGAAACACGTGAAATATCGTGTATGTACATCGTAGAAGGATTTTCAAAAGGAACGGTGTTAATAGAATGATGTGTTAAGCACTATTGATTATTTTCTTTCTAATCAAACAAATCTACAAACAAACCACTGTTTTTTGATATTTTCTGAGATGGCTTAGATCATAGAAAAGTTCTCAAACAAGAATTTGGGAATAGAATGTTGTTTGTTTGTTGGTATCGATTATTTTCTTTTCATAACTCTTTGTAAACAAACAACACAAACCACAGACATCAAAACCAGCGACATCATAAAAATGATTCATCATTCAAAAGTAAACAAACATTTACGTGTACCTATATGTTTTCAGACATACGTAGCAAATATCCTGTTGGCTGTCAATCCTTATGAAGACATTAAGGACATGTACTCTTCAACCACCATTAAGAAGTACCAGGGCAAGTCTTTGGGAGAACTACCGCCACATGTTTTTGCTATAGGTAAGTAACTGATCTTCGATTGTTTGTATAGGGTTACTCGAAAATAACATGAAACACGCCAGGTTTCATCGATTTGCACACGCACCCAGGCACCCACATTTCGCCAGTAGTAATTTAGTCGCATGTAATACGCCTACTGTCAAACGGGCATAAATAGGCAGACTGGTTCCTACTGCGAAATCCCTTATGAAAAAAACCTAATAAGAATAACAATTTGCCTGACTTGGGAATCGATCCAGGACCTTACTAAAGTTGACAGTAAACTCATCGGAAGGTTTCATTGTTGACCAAGACCATCATAGCTTACGGTTTACGAATCAGGGAAAAACCACTTCCATGCCTATTATTTTTTTACAAACTCAAGTAGTTGCTACTGTAGTTCCATTCAAACGGTACCGCATAGATGGAAGAATGCTTGCAACCATTTACGGGATATACCGTACCATGCATTTTTTGCCCCTCTTGAAAATTGTGAGCCTACATTCCTTCAGCCAACAATTTACCTTACGTTTGTGTGAGTGAATCCTCCTTTAAGACTCTCATTTGATAGAAATGCGAAGAATCATCTACTCGCTACCATTAGACGACCTTCGAAAAACTGTTTAATTTAAAGAAAGTAGTCAGTTAGTCGCATGTATTATTCAGTCTAATTTGCCTTCGCGACGAACTTAATTCGAGGCCACATGGCTTGAATTATGTATTGGGCTTAAAGGCTGTACCTAAGTAATTGTTTCTAACTAGAGAATCATTAAGTCAGCTGTTTTCCTTCAGTGACAAAAACGTAGGCGGAAAAATAAAGACACAATGCTGTACCTATTTCTTTTGAGGGATTAACCGACTATTAATATGACGTCACTTGAAATGAGTCAGCTCAACTTAAGATGTTATCTCGGACCTTACATATACAGAAATGCAGAAAAATCTCATTAACCCAGTCAAAGAATGATTCAAAAAGTACCTACATATTATTATAAACTCACACTTTTTACCCATGGGGTTGAGCAAAAAACGCTACCTTTTGTTACGATCCTTACTCTTTATGCCATTTTGAGAAAAGAGTATTTATGAGACTGTTTAGTGAACATATTCGTTTTGAGGCTCAATCTTGGTTTTTGGAAGTCTCTTCACTTCTCTTCTTCTTTTATCAATTATCTACAGTTGCCACAAAAATAACCAATCGTACAGATCTTCGAACAAAATAACAATATTGGTCAAAAATAAATTGACGAAATGAAAGAAACGTCCTAATACATATTCTATTACTTTCCAGCCGACAAAGCCTTCCGTGACATGAAGTCCCTGAAACAGTCTCAATCCATCATAGTCTCAGGAGAATCTGGTGCCGGCAAGACTGAGTCCACCAAGTACATACTAAAGTACCTGTGTGACTTGTGGGCGAAGGCCGCTGGGCCAGTTGAGCAGAAGATTTTGGACGGTAAGTTGGTGCAGTTTCTAGTAATAAACGCCTGATTCATTTCAAATGGGTCCTATGCTGAAGTGTTTGTGGTTGTTGAACAAACCTGCTTAGCTTGTCGTAGAGAATCAGAAGTGGGAAAACCGCAACTCTTGGATTTTTTGTTGGTTTAGATTTTGAGGAGTCTCCTCATCTTTCATTGATCATCTTGTTCTTTCCATTTCTGACTACGAATGGTTTACAAACATGGTTGCCAACAAAATGCAATGAAGGCGTTCGTATAGCCGTCATAACGACCTACGTTCAAACGCAATGTTGTCTGTTAAACAAAACAATAATGTGCAGATGTAGTTGCAGTTTGCAAACTAATCGCCTACGCTTCTCTGAATCATACATACTAGTTTCTAAAACTCGTCCCGACAGCCAGCTGATGTGTCAATGTTCATACATTTCAAGTTTATAAATAAACTTCACATAATACATATAATGCAACCATTCTGCAACATTCGTATTTTACTATAATACCTACCGAAACTTGTATCATTGACATAAATACATAATCAATTTTGCTGTAGAAAAATAAATCTTGACTAACTTGAAGATTGATTTGTTAGTTTGATGATTTCTCCGAAACTGCTGACTTATAGTTTATGTTAATGTTTTCCCTGTTATTCGCAAGCTTATGGATATCTGAAGAGGACAATATTTTCAATTAGTATAGCCTAAAATGAATAGTTCTGAGCCTACTAATTTGTTAAAAACGGTTCTGATCTTCTGATATTTGAACGTGACCAATGAATTAGAGACTCAGACAGTATTTCTGTTCAAACGTACTTAGCTAATCAAGAATGTGGACAGGTTTTGCCACAAAACAGTATTCTGATAATCTACTTTTCTTTTCGATAAATTCCGCAGAAGGTCGTTTGTAAACATTATGCAAATGAAAGATGATTCGGCCTTGTGTAGCGGTTGCAGTGTTCATATAATGTTTATTAATCATCATAGAACACCGCTTATATCATGTTACTGTTTTTAATAGCTTAATAACACTTTATACATGGAGAGCTATGGAAACCCAAGGAACACGTTTTAGATAGTGCACTAGTGTTTTAGAGACTGGTACTCCACTACTCTCAAAATCATGAAAGAAACAATTGCGATGAACGGCATGTCCTAAAACCATAAGCAACCCGCGCTGGGCCCGCATGAGGGGTTACAGTCCAGTCCCTCTCATAGAGAAGAGACCTGTATTCCAGCAGTGGGAACATTATAGGCTGTGTTGTTAAACTTTATCTATCATCAACTCATCATGATCATACTTAGTAATAATTCTGCAATTAAATTTTGATTTACTTGTCACTTAATCATTTCAAGTTCTGTTAATAGGTAGCTTTTAATTAAACGGTTGATAATTAATTCTATTTTTATTCAAGTACGCAATTAATATGCAAAGTTGGCTTATGTAAATGTGTAGGTACTTGTTTTATGAATCATAGATGTTGTTAGTGAACTCGGTTGACCAGTAACCTGTTTGTCTCTACATTTCAGTCAGTAATAGTTAATGTCGGGCTTAGACCGTTTTGTTAGCTGTTAGCTGACAAAAGGTCGCCCACAATGATTAAATGGAAACTAATTTTATTGATCAATACGGAATTAAGGTTTACACTGAATTATTAATTACGATTGATTATGACAAAATCAAAAGATTACACTCTCGACCTTATTGGTGCTGTTATTATGAATATCATGAATAAACTATTGATCATCTTGCCCTTATCCCAATTCATTTGGGGTCGGCGCAGCATGTCTTCTTCTTCAATACTTCTCTATTACTCGTCATCTCATCAGACACCTCCTTTCGTGCTATATCATCCTTCACAAAGATAATAAACTATTTATCAATAAACTAATTACTAATTCATCTTCCATAGCCAATCCAATCCTCGAAGCCTTCGGCAACGCGAAGACAACACGCAACAACAACAGTTCTCGATTCGGCAAGTTCATGGAAGTTCACTTCAACAACAAGTACCAAGTGGTGGGCGGTCATATCTCCCACTACCTTCTTGAAAAGTCTAGGATTTGCACCCAGAGTGCGGAGGAGAGGAATTACCATGTGTTCTATCTGCTGTGTGCCGGGGCACCGCAGGAGTTGAGGACGGCACTGAAGATTACCAAGCCTGATGATTATTTGGTAAGTTCTTGATAAAGTGTATGGCATAGTACCCTGCTTTAACTGACCTCTTTTTCAAAGAAGTAGATCACAAGACGGGCCAGGTAATGCAGCATACTGACTGTACTTAAAAAGTCCTTAGGGATTTCATTTTGTGATTTAAAAAGCTGCAACAATAGGGTAAAATATGTCCTAAACCTACTTCGTTTTTCTACAACGTTTTTAATTGGCACTCTTACAAAAACAGTAAAGATGATCTTCCTTATTAATTACTGTAGCTTTTTTGGGATTTACAAGTGTTTCTTAAAAGTAAGATGAATGCAACAGACCATTTTAAAATCTTTCAAAGTCATCTTGCAGTCACCTTGTAAAATGAACAATACGTATATAAGTAATCTTCCAATAAAAACCAGCTAATTAAAGCCACAAAAAAATACTTTAAATTCAGCAATATATGATGGGCCCCAGATCTAGGTTGGTCAATGCAAAGAAAACCTGCTCAGGTGGAGATTTATAGACCTGGAGTGTAAATGTGGTGATTTTTCACAAACCTTGGGTCTCTTATTATCGTGTCTAACTGCTCGACGCTATAGAAGTTGCTAAATTCTAACTCGATTCAATTGAAATTGGATCAACAAACTCCTCAGTGTTGTAGATTTTTGAAAGTTTGCCTCTGTTTTCCAAACAATGATATAATATTATTATATGAAAGACATCAATCTTATAACTCTCTCAACATTTGATAAACAATATCATTGTATCTGTAGAACAATGATATTATATCATAGTTGTTGTGCAATAATACCTATCATCTACAGATGATGTATATGAGTTTTGTTATAATTTCAGTGTACCAATAGAACATATTCGTTTATTTTCCAATTGTAGTAGGTACGCGACCGTTGATATATGCCCATAAAAGAGTGAAAGAGACAAGTCACGAACCTTTTTTAAAGCACTGTGTGTCATACTGCCTGGTCGAGTGGTCGCAAGAAGGACTGCTGAGCATGAGGTCCTGGGTTCGATTCCCGGGTCGGCCAAAGTGTTATTGGGTTTTCCATCAGGAATTTTCTCAGTAGCAGCCACGCAGTTTGAATTTATTTTGTGCCCGGTTGATGGCAATAGGCCCGTTGATGGAAAATGGCCCCTATTACATGGGACTTGAGTGCACCTCTGCCTAACCCTTCGGGGATTACAGGCGTTATGTTATGTTGTATGTGTGTCATATCAATTCCCGGTTGCTTTGTGTAAAATTTCAATGGGGAAATACTAACTACCTTAATTTGTTAAGGTCGATGAACCATTTCCTACTAGAATGAAAGGTTTTTTTTTGTTGGTAAATAACCATCATCATTCTCCTGTCCTTTTTCCTTTATTTTTTTTATTTATTATTATTATTTTATTTTTTTAATTTATTAGGGGTCGGCGCAGCATGCCTTCTTCTTCGATACTTCTTTGTTAGTCGTCATTCGGTTGTATACCGAATGACGACTAACAAAGAAGTCTCCCTTTCTAGCCACAATATCTTTCAAAAAATTTAATATTATAATAATAAATTCACAAACCATATTTAAACTTAAATATTTTATCAACAGTATCTAAAGAACGGTTGCACGCAATACTTCACGACTGCCAACTCGGAGAAGAAAATCGCCGCTAATTGCAAGAGTAAGCAGCAACAAGCTAAGGGCGGTCTACGAGACCCCATACTTGATGATGTGGAGGACTTTGGGAGGCTTAATCAGGTAAAGCATTTTTTTTTTCATACTAATATTAGAAAGTTTAGTCTGAATGTAGGGGTAATTCCATAATGGGAAGTTACATTATGCCTGAGTGTCATAGGCTATATTAAAAACGCTCTCGTGGGATAACTTCTGTGGGAACCCACGGGCAAAACTTAGTTTGCAATAAAGTGTTTTTCAAGCCTGTATGTAGGTGGTGTCAGCTATTTGTTTTTCATGTCCTATTTTCTATGAATTCCTAATCTTATCCTACTGTTTGGGTTTGGGAGATCAGAAGGTTTATTGAACTCCAAGTACTTTGATAATGTAGAATTGTACATTAGCTTTATAGCTAACCTACAACTCTTCATTATCAAAAAAAAAACAACGTGTCTCCTGCAATGTTGAACGGCCCGTTTTAAAATTTTACCCAAATGTTGATCGGGCCGGTAAGGCCCGTCATTGGTTTAGACATAAATTTGCTTATTATAAACTGTATCTATCTTGCTCAGACTTGCACAGAGTCTAGGAGAAAGAAAAAGTGAGATATACTGCCTCTGTCCAATTTATTTGAAACGAAAGGAATGTACGCATAATGAACTGAACAAAACCCGTTTGAGTGGGCGTTTTTTGCGCCCGTTTTCAAGTGTTTGTTTTGGTTAGCCGATACTCTTAAACTTAAAACTTCTAACAACTGAGACTCTGATAATTATGTTAACTAAACATTATAAAGTTACTACTTCAAGGTTTAAGTGTTCGTGTAAACATACACATTAGTTTATTCGGAACGCGGCACGTGGTTACGTGACGTCATTGTTATTGTTATGCTTTTTTTTGGTTTGTTTAACTACCTATATTAATTCATATATAATCGGTTAACTAATTGAATAACGATTCCAACGACAAACTTGTAGAGAGCCACCTATCGGAACTTAAGAGAAAAAAACGTTCTACAAATACGCGCCGTAATCGCGCGTGAAGTGCCCAACAACTATGACAGATATCAGATATATATGTCGCAACCAAAGGGTATCTTATTACTAATTTACTTACTTTTTGACATGAGCGAGAGTAAGGTTTAAATCTTACTGTTATAACTTTCGCTTAAGTTGCTGTTAAATAAGCGATCATTTATCAATCAACGTTTCTTGATATTATTCATGTAAAACAAAACTTCTTTCCCCAGGCTCTATCGCGCGTCGGCCTCACAGAAGAAGAGAAAAAGTCAGTATACAGTGTGGTAGGCGCCGTGCTGCACCTGGGCAACGTGCAGTTCGAGGAGGACAGCGGCGCGCGCGGCGGCTGTCGCGTGGCGCCGCACTCCGAGCAGGCGCTGGCCACGGCGGCCGGCCTGCTGGGCGTGGACCCCGGGGAGCTGCGCATGGCGCTCGTGTCGCGCCTCATGCAAAGCTCGCGCGGAGGGATTAAAGGGACCGCTATCATGTCAGTACTACAACCTAATTTTGTTTTACTATTAACAAGGTGAAAACTTCGCTTAAGTGTTTTTTAACACCCTTGGCTCGTAAAGCTGATGTAATTCCACCGGTTTTAAATATGTAAAGCAGGTCATAAAAAACGCGTGTTACCAAAGCAAACAGTTAAGTTATAGTCCATACAAATATCATAACAGTATTATTTGCCATTTCAAATATGGAACAGATCGCCGCCGCACGACTCCAGCTAGTGAGCAGCGCGCTGTTGCTATTCAAATTTCGAACTAATCGCCGCGCGGCGCCAGTCAGTAGGCAGCGCTAGCGGGCTGTTAAAATGGCGGGAAAGCAAGTGTGCATTCACAGATTGAGTTTATATAAAATAAAAAAAAAAACAGTTTATTATATTAACTTGGCTGCATGCTCTAGCGTCTTTGCCAACATTTTCACGCAGCCACGGCAGAAAATAATCCTCGCGCCATTTTTCTCAAATTTTCTTTTCTTTGTACTTGTATTGTGAATCTTTTTTTTTCTGTTTCCTCGCAAATGTGTTAAAAAACGTCGTACGATATACGTGCGTATTGGTTATAACATGCTCGGCTCAATTACGCCCTCGCCTTCGGCTCGGGCTGAAATTCCGACTCGCATGTTATAACCATCTTAACGCACAAATATCGTAATGTACTATACTTCAACTTTTTAGCTTCCTCTTTTAACCCACAAAACGTTGGAAAATGAAACTTGCGTCATGTAATAAAAAACTGAATAACACGCCAGTGGCGAAGGGTCAAAATTGAGTCACAGCCGAAGAAAAAAATGAGAATTGAATTTTTTATTTTTATTTTTTTTCCATGTTTATGTTGTCCTCATTTTCGTTATCAGTAACCCTGAGAACCACGAAACTGACACCCATGAAGAAAAAACCGAAAATTTTCATCGGCGCCATCTTGGATTTTCATTTTGACCTCATTTTCATTATCAGCAACCCCAAAAACCACGAAAATGACACCGATGAAGAAAAAACTGAAACTTCATTTTCATTTTGACCTCATTTTTGTTATCGGCGACCCCGATAACCACAAAAATGACACCCATAACAAAAAAAAACTAAAATTTTCATAGGCGCCATCTTGAATTTTCATTTTGACCTCATTTTCATTCCCAGCGACCCCTAAAACCACGAAAATGACACCTATAAGAAAAAAAACTATCATTTTCATCGGCGCCATCTTGGATTTTCATTTTATTGGGGTTTTCCAGCAAGAAAGCCACCTATGGTCCATGACATAGATAGGACTGGATCCTGCATGTAGCTGTCAAGCTCGTCCCGCCGTCTCGTATAGCAAAAAAACATCTGTACTAATATTTTAAAAAGGTAAAGTTTGGTTGTAGTAGTGATCTTCGAAACGACAGATCCGATTATAAAAATTCTTTCACCAATGAATAACTTCGATTGTCCCCGAGTGTCTTAGGCTATATTTAAAGCGTTCCCGCGGGATAATTTCGTCTGTAACGCGAGCAAAACCACGGGCAAAACCCAGTTGTTAATAAAACCATTGTATTTGTTCGCAGGGTACCTCTAAAGACGTATGAAGCGAACAATGCTCGCGACGCGCTCGCTAAGGCGGTGTACAGTCGTCTGTTCGACTACATCGTCCATCGCATCAACACCAGCATCCCCTTCCAAGCGTCCGCTTACTACATCGGCGTGCTCGATATTGCTGGGTTTGGTAAGTTAGAAACATACGAGTAACTTCTCTTTGTCTGTAGGTGTAAAAAAAATACTTATTTAAATATATTTAATAAGCTGCTTTCGCATTGGGTTGTCGATATCGTCAAAATCGGGGGAAACCGATAGAAAAGAAACGCACAGAACAGAGAAGAATGGGGAGGCCTATACCCTACAGTGTGATTCCGGGCTTAAATGATGATGAAGCTGCTTTCACATATTCCTACAGTTCAACTTGTTTTATGGTATTGTTAAATTTTCGAAAGACCTTTCACTGTTTTAGCAAACAGTCATTACAACATTCAAAACAAGATATAAGAAAAGACCAGATTTGTTTTCTGCTAGTTTTAAACTTAGGTATCTGACTAGAGGCTAGAGACACGGCTTAGACAAAGTGATATTAAAAAAGCTAACACGATTCTAAACATATTTTCTGTCTAAAATAATTATAAAATAAATAAAACCTTTCCTTCCACAGAATACTTCCAAATGAACAGTTTCGAGCAGTTCTGCATCAACTACTGCAACGAGAAACTGCAGCAGTTCTTCAACGAGCGCATCCTGAAGAATGAACAGGAGTTGTACAAACGTGAGGGGCTGAACGTGCCCGAGATCAGATTCGTTGACAACCAGGATTGTATTGGTGAGTCATTATTTTCCCCCAACGTTTTAATACTGTGGTATCAAAATACAGTAATGAATAGCGTTTCCTACTGACATTCAATAAAACATGTCGAATGAATTATGCCATGATCAGCGGAATCTGAACGCTGGTTATATTAAAGTGGACGCGTGTCTGTGCAGACACAGGAGCACTCTCTCCTCTCACTCTAGTCCGACGGGACGGTAATGCGACACGACCAGAGAGAGATCTTAACATGATCTTCAAGACAATAAGACCCACTTGCACGAAAAACTCAACTCAGAGTTAGTTGCTAATACGAGGTTAAATTGACAGTTTATCATACAATATTGTGTAATGGGTGTCCAGAAGGGGAAATGAGAAGCACACACTCTATTCTATTCTGTATTTTCACAAAGATTATCAGACCGCCAACACAATTGATCTATCCACCTGAGTCTCGCTAGCAAAAAGTCCAGCCGCCAACAGGAAGTCAAACTAACGTCCCCTATTTATTATTGTAAAATATTCGTAACACTTTCATAAATTGACATACTCATTACAATAATCATAAGAATATAAGCTATAAGTTTTATAAAGTAGACTTTTACAATTGAATATGATTTACAGTAAGATTTACAAAATAATAATTATATATGCTCAGAGAAAAGGACAAGTTAGTGATATTTAAAATGATCACAACATTATTATAGTGTCTTTACAAATTGATAGATGGCGCTATTAAGTCTTTAAGTAGATTGCATCAGTAAATCTTAATGGCTACTGTTATACTAGTTGCATTCAATGCCGGTAGATGGCGTTAGCCGTTCGTTCGTATTCTTGACGATGAGGTGAGTAGATTGATTCCTGGGCTGCGACTGTATAGCTGGCGACTATCTGTTACAATTGTAAATTTAACCTCGTTTTAGCATTTACCTCTGAGTTAAGTTTTTCGTGTAAGTAGCCCTTAGTCTATATAAAAAAAAACTCCACCTCTCCACAACTCCGCCCTATGTATTATACAAATTATATGCTCTGTTCTTCAGATTTAATAGAGAGCAAGAACCACGGCATCTTCCATCTGCTGGATGAGGAGTCGAAGCTTCCTAAACCGGAGTTCGGACACTTCACACACTCCGTACACAAACAACTGGCTGTGAATAACAACAGGTAATGCATAAATTCATCAAAAATCTATTGTTTTAGATATACATGATATAGCGTACCGATATCCCGAAAAAAGAATGCGCTTCGTAAAACTTCGACTATTCTCGGAAATACGAACGCGTGATGGCCATATCTAATGTAGAGCTAGTAGACTATTCCAAAAAATAACATAAAATGAATTCTGGCATTCCTCTATAAATCAACAAAATATGTGCTTTGTTCAGTTATTTTGAATACTATTTTCAGATTACAAGTCCCCCGCACGTCTCGTCTGAAGGCTCACCGCACACTGCGAGATGATGAAGGATTCTTGTTACGACACTTTGCTGGCGCCGTCTGTTATAATACGGTAATTATTAAAAAACTATTACCTCTCCATAACTTAAAATTGATCATGTAAACTACAAAATCGGTTCTCAGTCACCAAATAATACTCATACTCGTAAAATATAATTGATACAATTTACATGTTATGAACGCAATTCCAGACATTTTCAAATAGTTAGGAGGTCTCCACTTAATCACTTCCAGAAGGTGATCAAGTCTCTCATAAAAATATCTCCTGTCAAATCAATATTTCAATCGACTCTCAATCAGCTCCACCAATCCATTGTTGGAAAAGGGCCCCTCACATGCTGCACTATAACAAACCGTCAATCATAATCATTATCTGCCTAGCCTTTTGCCCGGACGCAGCTGAATACCAGTACTTCACATGGAGCGACTATCTATCTGATCTCCACAACCCGTCAATTGAATTTAGAATACTCAAATCGAAACTAAACTCTTTCTTTCCTCAGAACCAATTCATAGAGAAGAACAACGACGCTCTCCACGCGTCACTCGAGTTCCTCGTGCAAGAGTCGAACAGCAAGCTGGTGCAGCAACTGTTCCAGAATACTGACAACAACAATGCTAAAGGCAAACTCAACTTTATCTCCGTGGGCGCAAAGTTCCAAGCTCAACTGTCGCAGTTGATGGATAAGTTGAAGGAAAATGTGAGTAGACTTATAACGTGAGAATGTTCTCACCATCTCTTCTGTCTTAGTCAGAACGGACTTCCTATGGAGAATTTAGCCTAACCGCGTTCAGTTTAATTTTGTAAGATTATGTGAATACGCCCTAAGGCTCATTTTGGGCGCGTTGTTCGGCGTAGTCCTCAATAAATTCAAACATGACGATGTATGAGAGCGTATACCAAGAAGAGGCACATCGCAGCCACGCGGCAAGGAGTCCAGCCAGATGCTTTGTTCGGGATATCTCCGTAAATGAACTCTTAGTCATAATAGTCATGAGCTCATAATGCGGCAATGTCTTATAATGTTAACCAAAATAGTTATTTTAATTTTTGTAATATAATAATAGTAAATGAATGAGCGCGTCCGATTTTTAAGCACAAAATGTGGCGCGCGACGCCGAAAAATAAGCTAGTCTGAAACTGCTGTTAACAATCCATCTTCTCTCCCACCCCCAGGGCACAAACTTCGTCCGCTGCATAAAGCCGAACTCCCGCATGGTGGGGCGCGAGGTGGAGGGCTCGCTGGTGCTGACGCAGCTGGAGTGCTCCGGGACCATCGCGGTGCTGGAGCTCATGGAGCACGGCTACCCGTCGCGCGCGCCCTTCAACGACCTGCACGACATGTACAAGCAGTTCCTGCCGCAGAAGCTGCACAAGCTGTCCGCTAAGCTGTTCTGTGAGGTGACTAGATGAAACTTGCTGAAAGATAGCAATGGTGTGAACTTAAGGCATTTAGGAGCTGAAAAAGTTGGAAAAAACTTCGGAAATTCGTGTTTTTTTTAGAAAACCTACACTGTTTATTAAATTACAAAACGTTACTAGCAATTATTACTATTACTAGAAATAACGGTGGGTTTTAGGCAATACAGTGTCAAAACGACGTCATTTTTTGGTGTTATTTGGCACTGCTTTCATAGGAACCCCAAGCTTTACGTTGAAGAGACAGCAAAAACTTCGTGCCCAAACGGGTCATTTCCACAAACCTACACTAAGCTCGTTACATAACAAGAAAACTGCCCACTGCCCCTCATAGACAAAGTGTCCCAGCAGTGCAAACATTATGAGCCGAGTATGCTGCGCTCAACTTAAACCCACAATACTAACCATCTAGTTTCCATTTTCCAGGCAATAGTCCACAGCCTGGGCCTCTCGGACAAGGACTACAAGTTCGGCGTGACGCGCGTGTTCTTCCGTCCGGGCAAGTACTCCGAGTTCGACACCATGATGAAGTCGGACCCGGAGAATTTGAAGTCCATCGTCGACAAGGTCATGTCCTGGCTCGTCAAGTCAAGGTGGAGGAAGTCTATCTTCGCTGTACTGTCTATTATTAAATGTGAGTATTTTACTGATAAAAAAGTAATCAGCTGTTACATACAAAACTTCGATACCTACTCAACCGAAATGTATGGTACAGCTGAATATTTTTTCGCGATTACTATGTTGGTTCCTTGGAGAAAGTTGTTCAATTTGATGGTCTGTACCACTCCATTAACTTTTTGAAAGCCACAGTGTAAACGAATCAGCGAGCGTCCCATCCCACTCCAAGCCACAAATTCAGCGCAAATACTTACAAAAAAAAAATAGGGATCCCAAAATCTTATCGATAACCAATTAATCATTGCATTTCGTTTCATATTCATGAAATAAAATGTCACTTGTAACATCATTCTGTTATTTAATTTGACACTTTATTATACAACCATTAACAGCAGTTACAAAGTTTAAAAAAAAATGACATTTTCTTGTCGACTATAGCCGACAGTGGCGTGTTGGGCACGTTTTCATTTGTTTGCTATATCCGACCGTGGCGCTCAAGGTTAAATAGTTCCACACTTTTCCGATACACGCGCCGTATACTCATAAGCCGTAACAAGGTTTAAGAAGTGACAGCCACAACGTTGTACAAAGCCGAAATTTTCTTTAAATTTATCTGCAATACTACAAGGAGTTCAACACTATATGCCTGTCAAGATGAGGTGTTTCACGTCAAAATATTTAAGCCGCGTTCCATCCAATACCTTATCTAGACAGGCTCTTTCATTAACTGTCTTCGTAATTCCTTAACCCCACTAACTTCGTTCTACCTCTATATTATTATCCTATCATCATAGTATGTTTGCTCTTCTTACAGTAAAGAACAAGATAGTCTACCGACGCGAATGCCTGATCCTCCTACAAAAGACGATCCGCGGTCACTTAGTCCGTCGCAAGCACAGACCAAGATACCAGGGCATCGCCAAGATCAACGCGTTACAACATAACCTCAAGGATATGGAGTCTGTGACCTCACAGCTGAAGAAAGAGAAGGATAGTGCGCAGAGGAATATCGAGAACTTGAGGAACTCTATTAGGAATGCTTGTGCTGCTATCAAGGTAAGAATGTGACTTCAACTTGACGTCGAAAAAAATTGGAGAGCAGAAGTGGAAAAAAAAAGAATTTCATGCAAAACATCTGTTTTTTTTTCGTTTCAAGTTCCATAGGGGAAGTTATTCAGGTTGATGTTCTGAATCACTACCTAAAAGATATTGTGCTTATACTGTTACAGTTTACTGCCCTGTATAGTTTTCGAAACAAAACATGAGCTAACGCACACAAAAGGGTCGTTTAGTTCAGTTTTACAACTCCTTCATTCATTCATTTATTCATTCTTATCCCTCTTCGAATAGCAAAAAAACTCGCATAGTAATGGGCACAGAGTACGTAACGGGCCAACTACCGTTATATTATTAATGGCTAACCTGGAACTAAAGTGGTCTATGATACAAAATAAACATTTTCTGTTATCAAACGGAACACGTTTGAAGTCACTATGTACTTATAAATGTATGTTAAGTTGCTGTTAAACATTTATACGATAGTTAAATGCATAACTTGGTTACAATGAACTTAGACCACTTTTGCTCGGATTCATTTATTGTTTTTAAGTACAAAAATGCTCATAGATAGATTTTGCCATAAATGTTACATACTAGACCACATTAGTTCTAGGCTAGCCATTTCTGCATTGAACGTACTTTTAAACTGTAACTTTACTTTACAGTCCAATGAAAAGATAACACGCGCGGAAATCGACAAGCTGTACACAAAGTTGACCAAAGACGTCGAAACACAAATGTCTACACTACAAAAGGCTATGTCTGATCAAAAGAATAGGTAAGTTTGCAATCACTTTACACATTATTAAGCTATCGGAAGAATGCGGGATCTAGGCAAGCGTGCTCCACTCTTAAGCTTCATCATCGCTTCATCTGATAGGCCTGTTGGTCTAGTGGTTAGTGACCCTGACTGCTAGGACGGAGGTCGTGGGTTCGATTCCCATACAGGACAAATCTTTGTGCGATGAGTACGATTATTTGTTCTGTATCTGGGTGTGTAATTTATCTATAATATGTATGTATTTAGAAATATATAAGTATGTTTATCAGTTGTCTGGTTGCATAGTACAGGCTCTGCCTAGTTTGGGACCAGATGGCGGTGTGTTGATTGTCCCAAGATATTATTATATTATTATATCAGCGGCCAAAAGCAAACCTATTTAGTGTTTAAAAAAGAAATATGCATTAAATATTAATACATAGAAGTACAATTCCAATTACAAACCGCAGCAGTAATGTGGCTAATCTCAATAACAGAGCGCAATTACACGACTGATTTCTCAGTGGCGTACCTAGGGGCCAACATTACGGCAAGCAGACTGTTCCGTCGGCTTACTGCAAGAACTCATTAAGTGACGGTAACATAACTTTGAGAAATCATTTAATTACTTTTGATCTCTTTGGATGTCCTATAATACGCAGGACATCCAATGAGATCAAAAGTAATTAAATGAAAATGAGTTCTTGCAGTAAGCCGACGGTTCAGAAACCCTAACATCATGAAGAGTAGGTAAGTTATAACGTTAGGCCAAGCTCTTAGGCTTGTTTGAAAGTATCCGCCACTAGGTCTATGTAACTCGATCGAAATTGCAACATTGCGGAAGCGTTTGCGGTTGTAGTAGTCTTCGCATTGTATCATACGTGTTTGTAATAATTGTACAATTTAATGTTTTAATTCAGAGTATGTTGTTGAATCTACACTGATATTTTGAAGAGGTAAACTTTGTAAATTTGGATGTAAAAGCTTCATTAACTCCGAGTGTCAAATGATATATTTAAAAAGTTCCCGTGGGATAAATTCTGACTACTCAAATTCTTACAAGTGATGTTTCTTGAACTACATAAATATTACAACATGTCTCATGTTAAAAATTACTTTCAGAGACGAACAAGAAAGATTACGTAAGATGGAAGCTGAAATGCGAGCTGCTGAAGAGGCGAAGAAACGTGAACAAGACAGGATAAAGCAAGAGGAGGAACATCGTAGACTGTGAGTATAAACGTGCTTGTAATTATTATACTTAGGTAAGATAAGACGAACACGTGTGAGGCCAGTTTATACTGGTTTTTTGTAACCAATAAGTAACAAAACCAGTATAAGCTGGCCTCTCATTCTTCTGAAACTTGTAATACACTACCTTAGGTCAAGGTCAAACTGTACAAACCACGTGCGGCCAACTGTAAGTTTATTCTAACTCAATCTGTACGCAGAAAGCTAATCAGAGCGGAAATATAAAATCTAATGTTTCGTGACAAACAAATCCTCCTTTTTTGGAAGGCGGTTAAAACGAATAGAAATTAAAAAATATAAAAACAATAGAATTTAAAAATACAATACATTGTATATTTTTCAGTAAGAGAAGTACTCGAACTACAATTATTTTGCAGAAATCAAAATTAATAGGGCTGATTTAAAAAAAAGAACTACCTATAAATATTAAAATAATTAACCAAATTGCTTCTAGAAATTCATACCTTATTCGCAAGTTTTTAAGAAAAATATCAAAAAGTGGTTCGCGACCCTGCCAGGATTCGAACCTGGAATCTTCTGATCCGTAGTCAGACGCGTTATCCATTGCGCCACAGGGCCAGTTGATAGCGTATCGAAATAGAGCATAGCTAATTGCTGACCTATTGTTAAGCTATCATTTTACTGAATACTGGCATTTTTTACAATAACATTTCGGAACTTTTTGTTTGAAATAAATGTTTTTTTATACTGTTTTCTTTACATTTTCTTGATGAAAACAAAAAATCAACAACAAAGACTGTATACCGAAACAATTTTGTATATTTATACCGTGCTCATTCTTCACGCCTTTTGTGAGCTAGGCAGAGGCGTCTACCGATTAAATAAATAATCATTTATTTCAGATTACATCCATATTTTTTAGTAGAATTGCGAGCTTACAAGCTAGTGTTAGTAATAATGAATTAATTGACTTTTAAATATATAACTCCACTAAGTGGCAGGAAAAATGGACAGAATATAATAAAAGAAATTTTAAAAACAATATAAGAACTTTCTTTAATTCTTGCAGTAAAGCAGAAATGGAGGCCCGTCGTAAAGCCGAAGAGATAGAAAGACTACGGTTAGAAGAACAGGATCGTATTGCCGCTCTCAAGATGCAGAAGCAAATGGAAGAAGCCGCTAAAGCTGACCTGGAGAACAGAGATAGGTATACACTACGTTTGTGGTTCATAATCATTAGTATTCTATAACAGTCCTATTTGAACCCCATTCAGTTCGATCCTCGATAACTTTCATGCAGCTACTACCCAAATCTGTCAATTTTAGTTGACAATTTCTGTTTTATAAAGCCTTATTAGAACCTATGAAACACTTAATACTTGATTCCTTAATACTTATATATGATGTTATTACACAAAGATATTCCAATCATTCAATGTCAGTTAAAGAAGCAATTGTTGAAAATTATAATGTTGAAAGAATACCCAACATAGTTGAGCTGTTGGTAATACCAATATGAGTGAGAGAGTGCAATTGTTATTCTCTTTACAAACAATACCTGTTTATTAAATAGAGAATATGAATGACCAAATTCCTGAAACAAAAATAATAACATTAGTACCTATTTTCTCCTTAATATTAATAGGTTAGAACAAGAGAGACGCGACCACGAAATGGCAGTGCGGCTGGCTAAGGAAACCAATGGACACGTGGAAGGTTCCCCGCCGCAGTTGCGCAGGTATGTTCAAATATATTACTGTAGATCGTATTACCACCACTTAGGGCGCAAATTCGGAGAAGTGTTTCTAGCAACGTACATAGGCAGTTCTATTACACGCCCCGTTGCAACAAACACCTCTCCGAATTCCGCGGATTAAATGATACTCGAAGATTAAGCTCTATTCAAATCTGGCAGATTTTGTCATAATCTGTTATGCTGATACTTCACTTTGCCTATGTGTGTTACTTCGTTAATGCAAAATAAACTTTATTTCAATTGACATAGAATTTATTTTGTATTAACCAAGTAACGCAAAGATTTTGACAAATACTCCCTAGTGTTTGCAGAAGATTTGATCTATGCAATGTTTGGGTGTCATTCTTTTATAAAATCTTTGTCTTTGGCTCATGTAGATCAATATACCGTGACTTTTAAGTCGTCTTACAACGTACAACGGATACTTGAAGCGGGCTGCCCGCTTCAAGTATCCAATGACTACTAAACATTCATACAAAAAAAATAGGTATTTATGAGATTTGAATAATTTAAAAATAAAAATATCATTCATTATTACGACGCATAACGTAGTTGGAAAAACCCTGTTGCGAGCGATGGTCGACTCGTGCGCTGGGTAGATGTTCTACCGTTTGACACGTAGACATTATTAACAGGATGTTTCATAATTCAAATGTATTATTTATTTTTCTTTGTACCTATTATTTTAATTACTGGTAAAAAAATTATCGCGCCTAGTGGTATTTTAGTCGGATACGTTGAGTGGACCACCTTTGTAAGACGACTAAAAAGTCACAGTGTATATCATTGAGCTGTGGTGAATCAATAGATAATGTGATATGAAGGTATACTTACATGAAAAAGTATGTATCTTCTTAAGTTCTGATATTATTTTCTTAGACTCGAATGTTATTCGGACGTCTTAAAAGTGTACTTTATAAAAATGTTTTTGATATTTTTTTAAACAGTATTATCACTATACTATATGACATCGAGAGCACAGGTCTGCGAACTTTCTTCTTGTATATAAGCTTTACACTACGAATTAAAATGGTGAACATGTTTTAGTCATATTTTTCAACATTTTAAACAATATTTGTCATAAAAGCTTTTCTTTGACGGCGCAGACATTTGGGAATATGTTCTTCTAATGAAGGAGGAAACCAATGACTATTTCATGAGAAAGTCATCAATAGGATTAAATGAACTTGAGAGTGTTGTATTTATGATGTTAATGATTATATAACTCTGTAAAGCTTAATTGTTACGGTCGCAAATCATATAAGCAACATACAACCTGACACCGATACCGCAGAAAACGTAAGAAAATTTGAATTTAGCAGGCTTTTACCTTGAGTAAAAACCACAACAACACGCCTGTAGTCCCCAATGGGTTTTAGAGAACACCCACATTTCGCTAGTACTTATGATTAAAACCCATGCAATGGGGGACGAGTTTATAATATTATAATAAAGAAAAACCTAAGCAAAACCTTACCTGCATTGCAATGACCCGTCCTGGCAACACACGGCCTGGCATAACATAGCGCTCTGTTCATCAAACATAAGATCTGTATTTTTTTACCTATGTTAACAAATAAATTATGATTTGATTTGATTTGATTTTTTTTTAAATGGATATTTTTATTCATGTATTCATAAATTATTTTAACCATAGCACATACTATTAGGTGTTATTTTACTTAAATTCAAAATAAATATTACTAAAACATGTCACCATTACCGGCTGTCCAACTTCAACTAGCGTATAAGTAATATTGTGATATGTTCGCACAGTTTCCCTACCATGGAGTCAATGAATGGAGAGAATAAATTGAACAGGTACTGAGTGAGACAGAACTAACGAATTTCTCTTTCGCACGCTCCGAATTTGGCCCTCTTTCAATTATGTAGGTATATTTGAATGACATAGAATTCATATTCATTAATGATCGCATCAGCAGGTCAGGTCACGTGCCCGATATTCATTTGTCAGATTCTTTTCTAAGGAAATATCTCGGCCTGTTTACCCCGAACGCATACACAGAGGTGCATAGTACACCCACATTCCGTCAGTTATGTCAAGTCCCGTGTAATAAGGGCCAAGCATATCACTAGACACAAATCCTGAATCCGAACTGCTTCTAAGTAATTCCTAGTCGGAAAACCAAATTATGATTTGCTCGACCATTTAATTCAGGACTTCAATCAGTTTAAAGGGGATAAGCATAATTGTGATGATCACTTAAACCGACCACGTTAGATAGTTTAATTTCCTTGTCAGAAGTAGATTCTTATGGGCATAGCCACAGAGTACCCGAGTATAAACACTTATAATTGAAAGAGGGCCACTTCCACTGATAACGAACTAATCACTAACAACGGCTATCTGCTTTACTTGAACTTTCTGCACGCAGTCTTAGTGTTGTTAACTGTATTTTAGTTATTTGTGATATTAATTCAACTACTATTTTAATGTACTATTAGTTTATAATCATAATTAAGCTGTGTTTCATGAACTGAAGTGTTTTTTTTTTTGTGAAAAATGGGGAACAAAATAAGGATCGAAATGAACGATGATACTCGTGTTTTGGATAATTTTTATCAAAGAATTGATAGAAGTTTGTACGAGTTAGTATGAAAGACGGTTATGGAATAAAGCTTGATTTGTTATATTGTAGTGTTTTTAACTATTTAGTGACTAGTTGACTCTTTTACAATCATGAGGTTAACAGTGAAATATTAGTATAATCATGATGTTGGAAAAATATAAAAGGTATTTGCCCGGAATCCGATGTTAAATAATATACAAAGTGTACATAATAAACGAAAGAGCGTGTAGTCTCTCGGACCATGATATTGAAGAACTTTTGTTCTACGAGTTCTTGAAATTAGTAAAAAAAACAGGACTTTCTATAGGTACTGACGCTATCAGCTGATCAACATGTATGGTAAAACTAAAAAAAGATATAAATTTCCAAATGTAATAGAACAAAAGTTGTTTAGTTTCATGGCCTGAGACGCCACGCAAGACGTCTTGCATTTATTATGTTACACCTGTGTATAGACTGGATGCCGACCCCAACATAGTACGGGAAAAGGCTAGAACGATGATTATTTGTCCAGAATAATGATGCTTCATCATCTTCCTGCCCCTGCCCTATTTTCACCACACTTGGGGTCGGCGCAACACGTTTTTTTTCTTACATTCTCTCCTGTCAACCGTCACACTTTCATAATTATACTTCATTGACTTTCATATCATTCCTCACACAATCCATCCATCGTTTCCCTGGTGTTTCTCTCCCTCTCCATCCTTTAACATCTCTATAATATCTTCAACTTCTACTATAAACTGAACGCACTCTCCTGAACTTTAACATGATTGTGAAAGAGCCGAAATAATTGCATGCAAAATATCAACTGTAATATACACAATAATTTAATTACCACCAATTATAATAATTAATACACGCACGTAGCATGATAAAACTAAGTAGCATGTAGTTTAACAATATAACATGAATTCCTTTAATATTCGCTGTCCATTGACGATTTCTTACGTGAACGCCAGGTCTGAACGGGTTAGAATGCAGCAAGCTATGCAAGGCAAGCAAAAGTACGACCTGTCTAAATGGAAGTATTCGGAGCTGCGCGATACTATCAATACTTCTTGTGATATTGAACTTTTGGAGGTAAGTACAATACTTTTATAATTATTACAGGGTTAATGTACAGCTATTCGGCTGATTGGCTCGATTCAGGATATAACATACAACTTTTAACAAATATTGGTAAATATAGTAGGTATGTCTGGTTAGCCTTGAATAAATTTATTTCTAACTAGCTTTTGCCCGCGGCTTCACTCGCGTTAGTTAAGAATTTGGCAATCAATTCGGGTTGTAGTCTGCTTGTTGTACAATAATATAATTCAATCATGATTCGAAAGACACGTGGCGCCATCTATTATCATAAGAAAGTTATTGTTTGTTTTCCTGGGGAACAGTTTATTTTCGGGGTGAAAGATGTCCATTTCTGTACACCTGACAACGTATATGCAAAATTCCAGGAGGATCAGTTCAGTGGTTTAGGCGTAAGATAACAAATAAACAAACTAACTTTCTCATTTTTATAATATTAGTTAGGATTAACTATTAGAACCTGAGTCCGCCAAAGCGGAGACGAGCGGAGCGGAGAGGAGAGGAGCTGTGCGGAAATCGACCACTCACATTGGTTAAAATCTACATCGCGTCTCTCGTCTCTTCTGTGATTGGTCGAATCTTGCGCATCTCTCCGCTCTGCAAAAATAATAGCTTCGCTTTGTTGATTACAATTTTATTGGTAACTCCAAACGCCTTGCAAAAACATGCTCCAAGTCAGCTACAAATAAATAGGCTTTAAATATCCCTCATTGGAATGTTTGTCCCAGTCGAATAGGTACCAAAATACAATCGAATGTCATGAATATCTGTTTTTGATATGGTTTCTGGTATGGAATGTCAATTTTTATTTGAGTTGTGCGGAAGTGATTGTAGTGTTGGTTTGTTTAATAATAAAAAAAAAATACGTGAAACTTCAAACCAAGTCAACGTGCCATGATGTATTTAACTAATCATTGTCATTAGGCATGCCGCCACGAGTTCCACCGTCGCTTGAAGGTGTACCACGCATGGAAGGCAAAGAACGCGCGCAAGACTACCATGGCCGACCAAGAGAGGGCGCCACAGTCCATCATGGATGCTGGTATGTTACATTATCTTTTTATTTTATTTTACAAGTTTCAGCAATAAACACATGAATATCCGGTTAAATTTATAGTAAAATCAAAATATTTTATTTCACATAGGCCTACATGGGCACTTATAAAACGTCGACAAAAAAGTGTACGGTTCAGGTTGGCCGTTTCCTATAGAGACGAACCGCCAAGAAACTCCATGGTTACTCTTTTAAAATGATTTGGTTTTACAATATTGTTGTTGAACTTTACATTGGCCAGTTCTATAACGGACTTTGGCAACTTGTTATATCTTATGTATGCTAGACGTGTTCGCCGATTTTGAAACCGTCAGCGGCGGCGTAAGGCTAAAAAATGGCCGGAAGCAAAGTCATCGGTGTGAGCATTTGCCACTTTGTTTGACTAATACCGCGTGAATTCTATTAAGGAGGCTGAGGAGGAAACATGCCGACAGGATACACTGTGTTCGTATGCATAGCCACTAGCCACTGAGTTCCATTTTTATCAGCACTACGGATTTGGGAGTATGCAGAACTCTAAAAGAAGACTTCATCAACATTCTGAAATTTGCGATGCCATCTTGGCAAACCGTTGGAGGTGTATCAGAAGCGGTTGTAAAAAGTACCACCTCAAAAGAGTAATCGGCGAACAAAAGATGAGGTTCGAAGAAAATTGTACAGTGCAAGTACTAGCACAAGTACAAGCATGTTTGAGCTCTTAGTGAGGATGCTGAGGATCTGCGATCACCTCGTGCCATCCCACTTTCTAGCAAGCGGACCAACCTTAACGTTAATCGAAAGGATCACACGGAACATTCCTACAACATAGCAACCTATAGAAGCGTGCAAGCTGCATGCAAGCCGCGAAGCCGTCCACGCAGATCGCTCGTGTCGGTCAGCGCCGGCGCTTATCGGCATGCTAGCCGATTCCGATCCCGGGTTATGCCGTTGTGATGCTTTTCCGCTGCCTGGGGTTGACCGGTCGCCGTACCGGGTAGAAACCGGTCCTGAACAAGATCCTTTACTATACGATCGTTGTTTTCCTCTCCTCAGCCAAGACCCCGCGCTTGCCGCAGAAGGGCGACATCCTGGGCGCGCGGCACCGCTACTTCCGCATCCCCTTCGTGCGCGCCGCCGCGCCCGGCGCCGACCCCGAGCGGCGCGGCTGGTGGTACGCGCACTTCGACGGGCAGTACGTGGCGCGGCAGATGGAGCTGCATCCCGACAAGACGCCCGTGCTGCTGCAAGCTGGTGAGTGTTCCACGTGAGACTGTACCGGCGCGGCTGGTGGTACGCGCACTTCGACGGGCAGTACGTGGCGCGGCAGATGGAGCTGCATCCCGACAAGACGCCCGTGCTGCTGCAAGCTGGTGAGTGTTCCACGTGAGACTGTACCGGCGCGGCTGGTGGTACGCGCACTTCGACGGGCAGTACGTGGCGCGGCAGATGGAGCTGCATCCCGACAAGACGCCCGTGCTGCTGCAAGCTGGTGAGTGTTCCACGTGAGACTGTACCGGCGCGGCTGGTGGTACGCGCACTTCGACGGGCAGTACGTGGCGCGGCAGATGGAGCTGCATCCCGACAAGACGCCCGTGCTGCTGCAAGCTGGTGAGTGTTCCACGTGAGACTGTACCGGCGCGGCTGGTGGTACGCGCACTTCGACGGGCAGTACGTGGCGCGGCAGATGGAGCTGCATCCCGACAAGACGCCCGTGCTGCTGCAAGCTGGTGAGTGTTCCACGTGAGACTGTACCGGCGCGGCTGGTGGTACGCGCACTTCGACGGGCAGTACGTGGCGCGGCAGATGGAGCTGCATCCCGACAAGACGCCCGTGCTGCTGCAAGCTGGTGAGTGTTCCACGTGAGACTGTACCGGCGCGGCTGGTGGTACGCGCACTTCGACGGGCAGTACGTGGCGCGGCAGATGGAGCTGCATCCCGACAAGACGCCCGTGCTGCTGCAAGCTGGTGAGTGTTCCACGTGAGACTGTACCGGCGCGGCTGGTGGTACGCGCACTTCGACGGGCAGTACGTGGCGCGGCAGATGGAGCTGCATCCCGACAAGACGCCCGTGCTGCTGCAAGCTGGTGAGTGTTCCACGTGAGACTGTACCGGCGCGGCTGGTGGTACGCGCACTTCGACGGGCAGTACGTGGCGCGGCAGATGGAGCTGCATCCCGACAAGACGCCCGTGCTGCTGCAAGCTGGTGAGTGTTCCACGTGAGACTGTACCGGCGCGGCTGGTGGTACGCGCACTTCGACGGGCAGTACGTGGCGCGGCAGATGGAGCTGCATCCCGACAAGACGCCCGTGCTGCTGCAAGCTGGTGAGTGTTCCACGTGAGACTGTACCGGCGCGGCTGGTGGTACGCGCACTTCGACGGGCAGTACGTGGCGCGGCAGATGGAGCTGCATCCCGACAAGACGCCCGTGCTGCTGCAAGCTGGTGAGTGTTCCACGTGAGACTGTACCGGCGCGGCTGGTGGTACGCGCACTTCGACGGGCAGTACGTGGCGCGGCAGATGGAGCTGCATCCCGACAAGACGCCCGTGCTGCTGCAAGCTGGTGAGTGTTCCACGTGAGACTGTACCGGCGCGGCTGGTGGTACGCGCACTTCGACGGGCAGTACGTGGCGCGGCAGATGGAGCTGCATCCCGACAAGACGCCCGTGCTGCTGCAAGCTGGTGAGTGTTCCACGTGAGACTGTACCGGCGCGGCTGGTGGTACGCGCACTTCGACGGGCAGTACGTGGCGCGGCAGATGGAGCTGCATCCCGACAAGACGCCCGTGCTGCTGCAAGCTGGTGAGTGTTCCACGTGAGACTGTACCGGCGCGGCTGGTGGTACGCGCACTTCGACGGGCAGTACGTGGCGCGGCAGATGGAGCTGCATCCCGACAAGACGCCCGTGCTGCTGCAAGCTGGTGAGTGTTCCACGTGAGACTGTACCGGCGCGGCTGGTGGTACGCGCACTTCGACGGGCAGTACGTGGCGCGGCAGATGGAGCTGCATCCCGACAAGACGCCCGTGCTGCTGCAAGCTGGTGAGTGTTCCACGTGAGACTGTACCGGCGCGGCTGGTGGTACGCGCACTTCGACGGGCAGTACGTGGCGCGGCAGATGGAGCTGCATCCCGACAAGACGCCCGTGCTGCTGCAAGCTGGTGAGTGTTCCACGTGAGACTGTACCGGCGCGGCTGGTGGTACGCGCACTTCGACGGGCAGTACGTGGCGCGGCAGATGGAGCTGCATCCCGACAAGACGCCCGTGCTGCTGCAAGCTGGTGAGTGTTCCACGTGAGACTGTACCGGCGCGGCTGGTGGTACGCGCACTTCGACGGGCAGTACGTGGCGCGGCAGATGGAGCTGCATCCCGACAAGACGCCCGTGCTGCTGCAAGCTGGTGAGTGTTCCACGTGAGACTGTACCGGCGCGGCTGGTGGTACGCGCACTTCGACGGGCAGTACGTGGCGCGGCAGATGGAGCTGCATCCCGACAAGACGCCCGTGCTGCTGCAAGCTGGTGAGTGTTCCACGTGAGACTGTACCGGCGCGGCTGGTGGTACGCGCACTTCGACGGGCAGTACGTGGCGCGGCAGATGGAGCTGCATCCCGACAAGACGCCCGTGCTGCTGCAAGCTGGTGAGTGTTCCACGTGAGACTGTACCGGCGCGGCTGGTGGTACGCGCACTTCGACGGGCAGTACGTGGCGCGGCAGATGGAGCTGCATCCCGACAAGACGCCCGTGCCGCTGCAAGCCTTGTCCCGTCTATCGCTCGTAAATATTTGAATGTCTTTGGTGTTTAAGCAACACTCACCAAAGATTTCATCCTACGGCTCAAAACTCGAGTGTGTTTGCTTTTAACGCCGCATTTTCTGCCACTTGCGCATCTGATGACCTAATTATTGCATCAAAGAGCGGAATTCGCGCAGCTGATGCGTCACACATATTTGTACTTTTGGCCAATACGCAAAGATTTTCCCGGCTATTTTTTTAAGTAACTTACTCCTTTGTATTGCTTTGTATTAAATAAAATACTTTCCTACCCTCAGGCGTGGATGATATGCAGATGTGCGAGCTTAGTCTAGAAGAGACCGGCCTCACTCGCAAGCGCGGCGCAGAGATACTGGAACATGAGTTCGAGCGCGAGTGGGCGCGGCATGGCGGGCCTACGTACGTCGCGCACGACGCACGCAAGCGTTAGACACGTAAGTACTCAAGAAAACAAAATACTTTTATTTGGCAGATGCTATAGTGCACACAATGAAAACAAAAACAGTTAAATCTAAATAAGAAAGCATGAACGAGGCGCAAGGAGTATGAAAGGATCGTAGCTGGTGGCGTTCTGTAGTTTCTGCTTACCTCCATGCGAAAAAAGCGTGAGTTTATCTATGTATGTATGTAACTAAAAGGAAGATAACTTTGTGTGTCCCACGGCTGCACCAAAACTGCAATAAATCTGCTTTGAATAACATATTGGTGTAAATAAGGCTGAAAGTCCGTCAGTCCACTTCTCAAATTGAGAGATATGAATTTATAGGCGCAGCATTATATCTTAATTAAGGTAACTTGAAGAATGGACTAGCACTTAGGCTAAACGTGTGGTAGACGCTTTATAGAACTAGGTACTTGCTTGTCTTTTAGCGATTATAACTTCTTTACTGGTAGTTGTCACAACCAATGAAGAAATAATAAAAAAATACTTCCACGTTGTGTGCTTTACGACCTTATGTAATTGTATTTTTTTTTTCTCATTTCAGATATCACATTCCAACGAGGACATAGAAAATTTAGATACGTCGTCGCAAAATCGCAAAGTATTCCACAAACATAGGAATTTGTATTTTAAAGTTACACACATAACATAGATTATTGGATAGAGGAATAACTTAGTGCTTTCAACGTGCCTTCACAGGTTCCTAGATGTATATTAGTGCAATATAATTGAAGGTCACTAAGATAATTTATAAATGGGAAAAATTACCATACTTTTATAGCAAAGTCAGACTTGCTACCACAGGTTTTACAATTTACAATGTTTGAAAAGTATTCAGTGTTTATAAAATGAATAAAAAATATATATATATATTAAAAACAAAGATGTCTTGAAGTAAGTTTACATTGTATCTGACCCACAGATATAGATATACCTAGATAACGCAAGAGCACCTACTACCCGTGTCTGGCTTATGGCTACTGTCGCAGCAAGCTACTTAAAAAAACAACTTTACAACTTTAAACCTCGAAGAACTTAATTCTAGACATAAAAGAACAAAAACGTAGTCTATTTTGTGTAGTAACTTGTTTGTATAGTAACTAAATAGTGCTTATGACGTCACAGTAGGTAGTCAAAAAATGGCACGCTTGGTTTTCATATGATTATCTAGGTATATCTATATTTGTGATCTGACCATATCTGACTTTGCTTTCATATTCGTAATTTTTTGTTAGAAAACCTCGTCGCCAATGGTCAATTGCGTTGAAGTGTATGAAACCTACAAAAATAAATAAGCAGTTTTCATCAAAAAGCTGCATTGTAGTCTCCAGACGTAGGTAATGGCTATTATTAAGATTATTAACAGTGTGAGTTTTAGCCACTGTAATCAAATCATTAGTCTTGGTATGGTTTACATTTTCGTCTATGGTAACTTGATTGTCAATCGTTAGTCGATTTAGTCAGCTAAGCCACTAGTCGACTTGTCAACTATGCAGCTGACCATCAATTTCCATTAAATTAAATCACACCCTGAAATAGTGAATAAGAAAAAAGTGACATAATAAATTTTTGATTTAATATAGAAAAACATAATTCCTCTAATTATTCTGTAGCATAAAATGTATTTGATAACACTGTGTAAACTAATGTAATGGACTCCACATCGAAATCAGTCTATAATATATTTAAACATGAAATATTAATTTATACTTATTTTGTGAGCAAGCTGTGATTCGTAATTCAGTAAAAAAAAATATTAGGTCAGTATTTTAAAATGGAGTAAATTATATTTATTTGAACATTCCTGTCCTAAGACTGGAGAATGGTAGCTTTTGTATTATTTGAATAGCAGTATGATTATTTTGTATTAATTAAGTGTTTTCTGAACAGTATTTAAGCTAACATTCCTGTATTTTTTACTTTGATCGCAGTAAATGTTCAGGTTTATTTTTATATGTACAAGTGTTTTTTAAAGTACAAGGTTATAAGATCGTGCAAGTGCCTTAGTGTGTTACTCTGATAATACATGACCACTCCATTATTGTATATGCTTTACCAAATAAAAACATGATGAGAGTTATTGCATGTTTTATTTATTCTTTCTACCTCTTATGGCGGCCTATTTCAGAGTGAGACCGGCGCCGGTTGCGTGCACCCGTCGCGCGGTGTCCACAGACTTGTCTGATAGCGAACCTACACTGTTCAACGTGCGTTGATCTTTATGTAACCAATCAACGCCCGTGCAGCGTGCGCCGGTTCCGGTTGACGCGACGGCCATTAACTGTATAGGAAGCGTTCAGAGAGAGACATGCGCCGGTCGCGCGTACCCTCAGGCCGTGATCTGTAAACCATACCTGACAGGAATATGTCTAAGTCAAAGCAAGAACTAGCTCTTGCTTTGACTTAGACATGTTCCTGTCTCTCTTTTGAACTCGGTCTCTCTCTGAAATAAACCTTATAGTGTCCGCTAAAACTGGAGCGGGTCCTCGCTGTCAAAATTTCCTAAGAAAAACTCTCACGCGCTTTTAGCGGACGCCCGTAGTAAAGTATTGAAAGTGATCACCAGCTCATTGACCTATCCAGACAGTATGCCTATCTTACTGAAGGCGAACTCATTCGTCACTGTCAGAGGCCGCGATGAGCTCGGCCAGTCCGACTACGAAGGAAAAACTGAGTCGCAATCTAGTAGTATCTACACGATTTTACTCGACTTTTATTTATCTTTATTTCAGACAAATATGTACGTCGCAAACACTTTTGTTGTTTCACCATTGTTTTAACGAACAGCTAGACCAGTCATTTGATCGGTGCTGGTTTTACATTATTGGTAAATAATGACACCACAACAAATGAAAACAACACACAAATGTTGTTACATTCCAAATAATGAGTACAGTCCAATTACACCTGTCTACAGCATTTTTGCGCACGGGGTATACATAAGTACCTTATTTTTGTTGCTTTTATACCTACAAATAAGAATAAGAACAAAAAACAGTTCCGAATATGCTTTCATGTGTAAAAAATAGAAAAAATCATATCAATGAAAATACATAACAAATGGACACAGAGGCGATTAATTTATGAAAAGATAATAAACGTCCATTTATGATTTATTTGTCTTATAGTAGGACCAAAGGTTTAAAAATGAACTTTTTTCCTTAAATTCTTCCAAATGAGAATGTAACATGTGCATCTTTAGAGACATCAAATGAGAATATAACATGACTGTGCATCTTTAAAGACATCAAATGAGAATGTTACATGACTGTGCATCTTTAGAGACATCAAATGAGAATGTAACATGACTGTGCATCTTTAGAGACATCAAATGAGAATGTAACATGACTGTGCATCTTTAGAGACATTCTACATCCGATGATACAAAAATGCGAAATCATGTGCCTTGAAACTGTTCCTTTTTTCTCCTCATTTTTACGTAACCGCGGGAAAATATCACAAATCATTTTTTTTTTATTTGAGCTTTCTCAAATATTTAGCCTCTAAAACCTTGGGAAAAAAACTCTTTAAATATTTGAAAGCTTCGGACTCCTAACTGGACAATTGGACATTGGGTCTTATTAAACAATTTGTAAAGGCTCTTTACAAATTGTTTAATAAGACCCAATTTAATATGCAATGGTGGCATTAATATATTTTTAGGATTCAAAATTGCTTCCCATTTAATAAGTACCTAAATCCCATGTGCAAGATTTTTTTATTTTTTTGTTGACCTGTGTTATTTGCGACTAATTTGCTGCATTATTTGTCCGCGGAGACTGGCCTAGACAGCGAATTCAACCCGAAGACAGTTACTGTTAATTACTGTTCTATAGGGTACTCTGTGGTTATTTACTTTACTCTCACTTACTTTTTCTCTTAACTTGTTTTCCGTTTTTTTTTTTGTGTATTAAGCAACGACTTATTGTCGGGCCTATGCTGTCCTCCCATACTACTAATGCTGTAACATGATAATAATTATTGTAAAATCAAATCATTTTAAAAGAGTAACCATGGAGTTTCTTGCCGGTTCTTCTCCATAGGAAACGACCAACCCGAACCGTGCACCTTTTTGTCGACGTTTTATAAGTGCCCATGTAGGCCTATGTGAAATATTTTGATTTTGATTTTACTCATTTTTGTGCCTGTCTGCCTGAATTAATATTAACAAAGCAAGACTGTAAATTTTATTATGACTATGATGTGTATGACTAAATGACATTGATGTAATTTTATTATGGTTCTATAAGATTGTTTTATTGATTATGCATGTACTACAAATATTTACACGACTGATAAGTCGAATATAGTGCAACTAAAATTATTTTACCATTATAGCGGAAGGTCCCACCCCGACTACACCATGTTGTTATTATATGTATGTACCTATATTCTAGCAAATAAATAAATTTCATTTCATTTGCCTGCGGATTAGGTCGCTCGTGAAGGGAAAACCCATAAATAATATAATATTACTAGCTGTGCCCGGCATGCGTTGCAATGCATGTTTTCCTACCTACTACCCTACCTACCCTATTTTTTTGTGAATCTAAACCATTCCCAGATCCCCTTGAACACACACAAAAAATTTCATCAAAATCGGTCCAGTCGTTTGAGAGAAGTTCAGTGACACACACTCACAGAAGAATTATAGAATATATATATAAAGATAATATCATAGAGTATAAAGTTCTAGATTTTGGCTGAAAATGTTCGGTGTTTCCCTCCTTGCTGTTTCCATAGCTTATTACTCTATGTGAAAACCTGTACATTATAATCACTACATAATAGTATAAAACAAAGTCGCTTTCTCTGTCCCTATATCCCTTTGTATGCTTAAGGTGAATGCTCCAACCAGCCCGCGAAATTCAAAATTTCTTGCGTTTTTTGCAATTTGCAGGCCAAGAAATTTTGAATTTCGCGGGCTGGTAAAACTACGCAACGGATTTTGATGTGGTTAGATTGATGAGAGAGTGATTGAAGAGGAAGGTATAAATGTATAATACATGCACCCGTGCGAAGCCGGAGCGGGTCGCTAGTATCGAATAAATTGAAACATGAGCCATAATTTCGACACATTAAAAGTCACTTCACTATAGAAAAAACCACAGAACATATTATATCATATATTATTATACTCTTTGACATATATATTATATACTCGAGCACGGCGGCGGCGGTGCCGGTGCATAGCGGCCTCCTCCCCTAGTATTATTAAATCTCCATTTATTATAGTAGTCTTTGATTATTATACTCTTTGGCGGCCTCCTCGACTCGACGGCGACGGTCAAAACAAATCAATCTGTCATTGTCAAATAAACGTCGCTGTTGATCGTTGGGAATTGTGAACTAATATTAGATCATTTCACCAAACTAGCGATTTTTTGTCGATAAGCGCGGAATTCCTTGTGCTAAAAATAAAAGGATGCTAAGTTCTGGTCCAGAGGCCAAGCGCCATAATCATGAGTTGATGGTTTTATGAGATTGACATGTGAAAATCGACACTAACATGGGAGATTATGGACGCTACTTGTTGTTATTTTTGTTTATTGTTGTGTTAATTACTCGTTCACAGTCTTTACCGTATGATGGTAAGAAGTAACTCATTATCTAATTTATTTTGATAAATTATGTAAGTTAAGCATTAAAAATCAACGGCCATTGCCCCACGTTTTGTATCTAGAAAAATGTTTGTTTGATTAGTTGATACTTGTCTATGAAGTCCTACTAGATTAAACATCCCCTCTTTGTATTAATTTTCTTTGTATTCAGAATGTGGTCCAAACAAACAAATATTCAGATAGCAGTTCTATCTGAATATTTGTTTGTTTGGACCATAATGAGGACAACTTAGCTTGAGTTATTGAATTTCAAGCGCAGATAAACCAACCTAATTTCAAAACCTTTTATATTTAGAAGGTTGTATAATTAAGGATCACTTAAATGTTATACTAATAAATATATATTTCATTTTAAAGCTTAATATTACAGAAGATGATGTAATGTTCTTACAAATAATGCATCTGCCATTTTTTTTAGTCCACTGGCTTGGAGGTCCCACAACAATAGAGAGAGATGTGACCACCTTTACAAAGAGTACTGATATTTATTGCTACACTGGAACTTCCAAGAACTTGTTTGCATTATGGCAAACAGTGAAAGTAAGTATTATTAATTATTATTTAAAAAATACTGCAAAATATGGTAATAATAGTAGTTTTGTTGATGTCCTAAAATGCGAAATGCAGCAATGAAAAACATCTTGCCTATCATCATAAATGTTTTTAATTTGTAATATCTAGCGACCCGCCCTGGCTTTGCACGGGTGCAGTGCTGATACTAAATATACTACTCCCGGCCGGTACCACCGCAACCGCTATGTCCCTGCATTTTAAATCTGTAATAACTTCAAAAATATTCATTTAAATTATTTATTTTGCAAACATGTAAAACACTGGTTAGTAGGCATGTATTAAAATTTCATGACACAGTATTAAGACCTATTACTAGACTATTAAATTACATAATTCTAATATTGACTAATTATAACAATTTTACATTAATTATATTAAACATTAATAAAATAAATCACTATTATAAATTCATTCATTCATTTTAGTCATAGGTATATAATTATAATGTAGTATCTATTATTATGTCACATTTACGTAAAGTTAATATTATTACAAGGTTGATCGATTCACAATTTGTCAGTTTTAAATTCCTCAACGGTATAGTATCCTTTCTTTATTAACAAAGATTTCAACTGTTTAGAGACAATTGAGTCATTTGGTAGGGATTTTAATCTTTAATCTTTCAGGTAATTTATTAAATATGTTAGCTAGTCTTGAGTATGGGCTTTTCCGAATAACTTTCAAGTTTGTGATGGGTAGTATTAGTCTATTCCTATTCCGTCAGTAATAGTTTTCGTTTAACCTGTAACTCTAAAAACGTGTTAACGCGATTCGCCATTGCTTTTTCGAATATTTTTGAGATAGTGGGTAATAGTGCAATAGGCCTATAATTACGAGGATCTTCTGAATTTCCTCCTTTTTTGGAAACAGGGCTACTTTCGTAATTTTAAGTTTTTCTGGGAATCGATCCTCGTCAAAAGAAATATTTATTAGTTTAGTGGCGATGTTAGCTCCTTTGCGCATTTTATTTACTAATATCGGCGGGATATCGTCCACTCCAAAGCTACGTTTATTTTGCATTCCGCGTATAATATTAAAAACCTCTCGCTCGGTTACTGGTTCCACGTAAATGGGAGTTTATTGCGGGCGTATGCACCGAATGTACCGATGGCCCACACGACGCTGGCGCCGCAGCTTTCGCACTTTTGTTGTTATCTACTACTAACACCTACCGATACGAAATAATCATTAAATGCAGTACTAAGTAGCGGTGATTTTATAATTAAGTTATTTAATTTTAAGTTAATGTTCTTTACATTTTGTTTAGTTTTATTTGGTTTAGTAATGTTATTGATTACTGACCACATCGTTTTCGTTTTATTTTTTCATCATTCATCTCTTTTATGTACTTACTTAAGTTTCTTTGAAGTGTTATGCATCTTCTTAACATTTTCGAGTATTCTTTAAAGTGTTTTAAATACGGCGTCATTGAGCTGGTTCGAGATAATTCTAGTCATTTTTTTATTTTGGCGTGATTTTTTTAGTCCCATAATAAGATATTTATTTGTTTTGTATGCATTATTTTTATAAGTTTTTTTGGTAGGTATTTATTTAAATTAGATTGTAAAATGATGATGATTTGACGGCACGGTTGGCGCAGTGGTCAAGCGATTGACTGCTGCGCTGCATGTCACGGGTTCGATTCCCGTACGGAACAAATATTTGTATGACCTACAAGTAGTTGTTCCGGGTCTGGGTGTTTTTCTATCTATAATATGTATGTATTTACAAAAAAAAAATGTAGATATGTAGTTTATCAGCCATCTAGCTACCATAACACAAGCATTAGGTTGCTTAGCTTGGGACTAGATGGTGCTGTGTGAAATGTCCAGGGATATTTATTTATTTATTTTTATTTAAATGTCATGAATTTTATTATCGGTTTGATCTATGTCCATGTTTTTATTAAAATGTCATTCCAGTTTATTTTATTTAATGCCGATTGGAAATTTGCCAAATCGATATTGTTAAAAATTATTTTAGTAACGTACGATGACCTGTTAAGACTGCGTTTCCTCATTCCTTAGGCTGTATATTAAGCTATTGTGATCAGAGATACCATTGTTGTTAACAGTTATTTTAAATTCTGTGCTACTATTATTTGTAAATAATAGATCAAGACAAACAACAACAACAACAAGACAAGTCGATGTTGATATTGTGATTCTTGTAGGAGTTTTGATGATTTGGTGTAGGATTAGTTCTGTCCTGATATTGTTGAGTTTCTGGTATTCCGTTTTTTTTTTTTATAATAATTTAAAATCTCCAGTAATTATGAGGCGTGTTTTTATATTTTAGTGTAATGAGCTTCAGAAGTTGATTTAAAAAGTTAAAGAACTGTTCTATATTTCGATCGGGCCTGTATACAAGAATAATAATTAGTTTTGGCGTCTTAATTTCTATGGCACAACATTCCACAACATATTCAACACATAGATTAGTAATGTCGGGTAGTTCTTTACAGTTCAATCCCGTTCGTGTCAGAATGGCAGTTTCACCTCCTCGGCGGTTTTCTCGACAGAAAGTCGAACTGAACTCGTATCCACTGACTGTAATTATTTATTTTTGGTGGTTTTTTATCCACGTCTCGGTGAGGCAGACTACATTATATGGTTCATTATCTAATAGGCTATCAAGAATATGGGTTTTGTTTTTGAGACTGCACGTTTTGTATAAGTATTTTAAAGTCTAAAAGTATGGTCTTTGGGTTGTCTATGACTTACATCACGGTGCCTGTTTACTAGGCTGTGGAGTAGCGGATGCGGTTGTAGTGGACGTGACTGTGCATTTCATTTCGTTTAATATTGCTGTTTTATTATTTTAAAAAATTTCATCTAATAGTTGGCTTATTTGCAGTAAAGTAATTTAATTTGTTATTTGTGGGCTCAACTGTGCAAGTTGCAACGTGCTCGCGGGAGAGACACTCCTTCCGGTATGGCCGTATGGCACTATGGCCTAGTATACTGTGGTCGTCATCAAAATGTTCGTCAATGGACATTGTAGTGTCGTAGGCAACACCTGGGAGCGGGCGGGAGTATTTTCATTTTTAATCCGTTTTTTTTTGCGTTTTCACATGGTAGGCAGCTCCAGGACATTATTATTTTCTGTTTGTTTTCCATATAATAAGATGTGGTCATGTTCACGCATCGATAATGGTAAAGTTTTTTGCAAGTAAAACAACGTAGTCATTCGCCGTGTGCTATTTGCTGTTTACATGCTTCGCAATTTATTTAGATAGCCGTTTATTTTAAATGTTTCGTTGATCAATTATGTATCGCCGTCAACTTAGCTCAGACCGTGTTTACTTGTAATGAGAGCCAGAATTGCAAGATTTTGCAGAAATTACATGTTGTAAAGGGCCATATTGATCTAGGTATATTAAATGCACAATGTACTTAAGGTCCTTAATTGGATAAGGATTAATGCTGTATTGCTTAAAATCGCTTCGTAAATAAGCTATTATTTCACGTAAAAGGTAAAGGATAAAAAATGATTATTGATCCCTAAGAGATAGACATTTACCATCGCAGACGTTCAGTTTTCAAAATTTATCAAAAAAGAAGATTCTAACCCTATTGTAATATTTTACATTGTATTGGTGTCCACCACTCCACATCCAAGGCACACATTTCACATACAGAATTTGATTCTAATATCTACATTCATATTTCAGTTTAACATAAAAATAAAGAATGACCAGTTCTACCAGTACATTGGGGAGAGTCCTGATGAGGTGTACAAGGAGTACACTGAGGACAGCTATGGCTGGTCCTCTGTGGTCAACCCGTTCCAGAGGAAACCACAGAAATCTGTCTCCATAAGCCTATTCACTCCTACATGCATGGCGGTTAACACTAAAGAGAGGCACTCTATTGAGTTGCAGGTTCTGAGTAAGTAGTTGCTTGCCTATAAATACAAGGTGTATGCTACATCAACACCTAACCTGTTACCATGAACTCAGTACAAATGGTTATGCAATATTTCACTATTTCTGATAGATAGATAAATAATTGCTTTTTGAAATAATTGATAGCCCAATTATTTGCTGTGTGTACATTGTACACTGTGCAGACATATTATACATTGTTGACTTACTACTGGTGCACTTTTAAGGGTAGACCTATGTTCAGCAGACATAGGTCTTGGTCTTGTTCATAAATGCTGATCAAGTGATTAACAATCTCAATATTGCTTTATTTTTCACACGGTTATCAGGTCTGAACCTGCACTAATAAAGGTTCTTTTTTCGAAAAATTACTGTAGTAAAACTTTTATGAGACCAATGCCTTAATGTATGTTTAAATATAATTGGCAATTGCTCAACACTAGTTTCGGCACCGAAAGTTCAAATTCCAACCCTTTATTATGCCAATAATTTAGGAATAATTTTAACAAAGCATTATTTTACTTCCTCAGGGGTAGATTTATGGCGCATCATATTGATGTTCGCGGGTGTATTCCTGATATTCTCGTCGCGTGCACTGTGCTCCAATCCGCTGTTCTTCTACCTGTGCGGCATATTCGTCGGTGTGTTCGCTTCCTTCATGGTGGGCGTGTTTTACATCAGCAAGCTACTGCCCAGGGTGAGTATAACTATGAGAAAAGTAAAATAACTTAAGAATCATTTATTGTGAGTAGCTATTCAGTCTTCTACTCACAGCACATTGTTAGGTTTGTCTAACAAGGATTTACTTTCTACACTAGTAAACATAAATCTGCCTGGATATTTACTTAAAATACTATAGTTCCTAAAGGTCAGGCTGGAAATAGAGATGAAAATTAAATTCTTTCAGAAAACGATGACTTATGGCATACTTATCGGTGGTTGGACTGTTGGCGTGTACTTATTCCAACAAATATGGGAGAACATTCGTACCCTAGTACTGACTTACCAAACATATATGTTCTGGTACACAATGGTGGCCAGCTTTGCCAGTTTCGTCGTCTGCTACAGAATAGGACCGCCAAAGAATCAGAGAAGCAAGAATTTGGTTATGTGGACTTTGCAGGTAAGAATTTTATAAATATTTAAACACAAAGGTGTGTTGAAATGGGCACGAAAATGATTAACTGTTTCGTGTTTTCTGGGTAAGTAAGTGAGTATGCGGTAAAAACACAGATGAGACGAAATATAGATAATTGGATTTAACCAAAAAATGCGTTACTGTAATTAACATAACATCCATACATCTATACTAAATAAGATAATTACAGCTGACTTGGTATATTCCCGTGCGTTAATTATCGATATCCACCGTGCCGAGCCCACGGGTAAATCACATCTTAATTATGTCTTCATTTCAGCTTGGAGGCGTGCTAATGATATTCTTTAGCAGCGAGTATCAAGAGGCATCTGCACTCGTCATCGTCACATCTCTGGTCATTAAGTACTTCCCCGAGTCACTGCTCAACAGGATGCGTGGATATTGGTAACTTTTAAGATAGAAAATTGATTGATTTTTCGGCTTGTATGATAGATCCGCCACTGCAAGTTTGTGGTAACACACCTTGAGCTGGCCTAGCAGGCCACCGAGTACGGAATTTCAATAGCTTATAATTTCATTAGCTTACACTAGTTTGTTACATTGACATCTGGCCTACAACCCGAAATTGTAAACCAGACCCTATGCTGTGGGCTTTTCAACATGTCTCCACCTAAAATCATTGTAAACACATGTTTATACAAATAAATGCATATTTATCTTTATCTTTATCTAAAATGAAGTAAATGATATCGTCATGAACACGTAATTTCAAATTTGTGTTTTAGTTTTCACTTTATTCCACATTAATTTATTGTCTCTGCACAGATGTCGCTACTTACCTACGCACCTAACAATGTACCAATAACCTAATATCAATTTGACAGGCGACGCAGGTTCCCGCCAAAACAAAAACTGCTTACCAGCGAAGAGTACTATGAGGAAGGTGCTCGAGAAACCAAGATGGCGCTAGAAAACCTTAGAAACTACTGCTCAAGCCCCGACTGTGCACAGTGGAAGATTATGCTGAAGTTGAATGACTCCAAGCGGTGAGAATTTAGCCGTCATTGTCATGTCATCATCATCATCATGATCATTCATCCATCCATATTGATATCTTTCAACAGGCAGAAAATTCACGTACACCGACAGAGGGGGTGTAGGAGCGGACAGACTACCAATCCCAAGAGTTACAACGGTATTCGCTACTCTGGTTTTCACTCTTTCTGTCTATTCGAGTATTTAACACAATCAACAAATCCATACTAAAGATTCCGGGAAATATACTAGAAGTGAAACACTCTTTTACCCTTCCAATTACTGTTGTCGTCATGTTTACTGATCTGTTTTTTATGCATGTCAGCTTCTCAGCTGTATACAGGGTATGAACAGAATAGGCTCAATACCTCTTAAGCGGTGATTCAGTCCATCAAACTGGACAACTTTCCTTAAGAAACACAGGTCGAAAAAAAAATTGTCTTCCCGAGTTCCCATACAAAATATTTCATCTGCTGGGGCAATTAGTATGAAGAAACAGTATTTTTTTCGACTCATGTGTGCTTATGTGTGTCAATAAAAAATATGTATTTATTTAGTTTATTTGCATTCTGTAAAAACATGATTTTAGGCTTAAAGCTAAGGTACAGTTACGGGCACAGCAAAAGTAAAAAAGTGGAAGTAGGAGACTATCATTGAATATTTTTTGGAGATTAATATACATAGTTCTTTGCATCAATAAATTTATTAATCCGGAAGACGTCCGCTGCTTAACATAGGGATCTCCCAAGCATTGCTACGATAACCTGTCCTGTGCTTTCATCCGTTTCCAGCGGATTTCTGCAATTTAGATGGAAAGTAGAATTATCCTATTCCGTCACATAACAAACTTATGGTTGTAATTAATATACGGAAGACCGGTTCATAAAAACCCGTCAGTGGTCTCTGCTACTAATCTGCCGATATTTGCTGGATGAAAGCGTACACAATAGGCACTGTGCGCCAATTATCGTCATTCTCCTGCCCTTATCCCAATGTACTTGAGGTCGGCGCAGCATGTCTTCTTCCATAGTTCTCTATTAGTAATCTCATGAGTGTATGAGTCACCCTCTTTCTAAGCATATCATGTTTCACACAGTTCATCCATCTTTTCTTTAGTCTGCTTCGAAAGTAATATAATGAACGTTTTGACCATTCATACTCAAAACTTTCATTCTAATCATTGATCTGATATTCAGTAAACGAGGCAAGCTCAATCCAGCAATCACACTTGACACTTTGCCGCTCTTTGGATGATATCGCGATTAGCCTTCTGTGTATAGCCCGCCCGGCGAAAGCGCAGCTTTCTACAGTCATCTTCTGTGGTACAGTTACGCTTCGCTTACAGCGGCAGAGCGATTATTGATTGTTTTGCAAAGGTCTCGCCATTACCTTCAGTTAAGAACGAGTCTAAATCGTCACGCCACGGTTTCTTGGACCTGCCTCGGTTACGGCGCACGGTGCCTGTAATCAGGCACCCACTGTGTAACTATTCCTGTCATAATCCATCCTAGAAGTGTGATTTTCGAATACGGCATATTTTTCAGATTCGCAAGTTTCGTCGAAGGTAACTCCCATTTGAGCGATGACGAGGTTTTGGATTACGAAGCGTACGCGTTCTCTCTCGAGCGGACTCGGAAACCGATGCCAATGGCAAACTCCACGAGAAACATGGAGATATCTAGTGATGACGATACGGACTATGATGATGATTGAGCTCGAAACGTGTGATTCTGACTAGTTTTAATGTTATTCAATTGTGTCATACTGCCGCCGTGGGAAAAAGGGTTGCATCTAAGGAAAGGGTATGGGGAAAAATGAGCCTATCTAAATGCCCTTTTTTGTTTACTTTTTGGCTTTTTTTTCTTTTTTTTCCCACAGGTGCGACCCTTTTGCTCACGGCAGCAGTATGATAAATAGTGGTAGGTGAGAATATTTCATTCATATTAGTAACTATTTCTTCTACCTAGAAGAGTTCATTTTTCTATTCATATATTTCTTTTTCTGATCTAACAGCCAGAATTGTCGACATTTCATGATATTTAATACAATAGAATACTTTATGCTCAATCTTGTCATGTGTATTCGTTTATTATAAAACGTAAGACATTTTCCTTATTCTCGATTTAAAATGTGTGTTTGATATTTTATTATATTTGTAAATTTATCGGTTTTTTTAAATACCATTCTCAATTTATGTATATAATTTTTAAAATAAATAATTATGAATTTTTGTAATAAAAATATTGAATAATTATGTATGCACTTTTACGCTTTGCTTTTTTTAAATTACTTACATAAAATACAGTACTTACAATTTACTTCGCCCATTGCCTGTACACTTAACAGTTTTGCCGTACGTACTTTAATTACATGATATTTAGGACCAAATATAGAATTTGTGTATCTTGAATCTCTACGATATTGGAGGAGTTGATATCGTAATATTTTTTGTGTGTGCCTACTGTTAGTTTTATGTAAGGGGCTATTGTTTAATTATTGAGAATTAAAGATCTCCATTTTGTATAAATTGTGCCCAGTTTCTGAGGATTATTGTATTTTGAAAAAATGCCTAGAAAGGTAACTTGTTCAGGAGTGCAAAAGAAAGATCGCTGTTTTAATAGTTATTGTTAGTTTGAATAGCTATTGATAGTTTATAATATGAGGGCTTCAGAAACCGGATATTAACATTTTTTTCGTAAATGGTAAGATAGAAGACGGATAACTATACTTATTTGTTTCTATAAAATTTTATTTTTAATATTATTACAAATATGTAAAATGATTTCATGTATTTTGTTTTCGTTTAATCTAGTCTGAAAATATAAAGGACTGCGATTATGTGCACGAAACAATATCTAAAAGCTTTTGTTAATGTATTTAATAAAATAACAAAAAATTTGTTCTAAAACTGACAGTCATTTTTCATTCCTGTAAATTCGTTAATTCGACGGTGTAACAAAGATATCGTAATAAATCGGTCATTTTTGTGTAATAATACAAAACGCTTCCACAAAACCACGTTCTGTGGATACCAGTCTTTATCAGATAATATCTACTGAAATAACTCTCAAAGTACGGTGTCCACAGTCCGGTCCGCTCGGTTTGACCAGATCTCACCAACTGTGGACCGCTCCACAGCCTCCACTGCTTGGTACAGACTTGGACTAATTATTTGGTAAAAAAATTGTGGAGGGGTGTGCATTTTTAAACAATTGATTAGATCACACCATAGCATCATTAACTTACCTAAGTACGTCTAGCATAATGTGATGCATATGTAGCTACAGCTAAAGATGGGTGTGACAAAAAAACGAATACTACTATAAAAATGAAAAATGTTCAGTGGCCCCTTGAAAATACAGTTGTTACTGGCGATTTGATGCAATCAACTTGCATGTAGCGGTCGCCGGCAGCTACCAAATCATAAGTTCCAATAATATTGAAATGATAATCAGATCAAAAGCTTACTAACCAATAGATTGCAGCTAATCCTAAGTTTAGCCGGCTAATCTTACGTTTATTTTCAAACCCATCTTTAGCCGTAACCCATATAATAAGTGCACTTAAAATTATAACATTTAAGTTGTATTCAGCGTGTCTGTATAACGTGTAGCTTGCGTGTAGCACCTCTGAATGTTTTTGAGACATCATCGTCAATTTTTTTTACACAACCATACAATGTGAACCATAATCTATGCCATCCAACTGAAGATTGATTTAACGTTATTATTAAATAAACTTTTGAGAAATGTATGTATGTTGTTTTTTATTAATTTTTATAAGATTAAAAAGGTTTTCAAATTATGCCTACATTATAGGCATAAAATATCATGTACACAACATGATAGTCTGACAAGACAAAACTCCTAAACATACGGTGTTTTCTTTGTAGACAGGCTTTTTGATTAAATTAACTAGCGAAATGACGTGACACAGACATGATTGGTAGTTTTGGTACAGATGGCGACACATCAAGCTATAATTTCCAGTATAATATGGCCTCGCTGTCCCGTACAATGAGAGATCCGCATACATTGGTTTTGTATAGCTTGAATGGTCGCCGTGCGTACCTATCGATATAAACAGCCAAGTGCGTGTCGGGCCACGCACAATGTAGGGTGCCGTAGTTGCCCATCAAAATATGCAGACACTTCCTACGGTCCGATTTGCCTCCGAACGATGATTTTTATTGTGATAATAAAACTTATTGCAGTTGAAAAATCTGTGCTATGGAAAATATCGTCGGTCATTTAATTACTTTTGATCCCATTGCATGTCCTATATTGTAGGACATCCAATGAGATCAATAGTAATTAAGTGATTTCTCAAAGTTTTGTTACCGTCACATAATAAATGAGTATTTTAACAAACTCGCAATATTTTTTAAAGACCTATCCAACGATATCCCAAACTGGGGTACAGGAGATACCCTAAAAAACAAAATACTTTACGAGATTTTATTTTACCACTTTATCGGCGTAATTAATCTTTATATTCATGCCAATATACAAGTCCGTGATTAGACCTGTCGTACTGTATGGATCGGAATGCTGGCCTGTGAAGAAGATGGATGAAAAAAGATTGCATGTAGCGGAGATGAATGTTGAGGTGGATGTGTGGTGTGACAAGAATGGATATAGTAAGGAATGAGTATATTAGAGGAAGTTTAAAAGTTGCGCCAGTTACAGAAAAGTTGAAAGGGAATCGACTGTCTTGGTATGGACATGTGATGAGGAGGGACGAAGCGCATGTGACTAAAAGAGTGATGAATATAAACGTTTATGGATGGAGAGGGAGAGGAAGACCAAAGAAACGATGGATGGACTGTGTGAGGAATGATATGAAAGATAAAGAAGTAAATGATAGCATGACGGTTGACAGAGGAGAATGGAAGAAAAAAACGTGTTGCGTCGACCCCAAATAACATGGGACAAGGGCAGGAAGATGATGATGATTCATGCCAAATTACAGCTTTCTAGTACTAAGAGTCTTTGGGCTAAGCTGCGGACAGACGTGTACGTTACCCCAGCAAGAAAGTGTCTCCTAGAGTTATATGAGTCGAACGTATAGTTGGTGCCTTATCTGCTGTAAATGTGCCCCCACATAAAAAATGTGTGCCCCCTGTCCTTTTGGAAAAAAACGGAAAAAACGATTCTTGCTGGGGTAACGTTTTTCTAGCAGGAAAATTCTAAACGAATGATCGGAGAGAGAAAAATTGTGCATAGCCAGAGAGCTTATATGTGTGCCTTAATGTGCCCCCAAAAATAAAATCTGTGCCCCTTCAGGTTTCCGAGATATTGCATTTCCTGCTGGAGTAACGTTTTGATGAATCGTATATCTCTAAAACCATTGCATGTGCCCCTGTAGAATAAACATACACGAGTAGCTCTTAAGGGGCACACCTTAGTGCCCCAATTAGATTTAAGAAAATATTTATAGTTTTCAAGTTATCGCGGTTTTATGAAAACCCGAAAAAACATCGCAGCGCTTAAATGAGACAAGGTATAAGTTCGCTGAAAACTGTATTCGGTCCTTCTTGACGCTAATAATAACCATACCAAGTTTCAAAACTGTTCATGCATGCGTTTTTGAATAATCTTGCTAAAAGTCAAAACGACTTTTGACGGCAAAATACAAGGAACCGGCTCAATCCCAGATGTGTAGGTGTAAACCAAAATCATGTGCCTTTAGTCAAAAATATATGGTGAAAATATTCAGCTTGGAATGTTTCGCATTAAGTAAATATTAACAAAAAACCAAAATATGTAAACAACGGCTGGTTATCCGACCAAATTTGAATGACTACTAAAAAGCGACGGATTCATACATATCGATGACCTTCTTTACTTTACTCACTAACCGGTTCACACGTTTTGTGCCTGAGTACACTGAAGTAGAAAAGTAATAAAATAAAGTTGTTATTGGATTATAATTCTACTAGCTGTTTCTATGACCTTACACATGATTAAGTACATTATAAATAGTAGCTATTCCAAGGTAAGCTATCTTCTCCATTCTAAATTTCATTAAAATACATCCAGTAATGTATGTGTGAACGAAAGAAATACATCCAGATATTTGCCATTTGCCAGGTCTTTGACCCAAAATTTGATGTTTAAAAAAATATAGTTCATGAAATGTGTGATGAATACCTACTACTAAAAAGAGGTAGCTCTTTTTTTGTATATAAATAAAAAACTCGTATTTGTCTTTTTATATATATATATTTATTGATAAGCCGTAGGTTAGATAAATTAACTGTAAGTTTTTCATCATTAAGGGGAATGCTCCAACCAGCCCGCGAAATTCAAAATTTCTTGCGTTTTTTGCAATTTGCAGGCCAGTGCTAGGTTGTATGTTGATTAAAATATTATTCGCGGCTGTAAGACGTATGTAGTTACAGAATTATAATCATCAAATTAAGGGAATAATAATTTCCACATCAACAAGCTGTTTCATTTATTATAGTCACAAAGTGCATTTAATATACCTATTTTTAATTAGCCTCCAAAACTTTTGAACGCGACTGTACGGACAACAGCATAGGTATAATACGTCCAATAAAGAAGGTCATCGATATGTATGAATCCGTCGCTTTTTAGTAGTCATTCAAATTTGGTCGGATAACCAGCCGTTGTTTACATATTTTGGTTTTTTGTTAATATTTACTTAATGCGAAACATTCCAAGCTGAATATTTTCACCATATATTTTTGACTAAAGGCACATGATTTTGGTTTACACCTACACATCTGGGATTGAGCCGGTTCCTTGTATTTTGCCGTCAAAAGTCGTTTTGACTTTTAGCAAGATTATTCAAAAACGCATGCATGAACAGTTTTGAAACTTGGTATGGTTATTATTAGCGTCAAGAAGGACCGAATACAGTTTTCAGCGAACTTATACCTTGTCTCATTTAAGCGCTGCGATGTTTTTTCGGGTTTTCATAAAACCGCGATAACTTGAAAACTATAAATATTTTCTTAAATCTAATTGGGGCACTAAGGTGTGCCCCTTAAGAGCTACTCGTGTATGTTTATTCTACAGGGGCACATGCAATGGTTTTAGAGATATACGATTCATCAAAACGTTACTCCAGCAGGAAATGCAATATCTCGGAAACCTGAAGGGGCACAGATTTTATTTTTGGGGGCACATTAAGGCACACATATAAGCTCTCTGGCTATGCACAATTTTTCTCTCTCCGATCATTCGTTTAGAATTTTCCTGCTAGAAAAACGTTACCCCAGCAAGAATCGTTTTTTTCCAAAAGGACAGGGGGCACACATTTACAGCAGATAAGGCACCAACTATACGTTCGACTCATATAACTCTAGGAGACACTTTCTTGCTGGGGTAACGTACACCGGACAGACAGACGGACATGGCGAAACTTTAAGGGTTCCTTGTTGACTACGGAACCCTAAGAAATCATAAAATAAAATGATTTGATGGTGATTAGTTTGAGCCGAGCGGCTCACTCGTTCCGACTGTACCCATTGGTGGAGTTAATCTTAGTAACAGCCATCTGCGTAGAATTTTCAAGTATAGACAATAAATCATTGGGTGTTTATTTAATTAGATAATAGTTTTAATGTTTTTTTTTTATATTTATAATTTTTATTAATAAGTAACAATATTTAAAAATGTAAATAATATGTTAAAAAATGAATAAAGAAATATAATAAAAAACCGACTTAGTTAGTAAATAATTTAATTCGAATGTATTTCTTCACTTATACATTAATACAACCACAACATACAAGTTAATAAATTAGCACCATAATTAGTGTACAAAAATATTATTTAAATGTATCTAAGTGCACTTATTTACTAAGTTTAATTCAACATTCTGCAACATGTTATCAGAAAGTTATTTTGTTTTATTTAACTCGGTGGCAGTTAAAACACGTAAATATAGAATTTGAGATTTTTTTTTATCAACACCTTCAGGAAACTAAAACGCGCGCGACAGAATGTTGCTGTCGCATCATCTCGCGTTGAAACGAGACATGATTACTAACATATTCATGTTACTATAATCCTTTGACAGAAGGTCACCGTGATTTTGACAAGGTCACCGTGATTTTGGCAGGTCACCGTGACTTTGACAGATGGTCCATGATATTGACAGCGGTGCAACATCGATAATGAAAGGCCTGTAGTTTCGGTGCAGGATAGTGTGGCGACAAAAAATTGTTGTGCTGCGAACATTGTATTCTATGCGAGCGTTTATAGCGTCTCAAATTTATTTCAAGCGTTAATAATATTGTTACTAAAGTATATTATTATTAATAATGGCACGTTAGTTTTTCGTAATGTCATGTTAGGCGGCTCTGCTGGCTTTCTTGCTTTTGTCGAGCGTCTGCGGCGGCGGCGGGGGCTTCGCTGACATGTGGCGGCTGTACAGACTGTGAATGACATGAAACATTATTTTTATTTCCCTTCTAAGCCGTTTACTAGATGGATGGATTCACAAAAGAATAATTTATTAAATTTTGATTCATTTGAGCTAAATGTAGGTAATTACAATGAGTCCAGCACACCCATTTTTTTCCCGGGGTGGAAAATTCACACGGATGTCCTCCGCTCCGCACACCGTGAAACAACCTTGCTATCATATCAGTGGACTTATGTGACTAGAAATTTCCCCTGAAACTCCTCCATTTCTATTTTGTTTCACTTACACTTTATAAGTCTCGGATCGCAGATAGTCTAGTACGTGCGAAGGCCCCAGCTTCAGCTGGTCCTCAATGGGCGGCACCCAGAAGTTACCTTCCATTCTCAGCACAGATTTGTTGCTGGCCAGGTCCAAGGATCCTGTGGAATTTAAGTATTATCATTATATTTGAAGGCAGTTTAAGTCACATGTGTATCGGTAAATTCTAGGAAAGAATGCATAGTGCATGTGGCGAATTGCCTGTACTGAAAAAAAAATCCGCTGTTCCCTACATTTTGACGATTGCATGAGCAAATGTATGGGGTAACTGTTTTTTTCGTGATTTCCGGGTTATTCCCATAGTAAAAGTTGTTCATTATGAAAAACCGGCCAAGTGCGAGTCGAACTCGCGCATAAAGGGTTCCGTACCATAGTAGTAGGGGAGCCCCTTTAATTTATTATTTGTTGTTATAGCGGTAACAGAAATACACATTCTGTGAAAATTTTCAACTACCTATTGCTGATCATGAGATAGGTACAGCCCGCTGATAGACGGACGGACGGACAGTGGAGGCTTAGTAATAGGGTCCCGTTGGTTACCCTTCGGGTACGGTACCCTAAAAACTAAGTTTGTATATGAATTGACGCTTTGTGGCCAGGGGCGACTTACTTTGCGTACCTATGTTCAACATGTCTCAGTAACTTACCGATCTCGGGCGGCAGTACGACGAGTCTGTTGCCTTGCAGGTGCAGTTCCCTCAGGCGAGCCAACTGGCCCAGCTCACGAGGCACCTCGATCAGATCGTTCTCGCGCATCGAAAGCTGGAAAAAAACATATAATTCTTATTAAAAGTATTTGCTGTTCACTTAAATTATTGCTTGATATTAGAGATTGCAGACATGTTAATACACCAATTTTTTTTTATTTGGTGTTAACCGAGCTTAATCGTGGGTTATTGATTGGTGAGTCATATTATTGCTTGACATTATAGATAGCTTGATCTTAATAATCCAGAAAATTTTACCTGAGCTTTAACTATGGGTAACTGGGATGGATTTTGCGAGATTACAAATTGACAAGCCATTTTGAAACTCGCAACTCGCGCAGCCTTAGTCCCGTATCCCCAACCAATCAAATGGCTTGAATCTATTTTTAAATAATGCTTGAGTATTGAGCGACGTTCTGTAATACGGGCCTTAGACTGGAGCTCTGTGCCCCAGTTCTGTCCAGTAATGTTATTGGCTGATTATGTTACTTATGCAAAGGCATTTTGCCGGATGGGATGGTCTTGTGAATATCATAATGTTGATATGCTGGACAGAGACCCGTCACCATGGCTTTTAAAAATACCAAATTTACTGTTTCACTAAACCTAATTAGCATAAGCATAATCAGCCTTTTATGTTCCTACTGCCGGGACACACGGCCTCCTCTCTATGAGAGGGAATGGGCTATAATCCACCACGCGGGCCCAGTGCGGGTTGGTAGATGTCACATGTCTTCGAATTTTTTTTTGGTTCTAGGACATGCCGGTTTCCTCATGATGTTTTCCTTCACCGTTTTTGAGAGCAGTGGTGGTGAAATAAATTAGGTACACAAAGTAATGCGCCTGCCTGGGTTCGAACCCACGACTAACTGTTCGTAAGTCGGGGCCGCTACCACTGGGCCACCGCCGCTCACTGGGCCACCGCCGCTCAAAAACCTAATTGTTGTCACAAAACTTTTTGTACAGGATATTGATGAAACAATGGTTTTATTTTATTATCCTCATATACTAGGTCTTTGTTTGGTTACAAGAGTGACAATACAATGAATATATATATATATAAGGAAAGTATCCACAATAATAATACTTACGATTTGTAAGTTTTTCAGGTTACCCATTTCACCAGGCAGGTATTCGAAGTCATTATCACCAAGATACAAAGCACGTAGACTGTCTGAAATTGTAATAGATTGCTTAAGTATTATTAAAAAAAACCGGCCAAGTGCGAGTCGGACTCGCGCACGAAGGGTTCCGTACCATTATCTATAAAAACGGCAAAAAAATCATATCTGTTGTATGGGAGCCCCCCTTAATATTTTTTTTTTAATATTTAATATTTGTTGTTATAGCGGCAATAGTAATACATCATTTGTGAAAATTTCAACTTTCTAGCTATCACGGTTTATGAGATACAGCCTGGAGACAGACAGACAGCGAAGTCTTAGTAATAGGGTCCGTTTTACCCTTTGGGTACGGAACCCTAAAAAAACAAATTTCTAGCAAACATTTTGTTTCTGGATAAAACAAACAACCAGTGGTACAGATTAGCCCTGGATTGAAATCATGAGAGAGGCATTTGCCCAGTGGGATCATGCAGGTTAACAGTAGCAGTAGTGTAACATTTATTTCATTATATATTACGACAGTCTTATTTTGAACATTGTCATTAGTCTGGTTTTCTCCCAAAAGTACTGACTCAAAAACCTAGTGTATGGTTGAGTAGTAAAATAAAAAGCTTTAAAAGCGTCCAATTGATATGATACAAAATGGAAAATACAAACCCATAATAAAGAAATTTCCAGGAAGATTCTTCTCATTCAGATTGTTGTATGTCAGGTCCAAGATTTCCAAAACAGGGAATGAACCAAAGCCTCTCGGCAATCCATACAGGCGATTGAGAGATACATTAAGTATGCGGAGTTTTGGCAACGAGGATAGACTGACAGGTAACTCGGTAATGTGGTTGTTGGCAAGATTCAGGATCTCCAAGTTAGCGAGGTTTGCAAGTGCAGCCGGAACTACTTGTATCTTGTTGTGGCTTAGAGAGAGACGGGTGACGTTGGCGAGGGCGACTGAAAGACAACCAACAAAATTTTTATGATTAAAAGTGTGGATTTAGGCAGTTTTATTTAATATTTCATTTTAATTAATTTTGTCGGACTTTAATTTTGTCTATTACAAATCGATTTAGAGTAGATAGTGTAGAGGAATTTTATTCTGGGTAATTTTCTGTACTATTGCACCTACTGTTTTATCCCTGCATTACCCTAAGGTAGACTGGTAGCAAAATGCCCAAGGCATTAAGTCCACCTTTGTACATTATGTGCATAGAGTTTTAATAAATAAAAAAATAAGTTTTTAGCTCAGAGACTCATGACCACGCCTCAAGAGCATAGATTCACAATGGTTACAAAGGTTTATAAATCAAACTTTTTTCTAACTAGCCAGGTATAAGCTTATAGCTAGGTATGACCCATACCCAATAGATTTGTTGGCATTATTGAATCAATTGTAACACTCATAGAGCATGCAATAGTTTACAGGGAAGGAAACATCTCGAAAAATATTGTATCATGATGAATTTAATGATGTCATAAGTTAAAATAAACTCCAGTAACTATTCTTATGTACTGGCTGGAAGACTCAATTATAATCTAAAATGTTGAAATAAATGAGTATAATACTCTTCTATTTTTAAATCTGTAGGCGGTCCATCATGCAATGTTCTTGAAACGAATAAAAACAAAACTGTGCATAATATTTCTGATAGACAGCCAACCTTGATAGACTTCATGACCGAATATACAACGTCTAGAAGCATTTATAAACAGCAATAAGAGAAAATCACATGTATAACAACATACGGTGCATTAATAACAAGTACAGTGAGCAATGCATCAAAACGAGTTCCCTGCAAACAGGTTACACTACGCCCTTAAAAGGGTAAACAGGTTTAAAGCTATTAACTTACACAATCCAGGTATTTCATCGAGGCTAGAGAGTCCTTTATCCACCAAATCTATTTCAGGATTATTATTTTCCTTCGCTTCTTCGATAACTTTTTTAGCTTTCGACATTTTGGCTGTGTTTGGAATACAGGAAACTGGAGGTTGATGACTCATAATATCAACAGCTGTTCTCTCGGTCTAGTCGAAACGCGTTTCAGATCAACACTTTGTCATATTTTTAGCATACAGTAAAATTGATTTTTGTTTTTTTTTATCGTCTTGTCACTAACACAGAGGTTAAAAAGAATTGGAAGTTTCCATGTATTTCATTCAGTGACAACATAATGAAACCATTTAAAATGCTGTTTATTTTTTTGAATTCTGGAAGAAGACAATTCAACACAGACCAAAAATTGTACCGGTACAAAAACAAACAACTGGAACACGACAGTCTTGACTTTTGAATTGTCAATGTCACCTTTGATGGTTAATGGTGAGGTGAAACCGGGTGAAACTGTTTACTTCACTCTCATAGTTGATTATTGTAGAAGTTTTAGTCGATATATCGATTATTGTAGAAAAGAATAACTGTACGGAAGCTCAATGGACGTAATTATAATTCCAAGATTTCTAAGGAATGCTACAGTTCTTTCATAGTAATCTAACTCTGAAAGTAACCTTACTTTAACGACATAGTTCACTTTGATTTTATCACTAAAACCAAAGAAAAAACAGTACGAAACAACATACACATGTTGTTGTTATATGTACAGACGCCAGTAGATCAACCTTCCCAAAACTGTCAGATTTTCCCAACCAACTTTGAACCTAATGCTTTAGAGATAAAGTTGAAAAGCTATTAAAGAAATTTGACAGATTGAGCGTGATGTGCTGGCGTCTGTACAACAAAGATAATAATATGAGCTTTGTGTTTGTGAGTGGGTCACCCACACAAGTTGTACAGTCACACTGAAAAGCTTGGCTGAGAAGTGGTAAGTATGTAAGTATGTACAAACGTCAGCAGGTCAACCTACACGAAACTGTCAGATATTCCCAACCAACCTTGAACCTAATGCTTTAGAGCAGTGCCGGATTTAGGGCAGGGCAACAGGGGCCCTTGCCCCGGGCTTCCACAAGGAAGGGGCCTCCACAACTTGGTTAAGAAAAAAATACATCCTTTGCGTCCAAGAGTTCATCAAACAGTGTTCAAACACTCCCCGAAATCTCTGATATCTACCTATCCCAGGCGGAATACTACAATTTTCGAGCTCGCTTCGCTCGCTAATACATCCTAATCGTAATCATATCTCAATTCAATATTAGTTGACAGATTTACTCCCTTTTCTCATTTCTGATTCTGAATGAATGAGCAAAAATAACGTAATTTATTCGAAGAGGGTTGTGCGGTTATTATGTTACACCATCTTTATATAGTTTTTCGTCTGTCCCAAAACAAATTTCGGTGCCTATACTTCTAGATTGCCCCAGGGCCTCCACACCCATGAAACCGGGTCTGCTTTAAGCTAGCTTCCCACGGTCCGTGATATCGCGGACGGAGGCGGACCAGCTCGCACGACACACCGTGGGAAGGGTCTCGTCCGTGGTAGCGCAGACCGTCTGTGGCGGTGCGCCGCTATCCGTCGCGAGGCGGTAACTTCAAAGGTGCGGTGCGCCGGGATCCGAGCACGTACGACGCGGTCCGAACGCGTCCGTGGTTGCACAGACGACAGCTGTGCGTGATTCTGCGGATCATCACGCACAGCCGACGACCACGGACGGCAACGCACACAGACAGGGCTCTTTCAACGGTGCGTGTCGGTCTGTGTAGATCCTTTTAGCATCGTATGCATGAGTTTTGTTCTTATGTTCCGGCGCCGTAGAATTCCATAAAATTGGTTCATTTTGATAAAGATTCAAAAATTCTAAAATAAGTTTGTTTGTCCACTCCATTTCTGCGCAACCAACTACACACAACACCAATACTCGTGTCAGCGAACAAACAAGTTCTGACCTGTCGTCTGTGCAACCACGGACGCGTTCTGACCGCGTCGTACGTGCTCGGATCCCGGCGCACCGCACCTTTGAAGTTACCGCCTCGCGACGGATAGCGGCGCACCGCCACAGACGGTCTGCGCTACCACGGACGAGACCCTTCCCACGGTGTGTCGTGCGAGCTGGTCCGCGTCCGTGGCGGTGCGCCGGTATCCGTCGCGAGGCAAAGGTGCGGTGCGACGGGATCCGAGCGCGTCCGTGGTTGCACAGATGACAGGTCAGAATTTGTTTGTTGTAAGAACAAAACTGATGCATACGATGCTATAAAGGATCTACACAGACCGACACGCACCGTTGGAAGAGCTCTGTCTGTGTGCGTTGCCGTCCGTGGTCGTCGGCTGTGCGTGATGATCCGCAGAATCACGCACCGTGGGAACCCAGCTTTAGAGACGTAAAGTTGAAAGTCTATTAAAGTTTGACAGATTGTAGTAGCTTGATGTGCTGGCGTTCGTACAACATTAATTTTATTTCCCAGCCGAAAGTACATTGTGCACTGCACCCACGAAAACAAAAGAAAAACAATGATAAGAATTTATAAGCTCTGTTAGAGGCAGTGTCAAAATAATGACTATTTTAGTAATTTACTTAGTTTATATATTCAGTCAACACAACACGAAACCATTGTGCTGTACTTTCAGCACACCACTACTTAGTCTAGTTGTGTGTTGTACTTCTTGCTTGGTGGTACTCGATTTCAAAGTTCAACTGAGTGTATAGTTGATTACACTGTCCTTTGTTTTAATTAGTGTCTATTGTAATTAGTAATTATACTTTGCAGCTAGGTATCATCGTTATCTCATTTACGAAATACTTAATCCGTATTTGAATAATCGTTATCACTGCGCTAGATTATGAATTGTCACAAAAATTGATTGAGCTAAGGTCTGTTGTTTTGATAGTGTAATAGAATACTGTGTTAATTTCTACCCAGCTGTATTCGGTAAGTAAAAAAATCAAAATAGTGTTATCGTATAAAATTTATTGCTATTCTACAACGAATGGATTACCGGCATTTATTTAATTGCTTGCGCAATTCCTGCTTGTAATTAGAACTACTTAGTGTAATTTTATCGTCCGTGCTCAATTAAAAATGAATACTGGCGTACTTGGGACTTTCCAGTCTACAATATACTAACAATAGTTGAACTACACCTTGCTCTTTCAATAATTAATGAATAAATTTACTTAACACTTGAGTTTATAAATGTATAGAGGTGCACTTAATGCCCTAGAAATTTTCTACAACTTAACTTTTGAATGATGCAGGGGCAATCAATTATCTTTTTGATGTAAGCAAATAAATATATAAAAAAAAAATGTAGCTAGGTCAATGACATTCATTATAATTAGTCATATAAAACAGGTTTATCATAATTACATAGCCTCTTGAAAACTGCATGAATATATTAATAAACAAATAGAATAGTTTAGTTTAATTAATAAAGTAAGGCGGTGTACCTAATCTTATTATCAACTAACACAAACCAAAAAATTTATACATGGTGGAACACTGACACTAAAATGGTTCCCACGTGTATAGTTTTTTATTCTGAACCAACATAAAAAAAACGTCTATTATAAAAACTGCAATATGTACGTCGTACACGGTCAAAATGTTTGGAATAACAATTTAAAAAAAAAATTAACAATGACAAATGTGTTTATTTCGAATTATGTACTGACAGTAACAGTATCAAAAACTTTTCTAGAAAACAGCAGACTTTTTTTAAACATACCTATCAAAATTTTCTATGTGGGGAGAATGATGTACTGAATAGGTGGGCTGGTGTCCGCAACTCCATTTCTAAGAGCGTATTTTGCTTACAATAATATATGGCTATTAAAAGTAAAATTAAAGCATAATTATGATTCTAAAATGTTGTCCACATGTTTAGCCATGAGTGAGCGGCCGCAGCCACTAAGGGCCATCAACAGGCTGTTTGAGGGGAAGGAGGCATGGCAGATAGTCACCATGACCGCATCGTCAGTGCTAGCTATAGTGTGGGCACATAGCTTGTATAATGCACAAGAGAGTGAGTATAATTATTAAATGATCTGCTGAACTATTTCAGATAAATAAGTATTAAAATGAATGTGTTGATACTGAAGTACATGCATGGTATTGTTTGTACAGAATACAGGTATCTTATTTAATTTTTCATCATCACCACTACCAGTCTACAGCAGTCTACTACCAGACATACACTTTTCCAATAGCACGCCATTCAACTTAATTATCAGAAATCCAGCTACTGCCAGACATCCAGCGAAGCTCAGGTTAAAGAAACAAACCTCTTATATAATGAATTATTAAATAGTAATTGTATCCCACCTTCCTTAATAACAATTGATCTGACTGAAGATTCCTTTCATAAACAGAATTATTCAGTAAGCAATAATAAAATTAAAAAATATGCAAAACTGAATAGAATAATTAAAAAATGTAATCAATTTAGGAAACAGCATAAACGCTTTTCTAAATATATTCCAATGAGGAAAGAGCGTGTTGATTTAGTTAATAAGTTAGATAATTACCAAATAAAATTAGAAGACAGTATAAAAATTTATGAAATTGATACTCAGCATTTGCAGTCTGAAATACAGGTACTTCAAGACTCACTTAGTTCCCTTTCTAGTAGGTATGCGAGTTCTCAGAACCAAATAAGGGAACATATTCTTGCGGCAAATGAGTTGGTACTGTGTCGATGTAGTTGTCAAACAGTTACCAACCATGATACTGTCCAGCCTGAGGTAATGGAGGACCCGTCCGAGGCTGAAAATTTATCTCAGGACTGTATACTCAACCAAGAAACAAATAATATTACACAAGATTATTTACATGTGGTACAGCCTGAGTTACATGATAGTCATGACTGTTCTAACTCAATAATGTTTTCAGATAGTATAGGAAGAGGTGTAGGTAAATTAGTAAGTAATAACCTGAGTTTTTCCAACCAAAATCATTGTATGCCAGGGTCAACATACCAACAGATAATGGCATCTGTAACTAGAAATGTTTATAATGTTAATACCGATATAACAATATTTATAGGAAACAGTTCAAAACTTACAAAACAAGATATCACAGACAGTGTAACGGAGTTGTTAAAGTTGAATTGTCGTAAAATAATATTGTGTGCTTTCCCATATTTTGAAAAGTTGTCAAGCAGGAAAAACAATTATATTCACATGCTGAATAAGCATGTTCATTTTCTAGTAGGTCACTATAGTGACAGGCTTATATATCTAGATATCAACAGTTTTGTTGGTAAACTTAAGTCGACACGGGGTAAAGTGTATCTACCTATGAGTTGTAGACACAAAATAGCTAGGCTATTAGTATATAATATTCACTCAGACATAAGTAGTATGTCAATGTTTACTTCAATTATTAACACTGCGACTATTAGTAATAATACTAATAATTCTTTTTTCAATTGTGTAACTATAGGAGATCCTGGAGTGGGGTCCACTAGTAGTAGGATCTCATTGCCTTGTGATGGCATAGGAGTCTTGGGGCTCACTCCGGATACTCATTTAAACTAGTTAGTAAGACAACAGAGGGTACCGGTAACATTGATGTTACACCGATCAACAACAATATACTTGTATCTTCTTGCTCTCAAATAGCTAAATGTAAAAAAGGGGCTAAGCAGAATTCCATGCAATTATTTCATCAAAACATTCAAGGTTTCTGTAGTGTATCTATTTAATAGATATGGTAACACTGTCTCACGGCCACAAGCAGTCGGGTAGCTGTCACGTAGGACAACTGTCAGTCACCACGAATGGCGGAGAGTTGGTAGGTGAAGCGTACCCTGGACTGGTTGGTAATGGTTGGTGTGAGCCTGTGATATAAGTAGTAAATTGTGTTATCAACCTATTAGCTCGGTTACAAGTGAATACTACAAGTGGCGACGAGGATAAAGGTCAGAAATTCAAATAATTATACTTAGTGGAAGTTCACAAGTAGTCGACAATGAAAAAAAATGTTGTAAGTACAGATAGCGGACTATGCTGAAACATAATTCATGTAAATTATTATATACCTACTAGTATTAAGTATTTCAAGCTGAAGGAACAATTCTGTTTTGTTTTATCATGCATTGTACCTAATTGTTGCATTGTAAACTATGGGTTGCATTGGAACTATTGGAAGAGATAGATGAGATAGGTCATAGATCCCACAGTACAATTAATGAATTCATAATACAACGCATGCATGGCGTTTTTATCATCTTGATAAAACTAATTTGATATGCAATATAATAAAGAACCTACACAGGTAAATATGTCAACATGTTACATGAGTAAGTCTACATTCATCAAGTTATTATTGAACTTAATTAATTAAGCATACTTATCTGCACATTAAATAAGATAATAGGTAGGCCCTTAATCACTAGAATAAGGGCAAGTTGATGATTTATAATTTGTATTCATAGACATTAAATTATTAGATACAGGATCTAAAATATTTCTATATGAAATGGTTTTGAATTTCACTTCACCGTTATTACCAGATAGATGGCAACAGTGTTGAACTACAATTGCTTGTGAACATGTTGAACTAACTAGTAATTATTTGTATAACAATCATCAAGTGCTTCGCTTTAACAAGACCAGTCCAAAATAAGTCATATTTACTTTTAAAATATAATGTCTACTAGTTCCTTTAATCAGTTGTAATAACTTGGACTGTATGAATTATTGGTAACCTACTTATTCTTTTGTTGGTATGATTATATTATTTGACAATTCACTTCAGACAGTGTCTATCCAACTAAGTAATTACAGACAGTGCTGTAAAATAAGCTGAGTGGTTTGATTGAATTTATTTTGTGTAGTCATTAGGAGTACAATCGAAATTTAGTTTTAGTTTAAATGTTGGTGGTTATTTGTTACCATACAAAAGTAAAAAAAAGAAGGGAAAAGTGAAGTAGTGACTTCATGTCCTACAAAATACCTACAAAAAAAAAAAAAAAAGTTGTAGTAAAGTAAGTAGTTAGTTAGCTACTAAGACTTTGTGTGTCTAATCTTCTTCTTAGCATGTTGATGGCAATCTAAATTGTGTCAGCCAGGACTGAGCTACTAGTTTGGCGTTTTCAGTAGCGTCCATCGGTTCCTGTAGTGAACAAAAAACCAGATACAATATTAAGTGCCCCATCGTTTGTGGAACCGCACCACATTTACTATGAATCTCCACCTGAGCAAGTTTTCCTTGTTGCAACCAATCTGGGTCCGGAGACTATTCAAAGACTGCCAGGTCAGCTATGGCAACTCATGTTCAGGTGGGAGATTTTCAGTAGACGGAATGAATGGGTTAGGTAAGGATGCACTACCTCGCCACAGCTTAGTCTTTCTGTGGACTGCTCGCCAGTGAGTGGGGTGACACACTAAAGAGTTGTCTAGTAATAGAGGAGTATGGAAGAAGAAGACATGCTGCACCGACCCCAAATAAATTGGGATAAGGGCAGAAGATACATATTGATGATACACATTGGTCACAAGCATGGCTGCTTGGTGTGGGGTCCTGGTTTCGATTCCCAGGTTAAGAAGAGCCTTGTTGGGTTTATTCATTGGGAATTTCTCGGTAGCAGCCAGGGAGTCTGGATTTATGCAGAGTTGATGGAACTAGGCTTGCCCGTGTTGCACGAGATTTGAATATGGCTGGCTAATGTGGATGTGCTATTGTGTGCAACTCTGTCTGGTGCTTGTGGTATTGCAGGTTTGATGTCATGTTATGTTATGTGATGTAGATACTATGCAAGAATAATAAGGTGCGATAAATGGGTGCAATGTAAAGTGGACATTAAAAATTATAATACCAGCCTGTTACTGTTTCACTGATGGGCAAGAGTCTCTTTTCATACAGAAAATAAGTGCTTAAATAATATCAAAGATACCTGAGTACTGTTTGACAAAATTGCAATTTTTAATTGGATTAATAAGTTGGACTAAGTGAAGAGGCCTGTTAATTAATGAATAAATTAATATGGTTATACAGGTCACTAAGTTACAAGTAGTTACTATGTAACTTTAATGTGGAGCTAATGTATATGTACTATATTATTACACAAATTAAAGGTTGAAATAATTAGTTAATTTAACAAAATATAGGTAAACTTAAAATATAATAAGTAGCAATAACACATATGTATGTATCTCATTAATATTAAATTTAATCAGAGTGGTGATGGCCTAGCCCGACTTAGGTCGTGGGTTCGAAACCAGGCAGGCATTTTGTGTTGACACTCACCACCTAGCCCGACTTAGGTCGTGGGTTCGAAACCAGGCAGGCAATTTGTGTTGACACTCATCACCAATAGGTACTCTGAAATGGTGAAGGAAAACATCATGAGGAAACCGGCATGTCCGAAAACCAATATTTCGAAGACATGTGACATCTACCACGCATTGTTTTCGCGTGGTAGGATATGGGCTCCATTAAGTTGGAAGCTATGGGCTCCATTAAATTGGAAGCAATGGGCTCCATTAAGTTGGAAGCAATGGGCTCCATTAAGTTGGAAGCTATGGGCTCCATTAAGTTGGAAGCAATGGGCTCCATTAAGTTGGAAGCTATGAGCTCCATTAAATTGGAAGCAATGGGCTCCATTAAGTTGGAAGCAATGGGCTCCATTAAGTTGAAAGCTATGGGCTCCATTAAATTGGGAACGATGGGCATCCATTAAATTGGAAGCATTGGTTATCCATTAAATTGGACAAAGTGGGCATCCATTAAATTGGAAGCATTGGTCATCCATTCAATTAGAAGCATTGGGCATCCATTAAATTGGAAGCACTGGACATCCGTTAAATTGGAAGCACTGGACATCCATTAAATTAGACGAATTGAGAAACCAGTAACAATGGAGCTTCTCGCCGGTTCTTCTCCATAAGATACGACTAACGCGAACCGTGCACCTTTTCTCGACGTTTTGTGGGTGCCCATGTGGGCCTATGTGAAACAAAATATTATGATTTTGGAGACTAGAGAAGAATTCAGATACGACAAACAATTAAGTAGACTAAATGTGGGAGTAGTGCACACAGACCTCAAGATTTGTCCGGCTAAAGGGAAAAGTGTCACGATTGTAGGGAAACCTCAAAACTAACGGAAACTCGAACAAAACAAAAAACTGTAGGAACTAACTAAATAGTAAACGACCACGTCAAGGAAACGCAGTTAAATTCTTTAGAAAAAGAGGAAGTATAATTAACGATGAAACGGAGGTAGAATGTGATGTTCAGGAGTGAAATGAAAGATGTTAATTGATTGGGGTTGTAAATTAAATTAGATATCTGACGAAGTTTTGAACTATTTGAAATGTAACAACGGAAGTTCTTGTAAAGAGGTTAAAGAACCGAATAACACTTTTGTAGCCTACGGCAGTAAAACTCCTTGATTGTCGAAGGAAGTTTTGATATTTCTGTAAAGATAAATGGTAAAAAGGAACCTAGTATCGTACAATGTTTGAGAAACTTACTTAATAATAAGGACACAGTGTTACAATTAGGTGTGCTGAAATTGGGCACCAGTGTCAATCTTATCAAGCAACCTAAAGATAAAAAACTCCTGGATCTTATGAACGGTACGCAAGTCATCGCTGATGCCAATCCAGTTGGGGTTGAAGCAGTACTAGTACAAACTGAACTGAACTGGTTCCAGAATTCTAGCAAACTAGTTGTAGTCCGTGGTTTCACCCACCGTTTCTCTTTCCGGCTCCTTAGGGTCGTTGCGTGATGTTGAGTGGCCTACGGCCTTCTTCAAGAATTGTGCTATCAAATTTCATTTCAATATTTTATTGAAGATCATACATATGTAGGTAAACAAAAAGTACAGATCTCAAGAATAATAAAATGAATGTTATGTCTTGCCGTCAACGGCGTACAAAGTATAATAAAAACATTCGAAATTAATAACCAAAATGTAAACATGTGGTATGTATTGGTGGTTCCAGAGACTAGCGCATTCATACAAACAAGCTCTTCAGCTTACAGTATTGGTATAGTTGGAAACTTCAGATGATGTACAAAGATATAGCCAGATAGAGAAGGAAGATGCCTTTGCTCTTGTCTGGGCTATCGATCATTTAAACATCTTTATTTTGCAATTTGATTTGATTACCGATCACAAAATATTGGAGTTTTAGTTAAATTTCCTTATATAGTCTAAACCTTGTGCCGGGTTGATGACCGCTGACAATGGGAAGACAATTTGTAGCAAGGAATTTTAGACGTTTTGTAAAGAATGTAACATTCGACGGTGCTGTAATATTAATACGGTTACCTATTGGCCCAGACGAAGGAAAAGTTGAACGACAAAATAGAGTTATATTAGAGCCATAACACAAAGATGTTACAGTGAGATATTCGCAGAGAATTTTACTAATGAGGTTAGTAAAAGAATATATTAAGAAAAAGACAGAAATAGGAAAGGAATAAGTATAGAAATAGGAAGACGAATTCATACAGACCCAGAGGATAGAGTAGACGAGAAAGTTTATAGAAAATACATGAAAAGGTTTCATAAACTATTAAGCAACTTCAATCCTACTCCACATTTAGTGGAGGCTATCGGAGGGGAGGTTCAAATAGGGTAACTGGGTAAACCCTCAGAAGGTAAAGCATTTTCATTAAAACAAATATAATAAGGAAGGGATGTAGTGTATCTATTTAATAGATATGGTAACACTGTCTCACGGCCACAAGCAGTCGGGTAGCTGTCACGTAGGACAACTGTCAGTCACCACGAATGGCGGAGAGTTGGTAGGTGAAGCGTACCCTGGACTGGTTGGTAATGGTTGGTGTGAGCCTGTGATATAAGTAGTAAATTGTGTTATCAACCTATTAGCTCGGTTACAAGTGAATACTACAGTTTCTCTTCAAAGCAACTAGAAATTGAATTGTTTTTAGAAAAAACAAAGATTGAAATTGTATGTTTCACTGAGCATTGGTTAAAAGATTATGAAATGCTAATTAATTACGCAAATTACAGTGTGGGCAGTTGCTTTAACCGGAAAGCTAAGATTCGTGGGGGTTCATTAATCTTAGTTAAAAATTGTATTAAATTTAAGACTCGTAGTGATATTGTTGATCTATCGGTTGAACATAATATTGAGCTGTCTTGTGTTGAGCTGGATAGGCATGTTATAGTGTGCGTTTACAGACCCCCAAATTATCAAAACTACTCTATTTTTGAATCGGTAATGGAAGATACTTTAGCAAAGCTTGCAACTGGTAATAAATCACTGGTAATCTGTGGTGACTTTAATGTTAATATTTTAGATCAAAATTCAAATAGCAGTAGATTATTACATCTTTTTAAATCATTTAATTTGTTAAACGTGTTTTCGGAACCAACCCGAATTACTACAAATACTGCAACATGTATTGATAATGTTTTTTGTTGCTGCGACTACTTGGATAAATCAATTGTAAATTACCTTCCTTCTGATCATAGCGGTCAAACCGTTGTTTTCGAGTCCTACACACCATTACAAAAAATTCAGATAAAGTCCAGACAAATGACACCCAGTAATTTAAATAAATTTAATAATAACTTAATTAGTAATTTAGGTATTCCGGACCATATTATTGAAAATGTAAATCACTTTTATGAGGAATTCTTTTCGGTAGTTTACACCGAGTTTAATAATACATTAAAAATGAAAACTAAATCTATTTGCCCAAAGTTTATGTTCAGTGACTGGGCAACTAAGGGTATTAGGAAAAGTAGGGAGCGATTGTTTGAACTGTACGGCCTTAAGCCTTACATCAACTCAGAAACTTTTAATAAATATGTTGCAACTTACTCTAAAATTTTTAAAAACACTTGTAAGGTAGCTAAAGCCTTATTCATTAGCAACAAGATTAAATCCGCCGATAATAAAATAAAGACGGTTTGGAAAATTATCAATAGTGAAACTAATAGACACAAAAAATATAATAATGATATCACACTAGATACTTCACGTGGTCTTATAAGCTCTAAAAAGGAAGTTGCTCAAGAATTTGTAGATTTCTTCACTAGTATCCCACTTAAAACTACTGAAACCTTAAATTCCTCACCCTTGGTTTCTATTGATTTGTTGAGAGCGAACGTTTCAGCCTGTCCGGTTGAGTTTCAATTTAAGCATATAAACCCCATCACAGTCATTAAAGCTTTTAAGGAAATCAAAATCAAATTAACTGAAGATCTATGGGGAATGTCCATTAAAGTTTGTCAAGCTATTATTGAGACTATAGCACCGTTCTTAGCCTTAATATTTAATTTATGTGTGGACCAAGGAGTCTTCCCGGACCTTATGAAATACAGCAAGGTAATACCACTTTTCAAATCCGGGGACAGTAAAGACACCAATAACTATAGACCCGTATCCGTGTTGCCGGTTTTCAGCAAGGTGTTTGAAAAGGTAATGCTTAATCAAATGCTCACACACTTTAACACCAATAAAATCTTACATGAGAAACAATATGGTTTCACCAAAGGACGTTGCACGACTGACGCCGGTGTCACCTTATTAAAACACATATTTACGGCGTGGGAATCGTATTTAAACGATAGACATCAGCAAGTACAAATAAATGGTGTCAATTCAATGGGTTTAAAAGTAAGTATGGGTGTACCGCAAGGTTCGATATTAGGTCCTTTCCTCTTTTTAGTCTATATAAATGATCTACCCCATTTATTTAAAAACCAACCACAAATGGTGTTGTTTGCTGACGATACCTCTTTAATATTTAAGACAAACAGACGTGCCACAAATCTTGACGACGTAAATAACGCCCTATTGCTGGTCCATAATTGGTTCACCGCGAATAATTTAGTATTAAATGGGAAAAAAACGAAGTGTATAAGATTTGCTCTACCGAATGTCAAAAGTAGTGATAGTGACATAGTATTGAATCAAGAGAAACTAGAATTCGTCGAAAAAACTGTTTTCTTGGGGATCACGCTCGATTCAAGGCTTCAATGGGGTCCGCATATAACTTCTCTTGCAGGACGGCTGAGTTCAGCAGCATATGCTGTTAGAAAAATCCGTCAATTTACTGATGTAGATACCGCGAGGCTAGTCTATTTTAGTTATTTTCATAGTATTATGTCATACGGTATTCTACTATGGGGACGGGCTGCAGACATTGAGTCTATATTTATTCTGCAGAAAAGAGCTATCAGAGCCTTATATGATCTACGTAGACGCGATTCTCTAAGAGAACTGTTTAAGGAAATTAACATCATGACAGTACCTTGTCAATACATCTATGAAAACATCATGTACGTTAGGAAAAATTTGCATTTATTTAGTAAAAGAGGTGACCGACACCACTATCATACTAGAAATAGGGACCAACTAACTCAACCAGGTTTCAGGCTAGCTAAAGTAGACTCATCTTTCATGGGGTACTGTTTAAAATGTTACAATAAAATACCTCCCCACATTCTACAACTGAATGAGACGAAATTTAAATCTTGTATAAAACGCACACTATGTAGGCAAGCATATTATAAGTTGGGGGATTACATTGATGATAAAAATGCTTGGCTCAATGCTGGTCCTGCTCCACAACCATAGGGGCAAACTAATTGATTACCATGTGAAGTTATTGTGGAAGCTGCAGAAGATTGTAAAACTATCTTTGAATTGTATAGATTCAATCTCATAGTATTATATAATCGCATAGCACATGTGTGAGTACTATGTACTGTAAAGCTACCATTTACATTTAGTTATCTTCATTGACTTGAATGTGCCCTGGTGGCTGAGAGAATGTCATGCTCACATAAATGTCTCGCTGATGGTGGCGGGTGTGTCGGGTCATTTAGTTCGCTTCAATATGGTTGAGTTGAATGGCGCTGATCCATGCGTCATGTTCGTGAACGGGCGCTGTCAGTTGGGACTGGTCATCTCTTAGCTGTCACGGTTTATTTTAATTACTTTATTTTTAAATTGTTAGTTTAATCTTTTACTCTGGACGCTCTTAATGTGCACGTCTTTGTACATCGTTCTCACATATATGTATAATCTCAACATGAATGATGTAACCAAGATTTTGTAACAATATTTTGATTAAAAAGAGTGTCCATGGAGTTTCTTGCCCATTCTTCTCCATAGAGATCTACGATTTGGAATGTGCAACTACAGTACTTTCGCAAGTTATTATGCCTTGTGAATGTGACTGTAGCTTAGCTTTTTTGTTTTTGACTTTCAAAAGTGCCTGTAATGGTCTAATTGAAATAAATGCTTTGAGTTTGAGTTTGAGTTTGCTCGTCGCTACACCTCGCTTTTGAGGCAACAAAATGATGCCTCAAAACTTTATGAACCCGATTGTCTTTGAAACTTGATTATTAAACAATATACATACGTGTACTGTAATTTCGATTATCAGCATGAAGGAAACTTTAATTACCAAAATAACAAGTATTTTTATTTTCCTTCCGATCAGGTCCCTCAACACGCCTTCGCAAAGAATTCTACAGATGGCTCCGCTCCGTGCCCATAGTCAGACGTAAGATCGCAGAGAAGATGGCAGAAATCAACAGTGACTTCAGAAAGGATGTAACTAAGAGATTAGCAGGAGTCACACTGAGGAGGGAACTGCCGGAGATAGGACTTAACCCTGAACAAGTGATGGAGGAAGTGAGGGATCATGTAGCTTTAGGTATGTTTTTGTTCTGCATAATCAGCCTATAATGTTCCCACTGCTGGGACACACGGCCTCCTCTCTATGAGAGGGAATGGGTTTATAATCCGCCACGCGGGCCCAGTGCGGTTGGTAGATGTCACATGTCTTCGAATTTTTGGTTCTAGGACATGCCGGTTTCCTCACAATGTTTACCTTCACCGTTTTTGAGAGCAGTGGTGATGAAATAAATTACACAAAGTAATGCGCCTGCCTGGGTTCGAACCCACGACTTACTGTTCGTAAAGTCGGGGCCGCCACCACTGGGCCGACGCTGCTCTCTGTTTTATGGTTTTAGTTCTATGATGCCGTAAAACGAGACTGGTTGAATGGTCGATGTTCGATTCCCAATTCGGATAAACCGTTATTGGGTTTTCTCAATAGCAACCCGGACTTTGGAAGTTGGCGGTATGTTACTCCGAAAGCATGTTACGCCGTTGGTCCTGCGCCCGATCTCCCTCTGGTCATGCCAGATTGCCATCCCATAAGACTATGAGAGTATCACTAGTGAGTGCGCACTGACGTCTGTGCAATATCTCTCACGTCAATGACTATTTGGCTAGTTTCCGGAGAGATTGACCGCCATCATCAGCCATCATGGCCGAATGACGGTTAGGAGGACTATTATCTTGTCATATATGTGTGTTACTAGATTCTGTCGGATATTAGTACTTGTATAATTTGTTGAATTAACAAAACCAACAAAGGCTAGATAAGCACTTGCTTTGAACAAATTAAGAACACGCTATAGTGATTCAAAGATTACAAATTACATGCTTCTTACACATGATGATGATCCAGCATTATTTTATAATTGAACTCTATGTACTTACCATAAGTACATCATTTTGATTGTTTAACAAATGTGTTTACTTCACGGAGTAAAAAAAATCCTGTGTGTCTAAGAGGTTGTAAAAAAACTCATAACCATGTTCAAAGTCCAGCGACAACGCGCCCACGACTGAGCGCAGCCTGTAGGTAGGATAGGTTGGTTATCTAGTCGCGATAAACAAAGCGTCAGAGTTAGCATGTAGGTACTGGTGGTCTAAAATGGCCGCTTTAGTAGAATCATAATAAGTAGGATAATAATATGAATTACTTTTAAATTCGTAAAATGGGCACAAGGTGACAATTCATAATAGTAGGTACGTCTATGACCATTTTAAGAATTTAAACGTAATTCATATTATTATCCTATTACGATTCTGCTAAAGCGGCCATTTTAGACCCCCTGAACACACTTCGGAAGAATTCGAAATTAGTTATAATATGATAATATCTCATCGCGATAGTCTAGTCTTCTTACTTAGTCTTGTTTACTCAATACTGTGGTATTGAGTAGGTAAACAACTAAGAAGAAGAAGAATTGTGGAGGAGCTCAGGGGGTCTAAAATGGCCGCTTTAGCAGAATCATAATAGGATAATAATATGAATTACGTTTAAATTCGTAAAATGGTCACAAGGTGACAATTCATAATAGGTAGGTACGTCTATGACTACTTTAAGAATTTAAACGTACCTAATTCATATTATTATCCTATTATGATTCTGCAAAAGCGGCCATTTTAGACCCCCAGAAAACTACCGAGTATTTCCTAATGGAAAACTTAATAGCAAAATACGCGCTTTGGACGTGGAGTTGCAGACACCAGCCCGAAACATTCATTATTATTTTTATTTGCCCAGGTGCCTACGACTGGAAAGCTGGTGCAGTATCAGGTGCAGTGTACCACGTAAGCCAGGAGATCACGAAGGTGGCCTGTGATGCATACAGCCTCACCGCTTACACGAACCCGTTGCATGCAGACGTGTTCCCTGGCATCAATAAGATGGAGGCCGAAGTTGTGAGGATGGCCATCAACCTGTTCCATGGAGATGAAGATTGCTGTGGGACGGTGAGTTTGAGCATTTTCTTTGTTGATGGTTGATCGGCCCGAAGACAACCGCGCCATTTTGAGCGGTAATTTAAATTTTTCGAATTGTGTATCGACTCATAATAGTTTTGTTTTGTCGTTGTTGCTTTGATCATCCAATGCAAAGTCCAATATATAAATAAATACACAATAAACACAATTATGTATATGAATAACACACAATAAATATAATTTATCAGTAAGTTGGCCTTCAGCATAAAAGGCGACAGTGTACAAAAAGTTATTGATTGTAAATACAGGACATTAACTAATTGACTGTCAAATAAAGGAAAATAATAATAAAGTATCTAGGTACTTAAATCTGAGCTCTCCAAGTACAGAAAGAATGTACCAAACGAAATATCGTTCATGACCTTGTAAACAAATTATAATAATCCTAGACGATAACAGAAATATTTTTTCCACTAAAGGCAACTTCCATAAACACTTGTTGACTCGAAGAATTAAACATGTAAATTATTTGTGACGTATTACCTTTTCGAATGTCATTCTCATTCATGTTTAGTAATTGCGGTTGGCTGGTCATTCGAATCCCAGGTCGACAACGAGCAAAGTGTTTTTTTGAGGTCTTACATTAGGTATTTTCCAATAGCAGCCTGAAATTTGGAAATTCTCGGTATGCCACGCCTGCAATCTCCGAAGGGTTAGGCAGAGGTTCACCCAATAGTACAGTCACTTTTCGCCAGTTATGGTTTAAGTCCCATGTGGGGGCGAGCTAATTGCCATCACCCGGGCACACATCTAGACTGTGGCTGCTACTGAGAAATTCTTGATGGAAAAACCCAATAACACTTTGCCCGAGCCGGGAATCGAACTCAGAACCTCATGCTTAGCAGTCGCGATTGCGATCACTCGTTCAACGAGGCAGTCTGTTAGAAATTGGTGGTATTACACTTACACCGTTGGTCCTGGGCCCGATTTTTCTACGATCATGGAGTATTGCTGTCCCAGGTCCCATTGAGGGATGAGCGAGTGCACCTGTGTTTGCGCACACATTTATGCACAAAAAATCTCCCGTCCATTGCTATTCTCCACTGAGATTGGCCGTCATGACCGACAACGGTCGTGAAGACTACTTTTTGTTACTTTATTTATTTCGTTACAAACCTTAAATAAACATTAAAAAATATAAAAAAATGTAGCCCACCGGAATTCGGGACAAGGTCCAAGCTAGGGCTCCAGAGAAAGGAACCTCCTTACAATACGAGCTGTGTCCAGGAGTACCGCTTTCTGAATCCCTTGATCCAGCTGCCTAACGAGAGCCTCCTTAGGTATTGGTCAAGGCTCCTGGCAATAAAGTCATTGGCTGATACGACTATCGGCATAATGATCGCTGAGTCCACATCCCACATGTCAACAACCTCGCGAGCCTGCTTATCTTTCTGAAGACTATATTATGAAGATTGTATGTCAAATAAAACGCTCCTTGTCTAGGTAACCACAGGCGGCACAGAATCAATCATCATGGCCTGCAAAGCCTTCCGAGACCTCGCGTACAGTAAAGGCATATCCAACCCTCAAATCATAGTGCCATCGACCGTTCACTCAGCGTTCGACAAGGCCGCTCAGTACCTCGGACTGTCTGTTAAGACGATACCGGTGAATCCGGACACGATGACTGTTGATGTGGAGAAAGTGAGGAAGGCGATTGGCAGGAGGACTTGCTTGGTAAGTATTGCGCTTTGAAATTAATTTATTTATTTATCTTCTATACATATATATAAAATGGTAAACTGACTGACTGACTGACCAGCGGTTTGGGCTGTGTGTTGATATTGATATATCAACACACAGCCCAAACCGCTGGTCCTAGAGACATGAAACTGGGAGGGTGTGTTTTTTGTGAAGAGTAAGTATCCACTAAGAAAGGATTTTTGGGAATTCCACCCCTAAAGGGGTAAAATAGGGGATGGAAGTTAATATGAAAGTCCGTCAGTTTTGACGTTAGGATCTTAAAATTTTGTATTTAGGCTGACGATTGAAAATTAATTTATACGTGTGTCAGCGTTTTTGATAATTATACCCCAGAAGGGATAAAAAGGGGGATGAAGGTATGTAACTATGTTTGTTACCGTAACCAGGATTAACTGGTTACTTCTTGATCCCTGTAGTACGTTCCCGCCGGTTATTTTTCGACATCCACGCGGGCGAAGCCGCGGGCAAAAGCTAGTTTATTAATAAAGGTTAACCAACAGCTTCTGTGTACAACACATCTTGAGTACAGGTTTTAGTCTTGGACTTACACAGTCGCCAATTACTGGTTAACCATGCATTCACAAAGATAAGTGATAACATAAAAGAATATACAAAATTAAACCGAGTGGCTCTAGAAATGAAATACAACTAAACTAAAATTAAAAACTACATAAATCCATGCTAATATTATAAACTTGCCATTGCCTTCGTTCGCGTAAAATTATTATAAAAAACATTACCTACGTCCCTTTTTGAATCGGATTATGTTAACAATTTCAAGGGTTTTCATTTTTTTTTGTACGGAACCCTAATTATTTTACTAAAATAAAAGCAGTATGTAAATAGTAGCCTAAGTTAGAACTTATAACATCAGCTATCTGCCCGTGTTTTGCAGACACAAAACATAAAAAATATATAAGTATAATATATACTTTCATATGCATTTGTTTATTTGTATGGATGTGAAAGTATCCCTGTCTGCTATCACGCCTTATTGGCTGAACGTATTTCTATGAAAAATTGTCACACGGATAGGTCGTATGTTCACGGATGATAATTTCTGACATTCATTAGAGCGAAGCTGGGGGCATCAACTATATTGCACTACTCAAATAAAATCAAGAAGTTACCCTCAAGGTTACTATTGTGTTGCAATTCGATTGGATGAATTTGATTTGCGACCTTATTCGGATTCATATTTAGGTCGACGAACACGAACGCGTCGCGTTTACCGAATAAATGTGTAACATATTCAAGTTATGTCGTTGTAGACTCTGGTAGTCTACAACCACATAACTTAAGTTTACTTATTATTTAAGTTTATAAAGATCTACTAGGTAATCCATTAAAATCATGAAATGTCCTTGTCAGTGTTTTTTTTACACCTGAAATTCTTTACAGATCGTAGGGTCCGCACCCAACTACCCATACGGCACAATGGACGACATCATCGCGCTATCCGACGTGGCGGTAGAGTACGACGTCCCTCTCCACGTAGATGCGTGTCTGGGAGGGTTCGTGGCCGCTTTCATGCCTGATGCCGGCCACCATATACCTGTGTTCGACTTCCGACTGCCCGGAGTCGCGAGTATCTCTGCTGATACGCACAAAGTAAGTATTTTAGGTATTAAAATTAATTTAACATCACGTCTGTAACCCCCAAAAGTTAGGCAGAGGTGTCTATTGTACACTCGCAATTCGCCAGTTATGATAAGTCCCATGTAATCAGACTCCGGCGGACTATTGAGAAATCTCGATTGAAAAAACCAAATAACACTTTATTAAATTTCATACAACAAAAAGTCAGAGCCATTGAGGCCTAGCTGTAACGGCTACACCGAGATGTAAGTGTTGGATTCGTACCCGATGCACTTGACTTTGTATAAATGATTTCATCAACACTGCTCTCAAAACGGTGAAGGAGAACATCGTGAAGAAAGAATTCGTTTCGTTTTCCTAAAACCAAAAAATTCGTAGACATCTACCGAACCTCAATGGGTTCGCTTGGTGCATTACGGCGTCTTTTGCATACAGAGTAGGCATGTGCTGTATCCCAGCAGTGAGAATAGGCTTAATATCTGTCGCTATATGAATTGCACAGCAACAACTTCAATTCCTTTATAAACAATCTAAAATATGTAAAGGTAGGTAAATCAGCGGTCTTATCGTTGATAGCCCGATTGCTATGTTGATTACATAATTTGCTAGCTAATCCAACGGATTCGTCAAAAAACTAAAACCCGACTTCTGTAAAATCACGCTCTAATAAGAATCAGTATTATCATTCTCTTGCCCTTGTCCCAATTCATTTGGGGTCGGCGCAGCTTGTTTTCTTCCGTACTTCTCTATTACGCTCTATAGAGAATGAAATATGAAAATATTCTCATCTGAAGTTGAGATTGGGAGGGTAGCCGTGGCGCAGTAGTAAGCGATCATAAGCTGTAGGGCAAAGTAGCATATGCATAAATGCCGCTTTGCACTTTACTTTTTTTTTTTTGTTCTTTGCTTTTGCTTTTTGGACTTTGCGTTATGATCGCTTACTACTGTCACAATGTATTGTTTTGTTAAGGTTCGAAATACCAAGATGCTTTCAACGGAAGGCGTCTCCCCACCTCATATGTCAATTTATGAAAAGTAGTTTAGAAGTTATGAGGGAACAGACGAATATACAATATTGCATTTGCATTAGGGAGTTTCATACAAAGAATACTGAACGGCTCGAGTTGATACGGTGTCGATCCTTTTCGGAGTTGATATGTATGCTGTGACCTTTACAAACAGACAGTTTTATTTTATTTATTCGTAAGCATTCCTATAACCGTTTGTCTTTTTCAGTACGGCTTCGCACCCAAAGGAACGTCAGTAGTGCTGTACAGGAAGACGGAGTACAGGCATCATCAGTACACCGTCACGACAGAATGGCCCGGCGGCGTGTACGGCTCTCCCAGTGTCAATGGTATGTATTTCATCACCATAATTATCACAGGAAGCAAGAGTATAGACATCATCTGTACATCAAAACACACAGAATCGCCCGGCGGCGTGTATGGATCTCTTACTGTCAATGGTATATTCGGACTGCCAAGTCATACGTCTCGAGTTCGAACCCAAGACACGCATAGCAAAACCATAAGCATAATCACCCTATAATGTTCCCACTGCTGGGATGCTCTCCTCTCTATGAGAGGGAATGGGCTTATAATCCACCACGCGGGCCCAGTGCGGGTCTAACCTGGTGTCTAGAGTTTTTATGCCGCCCATGGACCTCTGAATTGGCTTTACATGCCGTCAAGAAATATCTCTCAGGCATGCTGGTTTCCTCACGATGTTTTTCCTTCACCGAAACAAGTGATAATTTATACAATACGCACATGAATTCGAAAAATCGAGAGGAGTGGCAAAATGCTATTGGGTTTTTCCATCAGGAATTTCTCAGTAGCAGCCACGGAGTTTGGATTCATGGAGACTCGCTCCCCATTACATGGGTCTTAAACATAACTGGCGAAATGTGGGTGTACAATAGGTACACCTCTGCCTAACCCTACGAAGATTTCAGGCGTGATGCTATGTGTCTAAAGCTCCCTCAGCTTCGCATCTGTTACTGTGACCAGAATAACTCGTAGAAACTTGAGTAGGTATAGCGTCACTGTTCCAATAGGTCAATGTGACAGTGCTAAGGATCAGATGTTCTCAGTTACAAGCGTGCATTGTGTAAAATAACACTGTTGATATTGAGTCATAACATTAACTTTGAAAGAAAATCTTTGAAATATCGGGAACTCAAAACAAACAGTGTTCCAAATCCTACTTAATTCCTGGATTCAAGACTGAGGGCGACATCTCGGAGTGAAGAATAAACCTATCGTCCTACGTCATGACGTCATACGCCTTTCACTCGCGCAATTGGTCAAAATGTTTGTTCCCTATGACCCCTCTCCTTGAATCTTGTACATGTCATAGACCATTACATTCAATTTTTGCTTTGCACTATACGCATCTTTTATTTTATCACAAATCCTTCGAAAATTCATCGTCATTCAGCTTGCTTGCCTGAAAAGCCTTCACCGCTGCTGCAACATAATTTGGACCTTCTACGCCGCATCCATTAAATAATTTGAGCGATCCACGCCAAATCGCTACAACAAGATCGACGAGCGACCTTTGGACTATAGACCCCTTGCACGTGGCGGATAGAAGAAAACGCTGAATTTCCAACAATTGGGACGAGATTTCGAAGGAAAAGCCTGCCTAACGGACAACTGCAACCATAATAACAGTTTGGAGGCCAAGCGCACATTGGAACTAAAGTGCTAGTTGAGTTTCATCGAACATCATACGCAAATCGGTGGGGCCAATTCTTACTTTTTTCCTTCACCTCCTATTCTATGAGTGCTATACTGTGTCTGTATTACAATTTCAGTGGAATTGCTGCAGTGTACTCTCGGAGTATTGCGATTTCCAGTCCGGTACAAATCTGGTGACGTTGCTTGCATCAGTGTCGTGTGATTGGGCTGAAGACTAAAACCGTGAGTACTCCTCCTTTCACTGATCACCAAAATGCCTACTGAACCTGCTAGATCCCGTGATAAATCTCCTATTTTGCTTAGTGTAGATAGTAGTGAGGTATTCCGTGATTTAGTTAGGAAGCGTGGAATAGTTAAGGGTAGGCTTACCAAATTCAGTACTTATTTAGATTCTTTAAAAGATGATGACCTTTCAAATCAACAACGCATTGATTTGAAGTTAAGAATTCAAGGATGTGCTAGTTTATTTGCTGAGTTTAATGTTATTCAAACTAAAATAGAAGAAAGAGTTGAAGATAGTGAGTTAAATGCACAATTAACGCAACGAGAACTATTTGAAGATAGTTACTACGATTCAATATCTCGTGCTGAGTTTATGCTGAACGCTGGTGAGTTCGCTGACTGTTCCGGGTCATGTCATAATCATAGTCATAATAGCAATAACACAAAGTCCATCAAATTGCCTGTTATCTCCATGCCCACATTTGACGGTTCCTATGAGCGCTGGCTTGAGTTCAGAGATTCATTTACCTCACTCGTTCATGATTCAAAAGATATTTCTACCATTCAAAAGTTTCACTATCTCAAATCTTCTCTAAAAGGTGACGCAGAACTAGTCATACATTCAATAGAATTTTCTTCTAATAATTATCAGGTTGCGTGGGAATTATTGCTCAACCGATACAATAATTGCCATCTTTTAGTTCACAATCATGTCAAAGCTTTGTTTACTATATCCCCATTAACTAAAGAGTCCCCTTCTTTGATTAGGAACTTAATAGATACAATATCGAAAAATTTACGCGCACTTAAGATCCTAGGGGAATGTACAGACACCTGGGATATTTTAATTATTTACATTATAGTTTCTAAATTGGACAAAGTTACCGAGAGAGAATGGGAAACTCACAAATACACATTGTTACCAAAGCCGATCGAAAACAATTCTAAAACGAAATTAAAAGTTGCTGATGTAATTAATTTTCTTCGTAACAAAGCGGACGTGCTGGAGGCATTGCAGCGGTCACATGGTAAAGACGTACAAAACACTGATAGTAAAAAACAACACACAAAATCTCACAACATGTCACACTGCAATGTTTCCAGCGAGCCCAAGAAAACGAGCGAGAAACACGTTAGATTATGTTTTAAATGTAATGCAAAACATCGCCTGTATACGTGCAAAAAGTTTATCGAAAGTAATTTAGACAGTAAACTTAAACTTGTACGCGATCACAACTTATGCGAGAATTGTTTAAATTCGAAGCACTCGGTAGTCGATTGTAAGTTTGGGCCGTGTAGACACTGTGACCAAAAACATAACTCATTATTGCATAACGATGCTCATAGTTCAGTCGCTTGCCATTCTTCAGCATACACTGAGGCGTCAAGTACGAGTAGTGCGCCGGCACATCTCCCCGCGGCCGCACTCCCCGCGGCCGCACCGGTCACCTTAGACTCCGCCCATTCAATCCAAGTAAACAAGGCACACATGCAAACGGAATGTATTAAGTCTGTAGATGTGCAATCTGTGTTATTGTCAACAGCTATCGTGGAGGTAGCCGATGCACGTGGCACATACCATAAAGCGCGGGCGCTCCTAGACAATGGCAGCCAGCGTTGTTTTATTTCTAAAGCGTTATGCCAATTACTAAATTCACCACTTATACAGTCCACTAACGAAGTTCGAGGCGTGGGTGATTCGGTAATACATTGTTCACAAGCTTGTAATATTGTTATCAAATCCTGCGTCGATAATTCATTTACTACTCGCATTCATTGTTTTGTATTATCTAGGATCACAGCTTCGATGCCTGCCGTATGTAAATTAAGCGCAAAGATCTGCATACCAGATAACATACGGTTGGCCGATCCAGATTTCTTAGACTACAAAACTATCGATATTTTAATTGGTGCAGATAGGTTTTGGGATCTGTTAGAAGAGGGAAAAATTCGTTTGTCTAGTGGTCCGTTTTTACATAATACCAAACTAGGCTGGATTATTTCTGGGCCTATCGTTACTAAAACGCGCAAAACTGCACCAATTCATTGTCATATGACTAATTCATTAGATACGCAACTTCGACTGTTCTGGGAGATTGAGGAACTGCCCAAGGTCAGAGACGCGCAGACTGAGGAGGAACGGGAATGCGAGAATCACTTTGTTCGCACAACTACGCGCAATAGTGAAGGGAGATTCTGCGTGCACATTCCACTTCGTCAGTCACCTGAATCCTTGGGAGACTCTTATATCCAGGCAGAGCGTAGATTTCTAGCATTAGAAAAACGCTTGCAGCGGTCGTCAGAATATAAAAGTCTATACACTAATTTTATGCAAGAATACCTCAGCTTAGGCCATATGACACAGGTAGATTTCTACGAATCCCCGTGTTATTTTATGCCACATCATGGTGTGTTCCGCGAGCTCAGCACCACCACCAAGTTGCGCGTGGTGTTTGATGCAAGCGCGCCGTCGAGCTCCGGTAACTCCCTGAATGATTTGCAGCTGGTTGGCCCACCTATACAGGGTGACCTCATTGCTATTCTTCTCCGATTTCGGCAGCATAAGTACGTTGCATGCGCCGATGTGGAGAAGATGTATCGGCAGTGCCTAGTGGATGAGGGTCAGCGTAGCTTGCAAATGATTCTGTGGCGTGACCATCCGTCGAAGCCTTTAGGTATTTTCAAATTGAATACCGTAACGTACGGAACAGCCTCCGCACCCTTTCTTAGTGTCAGGTGTCTAAAACAATTAGCTATCGAGTCTACTGATGCTGATGTTGCCCGAGCAATAAAAGAAGACTTTTATGTTGATGATTTCATTACGGGTCTAGATAACAAATTAAATTTACTAGATTTATGCGATAAAACCCAGAAATCGTTGCAGTCAGGCTGCTTTCCACTAAGGAAATGGGTATTTAATTTTAGGTGCGATGATGATAGTCATTCATCTGGTCTGTTTAAACCGCTAAATTTAGATGAAAATATTTATTCTAAAACATTAGGTATAGGTTGGCACAATACAAGTGACAACTTTTATTTTAATTCGCAAATTCAAATTGATAACAACAAGCCGATCAGTAAACGAGCAATTTTATCTAAAGTTTCTCAAATTTTTGACCCCCTCGGCTTGTTAAGTCCCGCTATTATTGTGGTCAAAGTTCTTTTGCAACAATTATGGCTATTAAAAATAGGTTGGGACGACACCGTTTCTGAGAACACGGCGCACGTGTGGAACCGGTTTGTTATCTCACTGCAAGCGCTAAACACAATTCGCATTCCTCGGCATGTTATAGGTACGCAGCCTATGTATATCGAGCTTCATGTTTTTAGCGATGCGTCTCAAACGGCTTACGGCGCGTGCATTTATGTTCGCACTGTTAATTCTGATCTAACGGTAACGGTTAGATTATTATTTTCTAAATCTAAGGTCGCGCCCTTAAAACCTATTAGTGTCCCTCGTCTCGAACTTTGTGGGGCTTTATTAGGCGCCCGTCTGTATGACAAGGTACGCGACGCATTGCGATGTACGTTCAATAAAATCGTATTTTGGACCGATTCCACGATCGTCTTAGGTTGGCTACACATGAGGCCGAACCAACTTAAGACGTTCGTCCAAAATAGGGTCGCTGAAATTCATGACCTTACACTAGGGGTCCCGTGGCGTCACGTCAGGAGCGAAAACAATCCTGCTGATCTGGCGTCGCGCGGCATCCGGTTGGAAGAACTTTCATCTTCTACCCTATGGTGGGAGGGTCCTGAATTTCTTCGAGATTCTAACTTTTCAATAGATGATCACAGAAGTTCAGATTCATTCAAGCAAGTCGAGTTACCTGAGGTTAAATCATCTGTCACCGCAGTTGTAGCCCAAAATTCTTGTGAATCGTCTTTGTTTCCGTTTCATCGGTTTTCCCAATACAAACGTATGAGGCGTGCAGCTGCCTTTATGTTGCGTTTCATTCATAATATCAGAGATAAAAAAGAAAGACATGTAGGCAGTCTTAGTCTTGACGAATTAGATTTTGCTGATAAAACACTGGCTCGATTATGCCAAATTGAATCTTATCCAATAGAATATAAGGCACTTTTTAATCATGGGACTATTAAAAATAAAGGTTGTTTGTCTAAATTAAACTTATTCATAGACGACCATAAAATATTGCGTGTGGGTGGTCGTCTCGTTAATTCAGATGAATTTATTTACGGTAAAAAACATCCCATTGTAATATCTAGTAAACATTACTTTGCAACTTTGTTGTTTCGTCACGAGCACATACAGCTTCTCCACGCTGCTCCTCAGACGTTACTGTTTCACCTACGCGAATCTTGGTGGCCTGTAGGAGGCAGGAATTTAGCTCGTCAGGTAGTACATGGCTGTGTCACCTGTACGCGTATTCGTGGTAAGACGCTTACCCCTATGATGGGTAACTTACCTATGGAGCGAGTTACACCTAGTCTTCCATTCGTTCGGTGTGGGGTGGATTACGCTGGGCCGGTGCTCATTCTGAACCGCAAAGGTAGGGGCGCTAGGCTTATCAAGGGTTACATCTGTTTATTTATTTGCTTCGCGACACGCGCGATCCACCTTGAGCTAGTCAGTGACCTCTCCAGTGAAGCATATTTACTAACCTTGAAGCGATTCATTTCACGCCGCGGTAAACCTGCAGAAATTTATTCTGATAACGGTCGCAACTTCGTAGGTGTAATGAACGATTTTTCCAATTTTTTAAACAAATGTAGTTCAGATATTTTAGAGTTTGCTATTAGTCAAAATATTAAATTCCATTTCATTCCCCCTTATTCCCCGCATTTTGGTGGTCTGTGGGAGGCAGGAGTAAAGTCAAGCAAATACCATCTTCGACGTGTAATAGGTAACGCGCACCTTACCTTCGAAGAGTATAGCACAGTACTAGCACAAATAGAAGCCGTACTGAATTCCCGACCTCTGTCTCCTCTCTCTCCCGATCCACAGGATTTTACCCCGCTCACTCCCGGCCATTTCTTAATTGGCCGACCACTGACTGCGCCAGCCTGTGATGACCTACGTGATATGCCTGCCAGTCGTCTCCGGCGGTACCAGAGGGTGGAACAACTTCGCCAACACTTTTGGAATCGGTGGGCGAAAGAATACATTTCTGAACTGCAGGTGCGGACAAAATGGACAGCGAATAAGGGCGAGCTTCAACCAGACTCCTTAGTGGTTATTAAGGATAACAACCTCCCGCCGTTGAAGTGGCATTTGGGACGAGTCCTTCGTACTATCCCAGGAACGGATGGAATATCCCGTGTGGCCGACATACAGACGTCATCGGGTGTGGTGAGACGCGCATTCGCCAAGATTTGTCCTTTACTACAAGACGTGGACCAGGATGCTGCTACTGAAGACCATTGAAAGCCATTGCTTCCAAGGCCGGGGGCATGTTCCAAATCCTACTTAATTCCTGGATTCAAGACTGAGGGCGACATCTCGGAGTGAAGAATAAACCTATCGTCCTACGTCATGACGTCATACGCCTTTCACTCGCGCAATTGGTCAAAATGTTTGTTCCCTATGACCCCTCTCCTTGAATCTTGTACATGTCATAGACCATTACATTCAATTTTTGCTTTGCACTATACGCATCTTTTATTTTATCACAAATCCTTCGAAAATTCATCGTCATTCAGCTTGCTTGCCTGAAAAGCCTTCACCGCTGCTGCAACAAACAGTAAACATGGTAAATATCCCGTTACTAGTGTTAATTATTACTTTGAAAGACTTAGTAAATGGATCATGTAAAGAATTATGTAAGTTTAGGTCGAGGCACAATTTAGTGACCTCTTACATTACCGTAATAATAAGTTTCGTTAAATTATGGTTGATAATTTAGTAGGTGTCATGTTCCAATTGTGAGTAGGAGTTTGGGGTCGATTTATAAGGTGTCGTGCTTGCCTTGGTTGGTCCGTGGATGGGTGAACTGACCACTACCGAGTTGTCTCCGTGCCTCGGAAAGCATGTTAAACCGTTGGTCCCGGCTGTCATTTGTAGATCTTTGATAGTCGTTAAGTAGTTAGCGACCCGTAAGTCTGACAACCAATCTTATTAGGGGGAATCGTATTACCCAGCACTACCTGGGTTGTGGAGGTCAGATAGGGAGTCGCTCCTTGTAAAATACTGGTATTCAGCTGCATCCGGTTAGACTGGAAGCCGACCCCAATATAGCTGGGAAAAGGCTAGGCAGATGATGATGTTCCAATTTTAATTTATCTGGATATTGCATATATCAGTGGCGAAGATTCCATACAACTCGATTCCTACCGGCTTACCTTTAAAAATGGCACAGTCAGTATTCTTTAGACAAATAATATAATCGCGTTAAAGATATACTCCGGCTTACCTCTTAAAAAAATAGACCCTTTGCTACTGGCATATATGGACTCTCACTCGGGGTTTGGACACAGGTTACTTTTTGTCCGTTACTGTAGTATAATTCCCGAACACCAAGCGGGCTAAATCGCGCGCTCAAACTAGTTTTAAATTAACGTTGTCCATTATTCGTAGGCAGCCGCGCGGGTGGTCTCATAGCGGCGTGTTGGGCGACCATGATGTTCGTCGGCAAGAAGCGATACGTGCAGATGACCGACGAAGTCATCAAGACCGCCAGATATATTGAGAATGAGTGAGTAATTTATTATACAGCTATATTTTAATAAGCATTTTGTTAGTCCCGGATCGAAAGGACTGGAAGGCATGAGGAGCTATGGGATGAGGTAGACTGATTATCCATTACACATCATGGAGATACCCCCGTGCCTCGGAAAACTGTCGGGCAGTAGCCCACCAGACACAACTTCCGTCTGATCGGAGGACCCTCCCTTTTCTATGGGGGATGGTACCCCATAACAGTTGTTACGTCTAGTCAGAAGCTTGAAAGTCTGACAACCAGCCTTGCCAAGGGACATCTTGTTGTGGAGGTCAGATAGGTCGCTCCATGTTAATAACTGGTATTCAGCAGCATTCGTTTTTTTTATTTCAAAATCAATTTTTTTTATTTCACTTTGTCCTAAATTGGCACTTATAAAACGTCAAAGGTGCACGGTTCGGGATGGTCGTGTCCTATGGAGAAGAACCGGCAAGAAACTCCATGGTTACCCTTTTCAAATTAAATCATTCACTTTTCAAATCGGATTACACTGGAAGCTGACCCCAACATGTAGGAAGGTTATCAGACGATGATGATTTAACATTTTAATTGTTCATTTCAGGGTGCGCAAGATCACAGGTCTGTTCGTGTTCGGCAAGCCGGTGACGTCAGTGGTCGCGTTTGGTTCCAAACAGTTCGACATATTCAAGATGGCGGAATTACTGCACAAGAAGGGGTGGAGCCTAAACGCTCTGCAGTTCCCATCAGGGTAAGTGCAATCTGCAAAGGAATAATAGACACTCTAGTCCCTACTTCCCTACTAATATTATAAATGCGAAAGTAACTCTGTCTGTCTGTCTGTTACGCTTTCACGTCTAAACCACTGAACTGATTTTAATGAAATTTGGTACAGAGATAGAGTTGACCTTGAGAAAGAACATAGGATAGTTTTTATCCCGGACTTTTGAAGAGTTCTCTTGGAAACGCGATATAACCGAACTCGACGCGGGTGAAGCCGCGGGCGGAAAACTAGTAACACATAAATAATGTAAAAATCTGAAACGTAAAGCTTGTATTGCATAGTGTGACACGAGATAAAAATATCTTTTGAGGCGGGTCTAAGGTACTGTCGTCACACACAAACGCGAGTCTTCTATTAGAACACTGGGTTAAGGCATGAAGTCCGCCTCTGAGCGTAAAATATGCGCATAAATTAATTACGATAAAAATTTTCAATTAATTTTTTATTTTACCGTCCTTCCTAAAGTTGCTTAGATTGCTACAAGCGATAAGACCGCTCACTGTATTGATCTTTTTTTGCGTTTTGTCTATTGAACTTGATGAACACATAAATTAATTAATTTATTTATCCATCTCGTGTTAATTATTTTAGTTTATCTTAAAAAACCATTTTCATATCGATTTTTCGCTGGTTTAGTGGTCGCAAGCGCGACTGCCGAGCTCATATACATGTGGGATGGCCAAATCTGTAACTTTGAGAAATAGCGAAAATTATTCAAAGGTCGATTTTGTTAGTAGTAGCAAAGCAACCCAATAGAAACCTTACTGTAGCAAAGGTAAATATCTCTGTGAGGATTAGTTGTGAATTTAATTACTTTTTTCTGATCATTTACTGTTCCTTAGAGTCCACATTTGCGTGACGCACGCGCACACGCAGGCGGGCGTGGCGGATCGCTTCCTGGCGGACGTGCGGGAAGCTGCCAAGACTTGTCTCAAAAACTGCAGCGCGCCGGCTGACGGCAAGGTAACTATAGTGCTATGAGTAAATCCATACTAATATTGTAAATGGGCTCGTGACTGAATAATAAGCCGGCCAGGTCGATCTTCAAGGTTAAACAACGCTTGCCGAGGCCGGATGAGGATGTGTGACCATCCATGCACGAAAGCACGTTAAGCCATTGGTCTAGCTGTCATTTGTATACCTTTGACAGTCGTTACGAGTAGTCAGGATCCTGAAAGTCTGACAATCAGTCTTACCAAGAGGTATCGTGTTACTCAGCAACTGCAGGGCTGTGAAGGAAGATGTCAGATTGGCAAGTAAAATATTTGTAACATCTGCATCCGGTTAGACTGAAAGCAGACTCCAATATAGTTGGAAAAAGCTAGGCAGATGACACATTTGGACGACCTATCGTATCGACAAAATTTAATACAAAAGCATGTTTTTAACTTAAAAACTGTTGTTACAGATGGCGATATACGGCGTAGCTCAAGAAATATCGGACAGGAGTCTAGTATCGGATATTACGAAGTACTTCATAGATTCCATGTACTACTTACCCACTGAAGAAGACCAAGCGAAGCAAGGCAATAATAAAGCCGCGTAATTGCGTTGACATACTCACAATATACTTCCACAATAGTCATTATGTTGCACGAGGCTTTTTTCAAGCTAATGAAGTAGATATCCCTTCAAAATGAAAGGGGTTGTGAGTTAGTTATAAAATAACGATGCAAAGTTGTAATGTACGGCCATATTTAATGTTGTAAGCGAAACTACACATTTATTTAAGTGGCGTGTTGAGCGAAAAAATGGGAAAGATATAGTAAAGACAGATATACAGACAAACAAAGACACAAGTTAATATTGTATTTTCTCTTTTTGAATCGGGGGTAAATTAGGCAAATATGACCTTGGTCATATTTCAAAGCCATTTAAAGATTTTGGCTTTACTTTTTCTGCTTAATTCTAAGTTATGCGACATTAATAATTTCGAGCCCCTTTACTTTTGCAAGCATAATTATGCAATCCGAAACATTATGCGTACACCCCTGTACTATGACGTCCTAAAGCAGGAGTAATTCCAGTGTGGGAAAGAGACAGAGCTATACAGGTCGTCTAGCGCCATCTCTTTCCCACACTGGAATTACTCCTGCATTGAGACGTCAAGAAAATTTTGAAAAAGAAATCTTTAGCACATTGCACTCGTGCTAAGCCGGGGCGTGTCGCTATTTATCTACACTAATATTATAAAGAGTATTTTATTTTATTTTTGTGTGTGTGTATGTTTGTAATGAATAAACTCAAAAACTACTGTGCAGATTTCAAAAATTCTTTCACCATTGGAAAGCTAGATTCACCCTGAGTAACATAGGCGCCCGTGCAAAGCCGGGACGAACCGCTAGTTAAGTTATACATTAAAACGTTTCCTGAAATTCAACTTCTGTATCATAAACATGCTCCATACAAGACGATCTCAGCACGCCACTTTCCACGATTAGACTTACGACGAGTTATTTTTTAATTTATTACAGTTTAAGTACAGCTACGGTGAGAGTATATTTTGCATTAATTTCCGTCTAGTCTAAGAAAATAGTTGCCATTCTGAGATGAATATGAAAAACACATTTTAGTAGATGATTTCTTATATTTTTTTAAAACGATTGTAATTAGTTGACAGATCAAAAATCAGATCAGATTGACTGATTGATTTTTTGATCAGATTGGTCAGATACAGATAGGCAGTCGCTTCACGTAAAATACTGGTATTCAGCTGCATCCGGTTAGACTGGAAGCCGACCCCAACATAGTTGTAAAAAGGCTAGGCAGATGATGATTGTAATTAATTGAATAAAAATTAATTAATTTGAACTTTGGCGTACATGCTTTTAAATTATATAATTGTGATAATATTTATATTATTTGTATTTAAAAGATGATAACGATCTTAATTTAAAGTCTCGAAGCGAAGAATGAAGAATTCCGAAGCGTTCCTGGTTGCTGATACGATGTTGAGAAACATTTTGAAATTGTTTTCAATCGTCAATCATAAAAGGTGCAAACGAGTGACACAGTGAATACTTAGTACTATAACTGGGAAAAGGGTGTAAGAGAATCGCTGGTGTTTAGGAATCACACAAAACACAATCCAACAGAAATTTAGAACTTGCTGGTGGGTAGCTTATTGGCCTATCTTACAATTCAATCGTAGTGGAGCTTGCGCATGCGTCCTCTGACGGGCGGCCGGGTAACCACTCTGGGTTATGGTATGATTTAACTTGTCCCTCACGCTATAGTACAGTAGTCAACTGTCATCTCATTCTTACGTTTTATTAATGACCGCGGTAGAAGCGATTGAACGTGTACTATACACGGGGTGGAAGGGACACCGACGCGAAAACGGCTACCAAGTACCACGTATTTAGTACATCATTCTGAGTCATTTTTTATTTATTTATATTTGGCAATCGTTTTCATGTCGGTGTCTCTTCCACCCCGTATAAAGTTATGGTTAAAAAAAAAACTTGATTATTTAATTCAGCATTAACTGGTTTCATTATTCACATTCAAAGTACATATATTCTTAAGTACGTACGTAAATGCAACGAACGATAATGATTGTCATCACAATTAAGTAATATTTTGTAATGTATGGTGAAATGTATAATGGTGTACCGAATATGTGGTAACAGTGTTCGCGTCGGTGTCCCTCCCACCCCGTTTAGGTGGCGTTATGTTATATTTGTATATTACAGATCATTTACCTGGATTTGGATGTTGGTTGTATATTTTGTTTGGTTTAATGTATTTTCATTAAATGGATATTATTTATTGTTTGTGTTATTTGTTAATAAAAACTTCATTCCGTCATTTGGCGAGGGCACATAATAATTTGGACAGTGGCTCATAATGTTACAGGGGTTTTGTAGCATAAGTGAAACGCACGGAGTTCTAACTTAGGTAAAATATCGCACGTCCTCTAAGAAACTGTCTTAACACAAAAATAGTAGTTTTGAGATATACGCATTTAGAGTTTTTTGTGTTCTTCATGATACTTAGCGTAAAAACTTTCGCTTGTGTCATTCGGCGACTTATTTTTGTATGCTTATGGCGGTTTTTTTTTTCAATTATAGAGCAAGGACAATTGAAGTTGAGTGAGTATTATCTAAAAACCTACATATTTTGTGTTATGATAGTTTTTTAGAGGACGTGCGATATATTACCTAAGTTAGAACTCGACAAAGAATCCGCTAAATACTATAAACAACCTTAAATAATTCATCTTCATTCTCCTGCCCTTATCCCAAATTATTTGTGGTCGGCGCAGCATGTCTTCTTCTTCCATACTTCTCTATTACTCGTCATCTCATCAGTCACCTCCTTTCTAGCCATATCATCCTTCACACAGTCGATCCATCGTTTCTTTCCTCTACTCTTGTAGCCATCTACATTCATACTCAACATTTTCCTCACTTCATGATAAAAAATGACTAAATTTAGACTTCAGCTTTTAAACTTTGTAGTTTATTAAGTGGTTGTTTAGCATAGTATGTTGTTTAATTACAATCACTTTTGGTTTTGACAAAATTCTCTGTATAAGAGGGGTCAAAGTTGTTCTGAACAGTAATTCAATTTAGTATTTACAATGTAACTGACGTTACCAAACAGTAATAAAAGAATACTTATACCAAATGGGACGTTTCTATGTACCTAATTGACAAAAGTATTTAAATTGTGATTGTTTTGGATAGGGTCAAAGGTGTTCTCATAAGTAACTGTTTCAATGCAGTACAATGGCAACTTATGTCTTTAAAGTAAAGGTTGGTTATACTTCATCAAAATAGGTTCACTAATTTTGTTTTTTCCCTTACGTTAATTGCCACATCACGCTATGGCCGTTCACGCGACGTCGCGTGAACGGCCTGCGTGCGCGGCTGCAGCGTATTGGGTTCAGCGTATCTTTTGCAACATTCCCTGAGGCTGAGGTAACTACAAAAACAGCCTAGATGGAAGGACATAGCACTCTAAGTGGCACCCAATAGAAGGCTCTGGCCCGGTGCAAATTCTTACAATTTTCTCAAAGAAGCACTCTAGGTAAAATTCTGGTATTCAGCTGCACCTGGTTAGATTGGGAGCCGACCCTGACATAGTCGGTAAAACACTAGGCAGATAAGATGAACCTTCTTGGTCGTACAAACTCCTTGATCCATTCTTCTATCTCACCCATAAATCACAAAACCCAATCTTTACCAACTTCAATAACTTGTCAAAATTGTACAGGCGACATGCTCAGTATAAAATGCCCAAAATTAACTGTTTATAGTGCTACAATGCAATGCATAGCAGTCGTGATAGCCAGTGCAATAGCGCTCGCGGCCGGTAGCTCTGTCAACTACTGCGGTTCAAGAATGTGTGGCAATACTAACGCACATACTTTCTGCCAGTTTCCTGTGAGTAATCTTCTTGTTTGTTCTTACCGTATGAGGAACGAGAGTAACGATGGCCCAGTGAGAGCAGCGGTGGCCCAGTGGTGGCGGCTCAGGATCCGACTTACGAACAGTAAGTCGTGGGTTCGAACTCGGCAGGCGCATTACTTTGTGTAATTTATTTCATCACCACTGCTCTCAAAAACGGTTAAGGAAAACATCTAAGTACTTAAGATTTGGTCTCGCTAGTCGGGTCCTGGGCCTAAGCACAGATTATCCATAGATCGAACGAATTATTGTTTGACCCATATGCTGGGTGATGCTTGGCACCGAAAGTATTAATGCCGATCAGTTCGAATGACCGTTGTTCCAACGATAAATTTTAGCTAATGCAATTTTAACACCACCCTAGGAAGGACCCAGTCAACATTGCGTGGGTTACATAAGCGCTCCCCTCACTTTGGAAGAGAAGTCACGAGTGATAGCACGACTCAACAGGCGACGAAACGAAGCAGCCGCCGGCAGAATGAGAGGTTTCCCCAGCGCAGGAGATATGCTGAAATTGGTGGGTTATTGAAATAAAAAATTAGAGGTGGACATCCTCAAAGACAGCTATTTGGTCACAATTCAATACGAAGCAGTTCATGCTTGCTATTGCAAATTGTAAGATTTTGCGTGTAATCAGACATTAAGTTCTTGAGGCTGTGGGTTTTCATAAATGTCCATTGTAAATGCCATTGATAAGTGGCGTAACTAGTCCCTTTGAATCCGACAAGACGAATTTGAGGTTGTGGGTTTGTGATTTTTATCATTGATACGGTTGATAATGCGGTAGAAGAGGACTACATGACTATGAAACCTTTCTTTTTACCATGTAAAGGCCCTGGGGCAGGGCATGTCGCGATAGTGGCGATAAGTCCCCTCTTTGAGGAGTGGCTAGAGAGGCGCCACGGCGCCCTCACCTTCCGCTTGACGCAGGTCCTCACCGGACACGGTGAGGACCTGCGTCAAGCGGACGGCCGGCACGGTGACGGCCGTGTCGACGGCGCGTTCGTGTTCCACGCGCGCCTCAAAGAGATGTCAGCAAACAGGAGGGGCCCGCAAGGGCCGATGCCTGCCAGGGCTGCGGGACTGTTCGAAAGAGATACCGCGGCCCTGGAACATAAAGGGCAAAAGAAGGAACATGGATGGTTTTTAGTCAGTAAGAGTCTGACACTCCCTTCGGCTCTGCCCAGAGCGGGAGGAGTCATTTGATGATTTCCCATCCGAAAAAAAAGGGCTCCAGGATTTTCAGTGAAGGGCACCGTGCCGCACTTGATTCGCTTTATTCTAATACCGAGAGAAACTAGCCATTGCTTACGGTACCTAGCAACCAAGATTGGAACTAAGTGATAAAAGACACCTATTCTCCAACAGCGTTGGGTTGAGGAGTTGGCTCGTGAGGCCCAGCGCTGGGCAGACCAGTGTCGGCCGCCGCAGCAAATTGAAGAGCACGACACATGCCGAAATCTTTGTAAGTTGTAGTTGTAAATTCTATACCTGTAGTACACATGATGGAACTAAGCCATTGTAAACCCTTTTCTTCCTTCAGGGAATACAGTTGTGATAGATCCTGATAGGGCTGATTTTAGGGTTCACGTTTTTTTATTTGCCTGCCGCCCGGTATGACGTTTTTGTTTGTTTCCCGGCCCCGGCCTACAGAAGATGCTAAGCTGTAGTTTTAATTTTTCTTAGCTCGGCTTTTTCAGTGCTTGCAGTGTTACTGTCAACCGTTTTTTTAAACCGGGCTGGTCGTCTATTATTGGTCCTAGAGATCTGCCTACTATACTAGTAATTCCTTATGATGAAAAATCTATCTCGTGTTACTTTAACGCATGTTACGCATGAAATTATTTAGACTACTTAACTTTTCTTCGTAAAGTAATCTAACCCAGCCCCGGTATTCGCAAACGCTTCGAATCGATTTCGATTCGACAAGTCGTATGCCTATCTTTTTTTAGCATAGCATAGCGAAAGTGAGCGAGACAGACAAGACTTGTCGAATCGAAACCGAATCGAAGTGTTTGTGAATACGGGGGCTGGGTTAGAGTACTTTACGAAGAAAAGTTAAGTAGTCTAAATAATTTCATGCGTAACATGCGTTAAAGTAACACGAGATAGATTTTCATCATAAGGAATTACTAGTATAGTATATTATAGATACGTTTCATAAGAAAATTTGAACTAAGTTACAAACTGTTCCACCAGATTCGCTGTCAGTGGGCCAGTGTGTCGCCTCTGTGGTGGGAGAAGCGCCAGGACTCCGCATAGAGTCCATGGTCGACATCTGGTACATGCAGAGTATGTCGTATAAGGGCAATATCACCTACTATGTGCCGTGAGTGTTTTTCTCGTACCCTTTACACACAGGATGAGTATCGCTTCGGCTCACGTTTGCTAGCAGATCCCGGTATAAACCGAAGCCGTTACGGTGCTGATATGAGTGCGTTGCAATATGGAGTTTCATAGATAATATCCGGAACGGATTGAGTTGAGGTGATGCAAATCCCGTGCATTGCTTATAACTGCTATAGTGTTAATCTCAAAGAAATTTGGGAAAATACCCACGATATAATGTACCTTGCCATGTTACATAGCATTTTTTAATTGCCTACCTGAGTATCCCTCTTGCTTCTTTGTTTTTTAGGTTTTAAGTAGCACCATCATAGTTCCTTTTTTTTGCAGACCAAATGGTAATTCCAGTTTCTACAGTGACTTCGCGCAAATAATTTGGGCGCAAAGTTATATGGTTGGCTGTGGTCGAAGCAGGTTCATGGTGAGAGACACATCTCGTTTTTTATTTTTAGTGTCTAGGCATGGCATCCCATTCCTATTCTAATAAAGTCTAGGGTCACTTTAGTAACGACTTGAGCTGGCTTTTTAACACTACACCTTCCTATCTTTTTACAACAACGAAGAATAAGAATACGAGAAAAACAACCCTTTTTAGTGGAAATGCTGTGACCAGATCTTCTTACCTTCCCAAAAGTATTTTGAACTCGAGGTTTTACCGAGGTTAATTTACTACCTTATCGTTGTCAGATACCCTGGCAAGATCGTCTACGAAGCGTGGAACGACTGGTCTGCAACTTCGCCCCACATGGACCCCCTCCATCTCGCCCTTTATGGAGTCCTGCGGCCCCGGCCGTGGCCTGCCCAACGCGCTCACAACCAGATAGGGTGTTGCAAGCACTTTGTGATTATCGTTAGTATCCGTTTATGTTTATGTAAAGTTAGATTTTATATCAGCGCAGAAGCCAAATTGCCAATGAAGAAAGTAAAAGTTGAACATCTGAAAATAAATTTCTGTGATAAAGAAATGAATGTGAAATAGAGTGTATAGTTAAAATTTTGAATTCTAGTGAACAAGGTAATGTACTTGACTTTGTCTAGAATTATAGACTTAGAACTCACAATTTCAGAACGTGACCCAAAAGAGATAACAGTCGCCGACTCGTCAATGACATTAGAAGACCATATACTACTCGATACGGTCCTAGAAATAGAAAATAATGGAACTCTGAACTATCTAGGGAGTCTGGACGAGATTTACCTAACTAAGCTGACTATAGCAACGATGTCGAATACTTTAACAACACAAGTTTATATCAATTCTATGCAAAGAAGAGATGTTGTAGAAGTTATTGATACTGGAGAACCACAGTTAAATATTAGTGCAATTAGTCTAAATATAGCCCCACCCGAAGTGATAGCACTATCTATGGAACCCATTGTCGTGTTGCCACAAGAACAAAACACAGCAACAAATATAGTAGATACAAAAAAAATACCAAAAAAGAAAGTTAGTTTTATTGGAAGACCGAAATCATATAACATGGAAGATTTAACTGATCTAGATGAGAAGACAGAAAGTAAGTTGATTTTTACAAGAATAATAGAATACTGCTACAATTATTTACATGAGATCGTATGTTTGCAGATAACACACCTATTGAGGAAAAACCAAAGAGACAAAAGGATTTCTACGCAGAGTACGAATTTGTAGAACCTCTCGACGATAATGCTACGTGGAATTCTATAGATATGACAAATACTACAGAAGTTCCAGGGGTAGTCAATAGTGTGTATACAATTTATAAAGATATGAATATTGAAAGTAGTCGTATTCTTACTGATCTTGAAATAAAACATGTTGCAGTTGTGATCAATCAAGATGTTTTAAGAGATGTTGTGACAAGATTATATCAGAACACAAGTATGCTTTATGGAGGACCAGTACAAACCTTTTTTGACAACGCTATAGCTCAGTCTGGAGTTTTGAGCCGGAATGATAGTGATGTTACTGTCGCTACCAGTAGTACACTAGCACCTGGAAATGCATCGGTGAAAGATAACATTGATGAATATCTTTCGGATCGTAAGTTATTTTGACTGGGGAGATTATTTTGTGAGAACTGAAGATTTATTGTTAAAGTTCAAATATAACAGTTTGAAGATATCGAGTGTTATCGAAGAATTACACATAGTTCTTCGATGTTATCTAAGTCTTAACATATTGTGTTCCGTTTTTATTATAGCAGAGATATTTTTTAAGATTTTTTAAACGTAGAAATCTAACAATTTCTCTATCAATTTCTGGATGATCTAGAAATTGTAAGGTAATTGATATTTACTGGTAAATTATTGTATTGTCCGCAGCTGAAACAGTTCGTGAACTACAAGACGCTTTGGATCGAATAGAACATGATTTGGCACCAACTGGGGGGAAGGTATGATACTTTTCCAGACGATATGAGAAACTACATACTCATGTATAAAGGTTTTATATGCTCGATGCGATTTCCCGTCGGCAAAATTTTTGATTTTCCATAAGTCTTTCATTCCCTTTTCCCTTGCATCACCTCTTCAGGGCATTTTCAAGTTATCGTCCTGAACACATCCCGTAGTTTTGAGCTTTTGTAAACTTGAGTATGAATAGTGTAAAGGGAATCTTGAAATGGAATATAAACTCAAACTCAAAGCATTTATTTCAATTAGATCATAACACGCACTTTTGAATGTCAGAAAAACAAAGAAGGCGAAGCTACAGTCACAGACACAAGGCATAATAACTCGTGAAAGTACTGTAGTTGCACATTCCAAAGCGTAGACCGCTATGGAGAAGAATGGGCAAGAAACTCCATGGACAGTGTGTCCTTGGATATAATGTTATACACCATTATTTTTAGGTCGTTCTGGAGCCGAATACCATGAACTCGATCATCGAACTCGAAACGATTGGGACTATTAAAAAAAAAATAACAGTAAAAAAAAACAAGAAAGAATAAATTTAATGTTTTTTTTTTAAATAATGAGAACTCAAATGCATGTGTGTGTGTAAAACGTATCCACGATCGGCAACACATACGAACGATACCCATAGAAAAATTCATTCATCGATCGATTCTCATTATTTCACAAAAAAAACATTAAATTTATTATTTCGTGTTTTTTTTTATTGTTATTTTTTGAAAAAAATAGTCCCAATCGTTTTGAGTTCGATGATCGAGTTCATGGTATTCGGCTCCAGAACGACCTAAAAATAATGGTGTATATGGATACAATCAAAATATTGTTACAAGATCTTGGTTACATCATTCATGTATAATTATATAATACCAGCCTGTTACTGTCCCACTGCTGGGCAAAGACCTCTTCTCAAACAGAGAAGGCACGAGCATTGATCACCACGATTGCTCAAGATGGGTTCGTGATGTCAGACTTATATTTATTATAGCTCCAGGTGTCCTCACGATGTTTTCCTACACCGATGTCTGTGATGTCCGAGAATAGAATCATCATCTTCCTGCCCTTGTCCCATTCTACTTGTGGTCGTAGCAACACGTTTTCTTTTTCCATTCTCCCCTGTCAGACGTCACGGCATCATTTACTCCTTTCTCTTTCATATCATTCCTCACACAATCCATCCATCTTTTCGTTTTCTGTCTGAGAATAAAATGATCATATCATATTCTTCGTCCTTTCGCTGAATTTGTCCATAGCCATATAGCCATTAAAAATGCTTAATTTCCATAGGTCCGAAGAGATTTGAGAGATCCCACCGGTGATTTAGAGTCAACTTCGATTGACAAGCCTCTTCTCGACGCACTCCTCGACGCGGAGGTCGCAAGAAACAAAACCCTGGAAAGAGGTCCCATGTACAACATGGTACTCAAGTATATGCCTTATTTGAAGCAGTATGAAGGTGGTATATTACCAAAGTCCGATGACGCTTCTAGTGGAAGTCGTTTGTCCGTCCCGTCAGTTATTATTGTATTAGTTTTTACTTCTTGTTTGTAATTGTTTAGGTGTATTTTAGATGTATTTATGTAACTGTTTCGATTGTCTTGTTCATAAAGTTTTTGCTTAAGTGTTTTTTTGTTTTTTTCTTGTTCAGTAGCGACTTGACCCTGCTTCGCGTGGTTTTCATGACTTGAGATAACATGGATACTTCTGTAATGTACTTAACTATAATATCGTAGTACCTATACACCAAAATCGATTTTTTTTTAATATCGTGAAACGAGAACAACTGACAACAAACTGTTTTGCAGTTTGGCAGACTTTTGTTACACAGATTTTGAATAAATCATAAAAACAAAACAAAATATCCGAAATAAATTCTCTAAACATTTAGAGAATCGGCGTTTTTCTTCTGAGCTACTTCACAGGAACACATACGAAAATCAACTTTAATATGTATAGGTATAGGAGTGACGTCACTTTAACCCCTGCATTTGGTTTCCTTGAATTGTGTGTGTAGTTACTTTGACACGCTAATTGCAAACCGCGCTGGCAGTTACAAATAAAAAAACTAACCCCAGGTAGTAGGTATAAAAATAATATCCAGACACAGTTTAAGTAATATTTACAAATTATGTGACAGTAGAAAAAAAAAATAGTCAACTTTTCATCGTAAATTCCTTTGTATAGGTTAAATAATACTAGCATCTTAATTGAAAACAGTTATTGAAGTTACCGTGTTTTCAGTTACGAGGACAGAATAAGGACAAAATATATAACCGACCTTACCAGCTACTACTAAATTACCCAACATTTTATCAGTTACATATCACTGAAAATAGGACCAACAAACGAAACTTATAAATAAATTCTAGAAATCCGTTAATGAAGACCAGGTTAGAGTAATATTCCACATCACAACAAAGGATTTGGAGCATTCATGAAAACTTAATGGGAAAATGTAGGTACTTACATCGTTCTCAATCGGCGGTCATCGGCCGGGCGGCAGTCGACTTGTGGTCACCTCGCGCAGTGGTCGTAGGCCGTCGTAGGCGCGTAGCATGTCTACGGATTCTCGTAGCGATTTCATGTAGCGTTTTTTAAACGGTGAATGTTTTTGTAGTGACTGAAACGTATTTAGGTGTGCGTTGTATACGTTATTATTAAAATATTGTGGATTATCATAGATTACAATACAGTTTTTTAAAACATTTTAATAATTTTACAAAAATCGTAACCTAAATTAATTTCAAAATCTACAACAGCTGAAATAAACGAAACAAAAGAGTATCCTAAATCTTTCACCAGCATTTTGGGGTCTATCAGACCTCTACAGCCTCAAACTGTTTTTCCAAAATACAATGACGAATGGCACGAAGGCTGGCTCGGAACCTCGAGAGTCCACAGCAAGACCTGCGTGGTCAAGAAGACCCGATGATGTCAAGTTTGAGTTCGGGTTCGGAGTACCGCTGGGCGCTATGTCTGCTCATCCTGCTTTCCACTCGGCTTGGGATCTTGGTTGGTAAGCAGTTGGGAAGCTTATTTTTTTATATTCATTTTCTTTTTACTATTATTAAATCTGACAACACTTCATTGTTGTGTTAACAATGGAGCAGTTTTGTTTGAAAGAAACCTAGACTAGATTATTTTGAATATTTGCTCATGAATTGAAGACTTTAGCCTGGGAACGTGTCAAGGTAAAACCTGGACAAAAAAATAAAAGTCTACCTATGAAGACTTTTATTTTTTCCCGTATTGTGAATGCAACGTTTGCCCGTGCGGGAATGGAATCTGCCACGCGTATTCGTCCTGCGAATCGTTCATCCACTCCGTCAGCCGACTAAAATGAAGCATGATGATGACATCAAAAGATGGTGACGAAATGAATGAACACAAGCGTACATAACATAGGCATTCTTTAAAATTACACTACTTTTAATCACACACACGATATTCGTCCATTACGTTTTTCTAGTATTAGTAAGTATTCAGAATGACACAATTCCTATAGACCTGCCTAAACAAATGGTATCAATTATACAGCCGTATGTTTTAACCACATGATGGTCATATGCATGAAAAATGGCTTCGGACGATAGCGTGTTTGACATTGTAAACAATGGCCTATCTATAACTATACAATATATAACCACACTCTACACAACGCATGACTAACTGGACACGCAAGTCACATCTCAGTTTTATTTTAATGTTGACAAGAAAGGCTAATGACAGTTTATTGTACCGGAGAGGTCTTTAGTTTTTCGGCCATCATGCGCAAGAGATTGGCATCTCTGCTACGCCGTGTTCGCGCCAGCCCCAACACCATTGTTAGAGCGTTGGCTGATAGGTGGGACTCTCCGATCTTGGTGCGGTGGATACAACTGCACGCAGTCAAGTAGACATTCCCCAGGATCGGCGTGCCTCACGCAGCTTAGAATAAATGTTACTAACACTAGTGTATAAGTTTTCATTGCTACTAACAAATATGGAAGTGATTCTGAAATAAATGTTTATTTATTACCAGCACTGCGGCCCAACTAGACGAAAAGTGGTTATTGCCGCTTTTAGCAGAATCAGCTTATAATTTTTCAACTGCCAAGGTCAACGTACAAGCCTCTGCTCTGTGTGAGAGAGTGGCCCGTAATTCGCCAGCTTGTGCGGGATGGTTACATGTCTTCGAATTTTGGATTTTAGGCTTGCCTTGCCTTCATCGTCTCAAGAACAGTGGTAATTATCTTTTTTTTAACGCCGTGGTTGGTTGGCGCAGTGGCTGACCGATTGGCTGCTACGCTGCGTGTCGCGGGTTCGATTCGCACGGAACAAACATTTGTATGGCCTACAGGTAGTTGTTCCGGGTTTGGCTGTTTGTTTACGTACCCATGATACAGGAGAAATTACAAGAGTGGGTCCTAAGTTTAAAAAAAAAACAGCAACAAAAATTTCGATTCAGCTTAGGTTCGAATCTCAGACCTAAAAGTCGCAAATCGTAGCCGAAATATCTCGTAATTTAATAGGCACCAAACCGGAACTTATGGCTATTAATACTGGTAATAGGTAAACTCCTGTTAAACCACCATCCACCATCCCCATCCACCAACCATCCATCTTCCATCTCCTGTCCATTTTTTAGGGTTCCGTACCCAAAGGGTAAAACGGGACCCTATTACTAAGACTTCGCTGTCTGTCTGTCTGTCTCCAGGCTGTATCTCATAAACCGTGATAGATAGAAAGCTGAAATTTTCACAAATGATGTATTACTATTGCCGCTATAACAACAAATACTAAAAATTAAAAAAATATGTATTAAGGGGGGCTCCCATACAACAGATATGATTTTTTTGCCGTTTTTATAGATAATGGTACGGAACCCTTCGTGCGCAAGTCCGACTCGCACTTGGCCGGCTTTTCTTACTAATAAAATCAATACCCATGTTTAATATGTGTCGTCAGTTGCATTGCCTTCCCACGCATTAACTCAAGGATATAGAATCAAGGGAAACCTTGAGTATAATTGCATTATTGTCTAGTTAAAGCCGTCTGAGCTTAATCGTGTGATATGACTGACAGTCAAGGCAGTCACAAATTATGTTAACTTGTGGCTTCAACTGCATTCAAGTGATTTAACCTCGGTGTTTTTATTCTTGTTATAAACATAACAAAACATTACGCCGTTTCCCCGAAGAGTTGCGCAGAGGTGTTCCTATATTTGTAGCGAGAGTTAAGTTAAAAATACAGGGAGACTGACGCACAAACGGTTACCACGTATTAAGTACGTCATTCTGAATCCTCCACAACGCAATTTTTCATCGGTTATTTAAAAATAAAGACCGTACCGTTTTTGTAGGAAACAATAGATTTTTTTTTTAAATAACCTATAAAATAATTCTGTGTGGGGGGTTCAGAATGATGTACTGATTACGTGGTAACCGTTTTCGCGTCGGTGTCCCTTACACCCCGTAAATGAGGAAATAATCATCATCTGCCTAGCCTTTTCCCAACTATGTTGGGGTGGGCTTCCAGTATAACCGGATGCAGCTGAATATCAGTATTTTACATGGAGCGACTGCCTATCCGACCTCCACAACCCAGTTAGTACTGGGTAATACTATACCTTTTGATAAGACTGGTTGACAGACTTTTTGGGCCGCTGGCTACCTATAACGACTGTCAAAGATCTACAAATGACAGCCGGGACCAACTGCTTAACGTGCCTATATGTGGAAATAATGTACGTCGTTATTTACTCGTTAATGTTTATACTCCTAACAATATGGTTGACATTACGTTTGTACCTACATGCTGCTTCATCATCTGTATAGTGGATGATCCTGCTAGCGACTGTAATATGCGTTTTTTTTATCTTCGTGGAAATAGCTGAAAAGATACCTTTATATTACTACGTTTATTTTGATGTAACGTTTCTACTGTTGGGACTAATAGTCCCTTTAATAATGCTCCATGTATCGTAAATGTTATCTACGTTTACTGGCAATCAATAAATCATCATCAATGTTGATGGATGGAGAGGAAAAGAAAGACCAAAGAAAAGATGAGCGAATTGTGTGAGGAATGTTAAGAAGTAAATAGAAGTAAATGATACCGTGACATGGGACAAGGGCAGGAAGATGAGACTGATGATGATGGATGACTAGCCCTGCTCATCAGATTATTGTGTAGGCGTCATCAATTATGGTTCCTTTGTTCTAAAACGTACTATTATTTAACACCCCTTCCTAGCATTGCCCATTATTACGCCATACACTCATACACATTCAGAAATAGTTTTTTAAGTATTATTGTAGCGGGTACACCGGTGACCTCCTTTTTGCCTGATCTTACCCGCGATAAAGAAACCAACTATTACTGGCCGCTTTCTTATTATTATGGTTCGTGCGACAGGGTTGCGAGGAAAAAAAATGTAATTTTAAAAGTATGAAGCGTCGACACACTTTTCAGTCAAGTTTACTATTCAAAGTTTTAAACAAAAACGGTGGAATAAAATTACTGTCTTTCAGGCTGTATTTATTTGTTAATTAGCCAGAGTATTCGTAAGTAGGTACGTCTTGGGTGGATCATCCCATAACTCCTAAGTCCTGGTCAGGCAAAAGTATGAAAATTATAAAGAACCACTACTGCATTGACATAAATCTGTAAACAGATTTTGTTATAATATTAATTACAGATTAAATAGCGCTCTAAAAAAATAGCCATACTTAAACTATCGTAATCATCGGGAGACCTCAGCTAACAACGCTAGCCACTTTAAGTTGAAAGAAAAAGTTAAAAGCCCTTGATTGACATAGAAACTGCAATAATTAAGTTTTCTTTTGTGTTCCAGCAATGTTAGATATTACGGTAAAGATGTGGATGGCTTTATCTGTAGAAAAAGACCAAAAACGATGGATGGACTGAGTGAGAGATGGCTAGAAAGTCTATCAACTGAGAGGACGATTAATAGAGAAGTATGGAGGAAGAACACATGCTGCGCCGACCCCAATTAAACTGGAATAAGAGCAAGAGAACGATGGTGATGGTATTTTGTACTTAATAAGGTTCTGTTAAGGAAAACTAGAAACATAAAAAATAAACACCCTAAGATTATCTTCAGTCATAACTCATTCTGTTACCATTACTACACCAACTAAGAAAGCACTAAACAAAATATTTTAGTCTCAAGGTGAACCTCGCTTTTAGGCAGCTTTTCTGTTATTATTCACTCAAGATTGTACCTACATGATAAATGAGGGGTGAGGGCTGAGGTGACGTGTGGAGGCTACTGAAATTAAAGAGGAAGCTAGGGTGCCTGTCCACGAGAAAAGAAAGAATCGTGGAAAGGGTTAAGACTCAAGGTTGAAAGTCTTGTGAAGGGTTAACACAAAAAGGTTTGGAGCTTGTGATTCTTTGCTTGATAATATTGGAGTTCTCATATTCGTTTGTCTTCAACTAGGATGAATAAAAAAGGAATCGAAATTGAAATTAAGACATGAAACGAAAGACGTGGTGGAATATAGCTCAGTCCCAGCCGATGCTTATGTTTGTCAACTTGGATTGTCGTGTATAGGTTTTTGAGAAGGCATACACTTAACCCTATCGCCTGTACACTGATATTAACATCTTTGCAAAGTCTGGGGATCCATAGTAATATCGTTATGTTTGATGCCGTCCTTTACTAAAGTAAGATTAAAAAATACTGCTATAAGAGGTGATCTTACTTTACTCAAAGATAGGGCTAGACGTCATGTACCTATAGCTTCATCTCTTTGCCAAATTAAAGTGACATTAACGTTTTTTTTTGGGACTTTCCCGCCACACTGTTCTCAAACCACTGCAACTCCTGTGCGCCAGAATCAACAGTGGCGAACACCAGAAAAGCGCCGAGACAATGAAGCCCGACGAAGTCCCAGAGAAACAATTAAACAGTCTTAAATAAATTAAAGTAATATTGCTATAAGAAGAGGCGGTACAGGCCCAGCCGGACATAATACAATTTTGTAGCTTTAACTTCGCTTGTGGTGGAACTCCACTCCAAACTGATTGGTCAACCTGTCAAACTGCATGAGTAATGTCGATCTAGTTATGTATGCAGACTAATGGAAGAGCTGATGTCTAGACCGATAACTTCACCCCTGATAGGGTACCTACCTACGTGATAAGTGTTAAGTAATTAAATAGTCCTGTAATAGTGTGCGATCGCCTGGTGTCGGTACTTTGTACAATGAAGATTGGTGTTGTCTTTTGTTTCTTGTATGCATTGTCTGTTATTTTATGCGCGGTTCTGCTAGTTGCAAAATACGAAAAGGCTTTTAATTTTTTGCAACTTGCCGATTCCAGAGTTACTGTTTTATTAATGTTTTTTTATGAGTGAATGGTGTTTCATCAATAGAATGAATTACTAAAAAAGCTGTTTCTAAAAATATCTTTATTCAATGAAATTTGTCAGTTTTCAGTTTTCCGAAGCTACTCATCACAACTGTGTTAATTAGTCAATTTAATTTGGTCAGACAAAGAAAAGTTGTTTGGCAGCGGATTACGAGTATAAAGATGTTTCACAGTCTAAAATATCTTTATTTCACTACCTACTCCACCACGTGACTCATATTCATAATTAACGTACCTATCACTGAAAACTACTCCCATGTATTTTATCACCCCCACACCTTCAGTTGTAAAATATTTAATTATGATATACAAGACCACTTATACTATCATTTTCACGCAAACTTTTTCAATGTAAACGACCCTAACCTAAATTAAAACGTACTTCATTTAACATTAAGGTTTATTGGCCCGTCCATTCGTCATTTTGCACACTCTTCGCGGAAACCCACACATACAACGTGTATCTGAAGTTTACACTACAACTCAAAAGTTATCATGCCAATATAGATTGTATCTTCAAGCTCTAAAGGTCATATTAGTGTGACGGTGTTAGGAAGGATGCGACAACTTGTGATGCTCAGTCTGCTCAGTAAATGCTTGCGTAGGCGCCGTTTTGTCTTCAAATGATTGAGTTTATTATCCAATTGCTCTTGACACTCCTTAAGTGATACGTCTCTGTTATAATCAAATTCAGGATTAGCTTGTTATTCATTTAAATCTTTATTTCGGTATTGAGTTACGAAGATGACTATGTACTGTGATGTAGAATCATGAGCATTTCATCATCTGCCTAACCTTTTCCCAACTATGTTTGTGGCAGCTTCTGTGTCTAATATCAGTATTTTTCATGGAGGGACTGTCTATCTTTCCTCCACACCCAGTTACTGGGTAACACGCGCTACCCTTTGGTAAGACTGGTTACAGATTTTCGGGCTTCTGACTTCCCGTAATGACTGTCAGCAACTGCAAATGACACCCGGGACATGATCATATGAGAAATAGAAACAGGTTGAGACGTCAAGAGTAATGGATATCGCAGAAATTGTCCTGAAGAGAAATTAAGAGGAATGAGGGCTTGACAAAGATTGTGAACCACAGTATCAACTAAAACATCATAAGTCCACATAGAACTTAAAAAACCGGCCAAGTGCGAGTCGGACTCGCGCACGAAGGGTTCCGTACCATTGTCTATAAAAACGATAAAAAAATCATATCTGTTGTATGGGAGACCCCTAATTATTTTTTTTATAATTTTTAGTATTTGTTGTTATAGCGGCAATAGTAATACATCATTTGTGAAAATTTCAGCTTTCTAGCTATCACGGTTTATGAGATACAGCCTGGAGACAGACAGACAGACAGACAGACAGCGAAGTCTTAGTAATAGGGTCCCGTTTTACCCTTTGGGTACGGAAGCCTAAAAAAACGGGTGAAACATAGGTATGCTAGATACATCTCTGCCTACCCTTTCCTCGTATCGAAGCATGATGTTACATTATTCATATCCGATGTCCTCAATCAGACACCCCCGATACGTCTTCACATCGATTGCATTCCTAATGACTTCGGCCGGTGGTTGACCTCGCCGCTGTCTAGTCAATGAACTTTGGCACACATTTAGTACAAAGCTGTCAAGTTTACCCCGGAGTAAACAGTAAGGTCAGTTACCTTGCAACGTTGCAACATTGTAGGCGGGTTAAATAGGCTTTGAAGTGGCGCTTGAAATGTTGGATAGGCTTTTCGTGTGAGGTGGAGTACTAGTTTTTGGACAAGGCTTTGCTTGTGTTTCAAAATTTTTCGGGTCGTCATATTTGATGAATTGTTGAATAAAAAGTCAACCCATAGCCATTATTACATTCGTCTTTCTTTTAAATTGTACGTTTCCATGTGACTGCTTCGTTGGTCTAATGATCGCAAGCGCTACTGCTGAGCATGAGGTCTTGGGTTTGATTCCCGGTTCGGACAAAGTGTTATTGGGGTTTTCCATCATCCTCAGTAGCGACCACGGAGTCTGTTAGAGGTGGGTGCAACAGACTGAGTGGAGGGAAAGTCCTGTCTGACTCCTATATACCAATCTACACTCCTATTTTGACACAAAGAAAGTCCCCCTGCCAAATTTTCACGTAGGTCATGGGCCTAATTTTTTTTTCAAAACAAAAACGCAGCAAGACAGTAATTTGTGAGGCGCACTTTTTTCTTTTTTTTTAAAAAAACGAAAGCGTTGCGCCACTCTAGGAAATTCTCCTGTGTCATGGGTGCGTTAACAAACAATTAAACTCACACACACAAACATCCATGGACCCTATTGGATGCGTCCTTTAGGAGAGGCCCACGCCGCAGAGGAGACTACTATTAATATAAATTAACTTAGTTATAGATAAGTATACAATTATACTTGTAACCAAAAATACCTGTAAGCATAATTAGAAAGTAAATTAATCTTCTGTTAAGTTCTGAATGGTAGTGGCAAATAAATGCTAGTTTTATTTTATTTATTTTATTAAACAAACAACCAGATCCGGAACAACTATTTGAAGGCCAAACAAATGTTTTTTCCGTACGGGAATCGAACCCGCGACACGAAGCGCAGCAGTCAATCGCTCCGCCATGCGACAACCGTGCCGACGTATCTATTCGTACACATTCAGTTGCTTTCTACAGCCCGGACTCCAATCGAACCTTGTCCTTCCGATTTTTCTCGATGTTTCTGTAAACACGGGTAACCTTTACCACATTAAGCACAAAGTTCAATATAGCCACCACGGGCCACCACCACCCATTATATTGTGGTAATTATAGTGCCTACACTATTGTGGTCATTACTAACACAAAGATTAAACGAGGTTCACCAAAAGTAGACCAGTCAAGGACCTCAAACAAACACAAAATTTGTCATTCAAACATTCATTTGTGTGCCTTTGAATTCTTTATCTACACGACATAGGGGTCAATTTTCATCAAACACAATTTTCGAGGGCGGCAAAGTCAAGTTTGTGTGTTATACGCATCGAATCTTGCGGTCAACTATGGTTTCCGCAAACGGTTGTCATGGTAACTGCCCAATAACAAACCTGTCAAATAGCACACGATTTTCCAGCAAGCCGGTTCAACACAAGTAATAACACACTTTTCAACTAGTTTATCGTGAAAATTATGTTTTCGTGACCTCAGAGTGACCTCGAATGTTGCTTTGAACATTCATACATATGTACTTAGCAAAATATGCCCTTAGACCTTTGAGAAGAAAAATGGATTTCGGATTCGGCGACTTCTTGGTTCCAAATGTCGGAGGCCTGCGTCAGTATTTCCAAGATCCCTTTAGGTACGTTATGTCTCTATCATTGGACATTATTACGGTTGGTTTCATTTATTTACGTTAGCTCATTCTAGACTAAACCACGTAGCTCGGGAAAGTAGACCAGCTGTATTGACGTCAGAGTATGACTTCATCTCGTTTATTATACTTGAAGAAAGTAGGTTAGAGTGAAAGAAGCTACCATAATGAATCTTAATTATTTACTGAAGATTTTAAATCTATATCCATCAAGTCATCCGTTATGTAGAGTTTGACACTTGGTTACATATTAAGGTAATATTCAGATTATTATATTAGAAGAGTGCATAGAAGCACCCTGGGGTCAGTTTATGATGGCTAAGCGAATAAGACGACCAACTTATCTTTTTGCTGGGCAGATAAGAGACGCCCCGTTGGTCTCGCAGTCTTAAACGCGGCTGCTAGGCGTCCTGTGTTCGATACCCAGGTCAGGTAAAGTGTAATTGCAGTTTTTCAGTTGGATTTTGACAGTTGTTAGTTAGCCAGGAGTTGGAAGTCCCCCGTGCTTCAGAAAGCGTGTAAAGACGTTGGTCATACGCTTGATCTGTCTCCTGTCTGTTACCGGACCCGGCCGTTCCTTAAGACTTGACACAAAGGAAAGAAGATAATACAGGTGCACTCTGCATCTGTATTTACGCTCATACTTTTTGCTATAATGTCACTTGCGTGCTTATAATTCGAAATTACGATTAAATGAACTTAAGGGTTGTATCGCCGTCCGTCCGTCTTATGACGACAGGCCGTGTCGACGGCGCGTTCGTGTTTCACGCGCGCCTCAAAGAGATGTCAGCAATGATGAGGGGCCCGCAAGGGCCGATGCCTGCCAGGGCTGCGGGACTGTTCGAAAGAGATACCGCGGCCCTGGAACATAAAGGGCAAAAGAAGGAACATATTATGGGTGGTTTTTAGTCAGTAAGAGTCTGACCCTCCCTGCCGCTCCGCCCAGAGCGGGAGGAGTCATTAATTTGATGATATCCCATCCGAAAAACAAAAAGGGTTGTATTGCTGATTTTAATCATTTTAACTTTGTATAGTCACATTGTTACGGTCGCGAATCATATTTTATTCAACATACGGACTGGTAAGATTCGCGGGATAACCTGGCGCTTCCAGCTTAAGTAGCTCCAATGAGACATGCTGCCGTGACGGAAGTTCGGTCCTATCTGAACTTCTGTAACGGCTGCAAATCTATATTTTATGACATGACTTCCTAGCAAAATTTAAAACATTGAAAGTCTGGCCTTAATTAACACCTACAAATTTAATGTAAGAAACGTTACTTGTAATACATTAAGCAATACATATTAGTCGTAGTAACGTTGATTTATGACTTACGCGATAAAACTATCCAACGCGAGCAACGTGCCTTTGTAAATTGTTTTAAAATCAGGTCGAGTTTGTTTTATAAAGTCTTCGAACATTGTTTTATATACAAGCTTTACTACACTCGAGAGCAATGAATCCGGGTCACTTAAAGAATCCTAAAAATCTCGGAAACTAAAAATGCTAGGTTAATGCAATAAATTGTATTTAATAGACAATGTAATACTCCTTAAATGAAGGTATTAAAACTTCTTAGTTATTGTAAAGTTATATCATAAAAAAATCAAATTTGAAAAAGGGCCACTTTCGAAGATGGAACTACGAAATTACAGCATTTGGTTTTGTTTGTAATCTGTCATTTATGTGGGTACATAAACCATGTTGATAGTGCTCTATATTCATTATTCAAGCTGAAATTATGTCGCTTACGCCTGAAGAATGCACCAGAATACGACGTTACGAAGAAACTGGTTCTAACCTACGCAGACCAGGAACGGGCAGAACCAGGTGTACCACAGCACGAGAAGACCGATACTTGGTGAACACCATGCTTCGAAATCGCTTTCTCACAGGAACTGAACTCACAAATCAGTTTCGACGCCTCGGAGGAAGTAACCCAAGTGCATGGACAGTAAGACGTCGGCTTGCTGAATCTAACTTAAAACCCCTTAGACCTGCAAACGGCCCTAAACTGGAGCGTGGGCATCGTATTTCAAGACTAAGATATGCCCAGAGCCACGTAAATTGGAGTATTGAAGTTTGGTCAAAAGTTATGTTCTCCGACGAATCAAAATTTATGCTCTACAAGCACGATGGAAGACACAGAGTGTATCGAAGACCAGGGGAAAGATTCAAGCAAGCATGCATCGAAGAAAAAGTAGCCTACGGTGGTGGGTCTGTACTTGTGTGGGCCGGAATTTCTTCTGAAAGTCGCACAGAGCTGGTGATCATAGAAAACGGCTCTTTAACTAGCGTAAGATATGTGGAAGAAATCCTCAATGATCACGTTGGTCCATTTATGGTCAATTTAGGTGAGGATGCTATATTTATGCATGACAATGCCCGACCTCATACAGGTAGGATTGTGAATGACTACCTTCAAGAGATGAACATTACTCGTATGGAGTGGCCAGCGCGCAGCCCGGATATCAACCCGATCGAGCATGCTTGGGACGAGCTAGGCAGATGCGTAAAACAACGAAACCCTCCCCCAATCACGCTTCGTGAGCTCAAAATTGCTCTCACAGAGGAATGGGAGTATATTCCCCAAAATCGTATAAGGAACTTGGTGTACAGCATGCCAAACCGCGTAAACGCAGTAATGGAAGCAAGAGGAGGCAATACAAAGTATTAAAATTCAAGAAAATCGTAATAAAGTTCAAAAATTTCATGTTTCCTATTTTTGTTTTAAGGAGAGATCAGCAGTTTTTTTCTTTATGTAATTTTGTGTTAATAAAATGTATGGCGACTCATATTTTTTTTACTTTCATTAAAGGAGTATTACATTGTCTATTAAATACAATTTATTGCATTAACCTATCATGTTTAGTTTCCGAGATTTTTAACATTCTTTAAGTGACCCGGATTCATTGCTCTCGAGTGTATAATGGCTTTTTTAAGAGCATTAACTGGTAAAATTCTAAGTCGTTTATTCAAATTATACTGATATAATCAATTAATCAGCACTTTTTAACAATTACCCACCCGGATACGAACTCCAGTGGCCAATATTTTTTTTTTCTTGTGATGGGAAATCATCAAATGCTTTGGGCGGAGTGGAAGGGAGTGTCAGACTTTTAACTGACTAAAACCCATTCATGTTCCTTCTTTTGCCCTTTGTGTTCCAGGGCCGCGGTATCTCTTTCGAACAGTCCCGCAGCCCTGGCTCCAGTGGCCAATCTGGAAATCTCTTAATCGAGTGCGGGCCCAGGTTGGCCACTGTCGATTAAATCTGGCCAAATGGGATATCCTTGATCCATCCCAAACAGAATACCAGTGAGGAGCCCCTCTGCAGGATATGCCCCACCTCCTGTACTGCCCATCCTGCACAACCATTTGCACCTTTCAGGATTTAATTGAAGCAAATATGAGAGCTGTGCGCGTGCACGGCTACATACTGGTCTAAAACAATTTGAGTTTCGTGGCCACTTCTTAGCAAGATGATCATTCATACTTCCATACCTAATACTATTAATAAGAACCGACCCAACCCATAACGAATAAAGATACACTTTTGTCGATTTCTCTGTCTTTCTGAAACCTTGTTCACACCTTGAAGGTTGAACGGCACACGCGTAGAACATGACTTGGTACATGGGATAATTTTATCCCAGTAGTACACACTGCAAATTAGATCGATTTGCAGGGCACACCAACATAGATGTTGGTGTGCGTAAAATCAACGGCCGTCTGACTTCGCCTTTATTAGTGTTTGCTTCACAATAACCCGTTGTCCACGCACACACAATAAAATTTCTTGTCACTAATGTTGCAGGGAATATGACGCATAAATTTAGCTTATGATACAATCGTCTCCGTGGCGCATTAGTCGAGCGTGCGATAAATAATTACTTACTGCGCCGGCGCCGTAGGATCGAATCCGACTGCCAACAGCTTAATGTTTTTGTATGTTTTAATAAAATATTTTACATTTGTTTGTTCAATTCATTGCTTAACTATTAGCAAGTCTCTTTATATTTGGGTTAGAATGTATTAGTTGTCTACCCTCTAAAAATGACAAATCATGTTTAAGTTAGTAGTTTAAGTTCATCGTCATAATGCTATTGACTATCGGGCTTTCGTTACGTTTTTAGACATTATACCCTGCGTTTTTTGAGAAGTGCTTTTATTTGTGAATCAATATGAATCATTGAACCACACTTTTATGAGCTGAAATAATTCTTTTGCATGAGCAAAATGTTTCAATTAGTGAAATTGCGAGACGTTTAAAGATATCGGTGAGTAACAAAATGTTATTATGATGTTTAGAAGTTTAATATGTTTAAATAATCCACATGTTATTGATTGTTGTTTTTTGTAACAATATTTTATTATTGTTCACAGAGAAGGACTGTGCAATTGTGGGTCCATCGTTATGCAGATTCGGGAAGCATTGATCCTTGCCGACCGGGACCAAAGGCTGGATTTGCATTCACAGATTGGCATCTGATATAGTTGTTACGCATACCGCTGAGCCCTTCCTCACTACTCGTTCCACGGCAACTAAACATGACGTGACATTACAAACTGTACGAAACCACTTGCGAGCAGCTGGTGTGAAATGTTGTAGGCCAGCCAAGAAAATTTGAATGTCAGATATTCACAGGCAAAACCGGGTACGCTTCGCAAGAGAATATTTGGATTTTGATTGGTGCAATAATATAGTTATATTTAGAGATGAAAAATGTTTTAAATCAGACAAGGACGTGAGCGCTATCATAAAAAAAAATATTCTTCCATGCAGGTCTAGTGGAGACATTTACTTCGTGCATGAACAAGTCATAGATAGCGAAGGCGCACCAATAGGCTATTAATAAAAATATCAGGGGGTAATTCGATTTGTTTTATGTGAGTGATGTTATTGTTAGTGAGATAACAATTTAGGATACCTGTATCTTAATATCTATCTTATTAACATGTTTATTCATTTCACTAATAAATAAATTACCCACTTGAATAAGAAAAGTAACGTTATTTCTTGTCCGACTTAGAATATTTGTCATGCACAAAACTTTATAATTTGTAATTATAATATAAAAAAAAACCTAGTCAATAAATGTTGTTGATTTCTTAATACAAATTGTTTAATTTTTACTTCCATATTTTTTTTCGAATAATGTTCTTATTATCAGGTAAATTACAATAAAAATTCAACAAAATGAAAATAAAAGTTTTTTAATAATGCAAAAAGTTGACGCCAGCGGCGCAGATTCGATCCTACGACACTTGATTTACCAGCCGAATGATTACACATATAAGCCACGACACCGGTTAGTCATAGTGTTAAATTGATGCTTCATATTCTTTACCTCATATTATACAATATACTATAGTGAAGCAAACACTAACAAATAGGCGAAGTAATACACCAGTTGATTTTACGCACACCAACATCTTTGTGGTGTGCCCTGCAAACCGATCTAATTTGCACCGTGTACGTTCCCGTAGGAAAATGCATCAGGTAGGTTAATAATGACAGTCATCAAACTGGGTAAATAATAACATAACATAAGATTGATTTATTTTCAGGGAACTTTGGCCCATAGATAAAGACCTTACAGACTAACATATTTACCGTAAATACTTCACTGCACTATGACACTGTGCGTTCATGTGCCACTAGCCCCCGTGGAAGAGTGCGAGAACAGCACTTCCTGCGGCCCAAAATCCTCGTCCAAGACGAGGTGTAGATAACACGTTGGTATTTGCACCACAAACGCCTTAAAGTTGACGTTGCGGCGCGACTCCAGCAGCTGCACTCTTGTCACGTACTTGGTCTTGTGACGCACGTACTAACAAATATAGCGTACTAGCGACCCGGCCCAGCATCGCACGGGTAGCAGAGCATGTTAGATTAAAATTTAATATATTTTTTGTTGTAACTCCTAAGATATTAATTTAAATTAAATGGTGTAAAAGATTATAAAAATGTGCATGAAATGCTTAAGGTAACTAATGCATTGTAAGTTGATAAGGAAATACTGTGTCCGTCTAAATATCTTTCCAATTATTGCATTATACGTGAAGATAGTATGGGTAATTGGGTTTAGTAAGCTATCCTTAAAAGATAGATATATACCATCGCAGACTTTTTTGTAGATCTATAAAAGAGAAATATCCCACCATGCATTGTTTTGTTATAACTCAAAATGATGAGGCAGCGTTTTCGATGAAAGCTCCCAGGTGGCTTGACTTTTCCGACACTTCCAACAATTATCGTCATATTTCAACCAATTTACACAAAACCTTGACAAATTATATACTTAAACCTTCCTCATGAATCATCGCGGGTGCGGGTTTCATCTATTGGTGAAACTCGCATGAAAATCTGTTCAGTAGTTTTTGAATTTATCGCGAAAAGATAGACAGACTGACGCAGCGGAGGACTTTGTTTTTTTAACTGACTTCCAAAAAGAGGAGGTGTGGTGATATCTTCGCCAATTCTGAACCGATTTCGATGATTATTTTTGTTTAGAAGCAAATTATTCCGCGGTGGTCCCGTTTAAATTTAGTAAAGATCTGATGCTGGTCTTCAGAGATAAGCAACGGAACTCTTCAATAATAGACAGCAAATCTGTTGTGATTGCTGCAATCGCTTGGATGTTTTTTGTTCACACAACATCATAACATAACATCACGCCTATATGCTCTGAGGGGTACGCAAATGTGCCAGTACACCCACCTTTCGACAGTTAGGTATGTTAAGTTCCCCTTTATTGGGGATAAGCCTATTATTATGACATGTATGGTTAGCGGTTCACTAATGTTTCACCAAAATCCTTTGACAATTTTTAACCAACTTCAACTATGTTCGACTATATGTATTTTTTTACGTATGTTCACCGATTTCTCCGCCAATTGTGGACCCATTTTCAAAATTCTTTTTTATTCGAAAGCCGATACTCCTGAGGTGGTCCCTTTGTCACCTAGTTAGAATCTGATGATGGGATCCCAGCGAAATCGACGGCAACCCTGAAATTTTATAGGCACACACAATGTTTTTCGTACCGTTATATGTACCTTCTAAAGCAATTCAGATATTTGTGCCTGGTAATCATCATCTCATGTTGCTAAGCTTATGATGGAAGGTATAAGTCCGGATCTGATGCTGATCTTCGGAGATATACAATGGAACTCTTCAATAATAGACAGCAAATCTGCAATCGCTTGGATGTTTATTGTTTACTTAATATCATAACATAATATAACGCCCATCATATCATCACGCCTATATGCTCTGAGGGGGTACGCAGATGTGTACAGTATACCCAGATTTCGACAGTTACGTATGTTAAGTTACATTTTATTGGGGAAAAGCCTATTACCATAAAATGTATTGTTAACACTGTAAATAAATGCATAGCAAATATTTCTATGGGATATTACAACTAAAAAGGGAAAAATAAAAAAACTTTTTTGCAAAAAATAAAACCGACTTCAAAAACACAAAAAAAAATGGAAAAATAACTTTAGTTTCAGAAGTCAGTGACAAAAAAACTCAATCAAACAAACAAAAGTCACCGACTAAAAACTAGAAGTTTTTTATACAATATGTATAGTAGTGATAGTGATAGCGTAAATAGCTTGGTGTCTGTGGATGATGGCTATCGTCGACTCGCCAGCATGCAATCTTTTCCTTAAGGCGTAGACAGCATTGACTTATGAACAAGGAAAAACTAGTCATTAAAGTCCTGATTCCGTGAACATGCAATGACCAAGCGCGGTCATTAATGCACGTTCCGCTTTCCAGGTCTTTGCCCTGCAGTGGCTAATAATATAGTAATTATTACAGGCTTACTATAATATTAGCCTAGATTTTAAACTTACAAATTATCCCGTGGTGACGCACTGCCGGGATATCAAGTCTAGTAGTAGTGCCTCGTGGGTCTAGTTGTCGCAATCGAGCAATTCTATTAACATTAATAAACATAACGATTTATGAGATACTAGCTTTTGCCCGCGGTTTCGCCCGCGTGGATGTCGAAAAATATCTAACGGGAACATACCTTCATCCCCCTTTTTAACCCTTCGGGGTAGAATTATCAAAAACGCTAAGACACGTATAAATTAATTTTCAATCGTCAGCCCAAACACAAAATTTGAAGATCTTAACTTCAAAACTGACGGACTTTCATTTAAACTTCCATCCCCTATTTTACCCCTTTAGGGGTGGAATTCCCAAAAATCCTTTCTTATTGGATGTTTACTATTTACAAAGAACACACCCTCGCAAGTTTCATGTCTCTGAAGACCAGCGGTTTGGACAGTGTGTTGATATATTACCCAGTCAGTTAGTTTACCATTTTATATATATACTCGTAGATAGATTTCTGCTGATACAAACCAGATTAGGTGTCAATGTGTTATTTCTTCACCCCATTTTATGTTGTCTCACTTCGTGGAAAACAATAATTAAATAATATAATATTAGATTAGAGACGGCCTCGTTGGTTGAGTGGTCGCTGACGACTGCTGAGCATGAGGTCCCGAGTTCGATTTCAGGTCGAGCAAAGTGTTATTGGGTTTTCCATCAGGAATTTCTCAGTCTGGATTTGATCTCTGTTGATGGCAATAGGCTCGCCCCCTATGACTTCAAAAAACAATTGGCGATATGGGGGTGTATTGTGTGGGTAGCTCCTGCCTACCCCTTCTGGTATTACAGGTGTGATATAATGTTATGTAATATTAGTATGGATGAACAGGATAAGGATTTCAGTTCCCATTTTGTGGTAGGTCCTAAAGATGTTGGACAAGAAGGTCAGCATTGCATTTGACACAGCACGCAGTTCACGCTGTTGGCCTTAGCGTCAATTGAAGATCAGCTCAATGTCACAATCATTTAATCAATTCCCACTGTCATGTTTATTTTTATCCAGCGTCGTCTTCAATCATTTTATGGCTTTGTTTTTAGGGTTCCGTATCTCTTAAGGAAAAAACGTAACCCTTATAGGATCACTTTGTTGTCCATATGTCTGTCTGTTAAGACCCTTTATCTCGGGAACGCGTAGAGGTATCGAGTTGAAATTAAAACCATAAACTCAGATCTACAATCCCTTGAAGCTGTGGAAAAAACCAAACTTCTAAGCTAATGTGAAAAAAAGATACGGCCGTTTATGCCGCAAAAATCGGTATATTTCGACACTCTCAAGGGAATCAAAATTTACAGGGTACTTCTCGTTGACCTAGAAACATGAAATTTGGCAAGAAGCAATGTCTTACAGCACATGTAAAGGAAAAAATCTGAAAACCGTAAATATGTAGTTTAATAACAAAACACCTACAAGTTTATATGGAGCCCTCGGTGCGCGAGCCCAACTCGCACTTGGCCGGTTTTTTATAGTGTTACTGATTATTTTAGAATTGGAATGATTGTGGAATCAAGTTCTGCCGGCTTTCGGACCTCGTGGCAAATAGCGGAACTCAGGTCCTTATTAGCCCTGAATTCAAAGAACTGGGAGTAATAGAAATAGAAAGAAAAGCCCACTGCTGGGGAAATGCCGGAGAGCATTTCCCCAGCAGTGGGATGATACTATGAATATCGGAATTGGAATTGAGTTCTTTTCACTTAATTAATAGACATTTGGGATTATGAAGAACAGGTTGTAAAGTTCTTCATCCCCCATAGAAAAGTGAGGATCCTTCGACCAGACGGGTGTTATGTCTGGTGGGCTACTACCCAACAGTTGTCGGGTTCTTCTATATAGTCTTAAGTCGCGAATAACTTTACTTGCTCGATGCAGGATTTAGATGTATTTCGATGTTTAGTTTGTCCTCTGCGTCATAGATGGCGCTGTAGTATTTTTGTAGTGTGCCGCTAGAGACAGATTGTGTTGGGGAGTTTGGTCTGCCATAATCCCCAGCTAAAATACTGGGAAGTATTGAAAGGTGGGCTCTTTGTTCTGGACTATCTTACGTCATTTTAATGTTCAAACAATTTTGAAACCAAGAGTTTTCATTTGTTTTCATTTATGACTAGCGGCTTCGCTGGCTTTAATTTAGAATTTGACATTAAACTCTTTACACACTACTAAAGTTTCTATAATAATAATAATTCAATCATTATTCGAAAGACACGTGGCGCCATTTTATTCTCATAAGAACGTTATTGTTGTTTTCCTCGGGAACAGTACTTCGGGATGAAAGGTACCCTATATCCGTTTCTGTACACCTGACAACGTATATGCAAAAGGATGATCGGTTCAGTGGTTTAGGCGTGAAAAGGTAACAAACAAACAAACAGACTTACTTTCGTATTTATAATATTAGTTAGTAAGTTAGTACTAGTTAGTATAGTTAGTATTAGGATTAGAATTTTAGCGGTCGAAGCGCATATTATTAATTTTGTGGGATCGTTTCGGTTGCTGCCTTACCCAATTATACGTGTCATTGACAGTTATGGTTTATGGCCTTGTTTAAGGCGGCCGCGGCTCGGGTCAGTCCTTTCATAACTGGAACATGTTATTTTGACGATTTTTGATCTTAATGTTGCTAATAATAAGAAGCCCTCTCGGATTTTAAACCCTTCTAACGTAGTTATAGGTATTATATTGCTCTGGAAGGATGCCCTAACACTATCATCACTAACACTAGATCTATAAAATAAATAAATAATCATTTATTTCAGAATCACTTCCATATTTGTCACTATCACTAAATACCTATTATAAATTAAAGTCCCCCAAGGTTCAATTCTCGGGCCTTTCCTATTTTTTGTTTACATTAATGATCTCCCTTACATGATGGCCAAATTATCGGATTGCCAGGCAGAGGGTCTGTTTGTGCAGGGTAAACTCAGGAACTACTGTATAGATTTTGATACCGTTTTCACTAATAAAAAGAGGAATTAGCTGAGAGGTTAGAGGGTATAATTTAAAATCATTTTGCGAAAGAAAGCTAAGTGAATGACGATATTTGGGATTAAGACGGAAATAATCGTCCTTTAGTGGCGTACGCTGATAAAACAAGTTGCATGAAAGTTATCTAAAAGGGAATTATTCTTGAAGTTTGGTTCACAAAAACCATTTTTATGATTTTAGAATTTGATCAAAAATAATGTTTTATTGGGTGTTTTTACCGACATAGTGTTATTATTATATTTTAGCCACGAGTCCTAACCGACGGTGCTCAGACCTGAAAGTTTAGCCTAGGATTTTGCCAAAGGGCAAGTAGGTAGTAATGGGATGCAGCATTTTGGATTTATAAAGACAAAACAAAGTTCAAATATCACGCTGTGTTCTAAAAAGGGAATAATGGCCGTCGGTAACAAGCTTTTGGGCTGAAATGACAAGGGGCGTGTCAGAAAGAAGATGAGAGACGACCTGGACACTTACCGCGAGGGTTGGTACGAGGTGCCGTAGGAAAAAAATGGCGGAGGTCTTTGCTCAGAAGTGGGACAATATTGGCTAAACTTTTTTTAATTTTTTTTTTTATATTAAATGGGTCTACTCTTGACCTCAATCTAGTCCTGAGGACAGAGATGAGGTCGACGATGGAACGAGCTTACCCAGAAGAAGCCTATTAACTCGCGACTTAAAAAGATTGGGGTTATATGAACTTGGGAACACTGATGAAGGCAGGGAATTCCACTCCTTGGCTGTGCGCATAATAAACGATGTCGCGAAGCGCTTCGTGAGAAAAGAAAAAGGGAGTTTAAGCAAGACATGGTAAAGTAAATCTTACAAATAACGTTGTTTCAGTTCCACATACAGTGGATATTCAGAACACATAGACGAAGCCACATAGTTGGTCCAGGACAGGCCTTTCGTCGCCAACAAATGAGCGAGTCGATCGCGTTTTTATTGCATCACATTGCACTATCACTTATTTAACTAAATTAAATCCCGACTACCAATAACGGACCTACGGACTTACCATTTCAGTTGAAACGACACATGACCAGACATTGAACGTCGCCTGGTTTTCTCTAACTGTTCAATATTTTTCACACAACCAATTGAACGTTAATGGCACGTGTAATATCAAAACATAATAGTTAGGTTCTTATTTTCACCTTATCCTGAAGAAGTAGTGAATGTAGTAAATCAAGAAATGTCTTAACAAACTCCTCAACTCTGCATTAATATGCGAGCGCTGGGCATTGGCGGTGAGAAGCAATATGCTCGCCCGTAGGTTTGCTCGCTGCACGGCAGACGTCAAAGTGAGTTTATTTAAGGCTTTCTGTCAGTCCTTCTACGCGAGCGGCCTGTGGGTGTCATATACGGGCCGAGCCTACAATGTCCTGCGCGTACAATACAACAACGCTTTCAGGATGCTGTTGCGGTTGCCACGTTGTAGTGCATCGGGAATGTTTGCTGCATCTCGTACGAATTGTTTTCACGTCATCATGCGTAAGAAAGCGGCTTCCTTATTGCAACGCTTGCGTAGCACTCGGAACAGCATTCTGAAAATGATTGTTGGCAGAGTGGATTGCCCCATCCAAAGACATTGGGTTAAAATAAGTATAGGTTTATGTTAAGTTGAATTAAGCACTAATAACACTAACATAGAATATAAGCTCAATCTGTTACTAACCACTAACAACTTATGGACTGATATAGGTCTGAAATAAAGAAATTTTTTGTTTGTTAATAATGCATGAAACAAAATAAAGCCTGATGTGCTATCCACCCCACCGTACCTATAGATCTGTTAATGTCACATGACCACCATCCTTGAGAAGTCGTAGGCTATAGATTAGTGCTACCTGTGCGAAACCGGGGCGGGTCGCTAGTGTCCAATAAGAACTTAAACAGTTGTGATCTTTACCTAGAACTCTTTCTTCCGCAGTCCGTCATCCGGCTTCCACCACATGGCCAGGATGATGGATCGAATGATGGTTGAGAGTCTCCAACCGTTCGGGTTCGCAAGGATGACGTCGACTAGTGGGGCCGGGGGTAAGAAAGGCGATTCAGATCCCTCTGGACCTAGGGATGGACTCAGATCAGAGCAAAGTGAGGTGAGGAGGGATCGGGAAAAGGTAAAACCCAGCGCTACTCACGCCGCTATGGGGACCCGGCATCCACCCACACAAAGTAAGTATTTACCTCTTAAATACATATGGGTTTTGGCGGAACGAAATGGATCAGTTTTACACAGATTAACCCAAGACGTCTTTGCTAATGGATCATGAACTGAATCTCTGTTTATACTTTCTTTGGAATTAGAATGTTTATTTATCTTTGCTTTAATGAAGATATCACAAACTAACACAAGACCACGTAGATCATATAAAAAACAGGCAATAAAAGAAAATAGAGGATAATGATATGCAAATTGATTTTACATCTTATAAATAATAGCAAAAATCTTGTTTCAGTTGTCAAACCTTCACAGGTGGCCCACATGAGTGATAAACCTCCCGATCAACAGAAGAACCCAGATCCAACCACAGAGAAATGGGCGGGGACGCTACGGCGTCGTGACTCCATATTACCAGCAATAAGTAGGAAATCTTCACTTGGTAGTGGAAGAATGCCGGTCACCAGATCTGTTGACAGGCTCTCTAAAACAGGAAAGACTCGTCCCCTTATACCTATAAAACCAAGACCTAGAAGAAAAGATATGCCCAACGAAGGGGCCGATGTCACAATATGTGAGAAGGATGAAAAGGTTTTCGATGCGACAGGATACGAGCTGCATCTGGTGGAGACCTTGGAAAGAGATATTTTGCAGAGGAACCCTGATGTTCGCTGGAAGGATGTCATAGGACTTGATGATGCGAAGTCCGTTCTGCAGGAGGCGATGGTTCTGCCGCTGGTAATGCCTGATTACTTCAAGGTAAGGAATGTTTTAATATTTTCGAAGAAAACCTTTTTGTTAGTTGTGGTGTGAATTGTAGAATATACCAAAGATACTCGTAGGCTAGTTGTAGTATGCTACAACGTTAATATTAGATTTATCAGTTTTTCAAAAAACGTTACTAACCGCGGAAACAATAGTCAAGTTCTATGTTTATAGTACAAGTTTAGACGTAAATCTGTTGTCTAAACTTAGCTTCGATTAACAGATGTTGAACAATGACCATAATTGTGCAACAGTAAAAATAATCGTTTTAAAAATTGCCTTTTACAGCAAGTAACGATAAGATATAAAAAACGTTGAAGAGAATTAGGACATTTCGAGGACTTTTGTTACCTGATGTAAATCACCTGCCCAATCTTGGCGTAGCCTAGTTTAAATTGACGATTTGCGTGAGGGAACTATCGGTCAATGCTCATTTGTTTACCCGTTCTTGTAAACTTCGTTGTTTAGGTTCGTGTTAGCTAATGGAATTGTGGTTGGCTGTAAAATGTGAAGAGGAAACGGTAGCTAGTATGTATACATGTCCGTATACAGTGAAGTCTTGTTCCTATGGTACAAATTTTGGGCAAATTGCTGACGAGTTGCATTGGTGCTTTGAGAACGCTTTATGTTGGGATTTTTTTTAAGCCATAGTAGATTCGTGTCTCTTCTCGAGGGGACCATCACTTGATAAGGCCGTACGTCGTCGGTGATAACACTTTGAGCTTGAGCTGGCTTATCGTAGTATGGACTTTCCTTAGAATCAGAGGCCAGTCTACAATAGTTGCCTGAATTGTTGACACTAAAGTATTTCTGCAGATACATTTCAAATAATGCTTTCATCTATAACCCCTTCCCTACTTTTCTTCATCTGTAATATCTGTTTAAAAAAAAAACTCACCCTGTAATTAGCAAATCCAATTAAAATAATGCGCTTTGCGATATACCTGCGTTTTGCGTGACTCGGAGCGTCCAGTGTCGCCCGTAATATCAATAATACAGTCTGTAGGTACTAGTTCAGGCCTTGAACCACTACAGCGTGGCCATCGCACGCAGCTAAATATCTGGGCTAAAAATTCGGCCTGGATTTTTGAAGCTGTTTAAAATAATGTGTTTGTTTGGAGGGTTAGTAGAGAAACAAAGGGTTTTTTGTTACGATTAAGCAACACAAATAAGTCTTTAAGTCTAAATTTACAGTATTATGCTACAATAGTTATGTTGATACCTGAGTGCCATCAAAACTAACACACTAAAGAATCAGTCAATCTGGTAAGGCCAGATTGTAGGCTGCTGCGGACACCCGGACACTGACTTTAGTGTAACGTCAGTAAGGTTCGGAGCCTGCAATTTGTCCGTACCACCTACCTACACGGTATACTGCATGAGCGTTAGACAAACATCGACAACAACAGCCAACCAACAGCATAAAAAAATCGGGCCAATTTCACCTCCATTTACTCTATTATAATGCCTATTATTGCCTATATCTCTTATCAGGGCATCCGTCGACCGTGGAAGGGCGTACTCCTGACGGGTCCACCAGGCACCGGCAAGACGTTGCTGGCCCGAGCCGTCGCCACTGAGTGCCGCACCACGTTCTTCAACGTGTCTTCTGCTACCCTTACGTCTAAATACAGAGGTGACTCCGAGAAACTTGTGCGACTGCTGTTTGATATGGTAAGTAGCTATAGAATGTTATGTTAAAAATAAATTAATCAACCGCAGTGGTAACAGTTCCGACTTAAGATTTATTGATCGAAGGTTCGATCTTTGGCCAGCACGTTACTTAGTATAATTTATTGCATCACCGTAACGGTGATGGTTTTCCATCACACATTGGTACATTGGTATCCTCACGATGTTTTCATCGTGAGGATACCAATGTACCACAAGTCCAATAATCATAGGAGCCATATGAGATCCACCAACATGCACTGAGTCCGCGTGGACTATAGCTCACTTGAGACTTATGGTACCTTCTTCCTTCACTTTGGTGAAAAGGTCGGTGAAATAAAATCTGTTTGCATCTGGCTGTTTGTGTTTGTGAGTCTTAAATGTTTGTTAACACACCCACGATACAGGAGAAATTCCTAGTATGGGGCAAAGTTTAAAAAAACAAAAACAAATTCAAGTGTTTGGGTTCGAACCCATGACACGTAAGTTGACCTCCACAACCAAGTTAAGACGGGTTATCAGTCTTTCGGGCCACTGACTACCTGTAATATCTGTCAAAGATCTACAAATGACAGCCGGGACCAATGGCTTATCGCGCTTTCCGAGGCACGGAGGAAACTCCGTATGTAATGCGTGGTCACCCAGCCACGGAGATCCGAGGCAAGCGTGGCTTAACTTGAAGATCGACACGAGCGGCTGTTATTATTTAGCCACGAGCTCCTCTTAACTTACTCCATAATGCTTTCAAACAATTTACAGGCAGCATTCTACGCGCCGAGCACGATATTCCTCGACGAGGTAGATTCTTTGTGCGCAGTCCGCGGCGCCGACTCAGAACACGAAGCCTCCCGCCGGTTCAAGGCTGAGCTGCTCATACAGATGGATGGACTAGGTGCTCCTTTGTAAGTATTATTTTATAGGTTGGGGTACTATTTATTAATTACTTTAAGCATGAATGAAGCAGAAATGTTAACCTAACATAATTTCATAGATTTTTATACGAGTCAACGTTTGAGTGATGCAACAAATAGTAGGTGGAATTCCGGAAATTGACTATTCAATAATAATTTTGACTTCGGCTATGACTTACTAGTGGCTAATCAGATGAAAGAACTTTGGATCTATGCCCCGCTATAACTCCGGCTATTGTTAGCATGTCTTGACAGCGGCGACTGAAATAGATTTCTTCTCCGACCAACTTTTCATAAGCAAAACAACGAAGGAAAGTACGAAGACGTTGTTGAAGGAGTTTATCTTACTTGTTGTAAGATAAACTACCTTCAACATCGTCTTCCTGTCTTTGACTAGCGTGCCTAGTGGGGGTCGCTAGTCACTACATAGGGTCAGTCGGCGCAACGCATACGAGTAAGATAAACTAACTACCTTGATAAGACTAGTCTTTTTCCACAAACGTATACAAACAGTCCCATCCTGCTCCTTAATTATAACAATCATTACTGTCTGTGTGTAGTGCGTATTTTGCTGTTAAATACCCTCATTACTATAATGTGGGCTAGTTCCGTTTGGAGTGACGAGCAATTGAGCATATTATATGGCACCATGGGTGATTCTACCTTGGATTGTATTTGAGAACAGATACTCTTAAAAGTTATCTCCAATTGCGCCACATTTTTACATCTTTCAAAGTTACTGGAAATTATTGAAGGTAAACACAATTGCTATTTCATGGACTTTTCATTCACAGGGACATAAAGGCGTCTGCATGCGAGAGGCTTATACTCAGTAGTGGGTCAAGGCGGCGGATGATGGTGATGATGATGACATGTTTTTGTTTCAGCCATCGAGATAAGATCATAATGGTACTAGCGGCGACGAACCACCCCTGGGACATCGATGAGGCTTTCAGAAGACGATTCGAAAAGAGAATCTACGTAGGCCTGCCTGATGGTAAAATTAGGCTTTATTACAAATTATTGTTATAGATAATTTGTTAGTCAGTTGCTGTGGCATTAGCTCTAGAGGGGACAGTTTGTACTGTTCTCGAGGTCGGGATAATCAAAATCATGCTGTCAGTCAGTGGTGACTCAGCAGTATATATGTACCAGCACATCAAGCTACCCGAAACTGTAAAATTTTTTCAATCAACCTTGAACGTAATGCGTTAGTGATAAAGTTGAAAATCTATTAAAGAAATTTGACAGATTGTAGTAGCTTGATGTACTGGCGTCTGTACTTAAAAAAAATACAGTTAAACTTGAAAAGTGCCAGGGGTACCCAGTGAGGCAAAGTTTTTTACTTATATCGAGCCGTGCTTTGTAGTAGTGATCAAAATTGCGAGCTTGTTTGAATTGTTATTTCCGTGATGTGGGACTACTTCGGTTACAGATCGACATCTGTAACTCAAAAGTATACATACATTTCGTAAACTGAAAAACTGTGCATCCTTTAAGCCTTGCTTGATGGGAGGCTTGTGATGAACTGTAGAAGTGTGTTGGCTGTTGTTATAAAATGATGAAAAATGACCGCCGTGAATAAATAACTGCTAATTTCTCAGAGGCAACAAGGGTAAGCCTCCTAAAGCTCTGCTTACGAGGCGTGACGTTGGCTGAAAGCGTCGAGCTAAATGCAATAGCAGGACAACTCGAAGGGTACAGCGGCTCGGATATCAGTAATCTTTGTAGGTAAGTTATAAGACAGAAAAAATATTTATTGTACTCGTACAGGAAAACATAAAAACAGAGACAGACATAACAACAGCAAAAAAAAACTAATTCAAACACAAAACAAAACATATCTCAAATCTCAAACTCAAATCTGTATGGTTATTTCTTCAAAACACCATCTCAGACACCAATCTGTATGGTCCACATATGATTTGACCAATGTCTGGACTTTAAAAGAGAGACCTCTGAGTTTGTTTCGGGTTTTTCTTCTCAGCAGCTGTTTTTTCGGCAGTTTTAAAACATAACATGATAATGTGACATGTAAAAGTGTTTTGCAAAAAAAATTTACAGAAATATACATGATTTATATTTAAATTAAACTTTATTGGTCCTGTCAATGGTTTTTATGTGTTAAAATAGGTGTAAAAGGTGTTGTAAATGAATAAGTACAGATATCTCCGTGTTTGCCCTGGTCGAGGCCAAGACGCCCCATCTCCTTGTGTGATGCTGCGACCACCCCTGTGTTGCCCGTATGCAATGTTTTGACGTTGTTAAATGACGAAAAACCAAGGTGCTTTGTAAAAATTCACCACTGCTTTCAAAACGGTGAAGGAAAATATCGAGAGAAACAATGCAGGCCCATGTCTTAGAACCAAAAATTCGAAACGATTGTGACAACAGTTTTTTATTCATAAAACTAGACCAATAAGCTACTAGTCCGCCTATGTACCACGCTTGTACATGAAGTTTAAATAAATAAATAAACCTTGAACCTAATGCTAGGGACATAAAGTTGAAATCTATTATAGAAATTTGACAGATTGTAGCAGCTTGATGTGATGGATTTTTTATTCAGGGACGCGGCCATGATGACGATGCGTCGCAAAATAGCAGGCAAAAGTCCAGCCGAAATAAGACAGCTGAAGCGATCCGAATTGGAGGCTCCGGTTTCTAGCGCAGACTTGACTCTTGCCATCGACAAGACCAGGTACAAAACACGAGAAGAATAAGACATTTTCATTTATAACTAGCTGTGCCTGCGACTTCGTTCGCGTGGATGTCGGAACTGAACAATGTATTTTTTAGTGCGAAGCGCTGTTGGAGAATAGCGATACAAATCATTTTTTTATGCTAGTGCTTCTTCATAAACAACATTAGCTTTGGAACCATCTGAAGCGTACACAAAAAGGTTATTGGGTTTGTTTACGCGTGATAAGAGCTACGTATAGTTGACCATGAGAAAAGCATCCAATACTTAGGTCCACCCCCGCAACGGATAATGTCTGGCCCTGAGCTTTATTAATCGTCATGGCATAACAGAGACTGACTGGGAATTGCACTCGTCTTGATAATACAACCATAATGTATAAACAAAATAGTAAGCTGAAGAAAACAACAGTAACAGAATGTCAGTATTGTATGTCACTTAGACTCGGTTGTCTGTCCTTGACTATTTAAGGACCCATTGATAAGAAGATGCTTGTGGAATGCCTATGTCCAGAGTGTTTTTAGCTGCCACGACAGTAACGAATCGGCTAATTTAGGTGTGTAAGTTCGTTAAGCTATTTCGTAGACACAACACACTGTGTTTTCACATAAGCCTCTTCTCTAAAAGTTTATCGTTCACAACGACTGTTAGGAATTTCAAATTCATGGAGGGAGACCGTTTGATCGCACATCAAACCTACTCGCGACAATTGAGCTGTAGTTTAAGTTGCTCTTTCGAAGGCGGCAGAAACCGGAATCCGTAGCGTTAAAGCTGTTACTAAGAAACCAGTCGTATGTCTGTTTTTGCGATTGAGCAGCTTGGCCGCTGAAGTTTTGACCTTTGGAGTTGTATCTTTATAGTAAAACTTTTGATGATTAACCATGCCCTTTGTTCCCAGACGGACAGTGTCCGACGCAGACGTAGGACGCTACAACAGCTGGATGTCCAAGCACGGATGCTCCTAGCGCCGCGCCTGGGCTCTCCGAGCCCTGCTACAGAAGCTGCGCACCGACTAAACGTATCTGCTCTGTGATGTAGACTGCTTTTGTTAGGCTGACGACTTTGAATCACTATTTTAGAAACCGCTCAGCGTTTTGTAGTTGTACCTTGGGTCTTTATTTTTATAATTGAGTTGCAATTTCAGGTTGTCAATTTAACCAGGTTTCTTCGTTTTGATATCGCTGTCGCGATAGTTTTTACAGTTTGATGGCCTAGAACCTTCATAGATAGTTCCTATCCGGCCTCTTGTGACTCTATGCAGTGGTTCATAGTGAGCGACTCAATTCCACGTCTACCAGACCAGGAGGGGGAGGGTCTAGGTTTACCAGATTTTAAATAGTCAATACATTTCTCTGGAACAGAGGCCCATGAGACCTGAGAGCAGTTAACAAATTCTAAACGAGCGTAGTTCGACCTAATCCTTCACGTATTTGCACAACACAAAGGTGAACGTACTGAACTGAAAAAAGCTGTTACGTTTAGAGTTCTTAGATATAAATTATGACACACTTCAGTATTTTTTTAACGAAAATATATGTAATGTGTAGTGTACTTTCACTAGAAATGTTGGTAATCCTTCAGCTACGCGAAATAACCTAGTGCAAGGAGTGAGTTTACCATTTTCTCTATACAGGTTTCTTCATTCTTGGCCACATTATGATTGAAAACATAACATTTTATCATATAATTTTTTACAATTTCGTTAGCCGTAGGTATACGAGTACAATTATTATTGATCCGAATACGTATTTACGTAACTTGATCTAAAAGAAAATTCTACACTTCTCAATATTTTGACCAAAGCACCTTCACAATTTTACAAGAGTGTTGAGTATACGAATTTCGTTGGTTACTTAGTGTTCGTTGCAACTAAATTTCCAATACGGGTGCGATTTTTTACACTAATTGAAAGAGCGTCAGCCTAACTCAGAAGCGTCACATCACTTGTGGGTAGATATCGATGCAAGATTTGGACTGAGGAGTGGACTTGAAAAATTAATGAGTGTTAATTAGAACTATAATAATATGGTGTTCGCGTCGTGATTTGAGTCGCGTGGAACTTAAAAGCTTTTGTGATTTGGATCATTATTGTGGATATTTAATGATATTCCCTGCGTTGTGTTTTAATTAGTGTCGGTAATGCGGTCTGGCGATTTCGGAGTAAGTTACAAATGGACCCTGATGGACTAAAACAATTGGGCATTTGGTACCTATCCCTCCGCCGACGAGGAAGTGACTATCTCAAGAAACGTAGGTCCCGTAAAACTAAATTATCTGCATGATTATCTTGCTAGTTCATCGTTGACTGTTCACATTGCCGACGAGAGCTCTGCCAAACAAATGACTTGTATTTGTCGCTAGTCTACACTAATTGTCGGCGAAGAGTGCAGGTGCCTTCCATTTGTTTTCTACTCCGGGATTGATCGTGGCTTTGATGAATTAATGTGGCTTCTAGAAAATAAGATTACAATACAACACTCTGTTTACGACTTATATGTACATTCGTACAGATCTTTGACGTCGTCAGCGTGTGACTGTAAAATGATATGACCATATTAATTCAACAAAGTAAAGTATACATAATTATAAAGATTTTGATATATCTACATAAGATGCACTTTAAACTGATAGTTTTAAAAAAATGTAAAAGAATTAAAAATGTTTTACAAGATGTAGTAGAAATTACATAATTATGTAACTTACCTATTGATTAAAGCGAAGAAACGTTTTATTTCTTTATATTTTGTCGACGAATACGAAAACATAATACTCATGTTACTAATCCCATGTACCTATGTAAATTATTTTCAATATTGCTTACAATAAACTATTCACTTTTTAATTATTGGTTTAAATTGTATCTATCGTAATATATTATACGTATTGGTCGCTTTCGTTAATCAATTTGATCATAACTTGCTTAGGAACTAGAATTTAATTTTACGATTATTAGTAGGATATAGATTATCTTTGATGGTTTTTTCTTTTTAGTTTTTTTTCGAGATTGTTCTCAAGGAATTTATTTGTGTTTTGTAATAAAAGAACGAGTATGGTCAAAATCTGTTTATTGAGGAATGGCGTAAAATAGTGTAGTTTATAAATTTTTGTCTGTCTGCGTAAATATTTCAGTGTAAAATGTAGCTGTACCGTGCCGGTTTACGTGTAGATAAACGATTTTAATAAAGCTCTTATACGAAGTTTGATACAGTAGAGTTTGATTTCACTCATTTCTTGATATGTCTCATAATATGTTAAGGCCACAAATTGGTCCGTTAAGTTAGTAACAAAATAATAAAAAATAACTAACAAGAAAAATATAATATTCAACTATAGGTAATATGATTATTAAAATAAATAATTTGGTGTTAAATTAAACAGTTTGACTTTGAGTGAAAGCCAGATTGTTTAATGATTTTATAATATAATCAAAATAAGATCAGATTAAGTCTGAATCTTCAACAAAGTGACTAACTTAGAGATGTACCAACTAGCTGACTGCTGAAACCCGATTTAAATTCATTTCTTGATATCGACTAATTTGATCAATCAGGCAGTTGTACTAGTTCACACATCTCCACTAAAATATTAATATATCACTATCCATGCGATTGTTTTACTAAAAATTACAAAGATGGAACATTCCTTATATTATTTAAAGAGTGAATACTTAATAGTTCGCTAGTTTTGAAGGCACTATAATAATATTTACACGAGAAACGATTGCTCAACAAACATGCGATAAAATTTAAAAAGAAAACGTATTTTTGGCTAAAAATAAAGATATAATTGTCGTTCACACGCGCTCACACCGTGATCCAGCTGTGACATCTATTTTAGACTAACATGCTTCAACGTACGATGCTCCTTTGCCTTGAACCACTTTTATATGTATATGTTGAACTATTTTTCTTTAATTCTCGGTATACGGCTGATTAAGCTCGGGACGAAATGATGCGAATCCCGGGCGGGACGGAGTAGGACAGGGAAAATAGTAGTTAATACGTGCCACAGAGAGAGTGCATGTGAACCGGTCCAATAAAATAAAATTCACTTAAAACAAACAAAAAATATATCATTTCGCTTAATCTAAAGTTATTATTAAAAGAACATTGTATTGTGATTCATAAAATAATGTGAATACTATCACAATGCTGTGTTCATGCCACACGTCACATGGCTCAATATCGATGTCTTTTGTTCCGAATTTGTACTAAAAGACTCCGAAACTACGTGATTTCGGACATGCCAGTGATTTCATTCATTTGTACAATCACAGCTGTATTTTTAAAGACAATATTAGATACTCGAAGATTTTTGAATAGCTTGTCCTGTGTTTCAGGTTCTATCATTCCGATCGATTCCTTAAATTTCGTGTATAATTGAAATTATGTAATATTGTCGTCAAATACAGTGTGTTCTCATTACTTTCTGTCATTAATTTATAAATTTTCACCTACACTACTTACAATTTCTGAAAAATCTAGCAACAAATTCAGAAGACTACAAAATTCTAATCTCTAGGTAATCTCCAAATTTCGTTTGTACGTCAATGATATCTGAGAACTAATTTTAGGCTGAAAATAGATGGTGAATGCCAGTCGCGTTGAATGATACAACATTTGAGTCGAGTGACGAACCATCTTCATCTACCATTTTATTCACTTAGCTCATACTATAGTGGCCATAGTTAAAATATCTCTTCTAGTCCAGCTAGTTTATAAATGGCTCTAGTGTCTAAGGCACTTAGGTTTACTTTTAAATAGATTCTAGTCTCATCCCCCGAAAAACACCCGGCAATCTAGAAATTTGCGGATAAATTGGTGTCTAAACTGACATAGGTGGTTTGCTGAAAGCCACAGATTCCCAGCATGGACAGAGCTGAACCGTTGCACGTAAAATAGTAGTCCCATATTTTATATATGCGCTCGCTCGCTTTACGTGCAAGCGTGTGTTAGACGAGTGCATAAAAAAGTAAACTATTTTTGTTCTTGTCCTGATTTGCCTGAAAAACCGGGAACAGAAATCCTGTTTCTTTATGCAAACACCTATACTCGTTACCATAGTCAGCGTAATACAACGATTTTATCAACTTGTACTTCTATCAAAAGATGCCCATACAATACTGACCATACAATCTAACAAGGCCCTCGTAACGGTCTACCCACGCGACTGACAATCCACCTACAGTCCTTTCACATTTATGTTACCTCTGACAGCAACACCCAATAGGAACCTTATTCAACGTTATTAAATGTCACTGATTTAAACAGACCTTATTATCACGAAAATAAAGTTCACTTTGACACAAATCAGAGGTAAATTAACTGTCAAAGAATTGTGTTCAGCATCACCAGCATAGCCGTTCACCTTCGCAGGTGGTTTGTTTGGCTACTTATCCTAATTAGTCTTGTGGTCACTCGGGCGGACCCCCGTTAGTCTCCACCGCTGCCTTTAGCTCGTCGTCTTCGTTCTCCAGGATATCGGAAAAGCAGAACGGCTCAAAGGCATAGCCTTGACCTTCGTAGAACTTGCTCATGAATTCCACCCTGGAATGGAGAAAAAAAGATTTAGTGGTGGAGGTGGAATTAGTCCTAAGCACGGATTCCACCAAAGTGAAGAGCAGGAACGGCGCAGAGACGTGCCTGATTCGACTAATGACAAAAGAGATTAAACGACGATATGGATTTTAACAAATGTGATTGGTCAATTCCCACACGTTTCCTCTATGCTCCGTTTGTCTCCATATCGTGGAAACCGGGCCTGACGAACTGAAAGCATCAAATTTTTGCTTCGAAGTCCTGGTTTTTTAAAGCGATATCTAGTTACATGTCTACTATTGTGTTTACATAAGCGTATGAGTTAATGAAAACTGAAATTGATAATTGGTTGGCTATTGTATTGTATAACGGGCTGGGGTCCGCAACTCCACGTCCAATGCGCGTATTTTTGGTTGGCTAACAACAATACTGATCAACAAATTATTCACGCAGTGGGGGACATTGAGCTAAACAGAAGTGTTAAAGCAACCATTAATTCAGTGCAAAAAACAAATGAAACTGGGAGTTTTAACGCCCTTCCATTTTCGCACTGGTACAATGCAGACTGACACCTACTCACACATACGGCTACTGGACTGTTTTATTGCATACATAAGGTGGAATTAAATTAGTTAGCTAGCAAAATTCCAAAGACGCGGGATGGGTCGTTGTTCTCAAAAAAAATTCAACAAAGTTTTTATTGCGAATTATCGTGATTAGAATTATATCATAATATGAAAATTCGGAATACGTGATGGATCAATACCCATTAAATTTAATTTGACCCTGAAAAAACAGTAAACTATTTTTATTTAAAAGATTATTTAAAAGAGAGTGTAGGTACATGGAGTTTCTTGCCCTTTCTTCTCCATAGAGATCTACGCTTTGGAATTTACAACTGCAGTACTCTCTCAAGTTATTATGCCTTGTGGCTGGGACTGTAGCTTCGCTTCCTTTTGTTTTTTTTTTTGACATTCAAAAGTGCCGTAATGGTCTAATTGAAATAAATGCTGAGTTTGAGTTTGAAGATATGGCCATAAGGGTATGCAGACTGAAAGTTTTGACGTACCAGTGCAACCGCAACGTATGCAAGAAAGCAGACAGTCCTTCCATGAGCACCAGGATCGCCAGCGTGAAAAACGCCCACACCGCGAAGATTATGTACAGCATGATGGAGTGCACGCCCGGACTGCCCATGCCCATGATGAGCACGCGCTGCCACAGTACTGCTGATAGCTCTGATAGGAAGGAAGAAAAGTTGATTAGAAAAACGTGTTGTATGAATATACACTGATTTCGTTGTGTAAAAGGGGCCCTAGATAGATGCTTTATTTTATCAGAAAGTTGGGAACTGTGGATTATGTTTCTGATAGATGTCCTGAACACTTTAACAAACTGTTTTGCTGTCTTCATTCAGTATTACATCTTTTGCACTGGCAGGCTATAGCTTGTACGTAAACTATAGCACGTACCCTCTCACTTCTACACTAAGATTATGACAATGAGAGTCAAGATACCAATAATTTGAGAGCAGGACAAAAGATAGACAAACTCACGCGCATGAGCGAGCGACAGCGCCCACAGTCGCAGGTAGGAGGCGGTGTGCGACACGGCGCCCAGCACGTACTCGATGGTGTGGATGCATTGCGTGATCAGCTCGTCTGCTATGCCTTCACCTTCTTCCTCCTTCTCTTCCACGTCTCCGCTTTCTACTCCTTGTTGGTATCGCTGGAAGTGGAAGAAAAGGTTGAAGGTAGAACGCATAGAATATCAATTGTGGCCCTCTACAAGATGGACTCGTGAAGGTCGCGGGAATCTACTTGATGAAAAGGAAAGAATCGGTAGTTGTGGCGATTCTTGTGGCCTTTGTTTAGCAATGAAGGCTTTCGTCTTTCGTCTAAATGATGATTTAATTTCAAACACGCAATTTTTGTGGGAAGCAAAGGTTGCGTAAACAAAATTTTCCAAGTTACAATAACTACGGTAAGCAGCTTTGTGAGCACGGTTGCGCTGAACTTCATACAAAAAATCATGATTTTCACTAAATTCCTCACTAGTCCACAATTTATGTGCACTAGGGTTTATCGCTCAACGGGAAGAAGTCACCGAAAGATACAACTGAATTTAGGAATCTTACATCTAAAAATCTTGTATCTTACCTTTTGTTTATTACCCACGATTATCTTATAAATTGGCTTCCCGAACAGCATTACGGGTATAGACAGAAAGCCAAGCGCTAGGAACGTCTTCTGGAGTACCTCCTGACCATCGTACATCGCACGGCAAGGAAACTTTTCCTCAGATTTTTTCATAAGCATCATATTGATGAAGATGATGAGCACTGAGGGGGCGCACGATGTGCCTAGAGCAGGATCTGAAAAGAGGAATAGTGGTAACGGTTTTATCTGTACTAATCTATATTATATAAAAATCTCGTGTCACGGTGTTTGTGGTCGCACTCCTCCGAAACGGCTCGACCGATTTTTATGCTTTTTTTATATATAGGGTGACTGGTAATTAGTGACCGATACTTAAACACGTGATTGTACTCATGCGAACAAACAACTTTCCCAAAGATTTTTTTTTTATTATACACATACGTATACTTTTGTGGCGACCGGCCTGTGGCGCGGGCGCTGCTTACGGAGCGGGCTTGCGAGCCGAGCGGGTGCACTGCCTACCCACTGTTACACGGTACGATAGTAATGAGACAGTACAGCATCACGCGACTAATAGCTGAAAGGACATAGGCGCGCGCGCGCGAATTTCATATGGCTGTTGTATTATTGTGATAGAAATGAATGAGTAAAAAAAAAATGTTTCTTTGGGAAAGTTGCTTGTTCGCATTTGTATGTTTGTAACAAATAAACTCAAAAACGACTGGACCTATTTCAACGATTCTTTCACCATTAGAATGCTAAATTATCCCCGAGTAACATAGGCTATATTTGTTATCGCAAAAAAATGTTCACCCGTGCGAAGCCGGGACGAGCCGCTAGTAGCATCTATTAAGAAAGCTAATTTGAGATGCCAAGATTGTAGTCGTCTGTCGTATGGTCTACTGTGTGTACTATGGACAAAAGCCCATTTCCCTATTAAATATCAGCTAGTATTTTTCTTCAAGGCAAAGCAGTGTAAATCAATTTATCACCAGTAGCAATGAATCTGTTAAAATTTGCGGACCCCAATTATTTCAAAGCGATTTATCTACAAAGAATAGTGGCTGTAGAAATCCTGTTCAAGAGTAATTAATGACAGAAGGACCTTAGAAGTCAGACATGCAAGTATTTACCTTCCGCAGTAGCCGAATACTTGATCCACTTTAAAAACATCAGCACACAAAGATACCCAAACAGCAGTAACAGAAACAGAATTTGCGGTATAAACTGCAGGAATATCATCTCCCGCTTCTTGAAGAAGCTGTGGAAAAAAAACATCGTTAATTATGGCGTCTTCGCTTTCTATTGGAAACGCACTAACATTCTAGTTTCTATGAATACAGTAATTACTTGAAGTTTACCACACTCAATGTTACACCGAACACCATATGGATCACCCCGAATATTATTGACAGTTTCATCTTGAACGAGTTTAAGAATATTATGTTGTTTGAGGCGAACTGGAAATAAGAAAATTCATTGTTAGTTAGGCTGATTGAAAACCTACCTCTTCATCAACTCATTTCTCTTCATCAAAATGATTTCCCCGATTTCCTTACGATTGCTGATGATAGGCTGGAGGTTTATAGGAAATGAAGCAATCGCAGAGTTTTGGAAAAGGGAAAAATTATTTTGTAGTATTGAAGGAACTCAAATTCTCACCTGCCAAGCAGGGTCCAATCCGAATGGATATGGCGTCTGTACATACGCCGTCTTTGGGTCCAGTTCTAACTCAGTATGATTCAATAGAACCCCATCCTCATACACATTCCTCCAACTAGTCCCGAAGATATTCAGAGATTTAGAAAAAATATCGTTGTAAATCAGACCAGTGTATATCGAAAATATTCCCATTAGGAGTATAATGTATCGTCCACCGAAGAAAATGTTCCAGATTTCGTTGTCTGACTTGGTTTTGGCGAATTTCTTCTCGTATATGACTACGATGGCTGCGAAGGCTGTCATGATAATCCCATGGCCGATGTCCCCGAACATCACGGCGAAAAGGAATGGGAATGTAATAATGGTGTATAATGCTGGAAATAAATAATAGCTAGTTAGTGATTCAGTAGATATTCTTTGAATAAGGGTGTGACTAGTTGAGCTTACTAAACGACGCATATGGACTCGAACCGGTCAGAAAGACCTTAAAAGATCAATAAATGAAAACAAAAAAAAAAATGACTTTCGCCTCGTTTCGTTCCGAACTAAATGCGACAAAATCACATTTTGATAATTTAAGTTACTTTTCCTGCGCCAGCAGAACATTGTAATTTTTTAACTTTGCGTAGTGACTTTGTGACCAAGATACAGGCTATGCCTAGTTTAGGACCCGCTGTTAAACCTGTCAGTATTCTGTTGTGTAAGCTAATAAATGAATTTGAATTTAAATTAAGTTGAAATAAGATGTGATCGGGCCAAGCCGATTCTGCGTCGATAAGGTCCGTATCTAATTCCATCAACAGAGCAATAAAGAATGAGGGGTCGTGCAATGCACTAGACTTTTGCAACCCAAACTACTTTTTGTTCTGAAGTACTTAATTGATTGTTGGCAGAGTGGATTGCCCCAGCCGACACTGGGTAAAAATAAGTATAGGTTTATGTTAAATTGAATTAAGGACTAATAACACTAACATAGCATATAAGCACAATCTGTTACTAACCACTAACAACTTTATGGACCGATAAAAGTCTTTAATAAAGATATTTTATTTAAATTTGTAATAGTATTTTCGAACTCGGTTTAATAAGTACCTGGATTGACTTCTCTGTAGCTGGCGATTCCATAGGAATCAATCAGGTTCTGAAAACCTCTGGTAAACTTGTTGGTCCTGTTGAATGTGGGAGGAGTCTCGTTTGTTGGTACGTAGTGTAAGATCGATGGGATAGGGCTGCCACTTGCTCTCTGTAACATAAGGTAGATTGAATCAAATAAACCATTAGTAGTTATCCTTAAGTAAGTAAGCAGGGCCTCAACGGGGGACAACCAGTATACTAGGCAGTGGATGGAACAAGGCTGCCAATGACGACAACGAGCATGGATGAAGTAGGAAGGTAAACCATTACGTATATTTCGTGATTTTTAGAATCATTGATATAGAAGAAGATAGAAGTAGTTTAATGACGAGAACCATCATTCCAGTCAGGCCCAGTTCCAGTACACAAAATAAAGATGGAAATCAATAGGTCAAATAATTCCCAATTATTTAGAAAAAAGGTGGCTTTGATACAAGTGACATATTAAACATAACTAACACACAGAGTAGCAATAAGTGAACAAGACTGACGGAGATCCAACTCCAAATAATGGAAAAAGGAACAGGAATAGAAGTTCACTACACTATGACTACAAAAAAACTATCGACAATCAAATCTACTCTAGAAGTAGGTATAGATGACGTAGAAGAGTTAAATAATGGAAAAGAAATAGAAGTCAACACCTTCTACACATTACTAAAAAACAAATGAGCATCAACTCTCACCACTCCGTTCTCCAAAGCCTTCTGCACCGCAGTGAGGTCTATCCTTGGCACCCAGCACTCGGCAATGAGGCACTTCTTCACGATGTCCATACTGAACATGTTGAGGGTGTGATAGATGGCCTTCTCCTTGCGTACGGCCACCATCCAGGTGCTGATGTCTCTGGCTATGTTAGTGAGGACCAGGCGACGGTGGTTCTCTGTTTGTTCTAGTACCTGAAATTTTGAAAGAACGTTTATTGTTTAATTTTTATTTGTAGTACAAATGGAGGCAGTGGAGTTCACTGAGCATGTTGTTTCCTGCTGATAAATGCTTGTTCCTTCATGAGTGCCAGCGGCTTCTCGTATGTCGTTTGGTAAGTTAGTTATTTCTCTATTTTCAGTAGGGTTAATAGATGCTGGGTAAAACTAGGTATTAGTATAAGATCTGCTATTACAAATACTCTCATGTCCCTCATCTATTATTTGATGATGACATGATGATTATTTGAGGTGAACTTGTTTGCTACTTTCAGACTTGCTTTGAGACTCATCATTTTAAGATGAAAATAGTATGGATGTCTTCGACATTTCTGTTTTAAACCAGGCGCTACACTCATCATCTCCCTGCTCTTGTCCCATGTTACTTGGGGTCAGCGCAACACGTTTTTTTCTTCCATTCTACTCTGTCAACGGTCACGCTATCATTTGCTTCACTACACTAGAAGGCTAGAGGCACTGTACGCAATTTAAAGCCCATCAACGATTTTAGAGATTACTCCCATTATTATCATTTTACAGCCTAAATACTTCCAAACAATACTCACCATTTCCAAATCCTTGATTCTAGTCCCGACTCCTGCTAACATGTCCAGTTGGTCTTTGTACGTTGGCGGACATGGGTACAGCGTGGCTTTAAACCCATGGCAGACCTTCTTCACACGGATCTTGATCTGCTCGCCGTGGAAGAACACCACGAACACTGTCTTCTGGAGCTCGTGACCCTGGAAAAGGAGTAGAGGAATTGTTAGATGGATCCTAAAAACGGAACATCATTTTAATGTATTGCAGAAGCGTTGATACTATGACTGTACTGCTCTCAACGGTGAAAGAGATTATAGTAAGGAAACTGGCATGTTCTGGGACCAATCATTCGAATTTATGTGGAATGCACCAACCCGCAGTGGACCAGCTGACAGCTGACAAGAAAGAAGAAAAGACAGGTAATATTCAGTTGAATCATTGTCGCTGATGGAAACATTTGCATTTAGCAGTGATGGTAACTTAGAGGAGCTCGTGGCTAAATAATAACAGGCGTACGGGTCGACCTTCAAGGTTGAATCGCGCTTGCCCAGGTCGGTCTGTGGATGGGTGACCATCCAGCACATACCGAGTTTCCTTCGTGAAAGCACGTTAAGCCTTTAGTCCTAGCTGTCATTTGTAGATCTTTGACAGTCGTTACAGGTAGTCAGTGGCCCGAAAGTCTGACAACCAGTCTTACTAAAGTATCGTATAACCCAGTTCTAACTGGGTTGGGCAGGTTAGGTAGGCAGTCGCACCACGTAAAATACTGGTATTCAGCTGAACCCGGTAAGACTGGAAGCCAACTCCAATAAAGTTGGGAAAACGCTAGGTATATCTATATGAGTGTTGGTGACTTAGAAAAGGCCTATGTCCAGCAGTAGATGCCATAGACCGAATTGACAAAAGGTTCGTAATGAAGCTGACTTGCTAGGGGACTACCGGACGTAGGTACTTATATCATGACAACCAATTCTTGAATAATGACAGTTGTGCTCTTTGCACTATATAGCGAGCATGATTTATTAATCGCACAATACAGTTTGGCTGCAGAAATGTAAAGATTAAGATAAAATATGAGTTCCTTAATATTCCTGTCAGTTCAGAAACATTATTTACATGTACAATCATAGCTTCCGGTATAAACGAATGTTATTAAGATAATTTAGTTTCTAGAAAAACGTTAAATATCTGTGGAATGGCTTTATTAGTACCGGATGTATTAATGGCGTAGTATTTATATTTTTCGAAAAAATATTCAAAATCTGAACGTTATGATGAGATTGGACGTTCATATAACATTAATCATCATTATATGAGCAGACTTTCACGGCTGAGTACATCATCACAAATATCATTATTTATTTTTGGGATTAATCGTTCCTATATTATTTAGTTTTTAATGATTTCTGCCATACTTGTCAACTTTACATAAAAAATGTAAATTAACGTGATCCACAAGCAGTTGTTGTTTTTTTATCTATGTGATTTTTTAATTAAATTATAATAAATGTAGTAAGATTAAGTACGATTTTACAGAATGCCTTCAAATCAAGAGTGAACAGGCATCTTCTGGGCACACTCGTTCCGTCATGGACCTCATCCATCGCTTTCCACCAGGCGTGATCGAGGTCAAGAGCAGGCCCATTTTGACATTATTACAAAAAAACGCTTGTTCAGCAAAACCTACACCTTTTCAAACTGATGATTTGTTAAAAGTCTTTGTTATAACTGATAGTTACCTATTATACATAAATGCCGAAAGGCTTGCCGGTAGGCGCTGACCTAAATGTCGAAACAAGGGTAAACGGAAGTACGCCTTTGTAATATGGGGAATGTATGGGGCTTATAATCGGGACAGTTATGGTATGTCGACCTTGATGTAACGTAATGGACGTTTTATCATGATCTAGTTAAACCAACCCTTAAGCCCTTCGAATTGCGTGAGTTTCTACAATAATTTTCACCCTATTTAGGGATAGAACCTTCAAAGTCACTCTCCCTTGGGACTAGGCTGAATAATTTACACTAGGCTTTTGTTTTTGTTTCGAGAGGCATGCTTGATAATTCCGTCCTTTACTATCTGTCTATGAAAGAGCGAGAAAGGGGGTGTAGGAAAGGGGTAGACAGCAGGTCTAGATATAAAAGGCTGGTAATAGCTAAGCATTCATGCATATTTGTTCAAGAATAGATACTGTTACCACCGATAGTTTGGTACTGCCGAGTTCACTGACGGTCGACGAATTTTTCAACCTTATTGCTTAGGGCATATGGGTTAATAGTGGCAGACAGTCAGTGACCTCGGTAGTACATAGGTTTCCTTTTTCGATTGTACCTACAACACTGTAAATATCCACAAAAGTACCTAAGCCCTAACAAAGAAAAATAAAGCCGAAACAACTCCAAAAAACTGTAAATCAGTTAGTTTTCCAAACTTTTCTGACAAGGTCACTGCCCCATTTCGTGAACGACAGAGATTTATTTCTAACAACGACGTTTTGACGCGTTCCATATTCTAGCGTTTACCCAGAACTTATAAAAAGCTTTGTAACGTGTAACAACGTCTAGAAAAATCAATATAAACCAGGGGTTAACGACCGGCCACTTGTGGGCTCCCCTATAAAACATTGTGGTGTTTTATTGCAGCCTATACCTATGCGTTAAGATTTTGTTGTTTTATGGCCTGTTTATGACAGTGTTAACTAGGAACCCAGGACTATGTAATATCTAGCTTGATTTGAAAAGAGTGCCCATAGAGTTTCTTGCCCATTCTTCTCCATGACGTCTACGATTCCTCACGATGTTTTCCTTCACCGAAACAAATGATAATTATACAATACGGTCCATTCACAGTTATTATGCCTGTGGCTGGACATTAGGTAGCTTATTTTTGACTATGCAAACGTGCCTGTCACGGGTTTATTTGAAATAAATGCTTTGAGTTAGAGTTTGGAAAAGGACGCGATTTACTTTTGTGTATACGAAATGCGAGTTTACCTACTTATTTCAGAAATGAAAAAAGTGTCGACAAGTTTCAACACCGCAAAGTCATCATCTACCTAGTCTTTTCACTACTATGTCAGGACTGCATTCTAGTCTGACCGAATGATACCAATAAACATAATTAGATGAAGCGACTACCTATTTGACCAGTCGTTACAGGTAGTCAGTGGCCCGAAAGTCTGATAACCTGTGTTACCAAGGGTACCCAGTAATAACTGGGTTGTGGAGGTTAGATAGGCAGTCGCTCCATATAAAATACCGGTGTTCAGCTGCCTCAGGCAAGGGTGGAAGCCGACCCCAGTAAAGTTGGGAAAAGGCTAGACAGATGATGATGATGCCTGCCTATTTGGGCAACATTATGGGCAACACGGTCTTCCTTGTTGGTAAAGTTTTGGGTCTCTGTCTAGTGTCTACCCTTAACAACTGTCAAAGATCTGTCGTGACGTTTGACAGGAGAGAATGGAAGAAGAAAACGTGTTGCGCCGACCCCAAGTAAAATAGTACAAGGCCAGGAAGATGATTATGATTCTATCAACATTAACCTTTCCAAAACCATGTACGCGACATTAAAATTTCACAAATATCTTTTTAAAAACAGTGATTACATTCAAAACCTTTCCGTTATGATTACTTTCCATAGCCGAAACTATATCATACGTACCTACTCTGAAAATGATTCTTTTTAACATACGGTTCGCGTGCTCAGTTCACGTGAACCCAGTGAACATTTTACGAAGCCTTCGTACATGTTATTAAACGAATAATTCTGATTTAGATAGGTCAACGACATAATGGCCGAAGGTTTTTAGGTTTATGTACCTATACGTGTGAGATTCTTACTCGGTAATTGATAGTTATGGGCTTTTATTTAAATTATATTTTCGTTGAGACAGAATAAGGGTGAAATTAAATTGGTATGCACGATCAGTTTTTTTTAAGAGGATCTCGTGGCTAAATAATAACAGTCGTTCGGGTCGACCTTTCACCGACTCGAGGATCAAACTTGAAACTCATCAGTCGCTGTTATGACCACTAGATCAGTCAGGCTAGATTTGAACAATAAAACATACGGTTATCCACGTTAGGCCCTAGGGTCGGTTACTCAAGCCCCATCCTTCTAATACTCCACTGCAACAATGTCCGTTATTTATTAGACTAGCTGTTGGCCGCGACTTTCGACCGCGTGAGATTAAAGAAAAAGAAAATATTATTTCACTATTTGAATCGGATTTTGTTAACAATTTCAAGGGTTTTAATGTTTTACACGGATCCCTAATCCTTTTACTAAAATAAACCTTAGTACTCCATAATACATGAGCTATCTGTCAGGCCCGTCAAAATCGGTCCAGCCGAGAGAGATTAGCCGGAGCAAACAGACAGACATAACTGTAAAAAAAGTTTTTTGTTAGTACCGTATATTTTCATAATTATACATTCAGTAAAAAGCTTTTATTTTGAAATTACAAACAGACACTTCAACAGAAGAGCAGTGTTCAATTTTCAACGCTTAGCTCAGCACCGAGATTCGAAATTCCAACAAAATATTAGACATTAATTTGGGTTTCGCTTAGTAAAACAGGCATAAGAACGCTATCTATAATAAAAGATAAAACGCCAGATTTACTTGCCATTCCTGCGATAATGTTTCCCGAGGTATCGGAGCGACCTGCTATAGACAGAAATAGATATTTGCTATTTTATTCCAACGATATTGGCAGGCAGTATATTTTGTTAACGGCATCTCTATATATTTCGCCAGTTTTGCCTTCGATTCTGTGATATTATTTAGTCTATGGGCTGTCACTTTGCGATTGGCTGTTCAGGTAATAAATATGTTGCTTTATAATAATGATTAATTGCTGGATTAAAGTGTGAAGAGCTCGTCTATACTAATGTTATAAATAAATAATGTAATAAATCTAATAAATCTATGACGGCTATGAGATTATTACTACTAACATAGTTCTTAAGCATTGCTAACCCATATATGGACTTGGTTGTTCGAAATAAAGTATTTGAATATGAATTTGAAAATAGTAAAATTTGTTAGTAAATTTGTACGTCGGGGGTAATCTACGGAACTGCTGATCCGATTCCTTAAATTCACTAACGGGAGGCTACATTATCCCCGAGTATTATGGGCTACATTAATTTAAAACTTTCCCGTAAGTACATACCGTACCTGACAGGAGCGAAGCCGCCAGCAAAAGGTAGTGGCTAAATAAAAGCGCCAAGACTCAGGTCGAAACAAGGTTTACCAACGCTTACTTCTGTCGGTTTGGTGACCATCTCTTACATAACGAGATTAACTGGTTTATGTGCATGCCCCGGTCAGGTTTTTAAGCAGTTGGTAATGTAAATCTATGTATGGAGGGTACTGCGAGATCTATTCTTAATTGTGATAGTCTGAAGCCATTTTTTTTTCGGATGGGAAATTATCAAGTGACTCCTCCCGCTCTGGGCGGAGCGGAAGGGAGTGTCAGACTTTTACTGACTAAAAACCATCCATGTTCCTTCTTTTGCCCTTTATGTTACAGGGCCGCGGTATCTCTTTCGAACAGTCCCGCAGCCCTTTAAGTGCATGCCTCGGTCAGGTTTTTAAGCAGTTGGTAATGTAAACCTATGTATGGATGGTACTGCGAGATCTATAACTGTTATTCTTAATTGTGATAGTCTGAAGCCTGAGTAACTTGACGGTTGTGGCGGGCCAATAGGAAGTCGCTTCAAGTAAAATACAGAAAAGCTCCTTTTATTGCCTTTTTCCATCAGTTTCACTGAGAAATGAAATTAATGGTCAACTTTATAAAATACTACCCACAAGCACCTACGTCACGATTTGTTTTATGTAATAATCGTCTTCTAATACCAGATTGTATCATCTGCATCTGTGACGTCTTTAAAACCAATATGACGTAACTACAGACCAGGCAATATGTAACCTATCTACCTACACATAGGTATCATTATTATACGGAAAGGCTTATGGATGTCATAGCCGCTAAGCTAAATATACGTCTAAATGCGTAGGCGAGCCACGAAGTTCGAGGGCAAGCCATGAACCTTATTTGAACTGCCGACCTTTCCATAGCACGTCAAATCCAAAAGGAATCAATACAGCTATTAGTTATCATGTTTGAAAAGAATATTTTGATGGTCGAAACTGTTTAGAAGGGACTGTAGCTTTAAATAACTTAAATAAAGAAAGTGATCAAATTCAAGAAACTTTTTCAAATGGAGTTGTAGCTGTAATGGAGTGCTTAACGTTTGTATGAATCTAAGAAAGATGCAAAGGTAAGACTCTTCGCTTCATATTTAGACAGCACAGTGTACATGAGAATTAAAAACTTTTTTGCAAAAAATATTTACTTTTTCAATTTTTCCATTTTTAGTTGTAATATCCTATACAAGTATTTGTTATGCATTTATTTTACATTGTTATGCATACAATTCATGGTAAGGTTTATCCTCAATAAAATAGAACTTAACATACATAACTGTCGATATATCGGTGTACTGTGCACATCTGCGTAGCCCCTCAGAGCATACAGGCGTGATGTTATGTTATGATGTCGTGTGAACAACAATCATCCAAGCGATTGCAGCAATCACGACAGATTTGCTGTCTATTATTGAGGAGTTCCGTTCCGTATCTCGAAAGTCCATGATCAGATCATGACAATACGAATGAAAAAAAGATTTTTGAAAATCGGTACACAGTTAATATTTTACTAAACAATTATCCTCCAAATCCTAACCGTTAAGGAGTTTTACCTTCCATCATCAGCTCATCAACATGAGGTGATGACTCCCAAATGCGTATAATTGAATAGCTTTAGAAAAAACATGAAACACGTATTGCGTGCCTATAAAATTTGAGAGTTGCCCTCGATTTCCCTAGGATTCCATTACCAGATCCTGACATGGTGACAATGGGACCACCTCGGGAGGTATATTCGTTCGAATAAAAAAATAATATTGAGAATCGGTCTACAATTGACTGGGATATCGGTGAACATACATATAAAAAAATACATACAGTCGAACATAGAACCTTCTCCGTTTTGGAAGCCGTTTAAAAAATAGAAACAAATGATGAGCAACGAATACTTGAAACCAAAAATTTATCTGAGCGTCTAGAAGATCTAGACCATGCCGACCCTCCATTTTCTCTATGCAAAGGCAACTTAACCACACGAGTGGCAACATTAAGTGTTAATGTTAGTGTGTGTGTTTATGGAACAAATAAAGATACCTTACCGTAACAGGATCCTTCAGAGGCTCATCAATTTGCGCCTGTTTAAAGAAGATGTTCCCATGGGAAATTCTCCATAGCATCTGCTCAAAGGCTGGTACCCTGGCCGTGGTGACCACTCCCGCGATGAACCCAAGATGGCCTAACACCGCGTCGTTGTTGTATATTTGCACTGACGCAGATATTTTCCTCTGGGCGCTGTGGTCTTGGAAGAAGGTCTGCATTTTCTCTATCAATGTCTTCAGCTCTATTAGTGAAAGGTAGTCGCTTTTCAGGTTTCGTGCGTTTTTTGTTATCTCCTGGATTTCGCCTTCGATGAAGTCGATCCTTTCCTGGAACATTAAATTGTTTTGGTTACGGTTTGTTCAAAAACTGAACTACTGACGCGTACTTACGAAGAAGATCTGCTGCGCTAATCTCAAATAAATTGGGATCAGGGCAAGAGAATGATGATGATTCCACGTACCTATAGCTTCTGTTTAGCACATTAAACATTCTTGGAAACCATTTTGGTAATCTAATTTATCACTACATAGTATAAAACAAAGTCGCTTTCTCTGTCCCTATATCCCTTTGTATGCTTAAATCTTTAAAACTACGCAACGGATTTTGATGCGGTTTTTTTTTAATAGATAGACTGATTCAAGAGGAAGGTTTATATGTATAATACATGCACCCGTGCGAAGCCGGCGCGTGTCGCTAGTTTAAATAATAAAATAACAACTCTCTGTGATCGTGATTCAACGTGGATCCTCATATCATGGTTTTCTCAAGTGTTTTCTATTTAAAACAATATGACGCTCGCTGAATAGATTCCGAATAGATTTCCCTTCATTCGTTAGTTAATTTTACCACCGGCTCGATGCAATTAATTTCAAATTCGTCTCCTAAAGTTTCCACAAGGTACAGTTAGAATATTAAATGCCAATCTGAATGTTTCCACCTGAATTCAGAATAAGATATAAAACAAATGGTTCGCTGGAATATGTTGCTGATAACTGTTTGCACATTTGTAGAGGCCATTAAATTGTAATGGTCGCACAAATGAATTTCATGGAACTCGTAACCTGTAGTAATCTTGGTATTAATGAGCACTTTAAGTTATTGCAACGCATTGACTGGTATAGGAATCGTTTGATATATTATTGTTTTATAGACCTATACGTTTCTTTTGAGCATGAATTTAACCAAGACTGGTTCAATCCCTAATGCTTTTTCCCATCAGGAACTTCTCAGTGGCAGCCTGGATTTGCTGCCTCTTTGATCTCCACAACCCAGTTACCACGGGGTAATACGATACCCCTTGATAAGATTTTCGGGCCACTGACTGTGATGACTGTCAAAGATCTACAAATGACAGCTGGGACTAACGGCTTAACGTGCTTTCCGAGGCACGGAGAAAACTCGGTATGTAATGGGTCACTCATCCAAGCACCAACCTAGGCAAGCGCGGCTTAACCTAAAGATCGACCCGAGTGGCTGTTTATTATATGGTATTATTTAGTCACGAGCTCCTAGATAGTTGATAGCAAATATAACTGGCAAAATACGGGTGCATAAGCATAATCAGCCTATAATGTTTCCACTGCTGGGACACACGGCCTCCTCTCTATGAGAGAATGGGCTATAATCCACCACGCGGGCCCAGTGCGTTTTGGTAGATGTCACATATCTTCGATTTTTTTTGGTTCTAGGACATGCCGGTTTCCTCACGAATCACGATGTTTTCATTCACCGTTTTTTTGAAATGAAATAAATTACACAAAGTAATGCGCCTGCTTTGGTTAGAACCCATGATTTACTGTTCGTAAGTCGGGGCTGCCACCACAGGGTCACCGCTACTCTCGGTGATCGTAAATCTGGGTGTACTTCTGCTTAACCCGGAAGTTACAGGCGTGGTCTTATTACTAACATCATCGAATAACATCGACATCTCCCAACCCTTCAATATGTGTAAAGGACACACACTATAAAGTCATTACCACATTCAGATGTCATCCATCCTCCGCCTATTACGGCATCCTCACACAACGATAGCATGATGTCATGTCAACTCATAAATTGCAATAACGTGGTCCTGTGATCCCCACTACTATACAGCTACAAACATATCCTGCGCAAGCGGCTGAGGGATCTAATTGGTGTAACCTTGCCGCTCATAATTGTTTCACAGATGTGTGTGGATTATGCAACAACACAAGCGTGTAATCCCCGAAGGTTTGGAGATAGTAACAATTTATAATACACCCCCAATTTGCCGCTTATGTTAATGTCCTATAGAGTCGTGGGCGAATCCATTGCCATCATAGAGGAAAGCGGTCTTGCCGTCCCAGCAATGGAAACATTATGCGCTGGTTAGGCTCTTGCTGTTGCCATTAAATGGCTCGTTGAACTAATGGTCACAAGTGCGACTGCTGAGCGAGATATCCTGGGTTCCATTCCCGGGTCGGGCAAAGTGTTATTGGGTCTTTCTATCAGGAATCTCTCAGTAACAGCCATGGAAACTAAATCACTCGATCTGTGCCCGGTTGATGGCAATAGGCTCGGCTCCTATTACATGGCACTTTAACATAACTGAAAAAATGTGGGTGTACTATTACGTACCCCTCTGCCTAACCCTTCGGGGATTACAGGCGTGATGTTACTTTATGTTTATTGCCATTAATTGGACTTGCTGCTAATATGAAATTCCTGATCGTAAAATATCCAGTACCTAGCACTTTACCCAACCTGGATATCGAACCCAGGACCTCATGCTCAGCAATAGCGCTTGCGACTAGACCAACGAAGCAGTGTGGATTAATAGAGTTATTTATTACTGAGACTAAACATTTGTTGTGTTTAAAATTGAAAGCAGGAAATGGCGAATTTTCGCAGAATTTATTTAAGACCGACAGAGAATGAAAAAATAATTCGTAAGCATTATTGTTGAATTAAAAAAAATAAACTCTCGTATCATGGGTGCTCAAAAAGATACATATGTCGGATTGTGAGAATTTATTCCGTTAAGCTCGTACATTTTGTGGGCAGACGATGGGTTTCGTGCAATGAAAATACACTGGGTGCGATACACTGTTTCTATTAAACTAACAAATTACTTGAATTACAGTTTAACACAATAACACGGTGCACAATGAGTCGGGGTACAGTTCCAGGACGTCTCAATTCCAACGATCTGACACTCCATGTCCTCGTCGCCACGAGCTGTCAACATCAGGGCTCTGTAGAAGTACGCAGTGGTGGGGGCAGAGCTGTAACTAGGTCGCGTGATGTCATCACTGGCGTACTTACTATTCATTTTAAGTCCGTAGGCTCTTCTCTTTTCATCTCGTTAGGCTGAGGTATACCTTATAGTACATCCACATTTCGCCAGTTATGTTTAAGTCCCATGTAATAGAGGGCGAGCCCATTGCCATCAACCGGGTGCAAATCCAGAATCAGTGGCTGCTACTGAGAAATTCGTGATGGAAAAACCCAATAACACTTTTGGCCGACCTTTTAATCGAACCCAGGACCTCATGCTCGGAAGTCGCGCTTGCGACCACTAGATCAACGAGGCACTCATAATACAAAAGTACGTATAAAATCTTACAATTTCAGTTGTGCTGACTAACAGCAATAGACCATGCAAGTATTTTCTCTATTCACTCATCATTCATCGACACTGTTACCTAATTTCACACAAAACACTACATTGATTCCTCCCACAAACCCATTAATTTAACACCGTTTTATTACACAAGGCGAAAAATTTCAACATCCCACCTCTGTACTAAAGGAGAACGGCAGCTGACGTACACCTCTTAAAATGTTTGTTTTGGGTTCATATTTATACAATTTAATAAACAACTAAAATGGTTAATTTTTCAATAATCTAAACATTTTTAGAAGTTGGGAATAGTGAAAAAACCTTAATTAATGTAACATAGAACAAAACGTAAAAAAAATGACAACAAAACGCAGCTGCAATGGATGTAATGCATGGATTAAATCGATTAATAAATCGTTAAACCTTTCAACCGAAAAACTAACGCCTTTTTACTATTATAATATATCAGAATAGACAATTAATTATTAATCAGCACTAATGTAAGATTTTAGTTATCATAATTAACTGATTCTTGTAAAATAATACAAATTATATTTTTGTTTCATTAATCGATTGCCACTCATCAATCGATATACGAATAAAATATTAAAAAAAAAATACCTTGACAGATGACAGACTGTCACGTTATCTTGTCAAGTGTTTTTACTTTTAATGGCGTTCGTGCTGTTGATTGTGTGGTTGTGTTTTGCTGTGTTTCATGTGCATTTTGCTTTTCGAAACATTAGCTATCATAACTTTTATCTACGTCGAGTTGAGCCCTCTGCTCCTCCGTATACGAGAGTGATTGTTTCGCGAAAGGACGCTTTTATTATTGTTGCGACAAAGACGCTTAGTGTTAAGGACACTTTTTATTGCTCAGGCGCAGAGTTGTTTGTGAAGTGTTTTAACATTTTGTGACAACAATGCCGAATGTTCAATGCATTAATTGTAACGTTCGTTTGAGTCGCATCAGGCGGCACGCTCTAACAGATGAGAGTGATGTTCTAGTGAACACTATTCGGCTATGGACATATCCTAGAGAGGTATAAATACTATTATAATAATTATTTCACTACTGTGTGTAACATGTGAATATGTGATATAATGACTTCTTACTCTTCTTGTTGGTTATAGGCCACAGTGTATAAAATATAAAACTGTAATGTAACTACATATTAGGTATATCAAATCATCATTTGCCAAGCCTTTTCCCAACTATCTTGGGGTCGGCTCCCTGTCTAACCGGATGAATCTGAATACCAATATTTTACATGGAGTGACTGACTTATCTGACCTCCACAACCCAGTTGGTCCACTGGGTAATACAATATCCTTGATAAGACTGGTTTTCAGAGTTTCGGGCCACTGACTACCCGTAACGACTGTCAAAGATTTACAAATGACAGCCGGGACCAACGGCTTAACGTGCTTTCCGAGGCACATATTATATCAAATGTTCAGTTAAAATAAGGACACTAAACATAATATAATAATTACATTGATATATTGTACTATATATTAGATGACACATGAGCTTATTTTAATTGTCTATTTCTAGTTGACACCATCAGACCATATTTGCCATGCTTGCTGGCAACTAGCGACACATGGGTCAACATCCTCTGATAATATACCCAGAAGACAAGTTGGTCATCAAAATGTCTGTATTATATGTGGACGATCTATATTAAGGATTAATAGACGAAGAATTTTAGTTGATGGAGCAAATGAAGAAGAACTAAGAATATCAAATGTTATATCTCAATGGATCCAACCACAGCAGGTAGCGTATAGTTTTTATCTTTTCTATTTATAAAAATATTTATTAACGGCCTGCGGTATGGATAAAGGAAGTTAATGTCACCATACTAACTACATGTAGTATTGTAATAGTCTCAGACTGCCAGGAATTATCATGATTTTATTTGATTTTAGCTCACCGAAAATGATGAGGCTTGTGTACCTTGTTGGCTTCGAGCATCACGAACTAGGGATGTAGCACCGGTGCCACCACAGGCAGACAACCAGTCTACAAATCCAATTGTGCACAGTGATCCTGATGCAAACGCAACCTGTTTTGTATGTGGAAATACTTTGCTTGCCTCTGTGAGACAAACATCTGCCACGGAAGAACAGAGGATAATGCAAACGATATCGCACTTGTTGGAAAACCAGCAGGTAAAGTGTTAATGTTTATCTTTTTTTATGTTAACATTATGTGGATTTTAAAGTAAATATCATTAAGAATTACATTCACTAATTTGTTTAGGTATAACATCACATACCTGTTGAGATTCAGACTAGTTTTTTTTTACAGATGCCACCTTTAAATGAACTCTGTCGTGCATGCTGGGGACGTGCACAAGCAATAGAGTATCCTCAAATTAATACGAATGAGAATGATGGTGTTCAGCTACCTCAATTTATTTCATTGCCTAATATGAGACGAGCAGCTGAAACACCAAGACATTGCATTTTTCAAGAATGCAGTGGGCTAGAGCGACATTCTATACCAGAAGACACTCGACGCCGTGTATTGCTACATTTTAATTATTTCATACCGAGAGGTGCACGTATCTGCAGACAACATTTAGAAAATGAGCAGTATGAGAGTTTGTACTCGGCAGAATATAGCCTGGATACATTTAAAGCTGACTACATTGAAGAAATTGTATTTATTTTAATGGAAGGCTTAAATAATGTGAATTATGAAAACATTCAAAACTACCCAGATCATCAAGTCCTGTATTTTATAGGTTTTACAAAGAGGCAACACCAACAGATTTTGGATGAAACGCCCAACCTTAAAAATATGCATCGGGGTAGTTTTGCATTGACAGCTCTGTTGTGCAAATTAAGAACAGGAGACTCTGGAGACAGGTTAGCCTGTCTTTTTCAAGTTCCTCGAAGAACATTGGAAACCTTAATGTCTGTGGCCAGAAATATTATATTACGTGACTATGTGCCCCGAAAAATAGGATTTGGCCACATGACAAGGGAGCAAGTGGCAGCAAACAATTCTATTGTTGCTGATGGTATTTTCTGTGACCCTAATGTCCCACCACAGCAAAAACCAGCTATTACCATTGCAGATGCAACATATTTATACACTCAGAAAAGTTCGAACTATTTATTTCAAAAGGATACATATTCCCTCCATAAATACAGGAATTTGGTCAAACCATTCATTTTGTGCTGTTGTAATGGGTACATCATTGATGTTCGAGGACCATATAGTGCCACTACAAATGATGCGACAATAATGCGCCAATTGTTAGATGATCCAGATTTTAATAATTTCTATAATGAAAATGATATTTTCGTCTTAGATCGCGGGTTTCGGGATTGCATGGATACATTGCACGATAAAGGCTATATAGGCCATATGCCAGAAACCAAACAAGACGGTCATTCACAGTTGACCACCCTTGAAGCAAACAGGTCACGTTGTGTGACTATAAACAGATGGGTGGTTGAAGCTGTGAATGGCCGTTTCAAAAGAGATTTCAAAATATTCCGTCACGAATATTTTAATCGCGCCTGCAGACATATAATGGACGATTTTAAAATAGCTGCTGCGCTAATTAACGCATTTGCCACACAATTCACCGACTCTCTCAATGCAGAGGCGTTTGTGAATATTATAAATGAAAGTATGTTCCTCCAAAACACGATCGCCGATTTAGTTTCGGAACTAAACTTGAACAGACGCAGTGCAATATTTAGTCCTATTGATGGCACAACCATGGCATTCCCACGACTCTCTATGGACGAATTAATTCTTTTTGCTTGTGGCACCTATCAGATTAGACAGGCACGGTCATATGTAGGTGAGCACTTTAGATTTCATGGCATATACACCTTGGAAGTGGGTCGAGACCAAATACCTGGATTGGAGGGAACAAATCCTTTGTTGCTTCGAGCAAAAATAAAATCTCGCCATTCATCAGGAAAGACATACTTTGTATTTATTGTAATAGAAAGAAATATGAATGGGCGGGAAGCAATAACAAGTTATTGTTGCAACTGCATTGTGGGGCTTAGAACTGTAGGGTGCTGCTCACATGTTATGAGTATTGTTTGGTACCTAGGGTACGCTCGCCATGAGGGTATGACGCGACCAGCTCCCTTCCTAGATGAGGTTATTATAAGAATGTAGTAGGTAGACCTGCTGAATAAAATAAATTCATTATATGATATAAGAATTATTGTTTAATTTATTCCTACTATATTACCTATCCTACCTGTTACCTACTCAAGTAGTGAATTCAGGCTTGAGCAAAGTTCTAAATAATATTATAAATGTGAGAGTAATGCTGTCTTACGTTTTCATGGATAAACTGCTGAACCACTTTGATTTTGGTGACGATTTCAGTCGCTATTCGCTAAGCTAGCCACCTGACATTTTGGCCTCTAAATGAAAAGTAGTTTTATAGATTTTAAGGAACATAGGTATAAAGAAGTTACTTTATTATGGTTAACTTAACCAAAAACTCAACTGTCAATTACCTGCCCCTAGGAACTACGAAACCACTATAAAGTCAAAAAAGACTCACAAGTTATTCTAATGATCATAATTATTGCACCCGGCCCGCCGATGGCGATTGTGTGGGAGACAAAAGAAAACATAACCTAACTTCTTAAAAATGCATATAAGTTAAGAACCCCAACTTTATAAAATCTACGAATAAAAGCTTCAATTATGTAATATTTTTACCTATTAAATGTAAAAGTTTAGTGGCTAAACACGAGTTTTTTTAGGTGTACAAAACCTTCATACAAGCTTGCCGTTCTCCTTTCATGAGAATCTGTTCAGCCGTTACGACGCTATTGAGTAACAAACATACATCTGAACATCGTATTTATAGTAGTAGTATTATAGTGTCTGGTCTGGTAATAATTATTAAACAGATGTTGGTGTGCGTAAGCTGGATTAATAGTGTTGTTCTTACGTCGTACATCACTATGAATCTTGTTCTTAATGACACTGGCATGTTTTTTTTCAGTAGTTATTTAGTATTCTTCTCTGAGAAGCTATCAACAATCCTTCTTCGTATGCCTGTCGTCGTCTTAATTTATTAAAGGCGGATATTTTCGATAAATATTTTACTTACAATACGAGGCTAAGGCACATCGGGTTCTTCAAAAAGTACGATTTTGTAGAGAGTCGCGTCGTCTATGTTACTCTGTACATAAAGCGGCTTTCAGACTACGCTATAATATAATAGCATGTATATAGCTCATAGCACAACAATATAGCGCACCATAGATAGTCAATAATATATCGTATAGTACAGTGTGAACGTGTCCATAACAATCTATGGTGCGCGATATTGTTGTGCTATGAGCTATAACTATATGCTATTATATTATAGCGTAGTCTGAAAGCCGCTTAAGGCTACGTGACGGTCCCTTACGGGAGGTGACAGTCGTTTTTGTGCATTAAGGAGTCTGCCCACTACACCGTAACATACCAAGACCGTATTAGGCACGGAAAGAATATGACACGTACTACTACAACAGCGTATCATGTTCGTTTATAATGGGTTTAAAACGGTCATCACACCGGTGTATAACAGGTTTAGGATGTTCATCGTACGCGGTTAAACCCTATACAAGGAAGGGACGCTAAAATGTTTACGGTCAGTACATCATTCTGAACCCCCCCACAAATAAATTTTTCGTCGGTTATTAAAAAAAGAAATTGATTTCTTGAGTACGTGGTAACCGGTTTAACTTCGGTGCCCTTCCACCTTGTATTGTTTGCAAACGTTCATACTTTATCATGACTATGCCCACTAGACCTTTCCGTCGCCGAACAATACTGTCGCGTGCCATGCACGGAAAGTCAACAATTGTCGGCGAGCACAAATTTTCCGGTGCCGATACGCTCCGTGCATGGCACACGACGGTGTTGGTCGGTAACTGAACGGTCTGCTGGGCATAATCTCATACTTTTCAATACAAAGAATATTTTTTTGTCTGACACTTTCTTAACACGGTCATGATATTATGGTACGGTGTAGTGGGCAGGATCCTTGGACAAATGGTATTTGATCGCTTTCAAAGCATTTTGTATTCCTACAATGACTTCCAACAAAATTGACATAAACTTTTCGAGAGCTGCTGTCATTCTCACACATTTTTGACATTTCCCTGAAAGTCTCTGATAGAATATCACTTTGTTGCCATCTCGATGTTTTATTATTTTCAGATGGGTTCTGTAACTATTTATTTTATCTCATATCTTCTAAATAATATTGCCAAATCATCTTCTAAATATCTTTATCTATGTCAGTTATTTATAGACGACCCACGTCGTTAGACCGGGGTAGTCCCCAAGAAAAACAAATAGTTCTAGCATGAGTCATATATATTATTATATATCAGTTTTAAAGGGAAATACTGAAATGCCATTACAATAATATCGCCCAAACTCATGTTATTATGATGAGTCTATGAACTTCACTACTGAACTTGACATAAACGAATAGTTAACAAATACAGAACGATGACGTTCCATTTCTTTCGTGTACTCGACCTATTTTAGAATTGTGAAAACGTAACTATAATTTATAATCGTTGCAACATTTAGTTTGCTACATCCAATGAATAAGATGTATCTTTGTAAAATTATGATGAAGTTATTGAGATAGACGAGATATCATGGTTTTTTTATTGAGAGAATTCATCGATTGCAGACAAGGCGACAATCTTCTTCTATTCTTTATGATACTTTCGTCTACTGAACTAGAATATTTTTGCCCAGTAGCTGGTGAAGGAAAAGTAAGAAACATATCTCGTTGAAGGACATTGTAGGTAAAATTACATAACATAACATCACCCCTGTAATCCCCGAAGTGTTAGGCAGAGGTGTATCTAATAGTATACCCACATTTCGCCAGTTATGTTGAAGTCCCATGTAAAAGGGAGCGAGCCTATTCCCATCAACCGGGCACAAATCCAGGCTCCGTGACTGGTACTAAGAAATAACACCTTGCCCGACCTGGGAATTGAACCTAGGACCTCATGCTTGGCAACGAGGCAATTAAATTAAACGAAAGAGGATTGTAGGAAAAATAAACGTTTTGAAAGCGACTTCCCTTGAAAGTCGAAGCCCTCAAACCTGGTTTTGATGAGGCAGATTAGGGACGGCTCTACCTCCACTCTGTTGCACCCACCTCTAACATGTTAATCTCCCTGGGGCTAAGACTGCAGCGGTCCGGTTTGGGCGGGGGAGGAGGCTCAGGCAGCTCGCCCGCTACCCATCGCAGCTTGCGTTCCATTTCACTGCAGCGACGGACCTCGCTGACGTAACGACGCTGGAAGTCGTTCACGTGGGGGTTTAACTGTGGGACAAAGAAAAAAAGTTTAATTTCGGGAATGCTAGGGAGTGAATTTTTTAGGGAACTAAATTATCTAAACGATGAAGGAAAACTTCGTAAGAGAACCGTGTCTCAGAACAAACAAATCAAAGACAATCGTTGATGATTATTTTATTTTATTTATTAGGTTTATCAATAATTGTTTACAGTAATCTACAAATAGAAATTAAACATGCCTCTAAGAGCGTTTATACAGAAAGTGGGCAACATCTCAAACAGCTGTCAATTATTTCGCTGTTTTGATTAATTTTGGCAATATTACTGTATGGAAATAAGAAATATGGCTAACTAGTGAACTAAAATATTGATTATGAAATGCAATAACTAATATTGTAACACCGAATATTTAGTTTTAGATGTAAAAAAAGTATTTGGAAACTTTCCAAATGCCTTTTTTACACCTAAAGCGGTTACAACATCAAATTCAGTGTTTTAATTGCAATTAATTATTAATATTCTAGCTCACAAGTTAGTCATATTTCTTATTTCCATACAGTAATATTGCCTAACTCATTAAAACAGGTAAATATTTTTCAGCTGTTTGCAACGTTGCCAACTTTTTGGATGAGCGCTCTTAAACTCCACACAGTGCAACAATTACTTAAAGAACAACTTGAACAAAAAAAAAACAATAATAAGTAATTAGGTTAGTTGTAAGCCACATATTGTACCTACAAGTAAACTTAGTAAAATATGTAACTATGTATTAGTAACATTTGTTAAATATTAAAAGCATAATTTCTTTAAAATGTTACGCACACACAGTCTAAAAACTTTTGCAAAAAATCTGATAAACAGTTCAGAAATTTTCATTTTTGCAATTTGAGAGAATCAAAGTAAAAATTCAACCATATCACTACAACTATTCAAAATCTTACGAAACCTAGCACATGAAGAGTTTGATCCCAACACCTCAAACTCAAAGCATTTATTTCAATTATCACTTTCGAATGTCAAAAAAACAACAAAAAAAAAGAAGCGAAGCTACAGTCCCAGTCACAAGGCATAATAACTTGAGAAAGTACTGCAGTTGTTGCACCGTTCTTCTCATTGGAGGACAAACTGGAGTAATAGGTTTGCGTGGAATACTCGACGGAGCACGAAAGTTAATGAGTGCAAGCAGCAGCGGCGGTGAGTCGATATTTCCCTTCAAGATTTTGCTAGCAATCATTGCGTCGTTCAAACATCTTCGTTCTTCCAAGGCGTGCATGTTGAAGAATTTCAATCTCTTTTTGTACGAACGCACTTTTTTAGTTATTCCGGCTCACTCTTTCTTTCAGAGAGGCTTGTTTGCAATCATTGGAAAGTTTACAATGAGAAATTATATAACTGTGCAACAATTAAAATGAAAACAGTCTCAATATTTTGCCTTTCATACTTTAACCAACTCGTTGTTGCTAACGACACAAAAAGCGCATCACTAATACGCAAAAAAAATGAAAGAAAAATTTCAACCTCGTCCTCGTTTTTTTTTTGGGATGGGATATCATCAAATGACTCCTCCCGCTCTGGGCGGAGCGGAAGGGAGTGTTAGACTTTTACTGACTAAAACCCATCCATGTTCCTTCTTTTGCCCTTTGTGTTCCAGGGCTCAAGGCAAAGCCTTTTTTACATGTAGATAACGAGGCTTTAGAATCATTTTCTGTTATTAGTACTCTCTTAAGGTTGCCATTCTAAGCACTCAATTAGTTTTAACGGCTATAAAGCTATTAACAAGCATTTGATTGGTAGCATCATTATACTCACGATGGGCCAATTTATTTGCAGGGGGAAATTATAGACTAGGAAATAGCAAAGTTACAATTTTATAAGGTTTTTTTTAACACTCATGATTGATCTAATTTCACTACTTTACATCGGTGAAATGTTTGTAGTCTCTTAAACACAGGCCCCATCTAGTAGTAAAAAAAAACACATAACATACGCTTTGTAATCTCGGACGGGCCAGGTACACACACATTTCGCCAGTTATGTTTAAGTCCCATGTAGTAGCGGGCGAGTCTAATAGCCATCAACCGGGCATAAATACAGACTTCGTGGTTGCTACTGAGAAATTTATGATGGAAGACCGAATAACACTTTGACCGGGAATCAAACTCAGGACCTCATGCTCAGCAGTCGAAGATTCAACCAATCATAGGAGAGACGAGAGACTCGAATTTCAACGAATATGATTGGTTGATTTCCGTACTTCTCTTCTCCGCTCCACTCGTCTTCAGATTTGGTGGTGACAGGGCCTGAGCGTATAGTTCGTGGGCAAGAGGTTAGGGATCACAGTTAGTCTGTGGACGGTGAGTAATGGGCTAACTCGCCCTCCGTCCGTCTTATGACGACAGGCCGTGTCGACGGCGCGTTCGTGTTCCACGCGCGCCTCAAAGAGATGTCAGCAAACATGAGGGGCCCGCAAGTTAACAAGCCAGCTATAAACAGTTACGAGTTAACAATAACCGCGGTAACGGCAAGGTTCACGAATATCGCAATATAACCGAATATTGGCCATCAATTACAATTTATCTGCATTTTATTGGAGGCCGCGCCTTCTCGAATAACGTGGACGTAAACGTTATGGTTGGCTCCTCCTGTTTTATGGCTTTCTTCTTTATATCGGTGTCATGTGCTGGATAGTATGAGCGACAGATGTTATATTAAGATATGACTTTGTCTGTTCGTTAGGATGACAATTTACACTATTGTTTTGGTTGATTGGGCAGGTTATAGATTTGACTCAAACTCAAAGCATTTATTTAAAATAAACCCCTAATAAAGTGCCGGTGCAAGTAACAGGCGGAGAGAGATCTAAGTCAACGCGGACGAAGGCGCGGGCACAGCTAGTATCAAGATATGTCTATTACCTAATAAGGTTAGCCCGCGGCTGTGCCCATGTGTGTGAGGTAAGAAATTATCCCACGGGAACGTCCTACAGGGATGAGTGGTATCCTATTTCTTGATACAGATTCAGGTCGATCCGTGTGCCAAACGTCCAAATCCGGACAGAGTTACTTTCACATTATTAGTATGAATTTACGTCTTAACATGTACCTAACATGTAACAACATGTAACATTCGATGACTATAATTATTTACTGATTAATTAAATGAATTAATAAAAATTGTTTAAGCAGCATCATTTGTGACAAATGTGTGTGATAATTGGACGTAGTTTATCGGAAAGAGTCCTATCGACACAACTCTGTGTAGCTTTGAGAATCCTATCTGAAAACTACGTTCAATTTACAATCTGAGTTAATAGAAGACGTAAGAAGATTTTTGCAAATGAAATTCCTAGTCTGATTTATCTTGTGGGTATTATTTTTTACAAGATCTTTTTAAAGCAAGTACAATTCGCCATATTTATTTTTTTATTCGATATCCTTGTTATCATGACTCGAGTACGCATTTAGGCCTCATGTGATTGCGAACGAACTATCGCTATTCATCGCACAATGGGCCACTTCCCATTTCACGTGACCGTTGTGGCTCGACCATTCATTGAGTCTTGCACAATAGGTAAGCTTTCTGGGTACTAGTTGTGCCTTTTGAATCTGGAACTACGTTAGTAGGTATTATGTTGATCTGCTTGTATAGTAAATCAGCAAACAGTTCAAATCAGTTTTGCGAAATATTTAGCTACGCGAACTCCGTTCACTGTCGCGGTTATAAAGTCACTATGTGCACAGGTGATGTCAGCGATACGGTGCAAGAAAGGAGGTGAACCATTGTCTTCAATGTTTCTTCTCTTGAATGTCAAATGTCAAATTAAGATCAATGAAATGGAAATTCATATAGAAAAAAAATATATATATATTTTTGTGAATTTGATCGCGATCAGTGATCTGGTTTTTTGCTTGATAGAAAATCAATTAGCAAATCTAATAAAGTATTAAATATTTTAACAAATGTTTCTTTCAATGTTTGAATAAATAATTGTTCCTTTATTTATCACAATACGAGCCATATCGAGGAATACTGCCTTCTGAATCAGGCCCTTGATCCAACCACCTAAGGAATAAAATTAATTTATTACTATTATCAAATTGCAACATGCCACCGTGAAGGCCACTTCCAACAAAGGTGATGTTTAAAGTTAAACCCAGTTTATTTAAAACACATCTACTTATTGTATTGTTTCTTAAGTCGACTCTTGTTGTCATAATAAACGACATTATTATATTAGACGCCATTTTGTTTTCTTATCACAATCATTGATGATATAATTGAAGTGAATATTGCTCAAGTTGAGCAAAAAACTTTCTCTGCTGTGTTAACTTTGTTTTAATTAATTACTAGCGACCCGTCCCGGCTTCGCACGGGTGCATGTATTATTAAATATATAAACCTTCCTCTTCAATCACTCTATCTATTAAAAAAAACCGCATCAAAATCCGTTGCGTAGTTTTAAAGATTTAAGCATACATAGGTAGGGATATAGGGACAGAGAAAGCGACTTTGTTTTATACTATGTATTGATAATCTCGCGTTTATATATTTATATGTATAAAATTGAAAAAGTAAAATGATATAAAGGATGGATAAATAAAAGTCGATCAGAGTAATTTTTTGATAGTACATTTTTTTACAGTAATGTTCTAAAGTTACACATTAATTTTTCGTGAGACTTAAAATATATTGAAATAGGTGCCAATACTCATAAATCATGGGACCAACTGTCGTAAAAGTAGACCTAAAACTAACTAAACACCAATTATTGTTTTAAAATAGGTACCCATTTTACTCAAATTGCTTATTTATTACAAATCTCGGTATTTTCTTAAAAAAAAACACGCAAATAGTCATAACTTTTAAGGAGATCAAGTTAGGGCTCTGCCACAGACATATAATACTGCAAATAACCCCAACTAGCTGTAATATAATTTACAGTAGACTTAGTTGCCAGACTTAAGAAGAGCCATAGATAATAGAACAGAGAAAAGGGAGTAGGCCAGGGGCATTAAAAATACTTCTGAATTACTGTCATACCTTTAGCAATTAGCTTAGCTACATACCTCGTTGACGAGCTTATCTTTTCAGAATGGTAACGGATATTTTTGGGGAGCTCTTTCTAATGAGAGAAAAGAAGTGGAAGTTATAGTGATTAAAATATCATAGGATTTCCATCCTTAGTATTTTTCCCAACTATGTTGGGGTCGGCTTTCAGTCTTACCGAATGCAGCTGAATACCAGCATTTTACATAGAGCATCTGCCTATCTGACCGCCACAACCCAGTTAGTACTGCGGTAATACCGTACCCCTCGGTAAGAACTGTCAAAGATCTACAAATGACAGCCGGGATCAGCGGCTTAGCGTGCTTTGCGAGGCATGGAGGAAACTCGGTATGTAATGGGTGGTCACTCATCCACAGACCGACCTTGGCAACCGCGGTTTTACCTTGACGGTCGACCCGTGCCGCAAGCTGTTATTATTTAGCCACGAGCTCTTCATTGCCTTTAAAAGTAAACCTAGAGGAAATTTCCACGTTCTCTGACCTTTTAAGGACACTACTGTCAAATCTATTAAATAAATTCTACTCACATAACTTCGTCAACAAGGTGTCTTTGTAACACTTGACAAAGTGCGATGAAAGATAAAGTAGCCATTGTCGTTTCAATTAAAAACAATAATTCTTTTTATAAGTGGACACAATTGGACGGGTCAGGAATATGTGGGACTGGGCCTTAAGTGGGATTATAGCTTTACGGATAGTTCGCGGAAATACTGTCGTGACATGTAAAAGAATGCTTGAATAGTTTAGCATTGGAATTTCAACTTTCGGAGCTGAGCTGAGGGTTGAAATCCAATAGTGCGACGTTTGGCTTAGTGTTGGTCAAAACGAGACTTGGTCCGTACTACGGAACGTCACTCAAGACTCATGCATTACTTAAAACTAGAGTCAAAGTTATTGATTGGTTGAAACTAATTTTGAAATAGTAATGATGATGCGGGGGGAGCTCGAAAGAAACTAGAAGTGAAGATGAAGTTTTATAATGATTACATGTAAATATATGTAGAAGAATGTATGTATGTAAACAATGCGTCTCTCTATGTATCTGATTAGTGCATTTATAGCTCGAGAACCACATAGAACTACGTGATTCGGTTTTTTAATTCGAATTGCTAGCTCTTGCCCGCGGCTGCGGCCGTGTGTAGATTGGAGATTATTATTATAACATAACATCACGCTGGTAATACTCGAAGGGTTAGGAAGAGGTGTACCTAACAGTAAACCCAAATTTCTCCCTGCACTTATGTTTTAAGTCCCATGTAATAGGGGGCGAGCCTATTGCCATCAACCGGGAAACAATTGTATCCAGACTCCATGGCTGCTATTGAGAAATGCCTGATGGAAAAACTCGATACCACTTTGCCCGACCCGGGAATAGAACCCATCTCATGCTCAGCAGTCGCGACCAATCGACTAACAAGGCAGTCGAGATTGGAAATTATCCTACAGTATCGTGATAAAAAGTAGCCTCCGATAAGGCTTGGAATGGTATAGACGACTAGGGGGTCTAAAATGGCCGCTTTAGCAGAATCATAATAGGATAATAATATGAATTACGTTTAAATTGTTAAAATGGTCATAGACGTACCTACCATTATGAATTGTCACCTTGTGACCATTTTACGAATTTGAACGTAATTCAAATTATTATCCTATTATGATTCTGCTAAAGCGGCCATTTTAGAACCCCTGAAAAACAGACAGGTTGACGGACAGACAGAGTTTCATATTTAAATACTAGTGTGTATTGGTAATGTTTTCTGTTGTGTTAATTATGGTTAAAAGTGTATATTACTCAGTAGGTAGTGTTGAATAATGGACCCATCAGAAGATGATGAAATTGTCCTAGTATTCAGATGCATCCGGTTAAACTGGAAATCAATACCCTAGTATAGTTGGGAAAGAAAAACTTGACAGATTATGATAACAAGTTATGTAATTAGTTAAGTTTTGTTTATGCAGGAAGAGGAGCTCGTGGCTAAATAATAACAGCGGCATGGGTCGATCTACGAGGTTAAGCCGCACTAGCCAAGGTTGGTTCGTGGATGGGTGAACATTCATTACATAGTTTAAATACTGAGTTTTCTCCGTGCCTCGGAATGCACGTTAAGCCTTTGGTCCTGGCTGTCATCGTTAAAGGTAGTTGGTGGTCCGCCAGTTTGACAACCAGTCTTATCAAGGGGTATCGTATTGCCTAGTACTAACTGGGTTGTGGAGGTCAGATAGGCAGTCGCTCCATATAAAATGCTGGTATTCAGCTGCATCCAGTTAGACTGGAAGCCGACCCCAACATAGTTGGGAAAAGGCTAGGCAGATGATGATGAAGATTGCCAAGTCATACAGTTATGTTGTGTTTATGTAGTAACGGTATTACACAATACTAGTAATTACTTTGATAAAAGAATTATTATCAGTATCTACGTATTGCGCATTATCTCAAGAGTTGACCTATGTGTTATGTTTGACCTTTTGATACGATATTACAGTTTTAAAGGAAAAAATATCAAATAAAACGTTTGTTCAAGTTGCATTGCATTAAAAAGGTGTGAGTTTATTTACATATGTACGAGTATGTCTTAGGTACTTTTATAAACGCTTAGTCTTTATCATTTTTATGTCAGTAAAATGAAAGTGCAGTGGAATCATCATCATTCTGTTGCCCTTGTCCCAATTCATTTGGGGTCGGCGCAGCATGTCTTCTTCTTCCATACTTCTCTATTACTCGTCATCTCATCAGACACCGCATTTCATGCTATATCATTCTTCACACAGTCCATCCATCGTTTCTTTGGTCTTCCTCTACTCTTATACCCATCCACAATCATTCTCAAAGCTTTTCTCACGACAGTTTCCTCATTCCTCCGCATCACATGCCCATACCACGACAACCGATTACCACACAACTTATGAATATGAAAACATTTTGTTGTTATGTCATTTATTGATATGTCATGCTAACTGTTTATTTTAAAACTGTGGCAAAGTGTAAATCCATGATTGATCTGATTTGAACAACAAGGTAGAAACCTTTTTAAACAGCAATTTAAAACGCCTGTTTCTGTTTCTATTTTTGTGTGTGTTTGTTTGTTGTGTTTGTTTCTGTGTTGTCTGTGTTGTTCATTTTTTTTTTTTTTTTAGTTTGTTTTTTACTTTCACGGCTTAGGAATAATCCTAAGCCGTGAAAGTACATAAAACATGAGCCAATTCACCAAGTACCTACTTGAGTAGTATGACGTGAAGTCACGAGTAGCAAGCACTTGCATACAAGACTGTACACGAGTGGCTGATAACATTGAGTGCATTCTGTTAAGAACTGTACCAATATTCGGTATACCACCGGCGTATACCTCTCGGTATACAAAATGCTCACGTATGTTATAGTACCCACTTCTACAAGGGGTAAACGGCCCTACACGACGCCGTCAATCAAGCATTCTGTACATCAAACTAAGTAACTCTACGCAAAAATAATTGTTGGGTAACAACTTTTTTTTTGGAGTGAAAAATTTCGTTTTACTGCAGTGCTGGTGGATGCATTGAATAGTACGGGGGTCACAGAGGTATTTAAAGTAAAGTGCAACTACAGTAGGTACTCTCTCAAGTTATTATGCCTTGTGACTGGGACAGTAGCTTCGCTTCTTTTTGTTTTTTATTGACATTCAAAAGTGCCGTAATGGTCTAATTGAAATAAATGATTTGAGTTGGAGTTTGAGTTTGAAAAAAGTACATTAAAAACTTGTATCAAAAAAAAAACTTGTGAAAATGTTGGAACTTTGACCCCCGTGACTAAAAAGTTCCTAGTTAGTGCTTTGTAAGAATTCACTCGTGGTACATAAATGTGGTCACCCATCCACGGACCAACCTAGGTAAGCACCGCTTAACCTAAAGATCGACCCGAGGGGCTGTTCTTATTTAGCCACGAGCTCCTCATCCGATCAGTGTGTCATTGTTTATAGATACTTATTTAGTATAAAAGTTCCTAGGTATCGTCTAGAACAAAAAAAATATCGCAATGACAGAGAGAGCAAGTGTGTTTAGGCTTCGTCAAGAGTATTTTTACACCATTGATAATAAAGGGTGTTTTATAGAACTAAGATATCGATAGCCATAACGCCTGTGAAGTTTCTCTAGTTATTTTATCTTGACCCTGTATAAACAATAGTGATTTATTATTTCCTAGTCTATGAGGATGTTCCATACCATAGAGCGATAAGGGCTCCTAATATGTGGAGAATTAAGCATGCCAAATTATAATAAGTTTGTTTACTCAATAAATTAACTAATGAGTAATGTTATTTTTTTTTAATGTCAGTGGTATCCTTATGCTTATATATTTAATTTTAAATAAATCCTGACACTTACGTGCATACACTCAACCCTTTTTCACATGGGGGTAGGCAGAAACCACAGAACGCCACATGCTACGATCCTTACATACCCCTTTTTCCTCGTCTACGTTCATACATCTGGTCATACACGCATGTCGGTTGCGAGTACTACGCACCTGACCTTTCTGAAGAACCTCACTAATAAGGTCTTTGTAGGGTGTCCCTTCCTGGCGTTTCCACTCACGTCTGCCTTGTAAATGTACCTTTTGTTAGTCGCTTTTCACTCATCCTCGCCACATGCCCAAACCATATAAGCATACATTTTTGTTACTACATCTTCTTTTAAACCTGACACTTTTCAGTTAGGAACAGGTCTCAAACAGATTTATTGATACAGTGGATAGCCATGTGATGAAATAGTGATGGTAGTAGACCTTCCTTAGAAATCGTTTTAGCTAGAATTTATTCTAGCTAGATTATCTTTTAGCTAGAATATCTTCTAGCTAGAGGGTTTTCTAAGAAAGTTAGTTAGGTGGAGTAAAGCTGTGACCGAGTGGCTTCCAAAGACTGGAAAGAGAGGTGTTGGTCGTCCGGCGGCGAGATGGGCAGTCGACATTGTTGCCATTGCGGGTATATCCTGCATGAGGCTGGCACAAGAACGTGGAGCTTGGCACAAGCAAAGAGAGGCCCAGTGTGTGAAGTCGGGCTGTGGTGATGATGATATCTTCACTGTTTCAGGTGGCAATTGGCAATGCTGTCAGGGTCGAAGGATATTATTATTGTAGGTGTAATCCTATCAGGGCTGCGGGACTGTACGAAAGAGATACCGCGGCCCTGGAACACAAAGGGCAAAAGAAGGAACATGGATGGGTTTTAGTCAGTAAAAGTCTTACACTCCCTTCCACTCCGCCCAGAGGTGTAATCCTATGATACAATTTATACTCCTTGGAGTTGCAGGTTTCAATACTTAGATGTTTTTACCTATTTACAAAACATAGGTCATCGGTTCGGTTTGCCAAACAATAACATAAAAATAGTCTGGAATGTTTCCACAGCCACCATATTTTCATTATTTTTATCGATAAAGGGTGTTTACGTTGATATGGGAGTGCGTTACAATAATGTAAGTTGAAGGTAGCTCTAGCTTGTAAACTGTGGGTTTTTGCCACTGTCAATATTGTGCAGTTTATTTTACTTCTGATACCAGCAAGTCAATTGCAACCTGGCAGTAAAATAAGTGTGAAAGGACTGTTAGAGCCAGTGTTTAAAATATTAGGTACCACCGAATTCACTGACAGTCTACCCCTTTTCACCTTTATGGCCTAAGTAATAAGGTTTAAAGGTAGTCAACCCTCAGTGAGCTCGGCAGTACTTAGGTGATTGTTAGCAAATATTATGTTCATTTATCTCAACTAGTACCTATGACTGAATGTGACCATTACCGTTGGCGAAATGGCGTAACTAGACTGAAATCATAAAACCTATTAGGTCAGACAAGACGTCAATCACAAGCACTTGGAAACAGGCCAGAAAATTATGTCTCTTTTACCTTCCAAAGTAGATTTTCCTCTTATTATATGACCAACTTAGTCAAAGTTGTTCATACGGGGTTTTACGCAAGTGATGTTAAGGATAAGACGCTTAATAATGAAGGTTACCTAATGAAAATTAATTACCTACAATAACATCCAGACCTTCACCTGAACGCAACGATAAATCGTTAATGAGCCAGCCTTCACGAAAGCCATTTATAAATCAGTACGAATGTCTGAATTAAATACAAACCGCGCCAGGTGTAATCGATAGTTCGTTCATTTTGTTAGACAAATGTGGCAGAAGTTCAGTTTCTAATAACAAGGAAACGAAGAGCTGTAGAGAAAAACTAAAGAGTTTGGAATGACTGTGGAAACAGATTCTGGCTGTACCTCCTACAGCAATTTAAGATTTCTTCGACGCTAACAAATCGTACTAACATAAACTAGTAATATGAGAAATGCGTGCGTGACAATTTGGACTCGTTCTTAACTGATTAGCCAGAGAAGGCAAAACATTGAGAGAGTTGGAAAGGAAAGGGGGAGGCGTTTGCCCAGCAGTGGGAAAGAACAGGCTAATAAAAAACAGTAGATTATAATAGAGCTAGTGGTAAAGCAAGTTTTGACCTTCCTGTTGACTGGTACCTCTTTGGCAAGTGAGTTTTAGCTGCCTACCTTCATTTCCCCATCGTCAACGTTTCAGCCATTTTCCTTCCTTCCTTCCTCTTAGGCTAAGCTCGTCGGTTTTCTCCAGTTTCGCGTCAATATGTTTCATAGGCCGTTGCCTTGTCACGTGAACTCATCAAATCATTTCAGCATATTAAACCGAATGAACTATTTAGGCCTTCTAAACAATCTGTCACACGGCACAGGTCACGAAAAACACAGACACTCCCCTGAATCGTGCATAATGGTCGACGAGGCACGCGAAATCAGGGGGGGTGGACATGTCGGCCCAAATATTATCCAGGTTTGCTGCGACGGAAGTATATTCTGTCTTTGTCTATCTTTTAGGTACATGGTGACCTAAAATAACGAATATTAATTCGTTTTCGTGACGTCTAAACCGCGAGGTGAAACGGGGAAGCAGATGGTGGAAATATAATTTGGGAAAGTGGCCTGAGGTGTCCCTGAGTGACTTTAGTTTTTATATGTAAATAAATGGAAGAAGCAATTTTGCCAAATTCCTTATGGCTTACCGATCGTTATTGGTTAATGTTTGGGATTCTTGTATCTTTGCCAATATTAAACATCAACGTGGTTTTGAAGAGGTATTGGTATTCTGTATTTTTCACTGAGTAAACTACTGGGAATGTTTAAATTGAACCAGAGAGTCGTTCAATTAGGACGTTGCTTATTGTGATTCTAGTCTTCGACACAAAATAGTTAGAAATCTTGAGGTGGGTTTAAAAAGGCTGCTAATGACAATGATTTCCGATAGATCAAGTGCTACCTTAGATAAAAGTTTCCATTTGGCTTTATCTCTGCAAATAAATAAAACTTGGGGTTTTCTCATCTGCCTTGCCTAACTATGTTGTGTTCCCAATTTTTCTAAGCTGAATACAAGCATTTTTAGGGTTCCGTACCCAAAGGGTAAAACGGGACCCTATTAGTAAGACTCCGCTGTCTGTCTGTCTGTCTGTCTCCAGGCTGTATCTCATAAACCGTGATAGCTAGAAAGCTGAAATTTTCACAAATGATGTATTACTATTGCCGCTATAACAACAAATACTAAAAATTAAAAAAAAAAATATTAAGGGGGGCTCCCATACAACAGATATGATTTTTTTTGCCGTTTTTATAGATAATGGTACGGAACCCTTCGTGCGCGAGTCCGACTCGCACTTGGCCGGTTTTTATTTGATGCAACTGCCTACCTGACCTCCACAATCCAATGGCTTGGTAACACGATACAACTTGGATGGACTGGTTATCAGACTTTCAGGCTTCACGACTGAAAACTGAAAGCTTATAAAGAGTGGAAAGGACAAAGACGCACAAACGGATAAATCGTATTCAGTACATCATTCTGAAACATCCCCTTCACATATCCCTTCCACCCACCGTAACCCATACATCCTGTATACCTCAAAATACATGAAATTATATTCATAAGAGAGTTCATGTCAAAAGTTCATCAGTTTACAAATTGAACTCCTAACCTTTGAAATGGCATTTCATTCGCATTCATACGCTAGTCTTGCATAACGTAGGCATATCTTTGATTATTTGTTCCTAAATATAGATAAATACGTCAGAGTGAGCGAATATGTGAATGAGTGAAGCCAGAACTATAATGACATTATCAGATATAGTGGAGGAAGTTTCGTATGGACCTGATTGGTACAATCCCATAATCGTTTACGTCAATCATAGGCAAAGTTGCAGCTATTCTTGTACGATCGATCTAGGTCTCGACTATGAATAACAGTGTTTGGCTGGAACTCCTACATGTCTTGGAAATTGAACCGTCATGCTGGACAGGCCTGTCGATAATGGACAGAAATTACGTTGTCGGAAAAATGGGGTGGTGCTTTTATTGTTGACGTTATAATACTCATTTTGCCCTTCAGATTTTTAGAAATGGAAAAATGTTGGAGAAGAACCTCGCAGGTTCAGTTGGAAACCAGCGTCGGGTACTATTTTAGTCGAACATGCATTTGACGCAGCCGTGAGGCACACAGTGTTAAATTTTTTGTTCAGATTTAAGTTTTTTTTTTCGTTGATTATTTTTCTTTTATATTTTGTGCACTTGTGGCATATGCCAAATAAATGTATTTTCTTTCTTTCTCCGTAGTCTACCTATTTTTGTAACATACATACATATTATACATACATACATACACACATACAGACAGTGGCTTTCAAATCGGGCGTCAGACTTCGCCCCCTGGACTGACGTAACGAACAGGACTCTTCAAAAAATTCCAATGAAATCTGACAAAACATACTTGATAATATTATTTGTTTATTTATAATGTAGGACAAACTTCTCAATACAACTTTGAAGTCCGATTATCGTATTTGATTTGTTAAAAGTAAATACAGATATTGATAATAATGGCTAATACAACGCGAAAGCCACACTACATTTAATAATATTGAATGAGATGTAAACACAGAAGGATTACAATTTCTTGTTCAATATCATACAGGGTCTTTGGTGGAAAAAAACATAATTGAGGGGAATGTAAAACATAACATAACAAGAAGCCTGTAATCCCCGAAAAGTTCAGCAGATAACATGTGGGTGTACCACTACTAATGGTACGCCCACATTTCGTCAGTTATGTTTTAAGTCCCATGTAATAAGGGGCGAGCCTATTGCCATCAACCGGGAACACATCCAGACTCTGGCTGCTACTGAAAAAATCATGATGAAAAAACTCAATAACACTTCGTCCGATTCGGGAATCGAACCCAGGAATGCTCAGCAATCGCGCTTGCGACCACTAGACTAACAATGCAACTTTATTACTGAAGGCATTAAGGTGAAAAGTGGTCGACTACCTACTTTATTTGGTGAACCTACCGACATTATCGTCGCTAAAAGACTACAGCTATATATCCTTTACTACCCTTATTACAACACCCAGACTAGGGGTCGCCTATAATTTGCTGAAGCCCACTCAAAGTGAAACTACACGCATTAGTAGTTTTTAATAACACCTACGAGAATTACCCTGATGGGTTGATGACAGACTAATCCCCGGTCTTTATCAGATATAATAGTCCCTTCAGGGTGATATCGACCGTGTCTCATAAATGCAGTGACATTACTGTGTACAGGAGGAAAACCAGTATAAGCTGGCCTCTTATTATATTGAAGCTTCGTCTAGTTCAGTTCTTACTTGAAGTTAGCTGCGAGTGATGGTCTGCGCATTATACAGTTGAGACGATGCGTCCTCTGGGCCCCACTCATCATCTGCCTAGCCTTTTCCCAACTATGTTGGGGTCGGCTTCCAGTCTAACCGGATGCAGCTGAATACCAGTATTTTACATGGAGCGACTGCCTGTCGGACCTCCACAACCCAGTTAGTGCTAGGTAATACTTACGATACCCCTTGGTAAGACTGGATGTCAGACTTTCGGGCCACTGACTACCTGTAACGACTGTCAAAGATCTACAAATGACAGCCGGGACCAACGGCTTAACGTGCTTTCCGAGGCACGGAGGAAACTCGGTATGTAATGGGTGGTCACCCATCCACGGACCAATCTAGGTAAGCACGGCTTAACCTAAAGATCGATCCGAGCGGCTGTTCTTATTTAGCCACGAGCTCCTCTGGGCCCCACTGATACCTAAAATTGTGTCCTGCGCAACTTTGCGTTAGATGTTTCGAGCCGCCATAAAGTTTGAACTGGTAACCCTGCGCTGATCGTCACTCGCAGCTAACTTCCAAGCCTACATACAATTTAAACAGAACTAATACTACGCTAAGCCAGCTTGACGTGCGTTCGATTGTGTCTGTTACGTTTACGGTGGGCCGACTTAGGGGCACACTTGTGAATGGGACACAATGGGTCAGGCATACATTCCATGTGCGACCTCTATGTTGATATCGATTTTATGTTGTAAAATAAAATATAACAGAAACTCTTATTGCAATGATATAGCCATGTTGTGCAGCCCAAAATTGAAATACACGGTTTAAGCATTTACATGAGACCCGAACTCTAGAAAATTCTAGCCGGTTTTTGAAAACAAAACAGGACAATGTCTGTTATGAGGAAAATGTTCAAACTCAAAACTCAAAGCATTTATTTCAATTAGACCACTTTTGAAAGTCAAAAATAAAAGCGAAGCTAAGCTTCAGTCACAGTCACAAGGCATAATAACTTGAGAAAGTACTGTAGTTGCATATTCCAAAGCGTTGATCTCTATGGAGAAGATTGGGCAAGAAACTCCATGGACACTCTTTTAAATCAAAATATTGTAACAAAAGTAAAGTAAAATAAGTAATCAAAATGTTGTTAGGAAAGTTTTGAGTATGAATATGGATGGGTATAAGAGTAGAGGAAGACTAAAGAAACGATAGATGGATTGTGTGAAGGATGATAGGGCAAGAAAGGATGCTGATGAGATGACGAGTAATAGACAAACATGGAAGAAGAAGACATGCTGCGTCAATCCCAAATAAATTAGGATAAGGGCAGGAGAGTGATGATATTGAAGAAAAAAGCAACACGATCATATCATAACGTATGGATTTTTTTTTTATTTTAGCCTCTATTGTCCCACTGCTGGGCAAAGGCCTCCCTCATAGCCTTCCACTCTTCTCTCCGTGCGGTTTTCTTTGGTCAATCTCTCCTAAACGCGTCTAGGTCATCACCTACACGTAGGTGATGACCTAGACGTACGACATACGTGTATGGAATAAGTGATTAAAAAAACCCGACGAATTTCTACGCTCAATGGTCTAGAAATCGGAAGAGGGAACTGAATAAAGAACTAAAACAAAATATTATTTTAGTTTCAGTTGATCACTATTCGACTGTTTCTGTAAACATCTTAAATTAGATACACATACAGTGTTGAGTTAATAGGGTGAAGGCCGGGTCAGGAAGAAATGATTAAAAATGTAAGGTAATTGCCGTACGGCCGGCGGAGAATCGATCTCACATTTTACGGTGGATTTGATAGACACCGGGTATTTTAGTGATCGGAATTGTTCAGGTGAAACTGCTAGACTTAACAATGAGTGTCAAATAAGTGGTTTCAAGTTGTCATTTTACGCAATAAGTTTTGTTGAGATCGCCTACTCAGGAAGTAAAGGCAGCTATCATTATCATCATCCCCCGCTAACCGAAGGTCTCGAGCCGCAGTTTCTGGAGCTAGTGATTTCGGCTGTCGTCCCTGCGAGGGCCGAGTGCGAGCCACCGCCGATGGTTCTGCTCACAGCTGCAGATTCGGTAGAAGAGGAGAGCGAAACCGTCCCAGAGATGACACAGGCGGAGATGATGTGGCTACTGGCAAAAACACTGCTCCGAGGCCCGATGGCCCGCGCTCTAGTCCTCGCCCTGAGGGAGCTGGAGCCCACTAAGGGGAATCTTCACAGCGTACCTTGAGCGGGACCAGTTCCCTATCAGGTCGAAGGCTGGTCAGCTATTCTGATTAGGAAGGCGGGGCGCCCGGCGGAGTCATCGTCCGCTTATCGGCCCATAGTGCTTCTGGGCGAAGTGGGCAAGATGCACGAGCGAATAATTGAAGATGAAGCTAAATCGAGCTTCTGATTACCCGAAACGATTGTCATAGATCTACAAGTGACAGCCGATACCAAAGCTGTCATCATAACTGAAATCCTTAAAGCTTTGTTTCACAGTATTGAGGTCTGATGATTGGAAGAAGTCAAAAATGTTCAGTTTCCAACTTTCAACATCTCAACAATTAAGAAATCTTTCTTTTTAAATTGATTAAACTTCACCAGACAAGCAGGTGTACACTGGAAAACGAAAGTTGTCAAATTGCAGAATGAACCTTGGATGTATGCCAGAAAACGCAGGCAAACTATTATAAATATTTTATTTATTTAAATTAAACGCCAATTTTTCAACAAGCAATTTGTGTTTAACCAATCAAGACTCGGACACTGACTTCAAAATATTAAGATAAGGGAGATTGATTAATGTTAAACAACTTTTGGGAGTCAAGATTCCATCATCATGCATGCAAGCATAAAATAATCTACAAAATATTATAAATGGGGGTCTTTTTTTCTGTCAGATATATGTTCACCCAGTTAAAACAAAGTTTACACTTAACTACCAGGAACATAAAGTTTAGTTTACGCTACAACTTCAAGGTGTGACAAAATTCAAAGAAGACGAAAATTTCCTAAGGTGTGCTAAAATAACTGGACAAGAGGCAATAACTTATAAAGCGATTCGTATTGTACAATGTCTTTTAACAGAATAAATAGAAGTTTTTCGGTAGATAGCTACCGAAAAACGTAAAAACACCCTTAAGAAATTAGATCTTCCCGACTTTATTGGGGCTTTGACATCTGAGGCATCACCCAGAACAAGAAAACCATCGCAACGACAGGAAGAATAAGTACCTTTTGGGTCTTTGAACAACCATTATGCTAAAGAAAACCAATGATGATGATTTTTACTTTACTACGAGTATTAAGGTTCCCGCTGATAGATTGTCACTTTGTCCAGACCCTTTTTTTTTTTTTTTTTTTTTTTTTGGGGGGTGAGAAATCATCAAATGACTCCTCCCGCTCTGGGCGGAGCGGAAGGGAGTGTCAGACTCTTACTGACTAAAAAACACCCATGTTCCTTCATTGGCCCTTTATGTTCCAGGGCCGCGGTATCTCTTTCGAACAGTCCCGCAGCCCAACAGTCCCGCAGCCCTTTGTCCAGACCCTTAGGAAGCATTACTCTTTAAAGGTTCGTTTAGTTAAGCTACTACAGACTTACATCTCTAAACTGTGCAATCCCAGCTTCACCCAGCTCGTACATGGAGACGTATGCGGCCTCGGGCTGCACGAACAGCTGGCACAGCACCATCTCCTCACTCCGGAACATCCCCCCCATGGTGACTGGTTATCTGTAAGTGGAAAAAATCAGTTGAATAGCGGAAAATGAAAAGATGAAATTTTCAAATCATAGGTCTTTTTTTAACTAGTTTGAACAGTAATTTATATTAACAACACGCCTGTAACCCATGAAGAGTAAAGCAGAGGTGTACCTTATTAATACCTACACGCATATTTCACTAATTATTGTTGGAATTGATTATAATTATGTTTTATTATATATTATTCATTGATTCTTTGATCTTTATTAGTCTAGGACATTATTTATGTGTTGTGTTATTTCTGTAGGTATGAGTGCATTACAATTCGTTAGAAGATTTAATATGAGTCGAGGCCAATTAGTCAGATACTATTTTGAACCTAGTAATTTTGAGCAGCATTTGCCTTACAAAAATCAACATCATTTTCAGAACATGTCTTTCACCTCAGGGTTACCAATCCACTAAGTAACTAATAAAAGAACATGTTCAATTTGCGTAATAACAACCATTATACGAAGACCATCAGTGCACAGTGGCCCCTCTGACCTAGCAACGTATCGCTTCCCGTCTATTACATTGCCTCTAATAGGCCTGGCAACACGACCAATCTTAACAGACTGCTGCCTCCATACTTGTGGACCACAACCAGGGATCAACTTTAAATAGACGGCTTATGTGGCCAGGATCTTGATTTGACGGATGCAGGATACTGTAATCAAACATTTAGACGAGGCCTGAATCTGTGCTGGTTTGTGCTGATATTCAAGGAGTGTCTTTTGTATTTAGACGCTCTCGTATCGGAATGAGCTGTCAGAGAATAGATCATAACATAGCTGGCAGCGCTTAGCAGCGAAGAAAAAGAAATAAATAATAAATAAAATTCGGTTTTTGGAGTCTTGTCAATCTGAACATTATACAAGGTAAAAACGGACTCTGCGCGAAACCATCAACCATCATTCTGTACATCAAACTAAGGAACCCTACTCAAAAATTATTCGTGGAAAACTAATTTTCCTACTACCTTACGTAGCGCCACATTGATGACCCCGAAGTGACGACTGTTCCAGTATCAGGTCGGCCATTGGTCAACACGTCGGACCCAATCTTCCTCATGTGCAACATAACATCACACTTGTAATCCTCAAAGAGTTAGGCAGAAGGGCACCTACTTATACGCATAGTAGGTACACGCCACCGTTCGCCAGTTAAGTTTAAGTCGTATGTAACCGAATACAAGAGTTCGGGGTGCTACTGAGCCATTCCTGATGGAAAACCGAATTATAATACTTTGCCCGAGATGGCAATCAGTCCCAAAACCACCCCAAGATCAACGAAACAGTCTAATACAACATCATCAGTCCATCTTTTTCCCAACTATATATTGGGGTCGGCTAATTAGCTTCCAGTCTAACCGCATGCAGCTGAACACCTATATTTTACATGAAGCGACTGCCTATCTGACCTCCACAACCTAGTTAGTACTGAGTAATACGATTTCCCTTGATAAGACTGGTTGTCAGACTTTCGGGCTACTGCCTACCTGTAACGACTGTCAAAGATCTATAAATGACTCTCCGAGACTCGGAGGACTCTCGATATGTAATGGTGACCCTGTCCACGGATCGACACTGCTTATCCTTGAAGATCGACCTGGTCGACTGTTATTATTTAGCCACGGGCTCCTCTAAGCAGTCTAATGCTGTCAATTTAATAACAGTGAATAACGAATAGGCGAATTGTATTTTTTTTAATACAACAATTACTAATACATGTTTGGGGGTAATGAAGAACAGTGTGTAAGGCTCTTCATCCCGCATAGAAAAGGGAGGATCCTCCGACCAGACGGGTGTTATGTCTGGTGGGCTACTGCCCAACAGTTGTTGTCGGGTTCTTCTATTCCCTAAAGTCTTAAGTCGCGAATAACTTTACTTGCGCGATGCAGGATTTAGATGTATTTCGATGTTTAGTTTGTTCTCTGCGTCATAGATGGCGCTGTAGTACTTTTTGTTCTATGTTGCTGTATTACTTTTTTGTAGTACTACCGCTATACATGTCTTGTTCTATTTTCACTTTGGAGGCCACGATGGCAGTTGTTCTATTTTAAATATTGAAGGTAGTTGCCTGATTCGAACATAAGGGTTGGACGTATCAAGGTAAACCTTTGTACTTTAAACATTTTGATTGTGTTTGAGCGATTCGATTCAGTAGTACTGAATTTTGTTTTAACAATTCAACAACATTCATTGAATCATTTGCGCTAAAAATTCGCCTGCTTGACGGCAAGATAATTTCAATCATGAAAAGATCCTTCGAATTGTGAACGAAAGTGTATTACGCAATTGTGGTGCTGTTGTACCAAAAAGGGTTAAGCAGAGCCGCAGAGGTGTAACCTATAAGTACACTCTCATTTCGCCAGCTATGTTTAAGTCCCATGTAATAGGGGGCGAGCCTTTTGCCATCAACCGGAACAAAAACAGACTCTGAGGCTGATAAATTCCTGATGGAAAACCCAATAACACTTTGCTCAACCCGGGAATCAAACCTAGGACCTCATGCTCAGCTGTCCCGCTTGTTATATGTTATACTTGTGTTCTGTTTGTAAACAAACCCAGCTTTGCCTAATTAAATTAATTTTGTACGTACAAGTTTATTGATGTCACATTAACCTTACGTGGGTGGACATAATACCTTCGAAATTTCCTGCTAGTAAGCCTTAAGTAGGTAGAAATAAAACACTTAAAGGTTTCCTACAAAACAGATACTAGAAACCTAGTCAATTACATAAACAATATTGGTAAAACATAACATCACATCACCTCTGTAATGCCCGAAGGGTTAGGCAGAGGTGTACCTAATACACCCACATTTCGCCAGTTATGTTTAAGTCCCATGTAAGGCGAGCCTATTACCATCAACCAACTTTGAAAAATTCCAAAATTGGAAAAACGAAATATTAATTAGCCCGACCCGGGATGCTAACCCAGGACCTCATGTACAGTAAACACGATTGAGACCATTAGACCAACAAGGCTGGCATTGGTAAAACTTCATAATTAATTCATCATCTGCCTCGTTTTTTCCTGACTATGTTAGGGACGGCTCCCAGTCTAACCGGATGCAGCTGATATCAGTAGTCTACATGGAGTGACTGCCTATTTGACCCTCACAACCGTGTTCGTACTGGGTAATACAAAACCCCTTGCTAAGACTGATTGTCACTATTGTCAGACTTACTGACTACCTGTAACGACAGTCAAAGATCTACAATCGACAGTCAGGGACTAACAGCTTAGCGTGCTTCATGAGACATGGAGGAAACTCGTTTTGTAACCCTAGGCAACCTACTAGCGTGGCGTAACCTTTTTTTTTGGCCAGGACCCAGGCTTTGCCAGGTAAGCCATCGGGTCCCAGGGCGGTATTTTTGGCCTTAAGCCTGCCTACCGCCACTATCAGGTCTACCCCGGTCACCTCCGGAATGTCGTCATCGTCATCGGCGTGGTCCGCTTCCGGCACCGCAAGCGGCGGAGCCATAGGCGGGGGAGGATGTTCCCCTCGCGAAGGGAACAGAGCGCTCACCAAGTCCAGCGTGGCGTAACCTGAAGATGGACTAGAACGGCTGTTATTATTCAGCCACCCGCTACTAAAATTCCTAAGACTTCACAATAAATTGAAAGCCATTAATTAAAATACCTTTTCGATGTAGAATTAAGGTATAGAATATTCTATACTCAGCCTGAAGGTTGAGGTAAATGGTACAAATTGCCGTCGTTTAAATGCCACTAATCTTTGAACTATTGGAGCTAAACTTAAGTACATGGGTATTTGCCGCTTTATTTTTTATTCAGCAGCATTGAACTTGACCAACCATTGTGTAAATGTTCCATTCATAAACAAGAGACAAATTTATAATCAAATTAGACTGAGAAAGAGCACTTTTTGAACGACAAAATTACATAAAGATGAGGATTTTCATATTTTCTTTCGCAGAACTGCGGTAGATTAAAAAAAAAATAAGCTTTGCCATTTTAAAAGTTATATTGTGATGTTTCTTTATTTTCTCTCTTGTGTGTACATAAATGATAAATAAATAAACAAATAAGGCAGTCCTCCAAAACGTCTGCCCTTCACCACTTCCAAGAGTTTAAAGTGGAAACAAAGACACGGTTGACGCAGTGGCTGTGCGATTGACTGCTGCGTTGCATGTCGCGGGTTCGATACCCGCACGGAACAAATATTTGTATGGCCTACAGATAGTTGTTCCGGGTCTGGTTGTGTGTGTATGTGAGTTTAAATGTTTGTAAACGCACCCACGATACAGGAGAAATTCCTAATGTGGGGCAACGTTTTTTAAAAAAAAAAGAGTGAGCACAGAGCTCCGGATTTTTGTTTCACAGCTAATTCGAGTCTAGTGTCATAATCAAAAAATTCTTCATTTTCAGCTTCAATTCTCGGATGAACATCGTAGTTGCCCGTAGGCAGCAACTACGATGTCAGATCGATCGATCGATGATATGATGATGATGATCAATGTCGATGTGTGCTGTGATGTGTGTGTGTTCAGTTTCTGTCAAAGTTATATAAATCCACATGATCATAGATCGTAATCACTCTGTCCATGTGAAGTTGAACCGGTGCAGACTTTTAAAAATATTCAAAATAGGTTGTTATGATTTCCTGCCCGTTACCAGTTTCTTCCGGCTGTGTTTGTCTTGTTCTGATTGACAGAAAGACATTCCATAACATCAAGCCTGTTTATCCGTGAAGGGCTAGGCAGAGGTAGCCTACACGTAGTATTATCGTAGTATAGACATTTCGTCAATGCAATAATATTAATAATGATTTTTGATAATTTACAACGGTCCCGCATGACGCGAACCTCGTGAAAGCGAAAGATAAGCAATTCAAGTATCTAGATCTGGCTCGCCAGGTTGTTGACATGTGGGACGTAAGTACAGCTGTCACTGTGCCGATAGTCGAGTCGGCCAATGGCTTAGCCTCGACCAACATCTGAGGAGGCTCTCGCTTGGTGCTATTAGGATGTTCCTCTCCCAAGAGCCTTGAGCACCGGTAGCTCAGACCCTGTTCCCGATGCTGGGCTACTATTTTTTTTTTAATCAAATCAAATCAAATCAAATCAAATAACTATTTATTTCGAACAACATGGTCCATCTGTGTTAGTGAATAAGTACTTAAGAACTATGTTAGTGGTGAGAATTTGGTGATTACTAATTATTGGAGATACATTAATTAATTAAACATTCTTCAACTTACACAGTCGTCTTAGTCAGCACCCTAATGTGATGACTTAGAATAGGGCAGTCAAATTTATCAGCAATAACCGCCAGAATGCCATTGCTGCTAGCACGAACTCTGCTCAATAGGGAGGCGACCTTCTTGCGCAAAATAGCTGCGAATCCGTCCGTACGAGCCTCCATGAACATGGCAGATGCACTGCAGAAACGTGGGAGCCGCAATAACATTCTGAAGGCATTGTTATATTGGACACGCAATGCGTTGACGGTTTTTAGAGAATATGTTGTCCATAAGCTACTGCCATAGAAGTTTTGACAGTATGCCTTAAATAGAGTAACTTAAATTAACTAAATAATAAAAAAAAAAAAAAAAAATAATAAAAAAAAAAAAAAAATAAAAAAAAAAAAAAAATAATAAAAATAAAAAAAAATATAAATAATATAAATAATAATATAATATTATTAATTACTTAATATTTTTTAATGTTTTTTTTATAGGAATATTTAATTTAATGTGTATAAGAATGGTCGGTCACGGCGGCCAATTAAGCAGCGGAGATTAAGTATCGGTGCGGGAGATATTATAGTACACAGGAGTGTGTTCTGGTGCAGGTGCACTTTCTCATCCTTCACTCTCATAGTCCGATGGGACGGCAATCCAACACGACCGGAGAGAGATCAGTGTATTCGCCACGGGGACAAAGGGAATTTAATAAAATAATTTGAATTACTACCCGTTGTCCCCGTAGGCCATGTCCCCGTTAAAGGGGACAAAGGGAATTTAATAAAATAATTTGAATTATTTCCCGTTGTCCCCGTATGCTGTCCCCGTTAATTTCTTGTAATATATGGTTTTCAAAATATGCCCGTTGTCTCCGTTGAGTTAAAATTAGAAGTGAGAGTGCCTTAATACAGAGAATATTGTACCTATAAAATCAGGCGCAGGACCAACGGCTTAACGTGCTTTCCGAGGCACGGACCATCTTACCGTCAACTTTCAAACTCCGGGCTGAGAAATGCCCAATGGAAAAACCTAATATCACACACACACACACACTTACATTAAGTCGCATGTAATACGGTAAGTAGCCATCAACCGAGCACAAATCTAAGGCTCAGGCTCCTACGAGAAATTGGTGATGGAAAATTCCAACAGCACGTCCGACCATGGAATCGAACCCACTGACTCGTGACTGCCCTGTCGATCAAGTGCATGGAAGATAACTGGTGTTTGTTTTTCTTTAGTGGGGTACCACTCATAACACGAGGTCTTCATAAGTGAAGTGCTGATCCCCAATTGACTCCTATCACTTGTCGAGAATTATGATGTTATTTCGCATTTTTTCCATTCGTTCCCAGATGATCTATCAAATTAAATGGTCTTAGACAAGGACAATTAAGACAAACAATAATTATAACGATAATTTTCTCACATACATCTAAGGTTATTAGGATCAAGATTGGTGTTCTCAGGGTGATGGTCTGGGTCTACTAATGACTAGCAGTCATCAGAACAAAATTGGGTCTCCTATTGAGTAGTAACGATTTCTCTTCGGATGAAATGGTTATACTTTGAGATTTTAATATTAATTGTGCATAGTTCTTGCCAGCTTATTACCCACTACGGCTCATTACTTTGTCTTATCACTATTTTGATAAGTAAAGTCAGTCAAAACTCAAAATGGTAGTCTGCTAAATGTTTGATTTTAATACGTATTAAACGAAAGACCTGGAAATTAAATCCAGTACCTAAAGCTCAGTAGTAGTGCTTGCTACCACTACACATACGAGGCAGAAGAGAATGTATAGAGATGGGGCCTATAACCAATACATCTGTGGCGATCCTTAGCGTTCATCACTCGTAAGTATAAAGTTTCAGCGTGCATCTAGTTGATGCTCGTTACGCACTAGACTGCGCCCACGCACTTGGATGCCGACAGCCCGACAGTCCGACGGTCCAGACATAATGCAGTGGCCTTGCGACATCTTTTATTATTATAGCTCCCCGAGACCAATGTACTTCGCAGAAATGTGACTCTTTTGCTTCAGTTGTCACGTTTTGTTGTAATGTCTACGTCTAAGTTTGTCTACCAGACATTGACATAGTTTTTGATTAAAAAGAAATTAAGGTCCGAACAAGCTACGGACTGCCTCCAGACTCCAGATTCTGAGAGTATCTATCAGTGACTGGTTCATACCGGTTTGACTGAAAGTTTAGTGCGCAGTCTTTGTAAAATGTGAAAACTTTGAAAGTGTTCAATGTTCTAAATACTTTCAATACCGATGAGATTTTTTACACTGACTGTTGATATTGATGCCACGTTGAATACATTGTAGATAGGTATATATTTTTTTTTCGTGTGGGTGGTGCCTAACCTAATGTCAGACTTTTTATGCCGCCCATGGGTCTCTCTGACTTGGCTTTACATGCCGTCAAGAAATATCTTGGTGGTTAGGTTTCAGGTGTAATGTGTCTATCAAATTAGAACCTAGGGGCCAGTTAAGGGTCAAATTCGACTTATTTCAGTGTGCATTGGCCCTAATCGATTCTAATCGTTGACTACACATATGCGTAATCGTGCAAGCATTACTAGTATGAATGCTGAAGCACCACTTGAAATCACGTTCGGTCTAAATATTCTACTACACAAGTACTTCAATTATTTCGGCTTCGGTTCTAAAAGCTCCTGCTTTCTAAATATAAATATTTTAATTTCAAGGCCGCGTGTAATTAACATTTCAAATCTACCCTTGGCTTGGCACTCAAATTATGCGACTGTTTTAACTAAGTTAGCAACAAGTCAAGGGTGGGTTCTGATTAAAGACAAACATTTTTCTCCAAGCTAGCTTTTAACTTTTTAATAGCTTATTCGAGTGCTGAGTCCTCACCCCTTTTGTGCTATGCCTCCCTGGTATATATATGCGAGTCTCAACCAGGTCTTATCCATCTTCTTCAAAATGTCATAAACCTCATCGGGTTGTTAGGTGGCCTATAAAGCCTTGACTTACAACATACGTCAATTGCGTAGGATCAATATTTTATTTAAAGTTTCCATTGATTTACTCATTTGGTCGTAGCAGCGATGTATTAGGCCTCTTGATATATTGGTAGTTCTCCTTCTCTGTTCATCGATATGAAGTAAGGAAACGAGACTAGCCCCAACCGGGGCAAAAATATTCGCCAACAGGAACGATGCGAGGTTTTTTAATGGTCCTAGTGAATCGGACTTCAATTTTAGTATTACGACTCGGGCCATTTCTTTTTTAATTGGTTGTAATATTGTCATTATCACATTGTTAAGTAATTAAAGGTGGAAATTGATTGCAGCGGTGGATAAGGCACTGAAATTAGGTGGATCCATTCTTCAGCAATTATGATGATGAAAAGTCAAAAAAGTATTATTTATTATTATTTCCTTTATTCATTATCTCTCTTATTTAATACATTTTTAAATATTTTAAAAAACAAAAGTAAACAAAACATTTAAGAATATAAAAAATAGATGCCCCATCGGCATCAGGAACAAGGTCCAGGTGCCGGTGGTCAGGGCTCCAGAGAAAGGAACCGCCTCACAATGCGCGCCGTGTCCATGAGAGCCTCCTAAGGTGTTGGTCGAGGCTCTTTGCTATTAGTCCATTATTATTATTATTATTTATTTATTTATATTAAAAAATGGTAGGTAATCTTATAAACTAAGCCCCACAAAACCGTAGTAATGGTTTGACTGTGGGGTCAGCGAGTCTCTACTAAGCAAATATTTTTATTTTTTATTTTTGTTTTTTTTTTATTAATATAATTTTTTTTTTGCATTGATATAAGCTACCGAATACATACATACATAGATAACCTCACGCCTTTTTTCCATGGGGGTAGGCAGAAACCACAGAACGTCACGTGCTAAGTACGGATCCTAACATACTCCTAGCGCCTCGTCGACGTTCTATCATCTGGGTATACTCGCAACTGACCTCTCTGAAGTACCAATAAGGTCACAGCTATCGAATACTTATGTCAATCCTGGTGGAAATTGATATAGAAATATGGAACTCTTAGAAAACTCTTCGCACTTGTCCAGGATTTCAACGGTGTTGATAAATAAAAGCAACGCATTTCATTGGTGGGTGTTCCTGCTATTCCTGTTCCTGAGGGGCTCGTGGCAATGTAATAACAGCCACTCAGATCGATCTTTAGGTTAAGCCGTGCTTGCCTACATTGGTCTGTAGATGGGTTACCATCTATTACATACCGAGTTTCCTCCGTGCCTTGGAAAGCAATTTATGCCGTTGGTCCCGGCTGCCATTTGCAGATCTTTGGCAGTCGTTACAGATAGTCAGTGACCTGAAAGTCTGACAATCAGTCTAACCAAGGGGTATCGTATTAACCATACTAACTGGGTTGTGGAGGTCATATAGGCAGTCGCTCCATGTAAAATACTGGTATTCAGCTGCATCATGTTACACTGGAAGCCGACCTCAACAGAGTTGGGAAAAGGCTAGGCAGTTGATGTGTTCCTGCTATTATCAAGTGTGTAATAATAAGTTGACTGTTCAACATTTGTTTACATGTAAATGATTCAATGGTTTTTTCCGTGTGAAGTGTCTCCATTATTGGAGGGGAGAGCTCTGTAGTTATCTAAATTCTATTAGTTAGATTACAGAGTAGGTAATACTGCTATTAATATTGCACTTGCGACTAAGCTGGTTCTTTTTGAGTTTGATTTCATTGTCAGTCTATCAAGATGTGTTTGGACATCAGTCGTAATCTTAGACAAGAACACGCATATTTTATATGGAGGGTTAGGCAAAGGTAAGTACCTAACTATAGTAATTAGACCATACGAATTAAATACGTAGACGTTGTAAAAGAAAAGGCAGTTTGACAACCACTTCCCTGAATGATGGACGGAGAAGGTATTGGATTGAAGTGTCCAGTGTAACGATCTTCTTCTTTATCGTGTGGTTAGTGCTCAACCTGGTGTCAGAGTTTTTATGTCGCCCATGGGCCTAAGACTTGGCTTTACATGCCGTCGAGAACTATCTCTCAGGCATGCTGGTTTCCTCAAGATGTTTTCCTTCACCGAAGCAAGTGATAATTTATACAATACGCACATGAATCCGAAAAAATCAGAGGTGCGTGTCTCGGGTCGTGACATTTGACTTGGCAATCCGACAGTCACACCAGTAGGATAGCCTAGAGGTGTGACCGTGACACTGCTAAGTGTAACATGAATAAGGAAAGTTAAACAGCTGTTTTTCCTTCCTCTTGTTTTACAAGCAAAAGATTCTTTCACGTAAACACAAACAAACAACGACTATTTACAGACACCGCATGGCAAACTATTGCTTTTTCAAACCGTAGCATTCATGAAGAAGTTAATGATCCGGCAAAAATAACGGATGGTTGCCGTGTGAACGGGCCGTGTGTGTATGGTATGGAATCCTGAGCACCCACGTGTGAGATTGTGGGCAAATGTTTGAACAGAAATAGTACCTACGTCTTGTACGTTATGTTACGTAGTCTTACGATTGCCTACGATCTTACGTGCCGTTCAATCGGATGTAGGTTTTATTTTTATGACTATAGATGTGGTTTTACAAGAATAGATTATTACAATCACTTCCGTTTGAGATAATAATTCAGTAGCAACAGTTTCTCTAGTGAATAAGGTCGTTAATTTGGGTCACAGGTGGAATAATAATTATTTGTGTAGCCTACATATAGCTGGGTGTTTGTACATGAGAGATTTATATCTGTAAACTCACCCACGATTTAGAAGAAAACCTCGTGTGTACATAGCTTTAACAGAAAACAGAAAAGAAGTTGAGCCAAACGAAAGCTAGAATTAACGAAAAGGTTATTGTTTGTTTAAGTTATTCTGATTACGGAACGCGAGCGTTTGTTTTTTCGATGTTTCTTACAATTTTATTTTCTGTGTAGCTACAAAATGTTAGTAGTTACTTAGGCATTATAGAAAATGATATATATGTTAATCAAGCACTGAGGTCGTGCATGCAATGACCTGTGGGCAGGGTGATTGACATTAGTTAACTGAATAGGTGACATAACTCAATCAATGGGGACATAACTCAATATCGCGCAAGAATTCACCGCTAGAGGGGCTTGTGTAGAGTAAGGTCTTTAAAAATGTCAGATGTACAGAGATCGCGCGTTGCGTGCTATTTTATCACATATTTTTGCTAATATTCACGATTATGGTCAAAATTGCCAGTCCTGATTAACTAAGACTTGAAAATTTTATGTAGCAAGTTAGGATCTAGTTTGTTAGTACTTACTTGAAGCAAGAATGATTTTTAAATGTTTCATGTTTGCTCATTTTAGGGACAATATTGTAAATATGTAGCTGAAGTTTTACACTATGTTGTTAAACGCAATAAAATAAACTTTCCATTTAGTTATTGGTACTTTAAATTAAAGTATAAATTAGAATTAATGATAGGACCTTACTCGCCAGAGGTGCTACCTGATGAGTTCAAAAACGATAGCGAGACACGGAGCAAAAATAAAACGTATCGTTTGGAAAACTGTTTATTGTAGAACTCACAAAAATGCTTGGAATGGTGAGGAACTGAAATTGGTTCCTTGGAAAACTGGAAAATGTATACTTAAAGAAACGATACAATTTGCAATGATGATTCCATTTTCTATTAGGCTCTTCTGCTTTCTTTAAATCGCCAGTTACAACACGAACTGGCAACTGTTATGGAAGATGAAAAATAGTTCGATCGTGTGAGGAATGTTATAAAAGAAAAGGGAATAAATGGTAGGGTGACAGTTTACAGGGGAGAATGGAAGAAGAAAACGTTTTGCGTCGACCCAAAGTAACATGGGACAAGGGCAACGTCAGGAAGATAAAGCTAATATGGAATGAAGATTAGCATATCTCGTTTCCTCATCGACTGCATCGTTGGTCTCGCAAGCGCGACTGCTGAGCATGAGGGCCTGGGCTCGATTCCCAGCTCGGGCAAAGTGTTATTGGGTGTTTCCATCTGAAATTTCTCAGTAGCAGCCACGGAGTCTGGATTTGAGCCCGGTTGGTGGCAATAGACTCGCCCCCTATTACATGCGACTTAAACATAACTGACGAAATGTGAGTGAATTATTAGTTACACCACTGCTTAACCATTAGGGGATTACAGGCGTGATGTTATTAGCATACTGTAAGGTTTCTACCTATGTCTAGTCAGGGCCTGTCGGATTCATATTATGTGAAATAAAAAATTCCTACCAAAACAAATTCAATTGCTTTGTTTACTATGAATTTAGAAGACTCGAACTATCGATGATCATAAAGAACATAGAGATAGAGAATATAAATAGTCTTTGATAAAGAATGATATACTACAAGCAATTTGTCAAGTGTCTTTCATTGAGATTAATGTTTGACATTCAAAGTATCGAAGTCAGAACATTAGCTATGTCGATGACATGCTAAGTAATTTATTAGTCTCATCGATAAACCTCTTCTTAGCGTATCGATGGCAAAAAAAAAAAAAAACTAATATGTTTAGCCCAAAATTCAGCCACGCGAACCCCGCTCTCTGATGCAGTAATTAAATAATCAAGAGCGCAGGTGATATCGATAATGTATAGAGAAAAGATTTAAGGACTAGCTGCATATAACAGGACCCCCGATGAATGTGGTGTGCTGGGTGGTTATTGGTAGTCAAAACGGAAAATGAAGAAAATCATCTTGAGCCTTGTTCTTGTTCGTGTTGTTGTTGTTTGTTGGTTGTGCTTGTGTTGGTGTTGTTGGTTGGGTTCTTGGCTTGTTTTTGTTGTTGTTTCGCTGTACTGCACAGCTAAAAATAACTTTATTCAAGGCGTACTGTCAGTCTTTTTATACGTGCAGCCTATGGGTGAAGTATACGCAGAAGACTTACAGTGCCCTGCGTGTTCAATTCAATAACGCTTTCAGGATGTTGATGGGATTGCCACGCTTTTGTAGCGCATCAGGTATGTTTGCAGACGCTCAAGTGGATGGCTTTCAAGCGATACACCGCAAAAGAATAGCGTCTCTGATGCGCCGCATGCGGGGCAGCCCCAACAGCTTCCTGCAGCACATTGTTGGGAGAATGGACATGGAGAGCTCTTTCATGGAGCGTTGGACGAAACTCCATGTACGAGTTGTGTGGACCTAATAATGTATCTACTTGTTGTCATTGTTGTGTTGTTTGTTTGTCGCATTATATTAAAACCAGTATGGATTATTATATGTCATGTAATTTATCTGAATTAAATTAATTGAATTGATACAAAATTCGAAGACATTCCGCGCGCATTCATTAACCCGTACTCTGCCCGTGTGCTGCAAAAAAGTGGAAGCGGCAGATTAGCTCGCGAATTCAAGTTTCTTTAAATCCTTTTCATGAAATTTACATTCAATGGGATTAAATGAACTTAGAGGCCTCATCATACATATTTTGTTCAGCCTGACATCATCATCTGCCTAGCCTTTTCCTAACTATGTTGGGGTCGGCTTCCAGTCTAACCGGATGTAGCTGAATACCAGTATTTTACATGGAGCGACTGCCTAGGCAGATCCGACCTCCACAACCCAGTTAGCGCTAATGAATACGATACCCCTTGGTAAGACTGGTTGTCAGACTTTCGGGTCACTGTAACGACTGTCAAAGATAAACAAATGACAGCCGGGACCAACTGCAACGGCTTAACGTGCTTTCCGAGGCACGGAGGAAGCTCGGTATGTAATGGGTGGTCACCCATCCACGGACCAACCTAGGTAAGCACGGCTTAACCTAAAGATCGACCCGAGTGGCTGTTCTGATTTAGCCACGAGCTCCTCATTTTTTAACAATGACCTACAAATAAACAAAAACGTAATAAAATTTGAATTTCGCAGGCCATTTTAGTTACCCTGGCGGTTTAACCTTAATGCCCGGCCGTTCCCACAGAGAAGAGGCCTACAGGAGCAGAGCTGAGGAGCAGTGGCCACATGACAGATCACTCGGTATGTAATGAACTGAAAAACGGTTTCAGTCTTTTATTTACACAGAAAACCTCGAAATTAGGTTATAGAGATAATTTTCAGATAAAAGGTTCCCACTTGGACCGGGGCTGCGGGACCGTTCGAAAGCGGCCGCGGCCCTGAAACACAAAGGGCAAAGGAGGAACATGGATGGGTTTTAGTCAGTACAAGTCTGACACTCCCTTCCGCTCCGCCCAGAGCTGGAGGGGTCATGATTTCCCATCCGAAAAGAAGGTTCCCACTTGGACAGGCGCGTGCATTGCAGTTAAGCATTGTCTACTTGCCTACCTCATAACATCCTATTGAACTATCTTACACACTTTAATAAGTATGATGGGAGATGACTGACATAAGGGGAAACCGACCTTATCCCTACTAATATTATAAATGCGAAAGTAACTCTGTCTGTCTGTCTGTCTGTTACGCTTTCACATCTAAACCACTGAACTTATTTTAATGAAATTTGGTACAGAGATAGAGTTGACCTTGAGAAAGAACATAGGATAGTTTTTATCCCGGACTTTTGAAGAGTTCTCTTGGAAACGCGATATAACCGAACTCTACGAAGCCGCGGGCGGAAAACTAGTTACTAATGTTATATGATTTAGGAAAAACAAATTTTATCAGCCTCTGGTAATTTGGGAACAGTCACATGTGGTGTATTTTATTTATGTTGTGATAGTTCAATTGGATCTTATGAGGTAGATAAGTAGACAGGGCCTACCTGCGCATGCGCCTGCACTTGGTAGTATAGGGCCGTTAACATATGTTAAGAAAAGACATGATGAATCATTATCTTTACCAATAAAATATACTGTCGAAATGACAATAACATAAATAATGTTTTACAATACACACGATTATGAGTAACACGTAATCGGAGGCCTGCATGAAATGACGTCACAAACGATAAAAACGAAAATGCAGTATTTTTTTTTTTAAATTACTTTTTTTATTGGTTGTGTCAGTGGTATTGTGTTCGTTGTAAATGCGCGCCGGCGCATGAAACTTTGTGTTTTGCTTACGATTCATGCTATTGAGCTTGTTAATAACCGAAGAGATGTTAAATGGTGTATGATGTATTGTTTCATATGCCTTTTGAGACTGAGAGAATTTCAACTTGTGCGAGTACAACCTATGAAAAAAAAACCGGCCAAGTGCGAGTTGGACTCGCGGCTCTCGGCGGTATTTTGTTATTAAACTTCATATTTACGGTTTCAGATTTTTCCCTTTACTTGGCTACTTGCTATAAGACAATGCTTCTTACCGAATTTTATGATTATAGGTCAATGGGAAGTACCCTACAAATTTTGATTCCTTTGAGAGTGTCGAAATATACGTTTTTTTTTTGCGGCATAAACGTAGTAAGTATCGTTTTTTTACGTTAACTTAGAAGTTTGATTTTTTTCACAACTTCAAGGGACTGTAGACTTGAGTATATTGTTTTAATTTCAACTCGATACCTCCACGCGTTCCCGAGATAAAGGGTGTTTATAGACAGACAGAAGGACGGACAAAAAAGTGATCCTATAATAGCTCCGTTTTTTCCGACGGGAACGTACTAACGGGATTAAAAAATAACATATGGGTTAATCCATGGTAACAAACATACCTTCATCCCCCTTTTTAACCTTTCTGGGGAAGAATTATGGAAAACGCTGAGACACGTAAAATCAATTTTCAATTGTCAGCCTAAACACATAATTTGAAGATCCTAACTTCAATACTGATAGATTTCATATAAACTTCCATCCCCTATTTTACCCCTTCAGGGCTGGAATTTAAAAAAAACCCTTCTTAGTGGATACTTACTCTTCACAAAGAACACACCCTCCAAGTTTCATGTCTCTAGGACCCGCGGTTTGGGATGTGTGTTGATATTATCACCCAGTCAGTCAATCAGTTAACCATTTTATATACGAGTATATAGATACTGATTACATATAAAGTTGTCCTTGTGAATTAAAGTGCAAAGGACTTTGCAGGTTAAAAACTGGTGACACTATGTCAAATTCTATTAGAGTTCTCAAGGCTATGATAATCTTGGACACACTAATGGTCAAGGTAAAATGAAATACGGGACCAATACCGTAAATCAACATTGGGCAAGCGTGTTGATCGGTTTTATGTTCTAAATAAATCAAAACAAGCAATATGAACTGCAGTGAAACAGTTACCTACAGGCTGCTATGGTTTTCGTTTATAATCTAACCGGGTCAGTAGGTCTCTAACAAATATTCGCTAAGGCTGCATTTTTTTAGCTAGACGCTTGATTTAAAATATTTTTTCGTTGTAGTGGTTTGGCAAATTACAACAATGTGCAATATCATAAAGGGTACGTGTAACAAGACACTTAAGGAAGCCGAAAGGTACTTGTTCTCTCCGTCATTGCGATCATTTTTTTGTTCTAGACCATACCTGGAAACCTTCTAGTTACTGAAATATTGGGGGTCAAAGTTCCAGCTTTTTCACAAGTTTTTTTTCAATACGTGTTTTTAACTTTACTTTAAAAACATCTACGACCCCTGTACTATTCAATCCATCCAACCTAATGGTCCAACCAAAAAACCTAATGGTTTCACTGTACGTACCAACCTTACTATGTATAAAAATACTACATAATATAAACATTTTGATCGGTACTCGTTAGTAATAATTTAAAGTTGAATTTGTAACTCTTAATACTGTTTGTTATGATTGATAACACTGTTTGTTATCTAAACTTTAATTGTTAACTTATATTATAGATACCAATATTTGCATGCTGAATTTTTAGTAAGCGGAATATGTAGAACCTATTCATCTTTAACACCTCAATGTACCATATTTCACGCAAATAAAGATTATTCTATTCCATTAGCAGAATTTTTTGAGTGCGTTTTATTGAGTTCAACCGTAAAACGTGATTTTTCACCCAAAAAAAAAGTCGTTTCCCAGCATAATTTTTGCGTAGAGTTACTTAGTTTGATGTACAGAATGCTTGGTAGACGGCTTCGTGAAGGGTCCGTTTACGGTCGTCATCATCATCTGCCTAGCCTTTTCCCAACTATCTGACCTCCACAGCCCCGTTATTACTGGGTAATAATAATATGACACGCCATGGTAAGATTGGTTGTCAGACTTTCGGGCCACTGACTACCTGTAATAACTGTCAAAGATCTACAAATGACAGCCGGGACCAACGGCTTAGCGTGCTTTCCGAGGCACGGAGGAAACTTGTTATGTGATGATGGTCACCCATCCACAGACCGACCTTAGCAAGCGAGGCTTAACCTTGAAGATCGACCCGTGCGGCATTTACTATTTAGCCACGAGCGCCTTGCCGTACTATTTACTATAGTAAAATAACAAAGCAAAGCATCGTAATGATGGAAGGGTAGACAGTAGACAGTGATTGTACAAATATTGGAGGTCAAAGTTGATATTTGATAATACTTAATATGTGTTCGTTCTGCTATCAAGTTTAAACATTTTTAGGGTTCCGTAGCCGAATGGCAAAAAAACGGAACCCTTATAGATTCGTCATGCCTGTCTGTCTGTCCGTATGTCACAGTCACATTATTGCGAAACTTTTAGGACTACACAGTTGAAACTTGGTAGGTAGATGTACGAGTATTCTGTGAATCGCTTTACGATTTAAATACAAAAAAAAAGAAATAAAGATTAACTCACATAGGTACATGAAACTGAAACTAAAAAAAAATCAAACCTTTACGAGCGGGATGTTTATAGATAGGTCTTTAAAAATGACATTGAGGTTTATAAAACCATTTTTTCTTAAAGCCAATAGTTTGAAAGATAGACACTTCCAAAGTCGTAAAACCCCCTCCCTCTAATTTGTAAAGTAACAGAAGGAAAATTCTGAAAAAATGTAGGATTGTAGAACGTAAAAAAAAACTTTCAATGAAAATTAGTTTGATAAAGATTTGAAGTTTAGTTTTTGAGATATGGGACTTTTTTATCAAACAGCAGCAGTAACATTGTTTTACATGAACAAACTACGAAAAACAAACATAGTTTTGCTGTTAAATGTAATACAACACAACATAATACGAATGAACCTGCAATTTTTTTTTATTAAATTGTTTGGTGATACGGAACTCTGTGTGCGTGTGAGCAACTCTCACTTGGACAGTTTTTTTTATCAACAGTTTGTGGCAGTATGAGGATAATGGTACATACATTGTTTTTCTATTCCCATACTTTTTCAATCATTTTATATAATTTATATGTATAACATCACGCATGAAATCCCTGAATGAGTAGACAGAGGTGAACCGCATTTCAGCATCAAAGCGTAATTCCCATGTAATAGAGGCGAGGTCGTTGCCATCAACCAGGGACAAATTCAGACTTCCTAATTGCTACTGAGAAATTCCTATAACTCTTTGCCAGACCTGCGAATTAAACCCAGTACCTACTTCATGCTCAGTAGTCGCGCTTGCGACCACGAAGGTACTCAGGTAATAGTTTGTACCTACAATGGTTTATATTTAAGGTTTTATGTATTGGTGGTTTTCTAAAGCTATTTATTGAGAAGTAAACGAATTAATAAAAGTACCTACCCTTCTAATAAATCGCTATGAAACAATGATCTTTTCCGAGGTTTTCCTGAAATTTAATTCGCCAACATACGTATAATTATAACAAGACATCGAATACAATACCAAATGCATTAACAGGCTTGTATGCATGGCTTATGATAAAGTAACTGTTTGCCAAATTGTATCCGTTCAGTAGGTTTTGCGTGAAAGAGTAACATAAAACCATCCATCGGCACAAACTTTTGTATTTATTATAGTAATAAAGGCATGTAATATATGCCTAGTTAATAAATTGCATAAAAAGACTGCAAAAAAGAATCGTTTTTACATGCCATATGACCAGCAGACTTTCACCAGAAGACTTTTATAAGCTTTAACTCTTTAGGATTTGAGATAACTGAAATATTTTTCAGTTAAACTAGAATGAAAGTAAAACTAAATCTATACATATGTAGATATTTCTATATATCTCCATATTTCTATAACTTCCATATTGTAAACATAGCTTGTTGTAAAAGTATATTTCGCATTATTTTTTCTTATTTTTTACACCTAAGAGATATGTTACTAAGTCTATCACACTTAGCAACATATCAACCATAAACGATATCATTTCTATTATATTCTAGTTTCTTTAACTCCTACCTCAGTACCATCACGACTTCTATAATCCCAGTTATAGATAGACTTCTAATCGAGGCAGCTGTTTGCCAAAACAATCGCACGCGTCCCGATGCGACTCCAACCGCAAGAGTCTAGTATCTTTGCTTTGGCAGCCATACGGCCATACATTACGTGGAATGATCTGCTGCCGTGATCTTGGGCTGATTGAGTCTGTGTGTAGCTGTTTGCGATATTATGTAGTTATGATATTCAGTTCTGTAATTTGTAAGACGCTAAATGTAATTGATTAGTTACTGCCTTTAAGCGGGGTACAAGCCTTTTCACAGAGCAATCCAAATAAGGACTAAGTTCGCTAAACTTTTTTCTGCAAAAATGACAGTTTGTAAAGCTGGCTGGAAAGTAATAGAGAGGTTATTAAACTATTGACCTGGAAATATTTTGTAAATAGAATTGCAAACGTCGTTAGTCATTTGTTTTAAATGTCAGCTGAAAAAATAAACAAACTTTTCTTAAAAGTTGCCGTTCGCGTTTTTAATTTCCCTTTTAGTCTATGTAAATACTTGTTGTAAAAGTCATAGACTAAACAAAACACAGACGACAAACAGAACAAATGACTAACAGAACTATTTTAGCGTGTTCTAACTTCCAAAGTGTCATCTCATACACGATAGCGCGCGATAGTCAGCGCGGTTGTCACGGCTAGTCGCTCCCGGATGGAAGAATTAGCTCGCCTCAGGCAGTCAGGCCCAATTCCCAGGCAGACTTGCAACGAGACGTTAGGCATTGTATTTTTACATTTGGACTCCATCCAAATAGTACTCCCCGAGTTATCAAAAATTCTAATTCCCATTGATACGGACGCATAGCGTTAAACGCTAACTATTATGGGGTCTTCATTCTAGTTAAACGTTATTTTTGGTCATATTGATTGAAATGTTCTATTAAATAAATCAACACTAAAGTTTCGAAAGGTCATCGTGTCTGTTTAGTGTTATTGATAAAATAACTTCGTTTGCAGAAATAATTATTTAATCTAGCAATTAAAATGTTCACGTCTAGTGATGGGACTTACCGGTGTCGGTATATCACTGAACTAGTATTTTTGTCACTTTTAGTTCACTTGGGGTTGTATTTTTGTTATATTGTTGTGTGTTCGTATATAGTTCGGTACATCACGTAATTTGGCGCGCTGCCGGCCGACGAGCGGTACGCCCGATCGTGTCGCGACTACTGCAGCGGTTGATTGTATTCCTACCTTTGTAGGGCTGGGAAATACACGATTTTGTCGGACATATACTTTTTTTTTTCTTTTTTGTAATTTCTAGAAAATGACTCTAATGATACGGGATGGTTTTGTCAATTAAACTCGCTTTTGGTTTGGGGGAATACTCTTCTTGTAACAGGTGAATGTGTGGCGCTAAACTCATATATGCAGATTATTCTTATAGGTAATAGCCATAACTAAATTATTTTTGTGCTCTATGGATTCGATGATTTAAATGATAGTATTCAAATAGGTAATTATGAATTTAATCACTTAATGAATAGTTAAACAATATGAAGATAGGTAAAAGTTTTGAGGTTCATTCTTGACGTATTATTTGTGAATAAAAACTAGGCTAATTAAAATTTATGTGTTTTTACATTTTATTGTAGATCACAATATCCTTATGATGAAGGTGCTACAAAAGATGATCGTATTATCTTTGTAGATAATCCATATTAATAGCCATAATTCATAAAAAGTTCCACCACAATGGACTCACCAATTTATTAATCGTGGGTATCTATTTATATAAAAAAAAACATTTATCCGTTACCGCAAAGCATGTCCCATCCCTACGCCCGCCCGTCAGTTCCACCGAGCAAGTGGCAACCGCGTGCCGTCAATTTAACTAATATAAAATAGGAGAATGTGCGTCCGGTGATCTCATGAAACTCATTATCATCCGTTGATGACCTATTTCTAGCTGTTACTGGCAAAACAAATGAATTTAGCAAAAAAAAAGAACGAGAATTTGTCCCCAGAAAAGTCGACGCTCGTTCAATTGTCTGGCTGAAAAGAATGTCATAAAATACGACGGCATAGAAAAATGAAAATCGTTTTCAAAAGGATTCGTTTTTCTTTTTTTTACAAAGATTTGTCATAATAAGCTTTTCGATAGCTTATGTCAATCCTATCCATTTCTGACGTTCAGCATCGTTATCGGTGGTAGATGTGTTTATCTAGGCCCTACGGTCAAGTTCAAGTACTATGTGCTCTGTTATGAAGTATTATATTATTTTATTGCCTTCCAGAGGGAGACAGACGTTTAATTTTTTCTTGAATTTTCGTCAGTCAATCCTTCTGTTTACGTCGTCTTCCGAAGTTGTGTGTGGCAATTTCACATTTTAATTTTAAGTAACATAACATCACTCCTGTAATTCCTGAGAGATTATGCAGAGGTTCTATAGTACACCCACATTTTGCCAGTTGTTTACAAGTCACAAATTTACTTAACAGGGAATTAACAAGGTTCATATTTGTGTTTTGTTTTTGAACAAAATAATTTGAGTTCTGTAGTAATTCTAACGGAACAGCCTCCGCCAAATGATCTTAAGATAGGACTGGACAGTGGGCAGGCCTGAAGTGGAACTACATAATATTAAAACAAATAAAATTCCTAAAACAAACTAAAAAACTTTGGAGTAGGACTTTGTTTAAATTCTTAAAATGGTCATAGTTGTACCTACTATTATGAATTGTCACCTAATGACCTTTTTACGAATTTAAACGTAATTCATATTATTATCCTATTATGATTCTGCTAAAGCGGCCATTTTAGACCCCCTGATCGTTTGATTTCCCAAATCAAATCAAATCAAATCAAATGATGTATCTATTTACTTTATTTATTTTTCTGTATGGATCATGTTATCTGAATTAAATGAATTTTATTTTTATTTTTTATTCGCATAATATGGGAAGATAGATGGTACGTTAATGTTAAATTACACAATAAGACAATAGGCATCCTCATATTAACCATTTCTGATATAATAACATTAAAGAAAAACTTATCATATCAATGAAACGGCATGGGTGATATAACTATACACAGGCACTTAGGTAGGTACCTCCTTCGCCACACGGTCTAAGACGTAAGTCGACTGCGACTTGAAACAATAGGTCACTTTATATGTAAATATCTAAGGGACAATAACAATAATATTATAACAGGTGCAAATAATATCTTCAAACAACCTCGTGGCCCTTACACGTCCTTGCAGAATAAGGATTCCTAAATTAATCCACTACAATTCAGGGTCATATTGACAAAACGGAGCTTACTAAGGTACAGAATGTCTATTTTTAGTACTGAGCTTTTCATCATGTAAAGAGTAAAAGAAAGTTAGAGTAACATTTAATAATATTTTATTTATTGAAACAGCGTTTGGTCCATTCTGTGTTAATAGTGCTAGAAAAGCTATGGAATAACATTCCATTCATAAATTACACGATACACATTTTCAGACTTCGGATTTTCATATGAAGATAGGGACTGATGAAATCACAGGCACTCGAAAGTCCGGAAGAGTCCTAAAGTGACCTCAGCAAGAGTAAAACCTTAGGTATACATGTGTTCATAAACAACTTCTCACGATTTTATTTAATTATAGAGCACAGAGGTTCTGAGCCCATTTTTTTTTTTTTTTTTTTTGAGGGTGTGAAATCATCAAATGACTCCTCCCGCTCTGGGCGGAGCGGAAGGGAGTGTCAGACTCTTACTGACTAAAAACCACCCATGTTCCTTCATTGGCCCTTTATGTTCCAGGGCCGCGGTATCTCTTTCGAACAGTCCCGCAGCCCAGGTTCTGAGCCCTTATTCGTTCGTTCGAGACGTATTTCTACAATGACTTATGCTTTTGGGCAGTTTATGTCAATCCAATACGTTTTTGAGTTTACCATTATGGTTTTCGCTGAAACGGATCACTTGCTCTATAGCTAGGCCCTCTGATCGATACTTTGTCTAAAGAAGGAAGCAAACTGAATCCAGAAGAATACCATCTAACCTGATTTCAGGCCAAACTAGCTTGTCCTGAGCCTGAGCCAAAGTTACTAGGCCAGGGTTCATTACAAAAATAGCGATCATAGTGCCTAGCGAAATAGGTTAGGTTCGAATTGTGACCAAAAGCGCGCAAACCATACAAACGAAGCGAGCTTTGTCGAAATAGCAGCTGGCCTGAAAAGCGTTACATCGAAGTTGGTCGCTGTGTATTTGCATTTTTTAGATTAGTGTATCCTGACGAGATAAGGCGGCAAACCGGTTTTCCCTAGGGCAAACTAGTTTGACGTGAAATCGGGCATGGCTGATAAGTATTACGATAATAGTAATCAGTTTATTTCAAAGATAATTAAATTATTTACAAACTACAAAACTATAATAGTAATAAATACAATAAATACATACAAGTAGAAAAGGGTTACAGGACGTCCAAAAATTCGTCCGCATCGCTGTCAACAGGAAAAGTGTCCAGAAGGCTGTCAGCATTGCCACGTTGGATGGCAATGCTGATTCTTTGGCCAAAAAATAGGCCCGGCCTCTGCTCACGTGAAGAGTCGGCCAGCTGCTTGGCGATTTCCCAAAATACTAGGTGGGCACTCGGACCCCGTAGGCCAATATCACGTGCAGAAAGGCTGATTCAGTTTTTATTCAGCCACGAAACTTAGAGGTTATTATAGCCGTAAATTATTATATTCAGCCTAACAAGATTGTTTATCGATATGCTAATGAAGCTTAATCGCGTTTCGCAATCTGAAAGTCAAGGTAAATGGTCGTTGAGGGCGGGGATACCCCAGAATTGACCCGCGTGTACACTGATACTTTTTAATTTTTTTAAGGGATGTCATTTTTAAAACCTTTATTTTAACAGTAGCTAATGCCCGTGGCTTTGCTTTTTTGCCCGCGTGGAGTTTGGTAATTGTCCCAAGGGATCTTACTACCGGTATAAAAAGTATCCTATGTGTTAATCCAGGCTATAAATTATCTGTGAGCCAAATTTCATCCACATCAGGTAAGTAGATTTTGCGTGAAAGAGTAACAAACATACATACATCCTCACAAACTTGCGCATTTATAATATAAGTAAGATAGGATTAGAAGGATTCGGGAGGTTACTGTTTTTGAAAATAAAATGGGCAGTTATCGGCGGTCGGTAAATTAGTACGACATTAAAAGTATTAAAACATGAACAGTACTAAAACAACAATTGGCCGGTTATTTCATCCTATAATATCAGTACAAAAAATACGTAAGCAGTCCAATAAATCATTGGCCAGTAAAAATGTTGGAATGGGCAATTACGTGAATAGTTCGGAGGTAATAGAGCGAGCGAAGCGAGCTTGGGACTTGGGGCTCCCCGACTCGGACAGTTTAGGTACGAAGGGGATGGCGGGGTCTAAATAGCGAGCGAAGCGAGCAAACTAAAACCCGCCATCCCCTTCGTGTGATGTTACTTTAAACCCTGCAGTCAGAAATAAGAGCCCCGCGTAGTGCGGCTACGTCGACTGCCGACTAATTCCGATTTGTTAACTGCCTACACGTAACTCCCCATTTTGCTATTTTCCTGGTCAATGTTTATTCAATTACCTATTTAATTATTTTTTATGACTCATTTTTGTTTACCTACTAAGTTTTAACTGCCGAACTTGATAATAAACATGCATTTTATAATTTTTAGCTTACCAAAACTAAAATATACAACTGCCGCTTTAATCAGACGTACAGAATTTTAAACTCCTGGAGAACTGAGAATCGAACAGAACGCATTCCCAGCGCGTACAAAAGCGCACTGTTGGCTTCAGAGTACGGTAAAAAAGTGTCTTGTTAAAAACATACATATTATGATATGTATGTTTTTGACTGCTAACATAGTACCTACATAGTTCCTTTTGGTTTTGTCGTGGTCGAAAATGAAAGCACCCGTAAACACGTGGTTTTTCACGTACCAAATACATGGTAAGTCTATAATGGAAAGGTACTAATTTATCTGGTTATCACTGTTCGTTGATACGGGCTTTGATTATTTTGGAGAACATATTATGGTTGAATATCCCTAAAAATATTCATGTTTTTCGGTGACGTGTCGACAGCAACGGTCTGATGCAAGACTTTGCAAGAGGTTCCAGGCCAACTACTTACGTTTTAGATTCGTACTTGATATCAAGGGTGGACTTGTTTTAGCTGTGAAGGAAAACCTTGTAGGAAAATGGACCTAATTCTAAAACCACAATTAGGTAGACTATAAGACGTAGGTAAATGTTGATGACTAAGGGATTTCCCTATTTGCAAGTGTGGTGACCAATGATTTCTTGTGAAGAGGTCTTTGAGCTGTAAGATGTAATACTGGTTGTGATTATTTCTATAATATGTATTATACTCACATAGTGTCAGTGGTGGCTACTGTAGGTATTATAAGTAGGTACTTGAAAATCATAGCCCTATACAAATACAATAAAAAAAAATACAAAATTTGCCTGAGAATTAGCACTTTTTGAACATCCTATACTACATAAGAGAGATCCCTAACACGCCCTCACAACTTTCTGGTGTTATAACTGGTCTTCATATACCTCTCCATTCATCAACATTTGTATTCATTACGCTTTTAGTCAAATGCTATTCGTCCCTCCACATCTTCATGAAATGTATATGAAAAAATACAGAACTAGGATAAATAACTAAAAATAATCGCTTATGCCTTTTTCTTCGGATGGGTAATCATCAAATGACTTCCGCTCTGGGCGGAGCGGAAGGGAGTGTCAGACTTTTCAGTTTTACTGACTAAAAACCATCCATGTTCCCTCTTTTGCCCTTTATGTTCCAGGGCTGCGGTATCTCTTTCGAACAGTCCCGCAGCCCATCGCTTATGCCTTCAGTCGTTTATTAATATAATGTATTTAAAGAGTGACAGTGATATCTTTGGAGCAGGTAGATGGAGTGTCCAGCGGTCATCGGTCGCGACCTTTTAACCCGAGTTGAGAGTGGTTCGTTCCACTCAATGCCGAAGAATGGCACTTCGTTGTCACGAGGTTGTAAGTTATGAACTATTTTTGTGAAGCTAATTGAATTACTAAATTGATACAATACGCCAATTTGCCGTGATGTGTTCCATACAACAGCCAAATAATGACAGTTGCCATTTGATGATTTGATTTGATTTGATTTTGAATCTACGGGCAACTAGGTGTTGCCCGCGACTTTGTTCGCGTGGAAATTTTGATGTGTATGTGTGAAAAAAAAGGAGCCTATGTGCTATTCCAGACTAGGTACAATCTATCGCTGTGCCATACCTAGTTCATCCAGATTCGTTTAACCGTTCTGGCGTATTAAGTAACAAACATCCATCCATCCAAAGTTTCGCATTTATAATAGTAGTAAGATAGATTTAAGGTAGATGTAAATCTGAACTATTGCTTTACATTAATTGCTTTTACAGTAACTGCCTCGTTGGTGTAGTAGTCGCAAGCCCGACTGTTGAGAATTAGGGTTCGATTCCCAGGTCGCGAAAGTTTTATTGAGCTTTTCCAATAGGGTTTTCTCAGTAGCAGCTATGGAGTTCGAATTTGGCAATATACTTGCCACTTATTACATGGTATTTAAATATGGGCGAAATGTCGGAGTACTAATTATTTACACCTCTGCCTAACCCTACGGGGATTACAGGCGTAATGTTATATTTAGTTGCGCGAAGGGATGTGCAGAGTTGTATTGTACACTCAGGTTTCGCCAGTGAGGTTTGGGTTTCATGTCCAGTGGTTTCTTGTGACCACTCGACAAAAGCGACAGTTAAGAAAGTGCTATCATATTCATATTGGACAATATACAATAACAAAACATTAAACTACTTAATAAAACGCAGAAGCAGCATGCCTGATAAGCGACTCTTGAGTAATAATTTTTTTATCTAAGTCAAACCAGAACACTTACTTTATCACGTTCATAGATAACAGGTGAATGGTCTGTTGCATTGGCTGCTGCAATTACAAAAACAATAGATAATAATTTATCAGTCACACTGATATAATCAGCTATATTCTGCAATTTGGTCTCCTGAATCATAGATGGAAAGAATATTTCACAACGAAATAATATAGTGGTTCATGAAGTGGCCAAATAACCTACAATGTGGTTTAGGAGCCCTATGATGTAGCTTTCAATATGGTTTGTAGCTACGACATGATTTATGACCTTCGTGGTCTACAACGTGGTTTAATATGTACTCTAAGGCCTACGACGTCTGGGAAGCCGTCACCTCCTTCTGCGAAGCAGTCATGCTAACGAAGGAGGTGGCGGAACGTGAGAGGGAGAGAACCTCACGTCCCAGCCGCCGCGGGAGAAGCACCGGGCGTCGAGGGCCACGTGGTGGCTCTCGGCCACCGTAGGCGCGGGCCTGTGGACGGTGAGTAATGGGCTAGCTCGCCGTCCGTCCGTCTTATGACGACAGGCCGTGTCGACGGCGCGTTCGTGTTCCACGCGCGCCTCAAAGAGATTTCAGCAAACATGAGGGGCCCGCAAGGGCCGATATCTGCCAGGGCTACGGGACTGTTCGAAAGAGATACCGCGGCCCTGGAACATAAAGGGCAAAAGAAGGAACATGGATGGTTTTTAGTCAGTAAAAGTCTGGCACTCCCTTCCGCTCCGCCCAGAGCGGGAGGAGTCATTTGATGATTTCCCATCTGAAAAAAAAGGCCTACGACGTAGCCATATTTGGCCTACAAAATGGCGTGAGAAGTAGCCCAAAATGAGGCTTACGAGATGGCCTCAACGTACCCTTTAATGTGGGCTAGGACAGAGCTTATCATTCCTACAAATATTTGTAGTCTCCAAGTAATCTATGTGTTGTACGATATGTTTTATGGCGTAGCCCTATAATGTGGTCTAAGTGAACCACACCAAAAATGAAATTGAACGCCGTATTAGAGTATTAGAACTGATCTGGTTACTTTCCATTCCTTAACTCTGTCATCAAACTCCAAACACTCAAGGCCACTGGCTTGTTGTTCTAGCTCATCAATTGTATAACAATAGTACAAAAATAAATACAAAATCAAAACATGGATCGTAGTCTGCGGTCGAGTCAGGAATAAACCAGTGTACTACAGACGTCACGCAACCAAACCACTGTAACCAGATCTCTACTATTCAACTAGAGGTGTCTAAACACTCCCTAGTAACGAAATACTGGGGGAGGTAGTGTAGATCTAGTAATAGTGGTGTCGTGGCCTGAATATGGGTCGGGTCAGCGATGCCAACGCCTGTTGTGTTTTATAATTAGTTTAACCGCCTCACTGTGACACTTTAACCGATTAGAATGAACTCGAAAGGGGGAGATGGAATCCTTTCATATGGTAATCAGCTGTTGTTATAAACTTAGTAAGCACTTTACTCTAATGCGCATTATAAAATATATTCCCTTTTTATTCAGTTAGCACATTCGATCGAGCTGGTTATCATTATGGACGCCGACAGCATCATTTTCAGGGGAGTACGTCCAGCCTTTGTATGTGGACCTGCTAAACATGAAGTCCTGGAGTCTACCAGGTGTAAACGGACCCTTTACGAAGCCGTCAACCAAGCATTCTGAACATCAAATTAAGAAACTACGTAAAAAACATTGTTGGTACATTTTTTACGAATAATAAGTCGTGGGTTCGAACCCAGGCAGCCGCATTACTTTGTGTAATTTATTTCATCACCACTGCTCTCAAAAACGTTGAAGGAAAACATCGTGAGGATCCTAGAACCAAAAATTCGAAGACATGTGACATGTACCAACCCGCACTGGGCCCGCGTGGTGGATTATTCCCATTCCCTCTCAAAGAGAGGAGGCCGTGTATCCCAGCAGTGGGAACATTATAGGCTGATTATGCTATACTTTTTTCTGGGGTGAACAATCACGTTTTACGGTAAGTTATGCATTCGAAACATTGTGTTGATGGATGCATTAAAAACTAGAAGATTCTCAGGTATAAAACAAAACAATGATTGCAATGACGGCAGCCTTTCGGCTTCGTTAAGTATAGTAGGTATTACTATTTTTACACCCATTATAATGTAATATTGGCTATTTTCATCTACAAAATTCTGAGTAGCAGCCCGGATTCTGGATTTGTGCCTAGTAATGGTAATAGACCCCTTATTACATGAGACATAAACATAACTGGCATATAATGTTTTAAGCTTTTACGGTTTCAAACTAAACTTATACTGTCACTTACGGGATATCTTTCGTGATTATTCATTATTTTGAGCTCCCAACAAATGAATAATCAGAATCACGGAGGATATCCCGTGTAACTGACAAACTGTGGGTGTACTAATTACACCTCTCTGCATACCTGATACCTAGCTGTCTGATCGTGACTACTTATTTATATTATTACTAGCTGCTGCCCGCGACTTTCGTTCGCGTGAAATTATTGTATAAAAAATATAACTCCCCTTTTTTAATCGGATTTTATTACCAAAAAATTTCAAGGGTTTTAATTTTTTAGCACGGAACCCTAATTATTTTTCGTAAAATAGAAGTAGCCTAAGTTACTCCTTATTATATCTGCTTCTGCCACTGAAAATTCCGTCAAAATCGGTCCAGCCGTTCCAGAGATTATGATACATTGTGATACATTGGTATATGTAGGTACCGTAGATACATTCATAAGCATGTAGTACAACGCGGTAATTTTAATATTACAAACGGACACTTCAATTTTATTTATTTTTATAGATATTATCTGTAAAAGTCAAGGTTTATTAAGGATATGTGAGGTATTACAATCGTTCTGCCTATCTCACAATGATGAAACTGAAATCTTTAATCACTGCCATCTTGTTGCAGAGAAAAGAACCGTTTATGTTCACAACAGTTTCAATGGTTCTTATACTCGCCAATAGATGGCGTAGTTATTAAATCTCTGATTCGTTCTAATAAACGATGTAATTTAAATATTTGAATGTCTTTAAAAATGAATTGAAAACATATTTAAAGTTTTGTATAACTTTCATTTTATTAAATTACCTAGTTACTCTCCAGTAAATAATCATAAAACATTAGATAATTGTTCTTGAAATTTAAGTTTCTTAAAATAAACATAATATCAAGTATAATAAGGACAGTTTAATAGCAACTGCATAAAAACAGTTAAAAAACTGACACAAACAAAAATCAAACGATTTAATACTAATTAATATTTAGAACTTGTAAATTAAACTAACAAAAATGTGGAGACAAATATGAATAATACCTATTTGTGTCCAAATTTTTGTGTAAGTATTAACACACAGTGATATAATTAGCCGTAGGAGGTATAGACTGGGCTTAGGTGACAAAATTGTCTGAGACATATCAATGACTTTGAAGAAGAGCAATTTTTAATTAAAATTAAAACTGTTGTTTTGGTAGTAGTTAGCACGTTAGTAGGTAATCATAAAGTTTGGCAGAAAGACCCTCTGTGACACCCAGCGGGATTTTATTTCTATTCTCTTTCTATTTTAATCGACTTCAAAAAAAGGAGGAGGTTCTCAATTCGGTTGTATTTTTTTTTGAAAAAAAAAAAACAACTAAAAAGTCAATGAAACAAACAAAGTCACTGACTTCCGAAAGTAAAGTTATTTTAGACTTTTTTGTTGTGTTTTTGGAAGTCGTTTTTTTTTGCAAAAAGTTTATTTTTTCATATTCAAGCAACAATAGAACAAGCTGTACTAACTTTCAATTACTTAATTATTCAAGTTTGAGAGTCATCATCTGCCTAGCCTTTTCCCAACTATCTTGGGGTCGGCTCCCAGTCTAACCGGAATTGAATACCAGTATTTTACATGGAGCGACTGCGTATCTGACCTCCACAACCCAGTTGGACCACTGGGTAATACGATATCCTTGGTAAGACTGGTTCAAGTTTGTTAGAGTAAAATACAAAATGCCGAACCATAGCGAACCTACATTTACGCTTCGATTAATCAAAACAAATGCATTCTGTCTTGATTCAGCAGAGTGTACACTTAGCTAAGCTTCTTATCTTACCCTATAGTGCCTTTTCACTCTGGGTGTCGGGTGGCGAAGCATACCTATGGCCGGATGTTCTAAGCCGGGATAATAGTACCGGTATCCGTGGAAGCATTCAAGCTTTCCTGTCAGTTACCAGGCAACCAGCTGCAAGAAGAGGCTCTTAAACTTGATAAAGCACCTTGGCTCGTGCTGCGGTATTACAAGATGGTAGGATGGTAGGGTGTAACAAGACCCTTAACGAAGTCGTCAACCAAGCATTATGTACAGACGGCAGATCAAGCTACTGCAATCTGTCGAATTTCTTTAATAGATTTTCAACTTATCGCTTAAGCAATCAAAATCATCAACCAAAATCATCAAAATCATCTTATCGGTTCAAGTTTGATTGGGAAAATTTTACAGTTTCGGGTAGCTTGATGTGTTGGCGTCTGTACATCAAATTAAGTAACTTTACGCAAAAATTATTGCTGGGCAACGTTTTTTTTTTGCGGTGAAAAGTCACGTTTTATGTCAAAACATTCTGCTGATGGATGAAGTGAATAGTACGGTAGGTCACCTTAGCTCAATATGCAAGCATAATGCCCTCCGAAGGTTGCTTTTATTACTGTTGCTGGTTGTTTTTTTTACTAATTTATTTTAAGTAAACTGTAAAATTACAATAACATTGAAAGATAATTTGGTTTACACAACATCACTCCCGTAACTCCCAAAGAGATTTCACTAGTATTAAACCAAGTACACCCAAAGACAGAAGGCAGAGATGTACACCCAAATTTCGCCAGTTATGTTTAAGTTCCATGTAATAGGGGGTAAGCCTATTGCCATTAACCGGGCACAAAAAAACTCTGTGACACTGCCCGACCCGGGAGATAAATCCAAGACCTCTTGCTCAGCAGTCGCACTTGCGAGAACTAGACGAACGAGGCAGTTACTTGGTTTAATCCTACTAATATTAAGTATAAATGTGAAAGTTTGTGAGAAAGGATGTGTGGATGTTTGTTACTCTTTCACGCATAAACGGCTGGACCGATTTGGTTGAAATTTGGTATGTAGATAGGTTATACCCTGGATTAACATAATAGGCTGCTTTTTATCAACACACCACGCGGGCGAAGCCGCGGGCGGAAGCTAGTACTTAATACTAGTGAAATCCCTTCTATTACTGATTACGTTTTTTTTTTGTCTTAGGTCTGCACTTTAGTTAATAGGCGTCTAGAATTCCATTATCTTACCGTAATAGGTGTTAATTAATTGCACCTGTCTAGCAGCTATAGCTGTCACCGTCTTCACACGCGCGAGACGATTACGTAGATATACAAAGTAAGTAATACGATTATTATGTAGGTATAATTAATGTTTTTGTTATTCTTGCATAGAGCATTATAATAATTTAGAGTGCTTGTGATATTTTCCTAGACCGACTCACACATACTACTGATGAACACAGAGGTTAAACTGATGGAAAGCAGTATTATATTTCTGATGACAATATATTTCATTGACGCAAGAAATCTTATCATCATCATTGAGATACAAAATGGGGTCCTTCAGAAAAGAAACAACACATAACGCATTTAAATTCTGATTTAACACTGCTATTGCTGAAATGAAAAATCCATATACCTAATTGCGGCCTATTTTTGCTCTTTAACATTACAACATCATTGTTTTATTAAAACGTCCAACTCAAAACTGTTAACACATTTCTTAATGCGAATAAAAAAAAATATTATTATTATAAAACAACAAATCCAACTGCTTATAAATAATGAACTGCAGAGCAAAAAAACCTTTTTGGATGAAACAAAAGTTGGAAGCAGGCGGGGCCCGTTCCATTTTCATAATTTTATATTAAAATTTGCCCAGCCGATTTTATTTCAGACTTTTCTAGTTTTTGAACAATTTGTGTTAAAACAGTATTATGTATAAACGTGATATCACGATTAATAATTCACACCTGGAATGAAATGAAAAATGTGATAAAAACGTTCTAACTAAAAGAGTGTCTAACTAAACCATTGTCCATACCAACAAATAAAACGATTTCAAACTCCAAACAAAATACTGCCCTATTTGTTATTTCAAATGCCTAATAATCCCAAAAAAGAATGTAAAGACAAAATATTACACAGTCAAAAGTGCCAAAAGTAGGTACTCAAACATTAAGAGCAAAATAGTCGATTTAACTAAAAGCCGTTTACGACAACTCTAAAGGGAATCTTAACGAGCAATCCGAAAGCTCCCCATCCATGTTAATGAGAGACGGACTCGCGGGAAACAGCACCAATTTGCGGGAACGCAAAACTGACGGCTGATTACATTATGAGTAGGGGCACCGTGCGTTTGTGGGTTTTTCCGGACGGTCTTGACTGTGTGGGTATTTTATATACAGGGTAGTTTGATTTCAGTTAATTTGACACAACATCACAGGTTTCTTTCTCTGAAGGGTTTGGTAAAGGTATGTGACTAGCAATAATATCACCATGAGCCGTGAGGTAGGGTGCGGCGCGGGTACCGGGTTGACGGCGGGCGAGTGCGCGCACGACGGCCTCGGGCACGACGCTCCTGCTAGATCGCGCACTTTTGATCGACGGTCATCCCATAGCATTTTTTGGCAATAACCTCAATTGATCGACTACTGCGACCGATGTTACGCGATGCAATGGTATGGTATTAAAATGAAGATTAGTCACAATAACATAATCTGTATAATATACAGATCTCAATATTAGATTTTGATGGCTTATAGTCATAATTAATTGGAGGTCCGATTAAGTTACTTAGTTGTAATCAAAATCAAAGCATTTATTTCAAGTAGGCCAGTTACAGGCACTTTTGAATTGTCGAAACAAAGATAACAATGAAATGTAGCTACAGTCCCAGTCACAAGACATAAAAACTGTGAAAGTACTGTAGTTGCCCATTCCCTAACGTAAATCTCTATGGAGAAGAACGGGCAAAAAACTCCATGGACACTCTTTTAAATCAGAATATTTTTACAAAACCTTAGTTACATCATTTGTGTTGAGATGGTACATTATGTGAGAGCGATGTAAAAGAACAATTTCAAAATAAAATAATTAATTCAATTAAGCCGTGGCAACCAAGAGATGACCAGTCACAACTGACAGCGCCCGAGGTTAGTTCTTCGAATTAGTCAAAATGGCTTATAACAAAAACTCGTATACTTACTTACGAATTGAACCCAAGTCCATTTTTACAGCACAAGAGAAGACAAGTACGTGACATAACATAACGCACTCTTTACTACCTTGATATACCATTATTATTGCACCTATGTTAAACAAATGAATAAATGACTTATTACTTATAGCTTATGCCCAGAAAGGTTAAACAGAGATGTATGCCACTTCATCACCATCTTCTAATGCCACATACATATATTAGACAAATAAAAATCAAACCTAATCGAACAACACACAAATCACCCCTACTCAATCCGTCATTCACCAACACAATGGTCACCCTACACGTAAGGGCAAATATCTGACAGAAGCCTCATCCCGCGAGATGGTTGGGCGGGCCCGCAGTCTCGGTGCGACCACCGGCGCGTCACAACGTGTGTGATACCTTCGTCCCGCCTTCCCGCCTTTTGAAACGTCGCCATGGACGGACTGACGGCCAATTAAACCCAACACAATGGAATACACGTCACAGCTAGGTAAAGGATTATAATTTTTTTATTCAACAATTTATTGTTCTGTTGCAAGGCAGTCGTTTGTAGTGTGGTTGTAAACAAAATTCGGAGATGGTAAGTGAGATTTTCTTTAATGAATTTAAGGGTCTTGGGATGAAGTGTTGTCGTGTGACGAGATGAATGTGTGTTCGTTTGTTTGTTGAAGGTTTCTAAGAAAATACTTGAACGATTTGTGTGAATTTATAAGTCAATTTTACTTTTTATTGACTTTGTGTTGTCTTACAGATTTATTAGTGTAGTCTTCTTTAGCGTTTTGTTTAACGACTTATATTAAACGTTATCTTTTTTCTGAAATAACTATCATATGTATGTTTTCCAAATATCTTGGCAGATTAACATGAACACTAGACACGGGATGTTTACCATGACCACTGTTGTATCTTGGCAGATTATTAGCTTATGTTTAAAGTTCATAATTTTACATTCTTTTTGTAGATTTCTTCATCTGTTGCATGTTCATAGACATTGTATATTTTTGTGTACATTTCATGGTAGTTACATTGACACTGATTTATGCGGTTTTTTATTGGACATACAAAACAACGGGAGTTTAGAAATAAAAGAAAAACGCGGTAATTTAACAGACTTCAAACGGCTCTATTTACTAACAATGTATTGCTTGAGTATCTTAATATAGATTAAAGATAATCATCGTAAGAGCAACAATCGTACTTGGCATAGATAACTAAGTTTTTAAAGATTTCTGTTACTCATTCCTTACTGCTATACTTTATTTACTTACAAGAAAGTAACTCTGTCTGTCTGTTTCAGTTTTAGCGGTTTTCTTTTTTTTTAATTATATTTGGCACAAAATATTAAACCATGATTTGGTTTAGGCCATAAGATACTTTTTACTTTTCTAGTACTTTACCATGTTATAACTTTTTTTTTTTTTCGGGTGGGAAATCATCAAATGACTCCTCCCGGTCTGGGCGCAGCGGAAGGGAGTGTCAGACTTTTACTGACTAAAAACCACCCATGTTCCTTCTTTTGCCCTTTATGTTCCAGGGCCGCGGTATCTCTTTCGAACAGTCCCGCAGCCCACCATGTTATAACTTCTCTCATATAAACGTGGGCGAAGCCGCCGACAAAACATGATCACTTCTTGTAAACGGCTAAAACGGTGTATAGACAAAACAGAACAGATCATGTTCTGGATTGTAATATCGGGTTAATGAAGGAGGTTCTCTAGGATACAACTGTATCGTGGTTTTCCGATAACCTGGTCATATCTACATTCATCGCCATACTTACATTTAAACGAAAATATTCCTACGAGAAATATATGTTTATTACATACAACACACACACACACACACACACACATTATTACATTACATTGTTTTATTATGTGTATTATTACATTTTCTCTAGCACTGTTTTCTTCTTCGAGTCGCATTGTGTTATAATTGTTCCCTCAGGCGTTTTTTAAGAAAACATTTAAACGTATGATGTTCCCTGAAGATCGCTTCGTGACTTTATTTTTCCATGTAAGCACATTATTTTAAACGTAAATGCAATTTCGAACAAGGAAAACGTATTAACTGCTTTTGTTTTGCTTATATGATTGTGTAATGACTATTATTATGTTTGAGTAAGTAAGTTTGAAGGAAAACTCGAAACAAATACAAAGAGTACTTTCAGCTGACCGACTGCCTCGTTGGTCTAGTGGTTGCAAGCGCGACTGCTGAGCATGAGGTCCTGGGTTCGATTCCCGGGTCGGGTGAAGTGTTATTGGGTTTTCCAATCAGGAATTTCTCAGTAGCAGTCACGGCCTGGTTCTGTGCTCAACTTATTACATGGGACTTAAACATAATGGGCGAAATGTGGGTGTACTATTAGGTACACCTCTGCCTTGTCCTTCAGAGATTACAAGTGTGATGTTATGTTAAAAATTCAAATCATTAAACTAAAGTAACTAAACAAACAATAAACCAAAAAATAGCATCAAAAAACTCCTCCTCAACGCTGTCAATTGCTAATGTGCTCAAGAGACTGGCGGCGCTGCCTCGTATCGTATGACAACGCTTAGCAATAAAAGCCGGCCCTTAAAAAACTTATATTGCTTACTCGACGATAAAAACAGTCCTACAACATTGCATGATACGGGTACACTTGTTTTATTACTATCAAGAAAGTTTGACAGTTTATAGTCAGCTCGTCGATACAATACAACTTTCAAGTCTTAGTTTGATGTAAAGCAATTTTCCCACAGTGCGCACCTGCGTTTGTTTACAACATTGGATAATAACTATGAATATAGACCTTATTATATCAGTCCGTTGTTACGTGGTTTTACAACATAACTTTCACTAACTCTAATATTAATGTAGACCTAGTTCGAATGTCTAGTTTGTGTGTTTCGATGTAGAAGGTAATCAGAATCACTGTTTCAAGCTGTCACGGTTAAAACTAAAGTTATACTGTCATTTACGGGATATCTTCCGTGATTGTTCATGATTTTGAGCTCCCGATATTTCGACTCTGTTGCAAGCGCCATGATCGCGGGTTGACTGGAGAATGCGGGTGGATGGAAAATAAATTGTTAGGAGCAGACAAGGGCAAAGACAAATTAGCAGCCGGCATCGTAATAAGGAATCCACAAAACCTGGTGATACCGTGACTGTGTTTGGCTGTGACTTAGTGTCGAGTTCCAGTAGTCCGCGTAGCAAAAGACAAAGAAAGAGGGTAGACAGATTTGTCTGCTACTAACAATTTATTTTCCATCCACCCGCGATCATGGTGCTTGCAACAGCGTCGATGTACTATATCCAGAGCTCAAAATCATGAACAATCACGGAAGATATCCCGTAAGTGACAGTATAAGTTTAGAGGGAAATCTTTGGACTACTGATTCAATTCAGAAAATTCTTTCACTAACGGGAAGCTAAATTATCCCCAAATTACATGCTAATAGGTATTTAAAACGTTGCAGCCATAACGCGAACAAAGCCGCGGGAAAAGCTAGCTTATAATGTTCCCCCCTGCTGGTACACAAAACTGCTTTTTTAGGGTTCTGTACCAAAAGGGACCCTATTACTAAGACTCCGCTGTCTGTCCGTCCGTCTGTTAGACAGTTGAAATTTTCATAGATGATGTATTTCTGTTGCCGCTGTAACAACAAATACTAACAAAACACATCCCATACAACAGACGTGTTTTTTTTGCTGTTTATATAGATTGTACGGAACCCTTCGTGCACGAGTCCGACTCGCACTTGACCGGTTTTTATTGGTGTGTGCTAGCTCACATTTGTGACGATAATTTAATGTAATGGACTCTTGTTTATATTAACTTACACGCTATATAATGTATAAAACCTGGTTCTTCTAACCGAACAGACAGATGTGTTGCTGGGGAGGTTGTTCAGCCAGTTCTTCTACCCAGTTGAAACACTAGGAAGTGGCGAAGGGTGGCCGTTTTGGGAGACCGTCTCTTGTAAAAGTTCACGTCCAAAAAGTGCTGATTTTCAGCCTAATTTGAATAAATGACTTTTGATTTTGTGAGAGCGAATAGGTCGTAAGGCCCAGTGCGAGTACGTGCAGAACTGACAGTTAAAAATCCAGCAGTTCGCTTTTGTTTAGTTATTCATCTAAATATTTGCGAAAATGGGCAAACGAATCTTAACAAGTATTACATATAAATCCACAGCTTCTGGTATTGATTTGTGCGAAGGAAAATATTTATAATGGAATTTTCTTGTAAGGAAAAATCTGTTGGTAGGCACCCTTTTCAAACTATTACGTAATATTTGATAAGGGTCAGGATTAACCCTAAACTTTTGGGGGTCTTACATTAAACTTACTCTACCTAACCTACTTATTGATATATTAACAGTGTAATAGTTGATCGATTTATTGTGTATAGAATTTTGATTTTTATGAATTTAGACAGCGAAGCATAATGCCCCATTTGCTACAAACAGATAGATTATTCAAAACTTCATCAAGGATTCCAAATTGAGCTATGGAGATAGAAAACTTAGAGGAGCTTTGTTTTTCTTTTTTCATACCCTATATTGTGTCTCACTGCTGGGTAAAGGCTTTCTCCCTCCAAACTTCTCTGTTTTGTGCAATTTCTGGCCACGCTTGCCCCGCGAACGTGACCAGATCGTCACACCATCTTCGCCACGAATTGAGGAGCTTGTGGCTAAATAATAACAGCTGCTCGGGTTGATCTTCAGGTTGAGCCGCGCTCGCCTAGGTTGGTCTGTGGATTGCTGACCACCAATTACATATCGAGTTTCTTACGTGCCTTGGCAAGTACGTTAAGCCGTTGGTCCCGGCTGTCAACTGTATTAGCATAACTTTATGTGCATTTGCATAAAAAGATGCCGATGAGACAAGTTTTAATGTTTTTTTTAAACCAAAGACACTGCCATGAAAAAAATAAAACAAAAAGGGCGTCACACCAATTTTCTACTTACTCTAATAAGGAGATACGATAAAACATTGCCCATATATTAGGCATTGATAAGATAAACCTTGAATAAAGCTAATACACAGTTCGCAGGGGTTCATCCCCCTGCAACCCTCTGCAATCCCTATTGTAAACCCAACGTGATTCTAACAAAGGGTACATCTCTATGGGTAACAAAAAGGGACGTTGCACGCAGAGGGTTGAATTGAAACGTACGCTTTTTCTGACAATGTGTATGGCCCGATAATACGGCAGACATATTGAGGTATTATAAATTTTATTTTTAAGTTTTTAACATCTCATGTATTTTATTGATGGATTGAATAAATTTCGAATTGTTATTTAATCGAGTACATTGCATTGTGTACGCATGCAGTTTTTAAACAAAACGAGGGTTGTACATGGATAGCCATTATACCAAATAATTGATTCCATACTTACCTTAAAATGTTTTGAATAAATTATTGGTTTTACAATGAAACGACGCCAGTCATACTTTAAAAAAAAGGTCATGAGTTTTAGTTTGTATAAGACTGTGCTGACAGTTGGTTTTTCCACAACCCTTTCCCTACTCGACATTGTATAATACACTAGAGAACACCCAGCTGCTACATTTCGCGGTACCCATTCCGCAAACTAAAAAAAATACCCAAAGATTGATCCTAACTAATATTATAAATGCGAAAGTAAGTTTATTTGTTACCTTTTCACGCTTAACCTAAACCACTGAACAGATCATCCTGAAATTTTGCATTTACGTTGTCAGGTGTACAGAAACGGACATAGAGTACCTTACATCCCGAAAAAAGTTACTGTTTCCGAGGAAAACCAACGAAAGGATTTATGATAAATTGATAAAATAGATGGCGCTACGTGTCTTTCGAATCATGATTGATTATGAAATTCTAAATTAACGCGAGCGAAGCCGTGGGCACAAGCTAGTAGTTAATAAAATCGTAATACGATAAACATAACAAAAGAAAACAAAAGATGTACGCCAAATGAAAACAAAGCGTTCATTCTATAACCGCAAGCAAAACTTTTCAAATAAGCTTTTCCACAAACTGTCAAACTTTATTGACAGAGGGATGGAGGCTTAAACTGCTCTTATCAACTTTGTTAGAAGGCGCTGTGGCGAATGCCTGATGGTATAGTGACGTGCCCTTCATCCGTGGGTATATCTATAAAAATAAATAAAATTGAAGTGTCTGTTTGTAATATCATAATAACAGCTTTTTACTGAATGAGTATGAAAATATATACGGCACTTTTAACAAAAACATTTTTTTTCAGTTTTTGTGTGTATGTGGGTCTCTCTGTCTGTTTTTTCCGGCTAATTTCCGAAACGGAATTCCGATTTTGACGGGACTTTTACTGGCAGATAACTGATATTATAAGGCCTAACATCGGCTACTTTTATTTTAGAAAAATAGTTAGGGTTTCGTATAAAAAAATAAAAGCCCTTGAAATTGGAAGCAAAATTCGATTCAACAACGGAAGTAACATTTTTTATAATAATTTCACGCGAACGAAGGTCATGGGCAACAAGCTAGTCTATACTAATATTATAAAGAGGTATTTGTGTGTTTGTTTGTATGTCTTCTTCTTCTTGTAATCTTCGGAACTACGGATTCGATTCCGAAAATTCTTTCACTAACGGGAACCTATGGAAGCTATTTTATCCCCGAGTGTCATAGGAAATATTTTAAACGTTCACGTTGGATAACTTATGACCATAACGGAAGCAAACCTACGGTCTAGAGCCAATGGACTTTAAAGTTAACTTAAAACTTTAGCTCATGATCATCATAGTAGTTCCACAGATTACCCCCAACATACAAACTTACAAAAAAATACCTCTTTATAATAATAGTATAGACTAGCTGTTGCCCACAACCTCCGTTTGCGTGAAATTATTATAAAAAATGTTACTTCGCTTGCTGAATCTAATTTTGTTACCAATTTCAAGGGCTTTAATTTTTTTGCACGGAACCCTAATTATGTTTCTAAAATAAAATTAGCTTATGTTAGGCCTTATAACATCAGCTATCTGCCAGTAAAAGTCCCGTCACAATCGGTCCAGCCTTTCGGAGATTAGCCGGCACAAACAGACAAACAGACAAAAACTGAAAAAAAAATCTTTTTGCTATATAATCAGTGCCATATATATTTTCATAGAAATTCAGTAAACAAACAGCCACTTTAAAAAATTAGTTTATATGAAAGGCTTACTTAACGCGGAGATTTCATTTTGCTGAAGATAACATCTTTTTTTTAAATGGAGGAGTGTCTGTGACAGGTAAAAGGTACCTTATTTGGAATTGTTGGGTAAATACGTAAGTATGCTAATTCAATCTTGCTTGGAACAATCAATTTCAATAAAATGTACCTACTTTGTAATCGGTATATTTTCTTCTCCTGTAAATCATTCAGGAAAGCCCTATTTTTTTTAAAGAGGGCTCGCAGTTCAGGCTCCGAGGCTGGCTACTACTTAACCAGACAATCATGTGGATGCCTTGAGTGTAAGGCCTCCAGCCAGGGGCGTAAAAACTAAACTTACAAACTAAGTGACCACACGCTAAGGGCACCTCCTGTGGGGTACGAGCCTCGGCTTAGGGCGACGCTGGGGAGGACAGCAAAGGGACAGGCTGGATCTGATTTGGATTATTTAGGGGCTGTTCAGGAAAGCCCAAATATAATGAAAATTTTCTATAAACACTCCGACATTTAAACAAGGTTAAAGCCCACCCATTACTTCCAAAGACCTTGCTTAAATAATCATTGATCTATATTCATACCACTTTGGTACGCGGTCGCCTAATGCTTGGAGGATCACAAGGTCTTATTTTGATTGTATCTCTCGGAAACAAGCACAACAGAATATCGATGAAGCTGGAGTACTTGTTAAAAGATGAATCTTTTGTCAAGGCGAGAGTATCATGTTCCTATCCCACGTGTAACGTTAGGCTATTGCCTAAAAATATCGGACGTATTAAGAAGAAAGAAAGAAAACATATTTATTTGTCACATGCCACAAGTAGATTACAAAAAAAAACCGGGAAAGTCCGAGTCGTACTCACACGCACACCAAAGGGTTCCGTAGCACCAAACAATATAATAATAAAAAAAATACAGCCGAATTGAGAACCTCCTCCTTTTTGAAGAAAGACGGTTAAAAATATGTTGAAGGCTCATTCATATAAATTGTATTGTTTCATTCAACAGCAAAACATTTTCAGTTTTTTGCTATTCGGCCCCGACTTACGAACAGTAAGTCAGAAGTAATTTCGAACCCAGGCAACCGCATTACTTTGTGTAATTTATTTCATCACCACTGCTCTCAAAAACGGTGAAGGAAAACATCGTGAGGAAACCGGCATGTCCTGGAACCAAAAAATCGAAGACATGTGACATCTACCAACCCGCACTGGGCCGGCCTGGTGGATTATAGCCCATTTTCTCTCATAGAGAGGAGGCCGTGTGCAGTGGGTTCATAAAAGGCTGATTATGCTATGCCATTCGGCTACGAAACCAAAAAAAGAGATAATATTGTGTGTCTCACGGCTGCAAACTACCGGGCAGCTAGACTTAGTGCCCGACGTGTTTTTGGTTTTGTAGTGGTTTTTAATTGGACCTGAGATGTTGGTGTGACGGTATTATTCGGACGCCTATATACAGAATTTGGTGGACATTGTTTCCCCCCCTCTCCTAATTTTTTTTCTAGTAAAAAATATAGCTTAATTTACTCAGGGATAATATAGCATTCTAATGGTGAAAGAATTTTTGAAATCGATCCAGTAATTTTTGAGTTTATTCCTTACAAACATACAAGATTACAAATCTTTCCTCTTATTACTAGTGTACAAAATTGAAATCTCATACAAAGATGTCATGCATATTTTGTTTTTTCAACAGCGATAATTTTTCAGTAATAAATAATTCGTCAACCTAATTTTTCAATAACAGATGGAACAACATTTGATTTCGCCGATCGCGACCCACATTACCCTTGGGATCAGTAGTGAAATATTTCTCTTTGTTACATGTCTATGGATCAATAGTTCGGATTTGAATATCACGCTGGGGATGAAATAAAAGGACACGTATTATTTCATAGTAACTTATGCCCGCGGCTCCGTCCGCGTGTTGTTTGGTAATTGTCCCGCGAAACCAGGATAAAAATCCAATGTCTTCTTATTTTTATTACTTATTTAATTCACGAACACATGATTCATATTGTTGTTAGTAACACTTACAAATCTGTGTTAGTAACATTTGTCATTCTACAATCAAATAAAACTAATTCATAAACCTATAAATGTAGCCTGTTACACTAGGGGATAATGTGGCTTACCGTTAGTGAAAGAATTTTCGGAATCGGATCAGTAGTTCCGAATTTTCTCACTTTATAAAATTAGTAATCGGTATGGAATCAGGCTTTGAAATCCACGACATTAAATGTTGTGCAAAATATTTAATTTTAATTCCGCGAAAATACGGCCTTCCAGGAAAAACAATAAATACAATTTTCCTGCATAAGCATATTTTGTGGGGGGGGGGGGGTGCTGCATCCCTGAATTTTTGTCGCGGAATTAGCGGTGCTGCATGCTGCATCCAAGCCTGAATTATAATTAAATATTTCGCTTATTCCGTTTTACCGCTGGGATATTGCATATTATTAGTACCAGATTTAAATGTTGATACATTATTACACTCAGATACGCGAATTTATGTACTAGGTATGTACATAAATTTCATTAAGCTCCGACCTTATCCATGACTCACTCGCCACATTGGCTTCTTAAAACAAACACAAATAACGTAAGAAAAACATCCGACCAATAAAAGAAAACGTATTCAATTGATTGATTTATTTTAAACATATCTACGAAACATCCTTTTCGTCGGTACTAAAAATGTTTAGGTACCTACCTACTGAGAAAATAGAGTTATTTGAACTAAAAGCATGTAAATATTTGACCTTGTGCTTCCATTGCAAACTTTTATGTGTGGATTTATAATCAAAACTTCGGGTAACTAAACAGTAGGCCTAGCAGGCAGCAAACATATTTCACATGATTTTTGTTTGGGAAATATACATCATCACTACATATTATAAAACAAAGTCGCTTTTCTGTCCCTATTTCCCTTTGACCGCTTAAATCTTTAAAACTACGCAACGGATTTTGATGCGGTTTTTTTTAATAGATAGAGTGATTCAAGAGGAAGGTTTTTATGTATAACACATGCACCCGTGCGAAGCCGGGGCGGGTCGCTAGTTACACAATAAGAAACAAAGTCGCTCCCGCTGTTTGTACGCTTAGATCTTTTAAACTACGACCGAATTTTAATGCAGTTTTCAGCAATAGATAGAGTGATTCAAGAGAAAGGTTTATATGTACATATATGTATACATATTGCACCCGTGCGAAGCCGGGGCGCTAATTCATTATAATTTAATATTCATCTCATAGGTTTTCAAATAATTTCAGACATAAATAAAACAACCATAAAAGCTCATCTGTCGTCTCTCAAAGGTGTCACAATTCATACATTTTTATATCAATTTTTTTAAAACCCAGTGTCCTCTATAGGTGACTCCACAGGTTGCCCGTCCGTCCTCGCGAGCTAGTCGCAAGTCATTTGCGATTCAATGAGTTCGTCTGGCTCTGGACAGTGGACGCCAATTGACGAGATTGCTATTTTACATAAGCTCGGATGTTACGTCCGGTTTTGTTAGGAAATAAGCTGGGAATTGAATTTACATTTGAGTTTTTAGTTCTAAGTCCTAATTCGTCTATGGTAGTGCTCACCGTTCATTATCGTTAAAATAGGTTTCCACGTCCAGTATATTTACTTTTTAAATTGATACTTGTTATACAGTGTCAACATAAATTTGCTAGCGATACTTAAAAGTCTTGATTGATTACAGTTAAAAATTCCAAACTCAGTAAACAAAACGGTCCATGAAAATGGTCTCATGTCTATATGCCACTTAGCAGGCCCGAAGGCACCTAAGAAGCCGACTACTACTTCCCTTCGGCAACAAGGCACTCTACGTACCACACGAATGAATACAATATGTGAAATGAAACTTCACTTATTAATAGACAGTAGTTCTTTTAATTCCCAAAAATCAGCAACCCAACACAAATTATTTAAATTTTGTTTCTATAGACAACATATTCGCCATTATTAAGCCTACTCATATTGTGACAATTTCGTGTCAAAGAATAATAACTGCTTTGACCCATAACTATCTAGAGTACACAAACTAAAGGGTGCCATAACAACCTAGCTTAACAACGTACAATAATAAAAAGGAGGCCATATGCTATTCCTAGATAGTGCGCTAATAAAGCTTAGGCGATAAAAGCTAGGCAGAAATTAAATAAATAAATGTAGGGCCGTCCATAATTTGCTGGTTCTCGGTGAAGGTGAACTGGGTATGTGCTAAGGATGTGGTATTAAGAAATTGTAGCGTGTGAATGAATGTTTAAAGTTTTCTGTAACTTATTTATGGTTTTCCAAGATCAATTTTGTCTTTTCGAGGCAAAAAGATGAAAAGAAAGTAGAATGTAGAATGAAGAATGTCAAAATGTTTAATAACCACAAAAGCAAGGTCATTAATTGTCAAATTGATCAAATAACGAAGATTTTCCTCCAGAATTCGACAGTGGATTTATCAAGACGAGTAAGAACCGCACAACCTTGTTTATAACATCATCATCATCATCATCATATCAGCCCGGAATCACTCACTGCTGGGTATAGGCCTCCCTTTTTTCTACCACACTTCCCAGGTCTGTGTGTCCTTCCAGGCTATCCCTTGACTTTGACGATATCGTCGACCCAACGGGCCTAAGGACGACCCTGGTTTCTTTGCCCAAATCTTGGCCACCACTCGGTCAAAGCCTTGCTCCATCGGCCATCTTTAGCAACCATAGTTTTATTAGACAGAAGCATCATTCTGCCTCTCAATAACAACAAATTATAGCCTACAAACCTGTCTTTAAAACGTAGTACCTAATTATGGCGATTTGTCATTAGACGGTTCATTGAAGCAAAAATAACATGACTGCGTATAAATACTGTGTTCCCTTCATCATTACTCCTTCATCAGCGTTGAAGTTGTCAAAATTGTATTACTGGTCCCACGGGAATTGTCCCACGGGAACGTACCAACGGGATAAAAATTATCCTATGACCTAGGCCAGGTCATGGTCTACCTATGTGTCAAATTTAATTTTATGCGTTCTGCCGTTTAGGAGAAAAAGGGTATTCAGTCCCTTGTGTGGGATGATATGAAAGAAAAGGTGTAAATGATAGCGTGACGGTTGACAGGGGAGACTGGAAGAAAAAAAAACCGGCCAAGTGCGAGTCGGACTCGCGCACAAAGGGTTCCGTACCATTATCTATAATCACGTTTGTTGTATGGGAGCCCCCTTAAATATTTTTTATTTTATTCTGTATTAGTATTTGTTGATAAAGCGGCAACAGAAATACATCATCTGTGAAAATTTCAACTGTCTTAACTATCACGGTTCATCATGAGTGACAGATGGACAGACAGACAGCGGAGTCTTAGTAATAGGGTCCCGTTTTACACTTTGGGTGCCGAACCCAAGTAACATGGGACAAGGACAGGAAGGTGCTGACGAAGGTAGTAGCCAGGCAGACAGACAGAGTTACTTATTATAAATATCTAAGTATGCATAGTTAGAAAACGTGCGTTATTTGAAAACCGATAAAACACCATATTATTTATCCATTTCCTTTAAACAAATCATGAAGTGCAGAAGATCATGGCCAAGTTGAAGGCATTACATAAATTATGTTTATGAGTCCTAAGTTAAATATTTATCCAAGTTTCACACCTAACAGAACTAGTCCTAACATACAACTTATAGTTTGTCACTTGAATGATCAAATACTGGGCTTGTTAGTACTGTTTCAATATTTTCTTTTCTCATACATGTTATTGAGAGCTCACTGAGTTGATATTTAAATAGATGATCTTTGATTTAATCACGTGGTTCAATGTCACGGGATATTGTGTTGACGATTGTGGTGACCTTGGTCTTGGGGAGGTGATATAGACGTTAGCTGTGTTATTAAAATATTGGTAGCAGGATTTTTCTTGTAGTTTTCCTTTGATCATTGTTATGCTTATCTATTATAATGTTGTGGCAACATTTATACCGCCATATCCGACCTACATGCGAGGAGCTCGTGGCTAAATAATAACAGCCGCTCGGGTCGATCTTTCTAGGTTGGTCTGTGGATGGGTGACCCATTGCATACCGACTACCGAGTTTCCTCCGTGCCTCGGAAAGCACTTTAAGCAGTTGGTCCCAGGTTACCCAGCAGTACTAACTGGGTTCTTAAGATAAGATAAGATACTTTATTTGCATAAAACATGGTATACAATGGTAGGTCATGGTAGTATCTGTGTGTACATAAATAAATACAAGGTGTTGAGGTCAGATAGGCAGTCGCTCCATGTGAAATACTGGTATTCAGCTGCATCCGGTTAGACTGGAAGCCGACACCAAGATAGTAAGGAAAAGGCTAGGTAGACGATGATATGCGACCAAGACTGTCCTTTAGCGTTTATCAGGGTTATCCGTGCGATTTATATAATCTACCCGATAACAATTGTACCCGTAACCCGTCTCGTCGGAGAATTCTTTTCTTTTTTATGGAGCTGTTGCCCGCACCCTTCGTTCGCGTGAATTTATTATAAAAAACCGGCCAAGTGCGAGTCGGACTCGCGCACGATGGGTTCCGTACCATTATCTATAAAAATATTTAATTTTTTTAAATTTTTAGTATTGTTGTTATAGCGGCAATAGTAATACATCATTTGTGAAAATTTCAGCTTTCTAGCTATCACGGTTTATGAGATACAGCCTGGAAACAGACAGATAGACATACAGACAGACAGACAGCGAAGTCTTAGTAATAGGGTCCCGTTTTACCCTTTGGGTACGGAACCCTAAAAAGTTACTTGCCTTTTCGAATCGGATTTTGTTAACAATTTCAAGGGTTTTAATTTTTTTACACAGAACCTTAATTATTTTACTGAAATAAAAATAGCCTTAGTTAGACCTTATAACATCAGCTATCTGCCAGTAGAAGTTCCGTCAAATTCGGTCCAGCCGTTTCGGAGATTAGCCGGAACAAACAGACAGACAGACAATAATTGAAATAAAGTGTGTTTTTGTTATAATTGCCGTATATATTTCCATAGTAAAAAGCTGTTATTTTGATTTTACAAACAGACGCTTCAATTTTATTTATTTGTATAGATAAGGCACTAGGTACTTCACACACTGTTCCTCATACCTCTAACATGGTAAATGTGTCTTGTCTAAAGGCCCATCGTTTGTTTACGTGTTTCAAAGATTGATGCATTGATGATTTGCTATAGTTCATGACTTAGCTTTCTCTTAAAAATGACAATTACCAAGAGAACTATTTTACTGAAAATATTTTTTTTCTATCTATTCATTCCCACCGGGCATTAAATCAATTTGAAAGAAAAAACCAATCTAAGAATTTAATTAAAATACTGTCGATGTGTGTATTCTTCGTCTTTCGTAATATCCTGGCAACGGAAATAATTCCCAGCGCGTGCCATAAAAAGGAAGAATTAATTAAAATAAAAGCTGAGCTAGGGGGAATAAAATGTTCCTTTCAGGTAAAGGCAGAGCTACGATCACTGACTCCAGAACTTTGTTGCTATTCAAGTATTTAATTAAGCTGTTTTTGTTCGACTTTGTAAGAAGGTAACATTTTCTTACTTTTTTTAATATAGAGTGGGTAGGGGTCTTGAGAGAGGTATATTGAAACCCAGGTCAAGCCGGAGGTGGGGTAGACATTGAGTTGATGGCAATAGGCTAGCACAAATCAACATTAATTATTATGCTAGATGGAGAATAAATTTACTTAATATTTTTTTTAAATTCTATCCCCGGAATTATGTGGGTGTACTATTAGGTACACCTCTGTCTAACCCTTTAGGAAAAGCATGCGTGATGTTTTGTCATGTGTCATGATCAGTGATCGGAATAGGCTGAGTATATTTGCCTAAACTTCGGAGAACAGAGACAGAAAGTGGAGACTTCCTTACGACTATATTTTTTTTCCCGTGATTCGGGAAAAATCTTCAATAAGTTGAAAATAAGCTTTATTTAAGATGTGTAAAGGCTATTTTTAACTAAACTTGCAATTACCAGATTTCGAAATTTTCACGTAAAATCCCGAAATAAATAATCGTAACTTTAATTCATGTATTCGAATTATATTTACGATCCTTTAACTAACCATTGTATCAAATTATTCTAATACATGATTTAAGTTAGATTAGTTTTAGTGAAAATTCCTAAGATCTGTTAATTGCAAGTTTCGTTAAAAATAGCCTTTACACATCTTAAATAAAGCTTATTTTCAACTTATTGAATATTTTTCCCGAATCACGGGAAAAAAATATAGTCGTAAGGAAGTCTCCACTTTCTGTCTCTGGTCTCCGAAGTTTAGGCAAATATACTCAGCCTATTCCGATCACTGTCATGATAGAAAATAAGAATTAAGTACTTTTTATATTAAATAGGCTTGCGTTTGGCCGCAACTCGCCTGATGTGATGAAGCGGCCTAGGGTGGAGGACGCTTGCCTTGAAGAAAGCAATTTACTCGAACTTTGAATAAATCCAGATTTTAATGATCAGGGAACAGAGAATATTGACACATTTTCGTTATAGTTTGAAACTAGTTGGCTAGCCCGAATTTAATACATTCTAACCACTTTCTTTATTTGAAAACCATCCAAAACATACAGACACTATACTAAATACCAAAATACTATCTCAAAAGGCTCCACTACCCTGTTTCACGTGCTACTTCGTTGCTTTTGACCAAAGCAAACATACTGCCAAGCTTTCTAGGCCAGCTTCCTTTGACACAGAAGCTCGCTTTCTTCAGTAAATTCAGACCGTATTCAAGCTTTAGATTGTATAAAGGCGGTCACAGGCACATGTTCATTAAGTTTTCAGAGGGGGAAGCTCGTACGTGCTTCTGAAGATTACCTAGTACTGTGAGCAAAGGAGTTAGGTATGCGGGACAAGTTTTGTATGCTTTTAGTAGAGTGCGTGAGTTAACTTACACTGGATACATTTAAGAAAAAGTTTGTCGCAGGGACATGACGTGCACCCAGGGCTGCGGGACTGTTCGAAAGAGATACCGCGGCCCTGGAACAAAAAGGGCCAATGAAGGAACATGGGTGGTTTTTAGTCAGTAAGAGTCTGACACTCCCTTCCGCTCCGCCCAGGGCGGGGGGGGGGGGTCATTTGATGATTTCCCACCCACCAAAAAAAAAAAAAAGGGACATGACGTGCATACAAAAAAAAAACAATAATCATACAATTCATAACAAATATTATAAATAGAACAAGACAGAAACAAAAAAGTTAACAGCTTGCACGTCGTGACTGCGACAAGCAGGTTACCACTCAGCATGATGCTGTGCTATGGGGGGCCACAGCACAGCGCTGGTTTTCAGTGGTCACCCGTGAAAAAAAAACGTACGGAAGTCAAGATAGCATAAATATCTGATTACATGAATTAGGAAAATAAAATAAACGGTACTTGGATTATAATATAATTTAAAACAACTGTGGGAAATATAATAAACACTGCATACAATATAAAAGTATGTGCGCAGGCTAAACAAAATAAACATAAATACAAAGTGAAAACTGGGCATGTTTTTTGTTACATGATAAACAAATACAAATATGAACTTCCATCCCCTATTTTACCCCTTTAGGGGTGGTTTTCCCCACCTCCTTCTGCGAAGCAGTCATGCTAGCGAAGGAGGTGGCGGAACGTGAGAGGGAGAGAACCTCACGTCCCAGCCGCCGCGGGAGACGCCCCGGGCGTCGGGGGCCACGTGCTGGCTCTCGGCCACAGTAGGCGCGGGCCTGTGGACGGTGAGTAATGGGCTAGCTCGTTGTCCGTTCGTCTTATGACGACAGGCCGTGTCGACGGCGCGTTCGTGTTCCAAGCGCGCCTCATAAAGATGTCAGCAAACAGGAGGGGCCCGCAAGGGCCGATGCCTGCCAGGGCTGCGGGACTGTTCGAAAGAGATACCGCGGCCCTGGAACATAAAGGGCAAAAGAAGGAGCATGGATGGGTTTTAGTCAGTAAAAGACCCTTCCGCTCCGCCCAGAGCGGGAGGACTCATTTGATGATCTCAAAAAAAAAGGTTAAACAAAATAAACTTAAATACAAAATGGAAACTTGGCATGTTTTTTGTTACATGATGATAAACAAATACAACACATTTAGACTGTATTGCGAATTTCTTTATAACACTTCGGAATGCGATATAGTCAAACTCCCAATCATACAATAAATTCAATTACGTCATTAAAATACACTTTGGAACGTCAAACTTTACGACAAAGGAAATGGTATTGATTCTAATTGCCCATTTGCAAGATTGAAAAGCGTGGGGTGCGCATTGGGGTGGTTGTTTTCGAAAGCCTGTTGAATTTAGTCTTTATAAAAATAATTAAATAAATATAAAATTAAATACATATAATAAAATTTGTTATTTAGCTGGTTGTAGTGATGTTAGTCAATCTTAGCCGGCGATTGATTTGACCTTTTGCTTTGCCTGCCTTCTCCGGAAAAAAAAAGTTGATTTACTTTAGTTTATTTAATAGTTTTTAATTGTAATAATTTACATATAGTTAGTTTTTTGGAAAAAATGTTTAGAATTACATTCGAATGCCGAATTAATATTGAAGGTAAAAATTGAAGTATGTGTTTTAAACTTATACTGTCACTTACGGGATATCTTCCGTGATTGCTCATGATTTTGAGCTCCCGATATTTCGACGCTGTTGCAAGCGCCATGAAGCCGGGTTGACTGGAAAATGCGGGTGGATGGAAAATAAATTGTTAGGAGCAGACAAATCTGTCTACTCTCTTTCTTTGTCTTTTGCTACGCGCATTACTGGAGCTCGACACTAAGTCACGGCAAAACACACTCACAGTATCACCAGGTTTTGTGGATTCCTATGTCGGCTGCTACTTTTGAGCATACTCAAAACTGGATTCCACGCACAATCGAGAGGATGGCTTCAAATTGTCAAGTACGTGGAATCCAGTTTTGCGTAGCAAAAGACAAAGAAAGAGGGTAGATAGATTTGTCTGCTCCTAACAATTTATTTTCCATCCACCCTTTTCTCCAGTCAACCCGCGATCATAGCGCTTGTAACAGCGTCAAAATATCGGGAGCTCAAAATTATGAAGAATCACGGAAGATATATTATCTCGTAAGTGACAGTATAACCGAGAAAGCTTAAAACTGTGTTTGTATGTGTTTTGTTCAAAGGGGCTTGCCTAGATATCTAACTCTTTCACCATATGTACATACTGTGTTTGCGCAGTTGTAGATATCTCGTGCCGTGTGCCAGGATTAGCAACAAGATTGATGTGAAAGGAACATGGTAGCAGACAAAGACAAGGTCTTTATTAAGTCACAGTGGTGCTTTGTGAGGTGTTGACTCTTAATTTGAAAGCCTTTTTACCTAAGATTAATACAGTCGCTAGATTCGGGTTTCTGGCTAAGTAACGAGTCGTTTACCGAACCCGGACAGCGGGCTTTAATACATATTTCAGTACAATATCATCTATCAAAGTCCGGTCTCCGGAGTCCTGAGTCCGGACACCGGATCTGACATTATCTGTCAATGTCCGGTGTCCGGATTCCAGACCGGTCGGTTTGATAGTACCTTTACTCTCAGGTACAGTACCATAGACAAGGCGTGACAGTCGGTGCGTTTCGTATTTCCACACCAACTTTGGACTTGATATACGCATACCTAAGATGTTCCGTAGCGTATGTCAGTTCCATACATTTTCCGTACCTTATGCCAGTTCCATTAATTTCCGTACCTTGTGTGAGTTCCATTAATTTCCGTACCTTATGTCAGTTCCATACATTTTTGACTTTACCATCATCGTCACCGTTAACGTTGACAGAATCCCTCGGGACTAACAATTGCTTAACGTGCTCTCGTGTGTCAAAAATTTATTAGTATTCAAAGACCTCATCAGAGGAATGATCATTGCAAGGATTGTTGTGGCGCAATTACACTGGCGTTGTAAATAATATTTATGTTGGGTGAAGGAACTACGGTTAGAAACCCGAATGTTGATAGACCGAATTACAATTTGACCACTAGCTACACTCTCACTTGTGCGACAACGACTGCGGAGAAAACAAATGAAAAAAGTGGCTTATTAGTAGGCCAGGAGCCATCGTAAAGCCGGTACTGAAATATTCAAGACGCTTCGTAGGAACTCGTGAATCGCGAAAAGAATTAGCTGTGCTCAATAAAACTTTAATACGTACTCGACCACACCTTTCTGGGACACGCTGTGTTATTTAAACATCACTGTGTTTGGTTCTTATCCTTTATTGTGCACACAAAATTCCATATAGGTTGCATATATTATGATATTAAAACTATGTGCGAATTCACGGCAAACTGCAATGATTTAAGTACTTTAGAAACCACTGAGTTTTCCTCTGTTATACCTAGGTACTCTGTGCGTTCACGGTTTGAAACTTTAAGTTTCTTAACAGAATGTTAGATGGCTGCATGCAGCTGGTTCGTGTATAATACTTAAGTAATGTTTAAGGTATTCGTATATATGCACGGTACTTATATGTAGGTACTGGCTACCGTTATCTATGTTTACAAATAAATAAAATTGATGTGTCTGTTTGTAATATTGAAATAACAGCTTTTACTGAATGCACATGAAAAAATATGGGACTTATAATCAAACAATATTTTTCAATTTTTGCCTCTCTGTCTGTCTGTTTGTTCCGGCTAATCTCCGAAGCGGCTGGACCTATTTTGACGGGACTTTTACTGGCAGATAGCTAATGTTATAAGGTATAACATAGGCTTATTTTAGAATAAGAATTATGGTTCCGGGAAAAAAAAAAAACCATTGAAATTAGTAACAAAATCCGATTTTAAAAGGGAAGTAATATTTTTTATAATCATTTCACGCGAACGAAGATCGTGGGCAACAGCTAGTACTACATATAGATTTGCTTTTCCCATTAGCATCAATATGTCGCAATTTATGTATCACCGACAATATGACTTAGAAAATTGTCGAGAAATGTTGTGTTGTTGTCTTGGCAACTGTGCATTTGAACTGGTTTGAGTAGATTGCGGGTGACTAATGGATTATTTTTCAAGGTAATGGGCATTATGAACACAGGGCAACAGCAGCTATGTATCTGTCGCAGGCATTTTGGATGATTTCGCCATTTACATACGGCGTCGGCAATTTATAAACGCTTTTTTCATAACAGCGAGCGTTTATAAATTGCCGACGCCGTATGTAAATGGCGAAATCATACAAAATGCCTGCGACATATCCATTTCAATCAACAGCCTTAATATACCAGACAGGTTCTGTCAATTCTTTCTCCATTAGATCGTGGGCTGGTAACAGCAAGCCCATTCTGTAAAAAATCATCCAAAGCTTTAAACCGAAAATCAGCAAAACCGAACCGTCACGAAAACGTCTTCACCGCAAGAAATCTTAATGGAAATTATACGCAGAAAGGATGTCTTTTTAAAATAATCCGGACCACAATGTTCAAGTATAATTTCAATATTGAATCGGATGGCCAAAGATAATATCAAAACAACTCTTCATAAATCCCGAACCCCAGCAATATCCAACTAACTTTAATTAATACAAATATAACGTCAGTTAAAACTCGTTGAGCTAAAAGTTTCAGTTAAACTTTAACCCGTTGGCGCAATCCTGGGATCTGTTAGTTTAATCACAACAGTATTAAGTTGCATCTATGCGACGCCGGTAGGGTTATCTTGGCTGTGGTGCAAGGTGAATCCGGAGAGCGATTTTTAAATTAATAGGTCAAAGAAAAATTGTTTCTAAAGAGTAGTTTCAGTGAAGCGATCTTTGCTTGAAATTAGAATGATTTTTCATGTTATGATAACAATTCAATTTAATTGTAAAAAAAATATTTCAAAGAGTGCCTTCAATGGGCCAATTGAAATAAATAGTTTGACTTTGACAGTTATTTGGATTTGTTCGTAACCTTTATGATTGATAATATGCAAAAGCAAATGAGTCTTTAGTATTTTGGGTAGGTATAACCTTGTTTGGTGCTCGCGTTCATACTATAGCTGTTTCGATATACACTCGGCTTAAACACAATTCCCATAATTTTAAAATTGATCAAGAACTTAAGAATTTTAGTTTCAATTTGTCAAAAAAAACTTCGAATTACACAAGTTTCGCAATTGATTGTCTCTGAAACATTTCATGTTTTGTAGTCGTTCGTTGAACTTGCTTAAAACCTTTAATTCTTCAAAAACTTGTTCTTCTTCTTACTTGCACCCTACAACAAGTTTATACTGATTACTTGTACAGATTTCAATCAGAGCCCGAACAATGTTGATTGTGTGTCGCTCGGAATGAGGGCGCTCGATTGAGCCGCTTCTTCATTTTACGATCTCAGTCTTACTAGTATGAGTCCCCCTTTATTATCTCATTGATGTTTTAAAACCTTTTTTGTTATAATTATAATATAACAAAAAAGGTATAGCTTTGAGTTTCATTGTGCCAGCATTTATTCTTATTGTGCCAGTTACGTAATTCGTTTTTTTTTTGTTTTAACTAGCCTTGATAGTTGGTAAGTATGTATTGCTCAAATCTTGCAACTGGATTTCAAAGCAGTTCCCACCAACCGATTGAGCTGAAATTTTACACTCACCTTTGGTTCTTGTGCCAATGAGATGACCTAATCCTGGATCGTCTCCTCACGAGAGAACTTCTCAACGATTTATAGCACGGACTCGAAACTATAAATACGCAATATAGTTTGTAATATAGTTTGTGCATAAGCATGAGTTTTATAACACACATTGTGACGTAAGAATCATTTGTATCTTCAAAGTCATGTGTAATTTTCATATTTATTCATGTTAGTGAATGAAAACCAGAAAGGCCGGTTTGGTTGTCTCGTAACCGTTGAAATGATTTATGAACTGTCAAAGTTTAAGAGACAGAGGGGTGAGAAACTCTGATCCTATTATTTATTCTGTTGATCTAAAGTTGTAAATAGCAGGATTTATACGAAATCCGTTTTGTAAACTGCTTAAATTTAAATTTATAATACAAACTTGGTCAACAAAGATTATCTATTCAGTAATCAACCAGCATTGTGGTGTTTAACCGACTTTAAAAGAGTAGATTCATTTGTGTATGTTTCTGCCACTCTGTCCTGTGTATTCCGGGATTTTATAAGGAGGTACGAAGTTTATGCTATTCTGATCTCTGAATATAATACAACTGTATTCGTATTTCAGACTAGCTGTTACCCGCGACCTTCGCTCGCGTGAAATTATTATAAAAATATCCCCATCATTAAAGGCACTTCCCTAATTATTTCTCTAAAATAAAAGTAGCTTACGTTAGACCTTATAACATCAGCTACCTGCCAGTGAAAGTCCCGTCAAAGTCGGTCCAGCCGTTTCGGAGATTAGCCGTAACAAACAGACAGACAAATCGAAAGATAGACAAAAATTTAAAAAAATGTGTTTTTGTTAATAGTGCCGTATATATTTTCATATGCATTCAGTAAGAAGCTGTTATTTTGATATTGCAAACAGACTCTCAATTTTATTTACTTGTTTTATAGATACGCTTAGTTGTGTTTTATGGTATGGAACAGTCTGTATTATTTCTATCGGATCTTGAAGAGCTCATTGAACAGTCGTGTTGACTCGACGTGTTCTATCTTAATCTAGGAGAACATGGCATGTTGTCATCGGTTGCCGCTAGAGGTCTTTACAAAATAGTCCCACCATCTGTGGACTTATTTTAGAGATAAGAACTACTTAGGGTCAGAACCTCACGTCCTAGCCGCCGCGGGAGAAGCACCGGGCGTCGGGGGCCACGCCGTGATGGCTCTCGGCCACCGTAGGCGCGGGCCTGTGGACGGTGAGTAATGGGCTAGCTCGCCGTCCGTCCGTCGTATGACGACAGGCCGTGTCGACGGCGCGTTCGTGTTCCACGCGCGCCTCAAAGAGATGTCAGCAAACAGGAGGGGCCCGCAAGGGCCGATGCCTGCCAGGGCTGCGGGACTACTTATTTTAGGTTTCCAGTTAAGAAGGGTTTTTATATTTCGCTAATCTAAGTAACAAGCTTTAAAAATTGAACATTGTGAAAAAAATGTATTTTTGAAAATTATTTACTGCCCGTTTTCTTAATGCCAGTAATGACTGTATATGCATATGGAGAAGCGGGTGAAAATTTCTTCATCCCTCATAGAAAAGAGAGGATCTTCCGACCGGCATTGGGTCTGGTGGGCTACTTATTGCCTGACAGGTAATTGTTGTCGGGATTTTCTAAATGGTCTTAAGCCGCGGATAACTCCAATAGCGTCTTACTGTTGACTACTGGGACCAAGAGCTTAACGTGCTTTCCGAGGCACGGAGGAAACTCGATAATAGGTATCTAGGTTGATCCGTGGATGGGTGACCATCCATTACATATTATGTAATGGATGGTCACCCATCCACGGATCAACCTAGATACCTATTATTTAACCTTGAAAATCCCTTGGAACACCCGTGCTTTTATTATATAGCCAACTCTCAAGCTCAGCTCCTCAAGAAAATACTATGTCGGTAATCTAGTTCGCGGTAAAAAAACGTCGCGTTAAAAAGCGTTATAGTAGGTACCAAGTTGTGTATTTGCCAATTCCGGACCACCTCAATAGATCACTCTGTTTAATGCAGTGACCAACAAACCGTTGCCCTTTGAATACTAAACTACGTATAGCACGTAAGGACGTTGGACATATAAAATTTATGTCATCAGCTTTTAAATTTGTGTTTAAAAAGGCTGCCTCACCTGTTTGTGGCACATTATAATGCATTAAGGAGTGTTGCTGGTCGATACACAAATATAGAGCAGAAGATCCAACCAATACTTATTTAATGACTAGGTATGCATAACACTAGCCTTATCAACTACACACAACAGTACTGGGAACGTTAAAGACGTTCCCAGTACTGGGATGCAGCACAACCACCGTCAAGTTTGCTCTGTGAGAGGAGGTAGGCCGTCATCCATTATAAACTGTTATTATTATAAAAGTAATTATTTAATCTAAGTACTAAATGAAGTCAACATTATCAGAATTCTGAAAAAAAAATTACATTGTCACAGTACTCCACGTCGTTGTTGGCAACATTGCTCGGAGAATGTCCAAGATAATACTTTAGCCAAAGAATGAGCAGTTTGATCACGAAAAGTTAACCATTGCTCGAGTTTTCCTAATCACAATTATACTTCATCTTTAGAATATTTTTTGGAATGTAACTTCTGTAATCTTTACTGCATAACTAAGCTAGTTACTTTGCAAATATAGTGTCAACAGGGTCCGAATTGGACAAAGTAAATAAAAATCTTTACTCAGTTTGTTCATTGTGGAATCTATTTCTATCATCCCAAATCAGTAGGTACTCAATGGTCATCATCATTATCTTGCCCTTATTCCAATTAATTTGGGGTCAGCGTAGCGTATCTTCTGCTTAGGTACGTCCTTCTCTACTCGACACCATCTCAGTATACTCATTCTTTCTAACCATGTCATCCTTCTCACAGTTTATCCGTCGTTTCTCTAAGCCTCATTATCTTCATCATTCAAAGCCCAACTTCACCCACTGCTGGGTATTAGGCCTCTCTTTGCTTGTGCCAAGCTCCACGCTCCTGTGCCAGCCTCATCCAGGATATAACAATAATGTCGTCTACCCATCTCGTCGCCGGACGACCAACACTTCTCTTTGAACGCCACTCGGTCACAGCTTTACTCCACCTGGCATCACCGCGCCTTGCTAGGTCTTCTCCTAACTGTATTAAAAAAGTTGTTCAATATGGCCTTTCAATATTCGATGTTTAAATGCGCTGAGTTCACCAAAAAGTTTAATTGGGCAAGTTGATTTCCGCAAGCAACTTGTGTCGTTTATAAAGTTAAGGGAAGTGGACTCGCGACTTTTACCAACTTCAAACTTTTGGAAGACTTTCGAACTTGCTCGATATCAAAGTTTAATAAATTTTATTTAGTTGTATAACTGCAAATATTTTTGCGCTGACGGCGGCGGTTTGCAGCCCTGATACCTACGTGTATAACTGGGTAAACATACGGGGTGGAAGGGACACCGACGCGAAAACGGTTACTATACATCTTTCTTCCTATTCTTCTCCACACGAAACTAACCTTGCGAATGGGTATTCGAATCTATTTTATGTTATCAATTTTAAAATTTGATTTATAAAAGTGCATTTTATTTTCCTAATTGAAATAAATCGTTTTTCATGCCCGGCGCGGTTGTAGTCGGCTTTGGAAATGATCGTTAAACATGCCCTGCCAACAAGACTTGCCTCATTCATACTCACTCCACACTATACGCTACAAACATAGTATACAATGCTAGTGTACTAGTGCTGTTGCAAATTGGTTACGATCCACGACAATGGATGGGTATCTGTCAGCTTGGCGAACCAATTGACATCGCAAAGATAATTTGGATCTTTGAGGAGAAGACCGCGTGTCAGTGAGATAGCTTCAACGCTTCCATGATAATAAACAAAAAGAAAAAGGTACCTTTCATGAGACTCTATAACTCACGGTAAGAGTCCTGACCGCTGTTGGTCATGGCAGCTAATCTCAGCAGACTTGTCATCGACACAGGGCCCAGGAAGTATTATAGTGTGCAAACACAGTTGAACTATCTCATCCGTACTGGCAATTCGACACGACCGGGGAGTGATTAGCCGCAGGGCGAACGGCTTGAAGTGATCTGTCTGAGACACACTGATAACGCTGTTCCTAAGCCGGTGGTCATAGATACAATATTATGTTTACTGTCAATGTCTTTATATTACCTTTGAATTCCTCTTCTGTGTTAAACAACGTACCTAACCGACTTAGAGCGGGGGCACACGATGCGTTGCGGTGGCGGTGCGGCGCCGGAGCGGTGTCGCTGCGTCGTCTTAAATAGAAATATGTGTGGCCTGTCACACAATGCGCTCCGGCGCCGCACCGGACTTGCAACCACCGAAACAAGGTGGGGAGGGGTGAATGCGTTGCGACGTCGGAGCGGCACCGCTCAGTTGTTTATGAGTCACAAGGAAGGACTACTACTAAAGGACTGCTACGGTGCCGCTACGACATAACAACGTTGCGGTGCCGCACCGCTCGTGTGCCCGCTGATACCTACGGTGAAAGCTTTGCGGTGCGGCGCCGCAACGCATCGTGTGCCCCCGCTCTTAAAGCTTCACAAATAACGGGATATTTACCATGTTTACTATTAATTAGTTTATCCGTGATCATGGTGCTTGCAACAGAGCGCCGAAATATCGGGAACCCAAAACATACAGTGAATAATAATATGGTAAATATCCCATTTTCAGTGTCAATGATAGTGTTAGTGACCATGTCAGTTTAAAAGCTTCAAAAATTGATGCATTTTATCCTGTAAAGACTTATAAGTCAAGATACAAGGTGTGTAGGTAACCTAAGACAAATATTTTGAAAGCACGACTACATTTTTGTACTGCTAATCAACAACTTTACTCTAAAAAAGACGTTGTTAAATTGTTTATGCCTCTCCCTAATGATCTGCCTTTGAGTCTAGGTAAACAACTACACTCGGTAACAAGCGGTTTAGTTCTGAAACAAACAAACCGACATTTTGATGAGTTTGTTTTCGTCGAAATTGCTTTTAGCCGCGCTCTCTGCAAACATTAGTCTGGAGTTGCGTGCGGCTGCTCTGCGGGTTGTGGCTCCATATGAACAGTCCAATTTGTAGTTTTGTAATACTTTTTTCTTGCAATGTTTTTTATTCTATTTTGTATGGCGTTTGTTTGTGCAATTACAGCGTTGTGGATGAGCCTTTGAAAGAAAAAATGGAGTTTGATGTCAGATATTTCACATGTTTTAATTGCATCGGTTGCTTTGTCTGCCTATAGGACTTTTTTTTTGTTCTTCAATTTAGTTGTTAATTATATCACTCGCAACATAATCGCAGTTTTAAACTTTTCATTTTACTTTTTTTTTGTCTCTGTTAAGTAAATAATTTTCATTCTACTTATCATCATCATCAGCCTAGCCTTTTCTCAACTACGTTGGGGTCGGCTTCCACTCTAACCGCTGAATACCAGTATTTTACATGGAGCGACTGCCTATCTGACCTCCACAACCCAGTTAGTGCTAGGTAATACGATACCCCTTGGTAAGACTAGTTGTCAGACTTTCGGGTCACTGACTACCTGTAACGACTGTCAAAAATCTACAAATGACAGCCGGGACCAACGGCTTAACGTGCTTTCCGAGGCTCGGAGGAAACTCGGTATAGAATAGGTGGTCACCCATCCACAGACCAACCTAGGTAAGCACGGCTTAACCTAAAGATCGACCCGAGCGGCTGTTCTTATTTAGCCACGAGCTCCTCAATTTTCATTCTACTTATAAACCTGAATATTAAGTTTCGTTATGTTACACCAAATAACAGTTGCATTTGTTACAGGTCGAGTAAACGGTGACATGACCCAAGCCCATGAGCCTCTAAACATAATGGACGGCACCCAAGCTGACTACTCCACGAAGACCAAGAAAGGGGTCTACCTCTCCAAGTATCTCGCAATCATCATCCTCGTGATCTTCGCGCTGGCCCTCGTCACAGCCTCCCTCCTAGTCTACAACTACGCAGCCTGCCCGAAAATTGACCAATTAGCGAACGTCACGAAATATGAATTTTGCCATTGTGACCAATCAAAACTCTTAGTGTTACCATTGACTACAGAAAGCAGCAGATCAGTTTTACCTTTAGAAACTACGACCCATTCTTCGGTACCAAATGTGACGAACCTCTGGCTGCCAACTCATGTGAAACCAGAGAAATACTTCCTTAATATAACGCCATACATTTATGAAGGAAACTTCACTTTTGATGGAGAAGTTACCATATTTCTAGCAGTGCAGCAAGAAACGAAAGAACTTACTTTCCATGGCGTAGAACTTACGATACACGAAATTAAAATACATGAGAAGGATGATGATCATTTGATATACATTGTCAGACAGCTGGAGGACGTGCCGAGGAATTTCCACATTCTAACTCTAGGTTCATCGTTATATGTGGGAAAACAGTACATTCTGTCCATCAGATACACTGGATTGTTGAACGATAATCTACACGGATTCTACAGAAGTTCCTATGAAGAGAAAGGCGTTAAAAAGTAAGTACTTTCGAAATACTCTTTTTTTTAGAACCTCCACGATAGGAATTTCTCCTGTATCGTAGGTGCGTTCACAAACATTTAAACTAACATAAACAAACAGCCAAATCCGAAACAACTACCTGTAGCCCATAATATTAGTTCCGTGTGGCAATCGAACCCGCAACATGCAGCACAGCACCCAATCGCTCAACCATTGCGCCAACCGTGCCTTCAAGTTGTAGATAAAGGGTTCAAACTCAGTCATAAGTTTTACTTTGTGTAAGTTACTTCGTAGCTACTGCTCTTAAAGAGCCCATTGATGGAAAATATCATGAGGAAACGGGTGTCCAAAGTAAAGTAAAGTAAAGGGGGTTTTGGGGGGGAATTGGGGTTTGACAAACTCCCTCTCACTGAATAGGCCCGTGTCCCAGCAGTTGGAATGTCATAGGCTGATTTATTGATGTGCTCAACTCATTTTTTCCTTTAAAAAACTCCATAAAATAGCACAACACAGAACATAATATCACGCTTGTAATCTCCGAAGGGTTAGGCAGGGGCGTACCTAATAGTACAACCACATTTCGACAGTTATTCGGGGCGGACCTATTGCCATTCACCGGACAAATCCCGACTCCGTGGCTGCTACTGAGAAATTTCTGATGGAAAAACCCAATAACACCATGCCCGACCTGGGAATCGAACCCAGGACCTCGTGCTCAGCAGTCGCGCTTGCGACTACTAGACTAACGACGCAGTCAACACAACACCTTTTAAATAAATCATATAACATATTCACATAGTCATCATCATCTGTCTGCCTTATTCCAACTATGTTGGGGTCGGCTTCCAGTCTATTCGGATGCAGCTGAATACCAGTATTATAAATGGAGCGACTGCCTATCTGACCTCCACAACCCAGTTGAGTAATATGATACCCCTTGGTAAGACTGGCTGGCAGACATAACATAATATGCACATAGTATTAAGACATAGTATGTTTTTTTTTTGTTTTAAGTATTTTAGTTGACATTGAATAATTTTATTATTATATTTTATTTTTTTATTTTTGATCATGATATTAGTTAATTTGGATTTGATGTGAGATAATAATTATGTTGTTAATTTTTAATTGATTAGGTACATGTAGAATTTATCTATAATTTCTGCCTAGTTTGGGATCAGATGGCGGTGTGTTGGTGGTCCCAAGATATTATTATTAAATTTTTGACCGTGTTATTTCAAACACAATGTAAATTGTTTGTGAATAAAATTGAATTGAATTGTATGTTTTCGCGCTATTCTTTGAACCATATGTAACGAGTGAAGATTATAAATTGTAGGTAATGGTTATTGAAGTACAAGGTAACTAAAGAAATTTATTTGAATTGGCAACATGCCTGGCATCGGTGATGGATATGTTATTATTTCGTAGGTACTTGTTACCTTATATTTATGTCCCTTCCAGTTGATTGAATCATGAATTCATGATACGAGTGTACGTAATGTAGCGTGTATATGTGTAAAATTTTTATTGGTACTTACTCTTTGTAGGGCAATTTGATAGAAAGCTTTTAGTGCCGAAACGTTGAAAATAGGTTTTTAAAATATTAACGACTAGCGGTTCATCCCGGCTTTGCACGGGTGCCTTTGTTACTCAGGATGACTGTAGCTTTCCAATGGTGAAAGAATTTTTGAAATCGGCACAGTAGTTTTTGAGTTTATTCATTACAAACATACACACACACACAAAATACAAACTTTTCCTCTTTATAATATTAGTGTAGATATCTCAAGTAAAGTGTGAAATACACCGTGACTTTTTAGTCGTCTTACAGCGGCAGCTCACTTCATGTATCCAATGACTACTAAACATTCATAAAAAATATGTATTTATTTATGAGATTTTAATCATTTAAAAATAAAATTATTATTCAGTAGTAAGACGCATGGCATGGCGTAGTTAAAACACCCTGTTGCGAGCGATGATCTACTCGTGCGCTGGGTAGATGTTCTACAGTTTGACACGTAAACATTATTAACAGGATGTTTCATAAGTTTATTCTAATGTATTATTTACTTTTCTTTGTACCTATTATGGTAGGTAAAAAAAAATCGCGCCTAGAGCTATTTTATGTAAGGTACATTGAGTGGAACACCTTTGTAAGATGATTAAATAGTCACGGTTTATAAACAGTTAAACTGAGACACTAGACTAGCAGGAGCGCGCGGTGTTGAGAGATAATGTAAATACGTCGATTTTAAAATTAAAAACCGGCCAAGTGCGAGTCGGGCTCGCGCGCGAAGGGTTCCATACCATTATCTATAACAACAGCAAAAAAATCATGCCTGTTGTATGGGAGCCCCACTTAAATATATTTTTATTCTGTTTTTTTTTAGTATTTCTTGTTCTAGAGGCAATAGAAATATATCATCTGTGAAAAGGACAATGACCAAAGTTGGTACCAAAAAGTCTCGCGCCTCAAAACCAAAATATTATAGTAATTAGTTTCATATTTTTTTACGGCATTACGTGTCGGGGATTTGATTTTTGAACTGGAAATATACTTTTCGAGTTTAAAAGTATGAATATTGTTTTACTCCCTTTATATGACGTTCCGTTTCAACTGAATATAAATGACGTTCCGTTTCAATTGAACAAACCCTTGTCTGTCGAGCGGACTCTAAAATTAATTACAATTAAGTAAGATCAGTACACCAAATCGATTTAGTTTGGTTTATTGCTATTTGCAACAAAATAGATTTTCTCAGCCTAAAGGTTTTGATTTATCGATTACATCCCTAAATCTCGACTAGTTTATAGCACTTACTATACTCTATGGTTTATAGTTATCTTATCTGTGGCATCTGACATTTGTACTGTACTGACTGACTATTGGCAATATAAACAAAGAGTAAAGTAAGGTCTAAAATAAAATCGAGTTTCAGTCAAGCATACTGTGGATGTTACTTTAACTCGTAATTCTTACTAATATTAGTGTATTACGCTGTTTTTAGAGCAATAATGTAATGTATGTGTGTTAAAATACGTCGTTGGTAGCGTCGAAAAAATAGACCTACTTTTTAGGTTAATTTCGATTTTATAAAATAACTCTGAAACGCGGGTTTTTTTTTCAAAAATAGTTTTTGTAGGAGTTAATACGATCAGTGTAGTCTATAAAAAACAAGGTTTGATTTTGATGCAGCATGGTACGGGATTCCATACTTCCATGAGCATTGTCCTTTCAAAATTGTTAACTATCACTGTTCATAAGATACAGTCTGGTGACAGACGGACAGACAGCAGAGTCTTAATAGGGTCCCATTTTACCCTTTGGGTACGGTACCCTAAAAATACTCGTATCACATACCTACCTACTTATAATGTTTTCATTTCGTCGACGCATTTCATCATCATCATCATTCTCCTGCCCTTATCCCAATTCATTTGTGGTCGGCGCAGCATGTCTTCTTCTTCCATACTTATCTATTACTCGTCATCTCATCAGACACCTCTTGACATCAGACGCATTTGCGTTACGAGAAACGTGCAAAACTCGTGCCAGGGCCTCTGATCTAAACAATACTTACGTGAATTACTCGTTACTGTAATTTTAAGGGGCTGTCTCCACGAGCGAGCGAATCGCGACGATATTATCGTCGTTGCCACGTATTTCTATACACTCTCTTAGAGGCCGTCTCCACGAGCGAGAGAATCGCGGCGATATTACCCCGTACAAATACGTAATATCGCTGCGATTCTCTCGCTCGTGGAGACGGCCCCTAAGGTATGACTGTCTCGTTGATTGTGTGGTTGTAAGCCTACAAGAACGAAAACCGAAGGTTCGAATCCAAACTCGTGTAAAGTGTTGGAGGAGGTGAGTCGCAGCTTTAGTCCGGATTTGTGACTGGATGATAGCAATAGGTTCGCCCCCTATTATTAAACCTTAACATAACTGGCGAATTGACTGCCTCGTTGGTTTAATGGTCGCAGGTGCGGCTGGTGAGCATGAGCTCCTGGGTTCGATTTTCAGATCGAGCAAAGTGTTACCGATTAGGTTTATCCATCAGGAATTTCTAAGTAGCAGCCACGCTCTGGATTTGTGGCAATAGGCTCGCCCTCTATTACATGAAACTTAAAAACATAATTGGCAAAATGTGAGTGTACTATTAGGTTCACTCTCTGCCTAACCCTTCGGGGATTACAGGCGCGATGTTATATATAACCTTTCGAAATGTGAAGTCAAGGTGGATACTATTTTAAAGGTGTAGGTATACATACCCAGTATAACCTGATCTCACTTTGTTTTAGCTTCCCGTAAAATGAGAGATCAGCTTAATTTGATTTTGATAGCTTGATTGGTTGTCGTGCGTACCAAGGTATACTGGGTGGAATTTTTAAACGCCACCTGGAGGGAAAGTACTCTAAATACTGGAGATAGCAAATTTACTCAAAGGATAAATTCTTCTATTTTTAAAAAGAAACAAATCTGCATTCAAAGATTTTCGAAAATTCGCTTGTCAGACTCGGTAATCGAACCTATTAAAATTCGAAAAAAATAACATCCTTTACTTTTATATACATCAATGGATAGGATCAATCACATGGATCAAATCTCTCTAACAAACTTGATAAATTAAATTAGGGGAAACCATGAAATCTAAATAACAAAAAAAAACTTATACATTAATTGGGATAAGATAAAGCACTATTACTCAAAGGTCCATCCGATTACTTATATTAGTACCTAAGTAACAACTAATTTCGACGTCATTTATTTATTGGAATGACGAAAAACTCATCATCATTCTCTTGCCCTTATCTCAATTTATTTGGAGTCGGTGCAGCATGTCTTCTTCTTCCATACTTCTCTATTACTCGTCATCGCAGCAGACACCTCCTTTCTAGCCATATCATCCTTCACACAGTCGATCCATCGTTTCTTTCCTCTACTCTTATAGCCATCTACATTCGTACTCAACATTTTCCGCATCACATGTCCATACGACGATAACCGATTACCACACAAGTTTTCAGTCACCGGCGCCACTTTCAAACTTCCTCATATGTACTCATTCCTTAATTTATCCATTCGCGTTACACCACACATCCGGGATGTGTGGTGTGCTAAGGGGGATGTGACATCCCCCTTAGCATTTTGATCTGAGCCACATGCAAATTGAAAATCCCTTAAAACGATGATATATTTCGTTTTATTCTTCATAACCCAGTTTTATAAGTCAGTTTTCTTCACCTTGGTATGCATATATCACAGGATACAGTCATTTTATGAGCGTCCTACCGTATGTCTAGTTATAAAAGTATAGGTTCTACTGTCAAGTTCAGTCCCACAACCACTTTGAAAAACAAGTTAGGTAGGTAATCTATGTAGTTATTTTATAGGTATAAATGCATCATAATAATTACCATAATGGCATGCACTTGTTAACGATGATAAGCATTTTTTATCATGGCCGGTTGGACTTTAATGAATTGTAAGATTAAAATATATAATTACTGCGTAATTTATATTATCTAAATAAGAGTTCAGCCGGAAAGTGGTACTTAATCCATTTTTTTTACTGATTTTAAAGATTATAACTCTGTAAAGCCATATTTCTTACGGTCGATAATCATATTCTTATCACCACAAAACCTGACACTAGAAAATTATAAAAAATGAAAGAAAATTTGAATTGCCACTTCAACGGCTTGCTAACTTCAGAAAAAGTAGTCCCTAGTGGAAAATCTGAGTACAGTTATGACCTCTTACAGCATTTCCAAATAAGATTCGTTCGGTTTATCTGACAGATAGGTGTCCGTACATATTTATAGCACACACATTAATCAGCGCATAATGTTTCCACTACCTCCCGACTTCCTCTTTGTGAAAAGACACAGATAAAACAGGTTTTAAATAATATAATTCCAAAAAACCTCCCACTAACTACTCTAAAAATATTCCTTTAAACAAAACTACCATTCTATAATACAAAACATTCGTATATTAAGCAAGAAGCACGTTCGCGTCATCTCGGCTGGTCACATGAATGCACGCGTTGTATTGAATACGAACGATAGATTATCAGCTATAAAAATATACTTTAATATGTTCCTCTAGTACAATGGAGGTCTAATTGCTTTTCTTGCTTATTGTTAGCGAATTTTGAATGGTTTAGTCATGGGATTGCGGAATTATTAGTAAGGAAGCGTCTTTGGAGGTATTTTCGTGTGTCTAGTAAACAACACTACGTTATGGCTGAACTGTATGAACTAAGAGTACCTATAGAAAGATAGAATATTACACCATACAATTAGGTATAAAATGTAGAAGTTTTACATAGGGATAACACAATGGGCGGTCATCACGCTAAAAGGACCTTTTCAAGACATCGTTTGGATGTATTAAAGGTTGTACCATTTACGTAATAATGTACGAAATCATCAATTAAATCATTAATTAGTACGAAATCTTCTTTAAGGGTCAATTCAAAAGAGATTTAAGATAATATCAGAAGAAGTGTCATAGAAAAAATGTCTTAGTAACGCCTTGAAGCGAAATTACATAATTTCCAAGTTTGATAGGTACGTTACATTAGGTACACTTGTACCGACAGCAACTAGTATGTTATGTGTGTTATATGTTTGATAGATGCTAAATTGCATTATGTAAGTATAGATTGTGACGAACGAACCAGTTTCAATAATTTTTGGTGGTATGTTACGAGATTCTGTTCTTATTTAGATACACGCTTACTTTCATACCGGAAAATTAAATGTTCCGTACCATGGCGAAAATCAATTTGAAGAAAAAAAAATCACAAGATAGGCTTAAGGTAGATAGGTATCATTTATTTGAGATATTTCCTTCTCGAGTCGGGTAACAATAGACAGATAATAATAGTCTGTTTCAGTAAATCCACGGCAAAGGAAGTCGCCTTACGACGTAGACTAATAATGATGCCTTATTTATTTATGAACTATGGAAGCTAAAAACCCTCCTTTTGGCTTCGCCGTAGTCGGGTAACAAAACAGAATAAAAATAGTAAGTGAAACTGACATCAAATTACAAGTCTTCACGTATAAAACGCAGACTGGTAAACATGGTGTGAACAACACAGCACTGTCGACAAAAAAAAATCTCAAAGTCCTCACAATTTTCTTTTGTCGGCTGTGCTGTGTGTTTTTACTCACAAGTATATGTTTCATAATCATCATCATCTTCCTGCCCTTGTCCCATGTTATTTGGGGTCGGCGCAACACGTGTTTTTCTTCCATTCTCCTCTGTCAACCTTCACGCTATCATTTACTTCTTTATCTTTCATATCATTCCTCACACAATCCCTCCATCGTTTTTTTGGTCTTCCTCTCCCTCTCCATCCAGCAACGTTGATATTCATCACTCTTTTAGTCACATGCGATTCGTCCCTCCACATCACATGTCCATACCAAGACAGTCGATTCCCTTTCAACTTTTCTGTAACTGGCGCAACTTTTAAACTTCCTCTTTCCTCTAATGACAACATGTTAATTTCTTTGGTCCTGTCACTTTCGATTTACAGAAAACGCATGAATAGTTCCTAAGTATCCCCATGTTCTTATGATTAACATTTTAAAATTTCAGATGGATAGCAGTCACCCAGTTCCAAGCTATGGACGCCCGCCGTGCGTTCCCCTGCTGGGACGAGCCTGCTCTCAAGGCGAGATTCACCATCAGCATCGCAAGACCAAACAACATGACGTCTCTTTCTAACATGAACACTGTTAATAAGAGTAAGCAGTAAGTATTTAGAGTTGACATAAGTACTTTATGCAGTAGTGGCTCATTGGTAACGGTGGGGAACATGCTTGGTATTTCTTTTATTTATTTTTCTTACAATTATAATTTAACATTTTCTAGAAAAAATGTACCCCACCGGTATCTGGAACAGGGTCTAAGCTACCGGTGGTCAGGGCTCTTGAGATAGGAATCTCCTAACAAGAGCCGTGTCCAGGAGTACCGCTTTCTGAATTATGCTCTTGATACAGCTACCTAACGAGAGCCTTCTCAGGGTTGTTCGAGGCTCTTGGCAATTAAGCTATTGGCTAAAACGATTATCAGCACAATGATCGCTTAGTTCACATCTTACATGTCGACAACCTCACGAGCCAAGATTATTACATTACTTTGTTTAATCACCATTGCTCACAAAACGGCGAAAGTAAATATTTATTTATTTTAAGTATCTTGAAGAAGCAAACCAACAGAAATTCGAAGGTGTGATATCTACCAAGCCACACTGGGACCGCGTGGTGGATTAGGGCCCACCCCATGAAGGCTCGTGACCCAGAAGTGGAAACTGATTAAGATTATATGACACGTGGTCGTGCATGCAATTTCTTTTGTGAATATAACAACATTGTACGTTAGTCAGAATCAGATAAATGAGCCACTTTTAATAGAAACATTCAACAGGCAATTAACATACAAATAAATATATATAAAATTGAAGTGTCTGTTTGTCATTTCAATAAAACAGCTTGTTACTGAATGCATATAAAATAATATTATGTATATGCGGTTCTTATAACAATCTGTCTGTCTGTTTGTTCCGGTCAATATCCGAAACGGCTGGACCGATTTTAACGGGACTTTTACTAGCAGAGACTCGCGGATAACAGCTAGTTTATTTTTAAAATAAATTTTCTTTACAGTGAGACTATACCAGATTACACATGGGATCACTACGCAGAATCCCTGCCGATGTCAACATACTTGGTAGCATTCACGGTAACCGACTTCAAGAACATGACGAACGACAAATTCTCCGTCTGGGCCAGAAGTGAGGCTGTCAAGTCAGCTGCCTTCGCTCTCGAGATTGGTCCGAAGATATTGAAATATTTGGAGGAGTATTATAAGATAAAGTTTCCGTTGCCGAAGATTGATATGATCGCTTTACCCGATTTCAAGAATGGTGCGATGGAAAATTGGGGATTGCTAACTTTTAGGTAAGAAAGTTATTTGGACGTCTGTCTCTTACAAATATTGTTTAATCATTATCTTCCTGCCCTTGTCCCATGTTACTTGGGGTCGGCGGAACACATTTTTTTTCTTGCATTCTCCTTTGTCAACTTTCACGCTCCTTTATCTTTGATATCATTCCTCACACAATCCATTCATCGTTTCCTTGGTCTTCCTCTCCCTCTCCATTAATTAACATTTATATTCATCACTCAAATATTGTTTATTAACATGATTAAATTATAACGTTTTATTTGTACAGAGGAAATCAGTCTGTCTCCTGAAAACATTTTATGATCAATTTAAGATTTATGATTTTAGGTTAATTGGCAACTAATTAGTTGCTAAAGAACTTCAGCTAATTTCGTTTGATATTTTTGTTTTTCATTGATGAAAGACGTTGCAATGAATACGTTTGATATTATTTTCCCATTTGCTAATGGACGCAAAACAAGTGGCGATCTCTGGCAGCAGACTTTATCAAAATTAAAAGTTCATAATTAGTTAATTAGCATCCACATCGATGTTACTTTTGGTAGATCATAATTTAGCAACATGTTAAGAATAAATAACATTAGGCAACTTATTGTAACGTTTGCGGCCACTTTTTGCCATTGGTTGCATCTTAGTTATCCAGGCCATTGATAATAGTCACCGTGTAACATCCGTGATCAATGTTGAGAGTATTTTTAAGCTGGGCAACGTTACTTGACGCCGCGACATTGAAAAACTTTTTGGTATCCTTTGTTACCCACTAATACTTGCAAACTCTGCTCAGTAAAAAGTCACTTCGATGTGAACCGTTAGTTGTTATTCCCCGCCAAAATCTAAATCGATAAACGGACGACAAGCTCCCCAATAACAATAATGAAACTAAACCCGAACCGGTAAATAACATCAGCACCGTTAAATCTGGTACAGGGGTGAGTCTTTTGATGGATGAATGAATCGCAACACTTCATTATCGGCTGGGGACCGACCATCTATCATCCCTTTGATTTGGGGGAAGGGTCGAAGGGCGTTCGCATGTACATTTAAGTGTCGTAAGGGACATTGGCGGTGATATTGGATTTTCAATTTTCGGCGATGAGTTTAACGTTGCCATTGGAACAGCGCGTTTAAGGTTCCCTACGGCATTTACTTAAAATTTGCACGGGCCTTCGCTCATATTGTGTTGAAGACCGAGGATTTTGGCACAATACTGGTTTTGAGTGTTGGCGAATTTGTTTCTTTTTATTCTTGTTTAAATGAATGGACTAATTTGGGGACGGTTTTGTGGTGAAAATTGTGAAATAGAGCACAAATGATTATCCAATGCGTGGGATGATACCCAAATCTTGCTATAAAAGTATTGCAATTAACTCAAGCGAGGGCTGAATAAAGCGATTAAGACTGTTGTATGCAGTGCACGGTAACTTTAAATAACAACTCACGTCTGCGACTCTTTAGGAAGATTTTCATGTCGCTTCGCACCGGATTTTAACCGCTCGGCTTTAAGCCTAGAATTGAAAATCCGACAGCGCGCTTTTGTTTTTTTCAACCGCACACTGGAGTCTCAACCCTCAAACAAACGCCAAGAGAGTTAAAAATTCGTTGTGAGGTAAAAAATGTCGCGTCAGAAAACACCTGTCGGAACTCGGATAAATAATTATTTTGCAAATAGCTTTTGTGATTTTCACATCTCTTCATCTAAAACTAAAATGTTCCAGAGAAATATCAATGCTGTACGAAGAAGGCGTCTCAGCCAGCACTGACAAGGTCCACGTCGCTACTGTGGTGGCCCATGAGATCGCTCACCAGTGGTTCGGCAACCTGGTCACTCCCATCTGGTGGAGGGATCTGTGGCTCAATGAGGGCTTCGCTACGTATGTGGAGTATGTTGCTGTTAATGCTGTGAGTATCTACGAGTATAATGAGATTAATAATACAGGGTGGAAGGGACACTGACTCAAAAACAAGTGCCACGCATTCAGTACATCATACGGAACATTCCCCACATATAAATGTTTGATCGGGAAAAAAAAATCTGCTGTTTCCTACAAAAAAGCAATACCTACACACATAGCAGCATATAGGTACAAGAGGTTTTTAGGGTTCCCTACCCAAAAGGTAAAACGGGACCCTATTACTAAGCCTGCGCTGTCTGTCTGTCTGTCTGTCTCCAGGCTGTATCTCATAAACCGTGATAGCTAGAAAGCTGAAATTTTCACAAATGATGTATTTCCGTTGCCACTATAACAACAAATACTAAAAATTAAAAAAAAATATTAAGGGGGGTCCCCATACAATAAACGCGTTTTTTTTTTTTTTTTTTTGCGTATTTTTTTATAGATAATGGTACGGAACCCTTCGTGCGCGAACCCGACTCGCACTTGGCCGGTTTTTGTTAATTTTCTACACTAAAATCCATGTGGGGGTGTTCGGAATGGTGTACTGAATACGTGGTAATCATTGGTGCGTCGCTGTCCCTTCTACACTGAATAATTTACTTGACATTCTTCTTGATTTTAAGTCTTGTTTTGTATTGAGAAAACTGGAAAAGAAAGTTCTCTGTCAGCGAGATATGTTCGGGTTTACCGAACCAAATAACCGTGACGGTCACGCGTTTGTGCAACAATCGCTTTTAGAACACGATGTGGTGGTTAATATCAACCACTATTGGGGTTTACAGAAAATGTCTATTGGTGTCAGTTTTTATACGTTTTCGTATAAATCAATCCGTTGTTCTATTTAAATTTGGTATAGTTGTAGGGACTAATTTTGTCTTATTTAATTTTTTATAAATATTTTGTATTCTAGGTGGAGAAATCCTGGAACATAACTGAGCTGTGCGTTCTGGATATAGTCCACAACGTGTTCCAGCTGGATGCTCTAAACTCCTCACATCAGCTGTCTGTTGAAGTTAGCGCCTCTGAAGAAGCTGACGCTATATTTGACAAGATCTCTTATGGAAAAGGTAATCGAAGTTTCTCTAGCTCTGTGTTTATACTGCATAGTCGACCTCGTAACTCATTAGCACCCAGAGAATAAATTTCACTTGCACGTAGTAAAACAAAGTATATTTGTCTATGTGATATACAATTTCCACCATTCCGAAATTTCAATTGACTAGGAATTGTTGTCAAAATTTATTATTATTGCCTGGTTGCCTACCATGACGTAAGCAGACGTAGCAAGAGTAATTCCAGTGTGGGAAAGAGATGGCGCTAGACGACCTGTATAGCTCTGTCTCATTCCCTCCCCTCCCCCTAGTTGATCTAGTAGCAAGCGCTACTGCTGAGTATGAGGTTCCGGGTTCAATTCGCAAGTTGGGTAAAGTGTTATTGGGGTTTTCCAGCAGGAAATTCTCAGTAACATCCCGGAGTTTGGAATTTTGCCCGGTTGGTGACATTAGGCATAACATAACATACATAACTGCAAAATGTGGGTATGAGTGTCCCCTACTTTAAGATAATAGTAACATTTCATACTTTTTTCACACAGGCTCAGCTCTCCTCCGCATGTTAAACCACGTACTCTCAAGCGATGTCTTCAACGCCGGCGTAACGAACTACTTGAACTCCAAAATGTACGGCAATGCCGAACAGAGGGACCTCTGGAGTGCTCTGACCAGTGCAGCAAGGAAGACAGGAGACTTCGACGCTGATGTGGCAGTCGTCATGGACTCTTGGACCTTGCAGACTGGCTTCCCAGTCCTGACTGTGACGAGAAATTATGAGAATGGGACGGTGTATTTTAATCAGGTTTGTTGACTATAACAATTGAGGGCGGTGTCGTAGAATTTCGACACTAAAGACAATCTTGAACGCAGTTTAGATGTGGTAACCGTGATGTGATGAAATTCGCCCTTAGCGGCCTTGTATATTTTTAATTTTCCTGTAAAATCGAACACCCCAATCGTGTTCGATTACATATTAACCTACCTATGTACGTATCCAATTGTGTTGCTTCGCTTTCAATAAAGACAGGGTAATTAACTGTTGCAAATTGACTAACAACTGAAATCGTTCGTATATCCGGATCACAGCAGTCATTTGTTTTCTGCTGTATGAAACGGCTCTAACACCGTAAATTAATAGGTATACTTAGTGTGTCAATTTGATACACAATTTACTACACTGGCTGTCCGAAATGAAAGCACACCTTTTTAAAATTATAATTCTAACTTTATTTAAACGTACTTCAATAAAGTCTACATTTTCGAAGTACATTAAACAAAAAGTCAGGAACAAGACGAAGCTCCACTATCGACATCTAGTGACGAAAAACATTTGAGTAAAACATTTTTTACAACTGTCAATGAATCTGTCTGTGAATGTTCGATAGATGTCACTACTATGAACATCTGTTAATTTCGTATTTTTGTACTATTAAGAGTGCCACGCGACTTGGGCAATAAAACGATTACATTGTCCTCGTCTATAAATTAATATCTTTTTAATCGAAATTCTTAAACAGGTTTAATGATCGCGATAATATTAAATACTGATATTTTACAGACTGATTAATCTAATCATCAAGTGGACCTATCTTTGTATATGGATCATTAGGCGCTAATCTACGATTTGATTTATTATTTCTTATTAAATACGTAATATGTAATATAGTGATATACAAAATTATTGTTGTAGGTACAATCTGAAACGTTTGATTTTTGTCTTGATAATGGGCTCACGTGTTTGTCCTTGGAATGTTTAGTGCTTTTAAAGTAAATAGAAGTTTACGGGAGAAGAGTACATAGAAGGAATTGGGGGAGATCTTTGCCCAGCAGTGGGACAGTACAGGCTACTAAAAACAGATTACTATTTCAAATCTGCCGACAATATTGGTTAAAAGTTATAATTATTTTGGATTTCGATCGACATCTCTGTTTTTTTATTGTATTTATTTATAGTGGTAGTTTGCCTATCAGTGGCGAAGATTCCAAACAACTTGATTCCTACCGGATTCCCTTTGAAAAATGGCACAGTCGGTATTCTTTATACAAATAATATAATCACATTAAAGATATGTGTTCCGGCTTACCTCTTACAAAAATTGATCCTTCACTACTGTTGCCTATGCTTATATGAAAATCAGTAGTTTAAGGTGTAATAAATGCCTACTATGACTTTCTGACTGAAAGATCGTGCACGCCTTCCGATAAGAAAACTACTTACTTGAAGACTCTTAATTATACTTCGATTCTTTAGTTCTTTATAGAAATTTCTATAAAAAATATTTTGTCATGCTACTAGGTCAAACATCTTACCTATTACGCAAATTCCTATGGATAAGTATCGTGATTGGTTTCTGATACTATCAAATAAGTACACTAATGTATGTACCTACGTCACGTCGGTCATGACTTGTGGATTTACTAAATTACATGAATAATGATTTACATAATATTCGCGTAATCCTATGTATTGTTATTAAGTTCGTAATTTACGACTTAAAATAAGCTAAGATTCTTTATAATCGAAATTGACAAAAGAATTAACGTACTCACTTTAGTCGCTGCCTCTGGGCAGAATTTCCAACGTCAGTAATTCACAGAAAACTTTAGCTAGCTACTTTTTGTTTGCAGGAACGGTTCGTCTTAATCAACGACACATTTGAAGCTCAAAAGTCGCCAATATGGTGGATCCCTGTGTCATACACGACGGCTTCGGAGAAAGACTTCGAGACCACCCAACCGAAGTTATGGCTGAAGGGAGAGAAGTCTTTGACTGTCAGCAACATCACTATGAAGCCTGATGATTGGTTCATTGCTAATGTGCAACAGACAGGTTCATAATAATTATTTTAATAGAGATAAAAAGGTCAAATTGTGCTTGGCTGACGAACTTTTTATAATTAATAAAATAGCTAAAATACAATTAAAATTTGCTAGGCAGCAAGAAATCGGCGTCATTTCCCAAGTAAAATTATATGATTAAACACAAGGACCTGCATGCTTATGATATCATCATGAAATTCTCAAAAACCAATACATTTCATCATTTCAGGTTTCTACCGCATCAACTACGACTTACAAAACTGGAAGCTCCTTATCAAGATTCTCAAGGATCCATCTCGTTTCCAAGAGATTCACATCATTAACAGAGCTCAAATGGTGGACGATGCTATGAATCTGGCCCTTACTGGTCGGCTGGACTATAGAACTGCCTTGGATGTCACTAGTTATCTTTCTCATGAGAGAAGCTATGTGCCTTGGAAAGCTGGTTTGTCAGCTTTAGGCTACATTGACACAATGCTGTCGAAGGGAGCACATTATTTGGAATATGGGGTAAGTAATATCAAAAAAATACTAGAGTTAATATTGACATTAGCTAAGAGATTTGCTCTATGACAACAGCGTTCAGCTCCTGTCATTTCAACTTCGGCAATTGCCATGATCGTGGGGTTACTTCAAAAGTGAAACTAGTGATTCTATTCTAATATTGCAAATTAAATAATAGATGGCGTTACCGGTTGATAAATTCAACACAATCTAGAACACATTAGAATAACAATTGTCAACAGGTGGCGCTAGTAGTCTCTAAATGGTCTTATCTCACTGTTATGTATCTAAATCGGATTGTTAGTTGATCGTGTAACGTTAAGTAACTTTACACGTTTTTTTTTGTTACCACAGTAAATGGCTCGGTAGTTTAACGGATTGTGATAAGAAGATAAACACAACCACTCCCTAGTTAAGTGCTTTTCGGCTATCTGTAGCCACCGTAATAAAAATTAGTACATCAGCAAAACTAAGTGTAACGAAAAACAAGCCTGACTCAACGTAAAAGCTTTATTATGGCTTATTTTCCCTGCATCCATTTTCTTTCCATGGATGCGCCGTTTTACTTACATAATATCTCCTCCTATAAAAACATGTCAGTAGAAGCATGGCTTTCGTATTCACCATTTAAAAGTCTTACGTCAGTACAACTGCACTTCGACACCAATATCTACTGACGTCAATTAACAAATCCCATGATACAGTATCAAATTAGTGTTAGATTAATATCTATCTGTTACAAGTAAACTGGATAGTTTTAAAGTGTTCAATAAAGATTATGTTAATGACATTAGGTCATATCAGTTATTGATAAGGATAACACAGTTAGACTTACAATTCTGAGGGAAGATAGCCTGATGATTATTGTACTAGGTAAATAGATGTTAGTAGGTAATGATTAGGTTTCAGGTTATGGTGGACGGTGAGTAATGGGCTAGCTCGCCGTCCGTCCATCTTAAGACGACAGGCCGTGTCGACGGCGCGTTCGTGTTCCACGCGCGCCTCAAAGAGATGTCAGCAAACAGGAGGGGCCCGCAAGGGCCGATGTCTGCCAGGGCTGCGGGACTGTTCGAAAGAGATACCGTGGCCCTGGAACACAAAGGGCAAAAGAAGGAACATGGATGGGTTTTAGTCAGTAAAAGTCTGAAACTCCCTTCCACTCCGCCCAGAGCAGGAGGAGTCATTTGATGATTTGCCATCCCAAAAAAAAGGGTCAGGTTATAAACGATTAAAAGACTTTGTCAACCTCTATCTGAGTAAATTAAAGGATTTTTTCAGTGCTATCCCCTTTCTCGGATTTTACCTTATTTTTTTTCAAGAACTAGTAGTTTTCTTTTTAGAAGTCCGGGATTGTATTTTTATTAACTATTTTATCAGTTAACGACGCTAAACTTTCCTTAGTCAATAATTTACGTCACACGATACTTAATATTGCATGCTTTAGTACGCTAACTTTCACAAGAGGGCGCTAGTAGTACGTAATTCGTAAGTGCAACATTCTGTCGTAGGTACCTCGGAGGCTCTTTTCATGCACCCCTCTCGCCTGATGTGAAGCGATGATGCAGCCTAGAGTGGAGCAAGCGTTAGCTGTAACATTGAATTCGTCCCGATTCACACAATTAGAGGCACAATTAGTCAACATAGTCATATAATTTCTCTCTCTGTCCCGAAGTCGGATGAAAAGGAATCTGTCAACGTTGATGCTGTATGAGACCCGTGGGATTCATCAAGTTAACATAATGTGAAATGATGAAAATATTTCTTATAATGTTATCGCCATCATTACCTAAGTATGAGGTCGTTGGCCTGCAGTGTGTCTTCTGTCTTAAACCTATTAAAAGGGGAATACCCTGTTTGACATAACAACACAATATTTCTGTTGCAAGCCCATGTTATAATTAATATCTAATCTACTTAGTTCATAAAAGTATTAGGACTAAAATAATTTGAACGGCTTGTTTATGCGTTTTTTCTCGTTATCGTGTTTTTATTATGAGTATTACTGTGCATTTGGCAATTTCCGATGATTATCGATTATTTATTTGTTATCAAGATTCTCGAAAAATATTCGTAATTTTGTGGACCTTAAATAATTGCTACGAACTCGGAACTCCTTCTGAGTTTGAAAACCAAGACAATCGTAAGTTGTACCTACCTAAAATGTTGAGAAAATAAAATGTTTAGAATTCTATGAAATACTAGCTTTTGCCCGCGCGGTGTCGCCCGCGTGGATGTCGAAAAATATCCGACGGGAACGTACTACCGGGATTAAAAAGTAACCTATAGGTTAATCTAGGTTACGGTAACCAACATAGTTACATACCCCTTTTTAACCTTTCTGGGGTAGAATTATCGAAAACGTTGAGACGTGAACACGTATAAATCAATTTTCAATCGTGAGCCTAAACACATAATTTGAAGATCCTAACTTAAAAACCTACGTACTTTCATATAAACTTCCATCCCCAATTTTACCCCTTTAGGGGTGGAATTCCCTTGCCCGGGTGTCAACATTGCGAGGATCGCCCGGAGGACCCGGTGGAGGTCTGCTCCGCTTGGGCCGTGTCCTCGTAGCGGCGATTGGCGGCGGCGACCTTTCGCGTCCGGCCCTGGTTCAAGCCATGGTCCGGGGCGAGAGGGAATAAGACAAGGAAGATATTGCGGGAGAACAATCGTGTCGTCAAGAAGTAACTAAATTTACTTGTTATGATGACCTGTCATAAGTTCAAGTACATGCATAAAAAGCTATGTTGGTGGATCAAAAAGGAATTATAATATGACGCCTCCTGTCTGTGGTTATATTCGGCCAAAAACGTGAACCCCCATTTTGGCGAGCACAGTGCCATCAGAATACAGGGTGTACGTTGTGTTCATCTAACTAAGTAACTTTATGCAAAAATAATTGCTGGGAAACGAATTTTTTTGGGGTGAAAAATTACGTTTCACGGTAGGACTCAATGTAACGCACTCAAAACATTGTGCTGATGGATGGATTGAAAATATTACATTAAAAACATGTATTTAAAAAAAAAGTTGGAACTTAGACCTCCAATATCTCCGTAACTAGAAGGTTCCCAGGTATGGACCAGTTAAAAACAAATGTCGCAATGACAGGGAGAACCAGTGCCTTTCGGCTTCGACATGGGTATTTTTATACCCCATAAATAACATTTGCGTATGGGTTGTGTGGAGTTACGAAGTAGTGTCGCTGCGGTTTCTCATTGCCATTGGGCGGCTTTGCTTTTGTGGTTTCGGTTGCAGTCGTCGTCGAAATTGTACCTTGATGTAGGTGTCATTGACTATTTTTTTTTTGTTTATCGGAAGCCTAATCATTTTGTAAACTCTACAACATAATTAAACGTAGTTTAATCTGATCTAAATGATTATAATTTATTAACTCTGATACACAGTCCAGGTATTTTAATTAGGTATAGATACCTATCGATAACTTTTGATGAATACTTATTTAATTGTTTTGATAGTAATATCGTGTGCAAAGAATCACGTGTTCGTTTTTATTTATTATTGCATATATTTGTGTAATCACAAATACATCAATCCGAGAAGCTTTCAAGTTTAAAAGCACATTAAATTGTATGTTATTGATGCTCCATAATAAGCTAGATTAGCTCAAGGTCAAAGTCTTGGGGTTTAAAAAGCGTGTTGTATAAACACTGTTAAGCTTTCACGGTTTATAGCAAAACTTACTTAGCTGACACTTACGGGATGTCTTCCATGATTTTCAACTATTGTGAGCTCCCGATATTTCGACGCTGTTGCAAGCGCCAGGATCGCGGGATGACTGGAGGATGCGGGTGGTTGTAAAAAATAAATTATTAGGTGTAGACAAATCTGTCTTCCCATTGTCTTAGTTCATCATATCAGCCCGAAATCACCCACTGCTGGGTATAGGCCTCCCCTTTCTTCTGCCACACTTCCCGGTTCTGTGCGTCCCTTATCCAGGTGTTTCCCGCGACTTTAACGATATCGTCAACCCAACGAGCCCTAGGACGGCCCTGGTTTCTTTGGCCAAACCTCGGCCACCACTCGGTCAAAGCCTTGCTCCATCGGCCATCTCCGCGTCTAACCAGATGTCCTGCCCAGGTCCACTTGAGGCGCACCGCCCGGTCCCCGACGTCGTAGACTTTCGTCCGACGGCGGATTTCGGTGTTACGCACTCGATCTAAGAGGGTTATGCCGAGCATGGCTCGCTCCATGGCCCTTTGTGCCACTTGTCTTAGTTAACAGCGTCAAAATATCGGGAACTCACAATAGTTGATAATTACAAGATATCCCGCAACCGATAGTGTAAGCTTATGTTGTATAAAGCTATCACTGGTTTTTGCTCCTAATTGGGATGGCCTAACTCTTACTGGGCCCGGGTGGTGGTTGTCAGCCCACTTGCTATTCCAAAGAGGAAGCTTGTGTCACATTGTGTTATGCTTTTATTAAATAGTCGTAGCAATAATCGCACCATAGCACGGGATAACTGGACTGAACTTTGTATCCGATCGCAAAACATGCTTAATTTTGAAATTGGAACTTTTTCAAGTGGAATCAAGTCGAGTTGCCATCCTGAAAAATGTTTCAATATCTTTGGTTTCATTAGTTGACAGAATCGGTTTGAATATATGATACAACACAAAACAGCATTAGAAAAAAAACGCTTGAGCAATGGAGACGGGAGACCGGTGGCTTAGGTTTATACGGGGTGGAAGGGACACCGACGCGAAAACGGTTACTAAGTTCATCGGTAATAATTAAAAAAAAAAAAACGACCAAAAATTTCTATGTGGGGGGGGGGGGGCTCAGAATGATGTAATGTAATTTATAAAGCCAAATCTGTAACTTGTATAGATATAATCTATAACAAAACATAGGAAAAGGAATGGAAAGTACAAATCCCAATACCTATACTTGATTTATTCTTATAATGCAACAGATGTCGCTAGTTGTTCCGCCAATGAAACAAATTAAAGAAATTAATTTTGTTTAAATGTTGAAATTCTTCGTGGATGACTAGTGCGATCAGTATCATCATAAATAAGTTGATAATACGGTAATCCGATTGTGATTATAACAAAAATACAATGAGTCATTCCAAGATAGCAATCAGTCGTGCAAAGGTTATCAGTTAGTAAGACTAGGATGTCTTACTAAAAGGATCCGGGAAAGTATCTGAGTTGAATGATTCATCACAAATGGCAGGAGAATGATAATGATAATACATTGGTATCATCATCATCTTTATTTTGCCTTATCGCAATTTAATTGGGGCGCAGCATGTCTTCTTTTTCCTTACTTTTCTATAACTCGACATCTCATCAGACACCTCCTTTTTTGCCATATCATCCTTCACGCAGTCCATCCATCGTTTCTTATCATTACGTAATGTATGGGAAAAGATTTTCCAGTACACTTTCTCGAAAACTGGTTCTTATCGCACTACGATTAGGTTCAACATGCAATGTTTTTCACACGTGTGGATTTTTAATATTTTTCCGCACACGCAAATAAAAATTTCCACAGATAACTATACTTATACCAAGTCCAAATGGGTTCAATGACTATTATAGTCGGCAGTGATTGTTTTTCTAAATCTTGGCAAAGAGATAAGCGTCTTTACGGCGTAAATATTTTTGAGTATTTAAATTGTTTTTAAAAAGCCAATATCATAGATAAACATGATTATTTAATACAAATATTTATTTTTAGGAACAAATTGACATTTATTTGTTTTTAAATTCAAAAATATTTTGAATTTGCTATTTTTCATATTAGGCTGTTTAGCGATATCATATCTTTGCTTCTACTTCAACCTGGCAAAGTGCGAAAACAAGCTAATTAAATCATAGTTTCCTAATAATTTCTGACAAAAATACTCTCCGTTATAATATTTTATTTCTTCGAAAGTGTATTGAAAAACGTCGTTTGATACGCGCTGGGGATTTGTTACTGCAGTTCTCGGCTCCATAATACCCTCGCCTGTAGCTCGGGTGTTAATTCTGCCTCGAATTCAATTACAAAGTTTCCCCACTTATGTCAAAATATACTATTTCCGCACTAAGAGGCTTTTCTTGGGTCAGTGGGTCGTCGCTTAGAGGCAAGAAATTGTTGCTCTAGTCGCAAGCCATAAGATGATGTAAAAAAACCCGCGAAATGTTGGAGGACCCCAAGCACAAGGCCTTACGAATTTCTTCTTCTTCCAGCACTACGTCCTCCGTCTTCTAAACGATGCAGTCAAGGAAGTCGGCTGGAAGGTGTCACCGAACGAAAGCGTCATCACGTCACAGTACCGAGTAGACCTGCTGGCTTCGGCCTGTCACTTCGAACACCCTGACTGCCTGGAGAATGCTGTCAGGATGTATACCAACTGGATGCTGGCGCCGAACCCTCATGCAAGCAATGAGTACGTATAAGTTTTGAAGGAAGGAGCGCAAATTAAAATGTGTGAATCTGGGGCTTTATCAAAGAGTTGGCAAATGAGAAGGCTAGATAACTTGGTATGGGTTAGACTTGGCATTGTAAACGACTATTTAAATAACGTCACCAATTTGAATCACATCAGGAGATAAATTCCCTAAAATTTTCTCATTGGATCCTCTTCTATATGGGGTATGGGTTTCTATATGAGGTATAATAAAATTATTCATCTAGCTAGGACTTAAAAACAGAAAACTTTCGTGAGAAATATTGTGATGCCACTGATTGTTAATTCGACAAAATAATATATACCTACTTACTAAGGCTGGCTGCCCACACGTAGAGGTTTTCTTTTGGCTCTCTAGCTAGGTTTAAGCGTATTCACAGACAGTACGCCAGCGGTCCTAGAGTAAGAAAACCATATCAGGGATAACTATGATGGAAAAGTAAAAAATGTGTTAGATTGTCATTTGCTAACGAAAAGCTTACCTACGTCAATCCTATTGAATGTTTTCTGGGTCCAAGATATTGAAGTCAGTTTTACTAAAACTTTTTCGTTCCAGGATTCACGTAGATCTACGCGGCATAGTGTACTGCGTGGGAGTGCGAGCTGGCGGCGTCAGGGAGTGGACCTTCGCATGGGAGAGGTTCAGAGTGGCAACAGCGCCATCCGAACGACACAGACTGCTTTCTGTGCTTGGATGTACCAGATCTCCTTCGTTGCTGCATAGGTATGTCTATTGACGCTTCCTATTGCCCGGGACTTAAACAGATCTGGCAAAATGTGAGTGTACTATTAGTATACCGCTGCCTCACCTTCCGGGGATCTCAAGGGTGATGATGTTATGTAAGGTCTCCCACCCAGCAAAAAAAAAAAAAAAAGGTCTGATATATCCGTGACAGTTTTCTAAGCATTAACTTCATTGTTTTCATCAAAATCAGTACAGCAGTCCATTGCTGGACATAGGCGACTCCAAATGTACGCTATTCAATTCGAATCTCGGAAATTCTGATTCAGCGGCTACCTACCATCTTGCAAAGATCCTCGCTCATACGACCCTGGGAGTAGTAACCTTTTATTATTAATTGTATCTCCAAACTCCTCAGGTACTTAGAGATGTCACTACGCAACGACAGCGGAATCAGGAAGCAGGACATCGTACGCGTGTTTTCTGCAGTCGCCGGCACTGCCATAGGGCAGCCAATCGCGTTCAACTTCATCAGAGCCAATTGGCAGAGGCTGCGATCTTTGTAAGTATTAAAGTTGAACATATGATGAAGCCATTCTTCTTTGCAAAATATGGGGAGCTACATACTCGTTCCAGTTGGCAATTTGCCAGTATTACTCATAAGCCAGTGATAGGGCTGTGCTGGTGGCTACATACTTACATCGTACATCGATACGGAAAGACAAAGACCAGAACCACAATGTCGAGCCGAAGAAATTACTACTACGACATACTCGGCTTTCATTCATGTAGTCACAATGAGTCTAACCAAGCGGTATCTTATTACCCAGTACCAACTGGGTTGTGGAAGTCAGATAGGCAATTACTCCATGTAAAATACGGTACCAGAATTGAAATGATGATGATGACTTGGCTTTCATTCAGCTCATACCGATCGGAAAACTTCGGTCGGATTACCATCGCTGAATCAATCTGTTCGCATCAGCTAAGCTATGCTAAGCTTTCCTGAATTATGCTGTCACTAACATAATGTGAGTAGCAACACTAGCAACCCTTGATGTTCACTTACTATGGTGCAGCTGCATTCTTCAACTTTAATGACGTCTTCAGCAGTCATACAGTTATCAGAAATAGTATCCTGTTTTCTATTATAGCAAAAAAAAAAACTGGTAAGAAAACTAATTATCAAAAACCCTTTGGTTTGTGATAATTAGTTTTCATACCAGTTTTTTTTTACCGTCAAAGTAAAACTTTCACTATTTTGTAATTATTTAACTCGGGCTGAGTGAAATAATTACGAAATAGTGAAAGTTTTAGAAACATAGATTCAGTTTTTCATTTTTGTAATTTATTTTCAGTGTTGGGTCATTATCTACTATCAACTTGATTGTTAAACTCGTGACCAGACGGCTGAATCAGCAGCATGAATATGAGGAGGTACGTTATACTAATACATATTTCCATATTTATAATAGTTTTTAGTTTGACTGCCTCAAGCTCGACTGTTGAGCAAGAGGTCCTGGGTTGGATTCCCGGGACGAGCAAAGTGTTATTGGGTTTTTGCTATTAGGAATTTCTCAGTAGCAGCCACGTAGTCTGGATCTGTGCCCAGTTGATGGCAACAGGCTCGCCCCTATTACATGGACATTTAACATAACTGGCGAAATGTGGGTGTACTATTAGGTAAGTACACCTCTGCCTGACCCTTCGGAGATTACACGGATATGTTATGTCCTTGCTTAATGTGACTGATCGTAATAATTAACTGATAATCACCAGGATATCAAGTATCCCCGAATTAATCATCATGAAACTATTTCAATGAGAATTTATTTAACATAGATAACTTTCACTGTTCCGGAACCATATGATTCATTCATGTTATCAAGAATTGCAAATCAAATTACAAAAGCTTATTATATGTAGATCATTGGAATCAAATTAATCGTAGTATGATCGATGTGTCATACAAATCCTAATAAGATTAGTAGCTTGATGGCGAAATTACACTTTGTCATTTGCCCGAATTCGATTGCTTCTGGACTTCGGACAAACGAGCAAGTGTAAAAGAACGGGGTCGAGTAAGCCCGTCTTCGGGTAATCTTGTGCGGTTTCAGTCCAACTCGTAGTGTATTAAATGCATTGGGTGGCCGAATTCGAGCAAAGTCTTTCGGGGACCCGAATACGGGCTAACGACCAAGTGTAACTGCGCCATTACTGTATAGTCCTTTCACAGTTATTTAACCTATAATTTTGGCGTCACTAGCGAAGTTATATTGATTCTTATTCTTGTTGCTATAAGGTTGTTACGTCGCTGCCATTGACACATCTGTTATACTAATCTTGATCTTTATTCTCGTCAGAATAAGGTTTCGGTTTATTGCCAATGACAGATGTGTTCTGTTATAATCACCGTGCATATAAGTTTTTAAACTGTCACGGTCACTAACATTATCATTAATACTAGAAACGGGATATTTACCATGTTTACTGTTTGTTTTGAGTTCCCGATATTTCAGCGCTGTAAACAAAGGTAAACATGGTAAATATCCCGTTTTTAGTGGTAATGATAATTACCGTGCATTTTGCTGAATTTTGCTTTTTGGCGCACCCACAATGCTATCTCTTTTGTTAAGAAGCAACAATGCCCGAAAAACAGAGCGGGAACGCATATCTCTCGTGTGGTGTCTCAGACCATGTAATTAAACAACTTTTGTTCAATGAGTTTTGGAAATTCATACTTTTTTTTTAGTTTTACCGTAATGTTGATCAGTCAATCGCGTCAGTTCCTGTTCATTTTTTTTTGCTAATTTCAAGAAAAAGTCTCGTAGAAGAAAAGTTGTGCAGTTTCATGGCCTGAGAGACCACATCCGGTCTTGCGTTTATTTATTAAAACTTTATGCACAAGTTAAAACTGTACAAAGGCGTACTTAATGCCTTAGGGATTTTCTACCAGTCTACGATAGGGTGATGTTTATAATGTTACACCTTGTATGTTTTGTGTTTTATATTTTGTGCACTTGTGGGATGTGCCCAGTAAATATTATTATGTATTTAGTTTCTTTATTTTTCTGTACTCTCGTTTTTTGCTGCTCTCAAAAGTTAAAAAAAAAAACTATGAAAGGACTGTGTATACCTTGAAACCTCTTTGTTGATTTTACAAATAATAATAAATTCTCCCCACAGCTGAAGAGATTCGTCGCAGAATCCTGCAGTGACCTGGGCAGACCGGTTCAGCAAGTATTGGAGACAATATCCTCCAATGTGCAATGGAGGGATCGAAACTATCACACCATTGTCGACTGGCTGAGGGCGGCAGATCACTCCACATCAGCTAGTTAAAGTAGAATTAAGAATATTCTAGATTGAAATAGTCAATATCATGACAGAAGTAATGTACAGAGAATGCCCGATTCGTAATGATCTGGATAAGCGATAAAATTTACTTACATCGAAGCGTAGTCTTCATAGGTTGGCTATGGAAACCTTTCAGGCGCTTAAAAATCGCTTCCATAATATCGTACTATCATTGAGTTTGGTGTAGGAATCGGGCACTAGAGTTTCCTACAGGAACATTTTTTTCAATGGCACTAATGTCAGATGTCAGACGCATACAAGTCATAATTTTAGCGTCATTTCTCTCTGAACCTCAGCAAAACAGTTGTCGAGTGCCATGTGTAAATAATTGTTCCACACATTTTGTTAAGGATAGTCAAATCTATGTACCTAGGTACCTTTGTATTAGTATTGTGTTCAGATATTTTTTTTTGCATTATTTTAGATTTGTACTAAAGAGGTTAATCGTCGTTTTCAGTCGTTAGATTCTGATCCAGTAGAATCATAATCTAAAGCATAACTGACAAATTTGTGTTTTTCACCGAATATTGTACTAAGAACTAAGGATTCGAATAAAGTCAATATTAGTGTACGTTCACACAGAGCGGTCCGTTTTACAGATCCGTTTTATTGTATACGTTTTTATTGGTCGATGGCTAAGGTGGTTGTTCGCGCTTGTTCAAACACACGACAGTTTTGCTGATTCAATAAAATACCGATCCAACAAAAAATTAAAAGATTTTATCGCTTACGGTTTTTTTCGGTGATGGCGTATGTAGAACGAGCGAGTTCACACACACAACGACACACACGACTTATACACCTTCACGAAATGTTTGCCTCATACGTGGATGCTGCCAATCACGCCGAGGCTTCCTCCGACGCAGACATCAGTACCTATACAACCCAAGGTCGTCCATCTTTGACGAAAGCTGGTGTAGTAGTAGCGACGAATACGTTAAAAACGGTCCTGTGTGAACGCGCCTTTAGTACGGGATATTTATTATGTAGGTATTTATAAGAATAAAAGATGCAATAGATCTGTTCTACGTTAATTTAGCTCAGAGAGACAGTCGCGTTAAGTATCATTAGTATCTAACATTCGAATCTAGAATGCTGTCAAAAAATCTAAAGCGAAATCGAGGTGCAAATGTTATGACGTCACGATTAAGAGTCACGAAAAACATAATAGTAACAAATGAACATCACCTCAACTCGAAACGTTCTGGATCTATGAAACTCCTCTGCTCTCTGGTCCTACAAAGTTCACTGAGAGTCGATCACTTTTCAACCTTATCACTTAGGGCATAAGGGTGAAAAGCGGCAGACCGTCGGTGAACTTGGTAGTACAGCGCACATTAGTACACAAGGAGTTATAAATTACCTTCGTAACGGCATCGCCTCAAATTAGCTACATAGTAAAAATGAGGTATACCGTCGATCTGGTGCAGTAATTATACAGGTGCCATGTCCTTGAGATAGAAGGAACGAATGTCTTCTTGTATTGACAGAAAGCCTAATTTAACTATTTTATAATTTGGTTAGCAAATGGACTTAAGTACAACAAGCTGCAGCTGTTGGCCAATAAGCATGGATTGCTCGTGATCTGCCCTAATCGCCTAACACAGTTTTAATTAAAATACGAAAGATTTTGAAGGGAATTACCTTTTTTTTAGTTAACGTTCACTGCTGGGAAAAGGCCGTCCCAATATCCTTCCAGGCTCTACTCTTTTCTTCTTTTTTCATAATTATATTTTAAAAATCCTAATTCGTGACAAAGTATGAAATGAATGTTGCAGACAACCCCAGATCATCAGCATCATCTGCGTAGCCTTTTCCCATGTTAGAGTCGGCTTCCAGTCTAACCGGATCCATTTGAAAACCAGTATTGTACATGGAGCGACTGCCTATCTAACCTCCACAACCCAGGTAGTACTGGGTTACTGGCTACCATACCCCTTGGTAGGACTGGTAGTAACGACTGTCAAAGATCTACAAATGACAGCCGGGACCAACTGCTTAACGTGCTTTCCGAAGCACGGAGGAAACTCTGTATGTAATGGGTGGTCACCCATCCACAGACCAACCTAGACAAGCACGTCTTAACCTGAAGATCGACCCGAGCGGCTGTTATTGTTTAGCCACGAGCTGTTGACAACCCCAGGTTTCAATCAAATGATGTAATTGACTGAGAGGCCTAAAGTTTGTTCTGTCTTCTGTAAATCCCCTTTATACCGTGTTGGTGTATATGTCCACCTCAATTCAGAGATGTGTGTTGGTCTTCTAGCGCATAGATTCCTTTCCATGACCTTTGAATGGTCTCCTCTTTCCAACGCTACAGCTTTACTGTTTTCCGTAAAGTCACGAGCACCAATATGTCACACTTTTCTAAATTTAAAATCATTTCGCGAGAAATAACGATTGTAACTTGGAGATAGGAGCTTTTTCATAAAAATATGAGTTTCAGAATACTGTGTTCGTAACAAAATGAAATTTTAATTGGAACTGTAGGAGAAAAACACTTAAAAGTTGTTAAGTGTTTACATATTGGCGCTCGTGACTGTACATGACCTGCTTCGTAGATTTTTTTCTAGACTTTTCTTCATCTGTAACTTATCAATTAGCATTGAAACTGATTGCAATGACAAATCAGCTTAGTTCTGTTTCAGATTATAATATTTTTTATCTTAAAGCTGCATTCGTTTCTTTAATCAATCGCTTCGTTTTTGTTTTCGTCTACTGATAACACGACTTATGTTTTTTAAGGAAAAAGTGGAACAGCAGAGAGTTCAGACTTGAACCTTCCTGAACGTAGATCTACGCGAGACACAATGGCTTTTTAATTGTGTCTATATACTCGGCATACGAGTGGGTTAATCAAGTTAACTACCAAGTACACATGCCAAAACTGGACCTTATTTGAATGTGATTAATGTGCATATTTCCCTATGCAATCGTGAACAAGCGTTTTATTTGTAGATATAAGAATATTAATGTTATACGAATCCGGTTTATCTTCATGTATGAAACGCCACATCGATTTCTAAATAAGTACTACCGTCAAGGACAGAATTTCCATATCATTTTTACTTTGCCATGTTACCAAAGATAAGATTTTGGGGTAGATACTGTTTAATATACAGTTTTATCATACCGTTATCACAATTTATTTATGCGCGAAATGAATATTAGCATTCCTACACTGTTTTTGTTTTTGCTCTCAAATAAAATAGGTACCTATAGTTTTTTTTTAAACCCTCATATCACAACATCTTTGCAAATAAAATGGCCTAGACCAAGTAACATTCCATCAGCGAAAATTGATGGAAAACTTAAAAATGTAGGCTCCCGAAAAGCTTATGTCAATACCGCTGAAGTCACAGTTACAATTATTTATTTGCTGGAAATGTTGTTCAAAAGAAGCTAAAATAATATGTAGTACTAGCTTCAGCCCACGGCTTCATTACGGCGACATTTGGGGAAGCTGCACTCTTTTGAACTCGAAGGAGTGGTTCGATGGTGTAAGAGTGTGGTCTAATCCTCGGAATAAATACAGACTCCTCTCGGGAACAACATTGAAAAAGTAATAGATGATTTTCTTCCCCTGCTCTGGAAAAACCGTGATACACGGGTCTCATAATTTTAATTGAAGCATACTCGTCTTCTGAAGAATACACAAATTTTCAAGCCAATCGACCCCGAGAATTAATTTATTTACTGAAAATTCAAACATCCTTTCACCCTCTTAGGGGTGGAATTTTAAAAAACCTTTTCTAAGTGGATACCTACTGTTTACAAAAAATACACCATCCAAAAGAACCTACTAAGGTCCTCGTACATTGATATGTACGAGTAATTACAAATAATTGCAGTCACCTCCTTTCTAGCCATCATCCTTCACATATTCTAAATCATCAGGCCTTTTTATAATAGGTACTTGTATTCAATTCAAATCAAAACTATCTCGGAAATAATAGGCTTTTACTTTTTATTTGAATAGGGCTTATTGGTCAAAAGTTGCGCTGTTAAAAATTAAATGCGTCGTTTTTATTCTAATTTCGTTCCCACTACGTGACAGCTTTTTACAATTATTTACAATATAAACTGATATTTATATGAAAACTATTGTATTAACTTATCCTAGATAGTTAATTGTGTGTAAATAAAACCTAAGCTTTGTACTACTTTAGCTCTATGTCTAATAATAACTTTCGTAAATTAAAGTTTATAAAAATATGTGGTTTATATAACTGGTGTTTTATTTTACATCCAACTAATTTTCCTGTGATTCCAGCATTCTTTTTCGTGTCGCTGGCATGACATGCTTCAAATTTTGTCGTCCCAAAACTTTTGCACTTCCACACCATAACGTGCAGCGTCGTCGGTGCAGAGGTCAAAGTGTTATTGAGTTTTTCCAGCAGGGATTTCTCAGGAGCATCCCCGGAGTTTGGATATGTGCCCGTCACCCCCTATTACATGGGACTTAATTATGTAGGTGAACAATAGTTCACCCAAATAATTAGTAGTAATGGTTAGGTTATATGTGTACCTAATGAGGTACACCTCTGCCTAAACCTTTGGGGATTACAGGCGTGATGTTATGACTTATGGCGGATTTTTTCTATTTACAGAGCAAGCATAATTAAAGTTGATTGGAGTATTTAACAACGTCTCCTTGTCAATGTAACGTAAGTGCCAAAACAACTACAGCATTAGAGATGCTAATATTTTATAATCCTATAATAACATCGGCCCTATCTATAACTTTTAAGGATAATTTCGGTAAGTTTGGGATAACATTGTGTCCGCCTTTTGATGTGTACGGTGCGAGGTTCAGTCGTCAGTCACTGCGCACTGATCGATGCGAGTGATAGTGTCCAAATTACGGGATTTTCTGGATTAAATAAATAATAACGAATTTTTTATTAAACGAGTGCTTCGGTAACAAGCAGTGCCCTTAGCAACACTGACTGACAGCAGAAATAGTCGTCAAAGGCGTAAAGGGTAGGTACACTTTCACTTACTCTTGGATTATAAACAGATCCGTTAACCAAATCAAGTTATAATAACACCAAATGAGTCTTAAACCATTGCTTTCATGGACACTATTGGCAATTTGGTCGGCAAATAATTAATCTACCGACGATATAGAAGCTTATTAAGTTAAATACATTATTTAAATGACGCTGTACTGATGTTAAATTATCTTTAAGTACAATATCAGTTACTAAATTATACATATCTAAACGGCAAAAAATTACTAATCAGCCAAATAAAATTATAAAAACTCAGACAAGTTTGATTAAGTCGCCGGATACTTTGACAACTCAACTTTGTATGTTATAAAAAGCTAGCTTATGTCCACGGCATCGTCCGCGTAGATTTCCGTTATTGTCCCACGGGATCGTACTACCGGGATAAAAAGTATCCTATGTGTTAATCCAAGTTATAATCTATCTGTGAGCCAAATTTCACCTAAATACGTTCAGTAGCTTTTACTTGAAAGAGTAACAAACATCATCTATACATTCACCAATCCTCATAAACTTTCGCATTTATTAAAATTTTGTTGGTATATGAAAAGGTGCCATGCGCAACTTATACTCAACGTCTGTCTTGCTCAGTGTAAGAAAAGCTACCAATTTATACTTCTGCTTAGTGTCAGGAAAGCTAACACATACAAATTATAATACATGCTCAGTAACTTAAAAGCTCCCAAACTCGACTTTTACTCAATGTCTCTATCAAATAAATCGAATGCGTCAGAAAAGCTACCCAACAGAAATTATATGCTCAGTAATGTGTAAATTATATGTCTGCTGAAAAGCTACCATACTCCACTTTTGCTCAGTGCCTGAAAGGCTAACAAACGCATCTTATGCACTGTATTAAAAAGCACCCAACGCAACGTGTGTGAAAACTCAATTTTTCCTCAGTGCTTAAAAACTACCAAACTCAATTTTTCCGCAGTGTCTGAAAGCTACCAAACGCAACTTATGCTAACACTAGTCTGAAAATTCGAAGTGTTTGATAGCTTTTCAGATTCATCATTATCTGCCTTGCCTTTTTCCAAATATGGTGGGATGCAGCTGAATTCCAGGCTGTAGAAAAAAATCATAAGGAAACCGGCATGAACTAGAACCTAGAACCAAAAAATCAAAGATTTTTGACATCCCACGCACCCAAGCACCACGTATCTAGGTATACTGAATCTTCCAAAATCCATGTCTTTGAATAAGCTAAGCTGAATAAATACTACATTCTGCCTCGTTGGTCGCAAGCGCGATTGCTGAGCGTGAGGTCCTGGGTTCGACTGCCGAGACGGGCAGTGTTATTGGGTTTTTCCATCAGGAATTTCTGAGTAGCAGCCGCGGAGTCTTAACTTGTGTCCAGTTGATGGCCATAAGCTCGCCCCCTATTACATGGGACTTAAGAACATAACTGGCGAAATGTGGGTGTACTATTGGGTACACCTCTGCCTAAGCCTTCGGGGATTACAGACGTGATGTTATGTTAGATCATAAATTCTGATAAATAAAAATGACAACGTCACTACTGAGTTTTTTCCTGTAAACACGAGGATCAATATCATTGATTCGTTATCAGTAGATAATATGGCAATAAGGTTTATTGTTTTAATAAAAGATGGCGCTGGCAGTTTCTAGTTTAGCCAACATTCTTATTTAATGTTGACGAATTATGTACAATTGTACATATCGGTCCGACTGATTTTATTTCTTACAAGATGAATGTTACTTTGGCGGAACCGTTTATTTTTATAAGAATGAAGTTTGAGGTTTTCATTCATTTTAATTATTGTATAACTTAAGAAAAAGTTGTCTCAAATTGACTCTTGTCTCTCAACATCATCATCATCCACAGTCTCTTCACCCACTGCTGGGTATAGGCCTCTCTTTGCTTGTGCTAAGCTCCACGCTCCTGTGCCAGCCTCATCCAGGATATTCCCGCAATGGCAACAATGTCGTCTGCCCATCTCGTCGCCGGACGACCAACACTCCTCTTTCCATTTCTTGGACGCCACTCGGTCACAGCTTTACTCCACCTGCCATCATCGCCTGGCTAGGTGTCTTGTCTCTCAAGACTAAATAATAAAAACAAAGTTTTATAGAAGGAAAACAGGAAGATTATAGGACTCGCAGCTCTAGCACAACTTGCTTAAAACATTCACACTATTGAAACCTTCCCTATGAGAGAGCTTGCGTCATAGATTCGTCATCAACTTGTGCTGTGTCACACTGAACATCCGAATGCAATCTGCCTTTACTGCTGAAATTGGGCCACCAAGATACAGGCTGCGCTTAGTTTGGGGCCCACGGCTACTTCTTCTTTTGTACTCATTTAACTTTGCTCATGTATCTTGTTTCTCTATGTTTGTATGTTACCTAACTTGTGTGTGTCAAATATATAATTTAATTTAATTAACCACGCGATCCCACTGCATGTTAGTCGATGTCACATGAGTTCGAGTTTTCGGATCTACTTTATACGATGTTTGTCTTTCACTGTTTGGAGAGAGTACAATACTGGTTTGTATTGATATTTTAATCGCGAATCGATGACTCAGATTTTGTCGGACACTGGTCCGAATCAATCTGAGTCATCGATTAGCGAACCTTACGGATGTACTGACCTGAGCCCATACTTAAAAGTGCATTAAGCTTTAATTATAAAGACAGGCACCTATAACCCTTGGACTGGAACATGGTAGCTCGGCATGGTTGCAGAAGGTCATCATCAACCTAGCCTATTTCCAACTTTTTGGGGGTTGATTTCAGTCTAACAGTGCAGCAGTGGTAATAAACTGTTTTGGAAGGAGCTACTGCATATCTGACCTCTACAAACCAAGACCCTGACCTCTCTTCAACCCAGTATCTAAATACTTCTTGGCAAGTTTAGTTGACTGACTTTCAGGCTTCTGACATCAGTAACGACTGTAACAGGTCTACAAATGACAGTCGGGACCGGCTTGTTGTGCTTCCGAGACTCAAAAGGGTCTCGGTATGGCATAATACACATTAGCTGTTGCGCTGCGGGTCGCGGATTCGATCCCCGCATGGAATAAATATTTGTATGGCCTACAGGCAGTTGTTTCGGGTTAGGCTGTTTGTAGATATGTATGTATATAGTGTGGGGCCACAAAAACAAGCCTAATTTGTTTGCACAAATGTTATAATTATGCTTAGCAGAGTAAATGTGATAAAATGTAGATTGAAACCGATTTGGTTGGGCTACACCGTATTGCAGAAACCATCCAGACATCTCTTGCAGACATTGTGCGGGCAGACTGCCATTCTTTCTCGTACGCATATGTGCGATTAGATTTAGCATGTTACTATGATTTTCAAAATAAAATTAAGTGACAATCAAGTCGGATTACAAGGTCAATATGACGGCACAGTTGGCGCAGTGGCTGAGCGATTGACTGCTGCGTTGCGTGTCGCGGGTTCCATCCCCGCACGGAACAAATATTTGTATGGCCTATAGATAGTTGTTCCGGGTCTGGCTGTGAGTTTAAATGATTGTAAACGCACCCACGATACAGGAGAAATTCCTAGAGTGGGGCAACGTTTTTTAAAAAGAAAGAGAATAATGTAGAGTAAAGGACTTTTAATGTAATGGATATTCACCCATCCACGTACCGACAAGTATTGCTTAACTTTGAAGATCGACCCGTGCGGCTGTAATTATTTAGCCATAAGCCCTTCCTATGTTATAATTATATGGTATCTATAATTTTATTATGCTTGCAAATGAGATATTTTGAAAAAAACTGCTGGAATTAATGACATATTATAATCTCCATGATTTGGGACATTCCCACCAATTGCGAAAATCACTAGCGCTACACGTTAAAAATAAATTTATCACCTGCCTAGCCTTTTACCAACTATGTTGGGGTCGGTTTTCAGTCTATTTTACATGGAGCGACTGCCTATCTGGCCTCCACAACCCAGTTAGTACTGTACAATATGGTACCCCTTGGTAAGACTGGTTGTGGTTGAGTTTCGGGCCATTACATATAACGACTGTCAAAGAACTACAAAATGACAGCCGGGACCAACGGTTTAACGTGCTTTTTGAGGCACGAAGGAAACTCGGTACGTAATGGGTGGTCACCCATCCATGGACCAACCTAGGGAGGCGCAGCTTTACCTGAAGATCAACCCGAGCAGCTATTATTATTTAACCACGAGCTGCTCCACGTCGAACATTAATTATTTGGTAATAACTATGTTGTCAGGGTTTCCTAATTTATTACTCTGAAACTCCGAAACAAACAGAAATCAGTCTCTTTTAAAGTTCAGTAATTTGAGGACCTTCAGGTAAGTATCTAAGGTGGTCTTTTAACGCAACAACGCCACAGATTTGAGTAATTTTTAGGGTTCAGTACCACAAAAGGAAAAAATAGAACCCTTGTAGGATCACTCGCGTGTCTGTCTGTCCGTCTGTCACAGCCAATTTACTTCGAAACTACTGGACCGATTGAGTTAAAATTTGGTACACATTTATATATGTAAGTCGGTGATTTTAAGAAAAATTGTTTTGAAGTTATTTAAGAAAACAGGCGAAAATTTACCATTCCCCACTTAACTCCGAAACTAGAGGAACGAAAATTTTGAAGCAAATACAATAAATAGTTCTTTGCCTATAGATTACAGGAAAACCTATAAGTAATCTATTGGTCAGATTTAAAACAACTCACAGAATTTAGATAATTAACGTACGGAACCGTCTCCACGCGAGTCGAACTCGCACTTGTCCGGGTATTCGGTTTATCAGGAATCGTATAGCTCAACTAAGGACAGTAGTGAGTAATTGGGGCATCTGGATCAAGGAGATCCAGACACCCCAATTACACACTTGATGTGAACTAGACAATCAGTCAATCGGTCAATATTTGAGAACTAGACAATCAGTCAATCGATCAATATTTGTGAACTAGACAATCAGTCAATCGGTCAATATTTGGGAACTAGACAATTGTCTAATCAAATAGTTTATTGGAATAATATTAACTTGTCTATTACTAAAATAGGCTAATGTTTACTTATTGAATCGTTCTTCTCATCAATCTATCCTGCTCCACTTTAGAATATTTTATATTTTTGTTTCTTTAAAAAAGAGACGTTTTGATTTGTCAACATAATCTGTCCCTTTTACAGCATTTAAATAAAAGCAATCAGGAAAAAATATAGCATGTTGCATCCAAGGATCATCGTAATACTCCCAATCTACGATACCACCTCCACACGAAAAGCACATAACTTTATCGTTTAAACCACTTCCACAGTAAAAAAAACCTGCATCAGCCATTTCCATCACCAACCTTCGTTTTGAATCTACTGTAGCCCAATAATGTCGAAATGAACATAATCGAAGTTTATGATCATTATATATTTCATATCGCGGGCTGAAATAATTTTGAATCATTTTAAGAAGGTCTCGATACGGGTATGTATAAAAGAATAATGAACTCTTGTATCTGGTGTTCTCAATTTATAAAGATGTGGCGCTCAGAATAGAACAGGAATGAGCGATAGCATATTTCGTTGTGGTATTCTACATGTAACGCTTTTATTATGAAATAAAACAAAAAACATTTACTCATAGAAAAAACATTTATTCTGATACATTGTTATGATGTAAAGAGCTAACAAATTATTTAACTTAATTTTTTTCAGGGCATCCCTTATCTTCTAAATTATAAACAATTAAAAATATTTTTATCATCAGCCCACTTTTTTAAACATGTTACATTTTTTAAAGCACATACATTCGAATGATACACACAGCTAAATATATTACTAGACTTTCCATAATCATCAAATAATTTTTGTAAGCTAGGACAGTTCTTATCTTCTAAATTATATACATTATCATGTTTTACAATGTTTCTTAGCCACGACACTTTTTCACATCCTTTAACATAAATCTTTTTATCTTTCAGATAATGTTCAATAATTTGAGGCAATTTTAAGTATGGTATAATACCCTCTCTCCAGAAAATTTTTCGGTTTCTCTCTATCCAATTTACTTGCGTTTTTTCTTTTTTTGTAAGATTGTAAAATGGGAATGGTGGTTTGATTAATAATACCATAATTTGATTTCTGCATGCTATTGCTATTTCTTTCACAATAAACTCATTACTTTCGGTCTTAAACCCTTGCAGATCGACTAAGGCGTTCATAATAATTTCCTTACAATACTGCTTAAGGGTTTATATTCAATCAGACGATCGTTGATTATTAGACAATAGGCAGATGTATTATCTGGTATATCTTCAGAACTTTCTATTTCCAGTCTCACATCTACAGCCCCGGTTTTCAAGGCTTCGTTCTGTCTTGAGCAATCAATTACAAATAACGGAGCCTTTTCTTTAAATTCACGCAAATCAAGCATCGGTTCAGACCGGGTGTTATAATAAGACTGACGAAATTGGGTAAACATTTCATATAATATACAATATTTGTCTTCAGAAAATTTTGCACTAACCGATTCGTATGGATAATATTGAGAATTTAAAAATAGAGTAACATTAGTTATTTTTCCATGGTCAAATATTGAACAGTCTCTGGTTTTCATATTTTTTCTATTTGTCTGCAAACCAAAGATCACATACCTTGGTTTTTCGAGTTGTGATGCAGTCTTCACAACCCAGGAATGTTTTGTAGTTCTAGGCAATAAAGGGTATTCGTACAAGTCCCAATTTCTAAAAGCTATTTGAATAGGACGATCCTTTTCTAAATATTTAAGTAAAGTTAATCTTTCCCGATCAGAAACTTTTATATGAGGCATGCGCCATTGCAGTCTCTCTATATTTACTTCAATGGAGTCATCCTTGTGATCAAGTATTATACTGTTGACATTCGAACTGCTTCTATTGAGTATAAGTTCATGTTTACAGTTAATCATAATTTTATTATAATCTTCCGCAAATCCTAAAACTTTATTCAACGGTATTAGGGCACTAAAAATACCATTATTATCTTTAACCCCTTCCAAATTCCAACCCCAAATAGCAGCAGCTTTACTTTCCCCCTCGCTCATAGACAGATATGATTTTAGAGTGGTAGTAATACCTGCATTTTTTATGCGGTCTATCTCAACACCGTTAATTTCATATCGAATGTCTTGAAATAGGAACGATATATGATTATTTGTAAAATTAACAATCTTTCGTGTCAGTTTTCCTGCTGCATCTTTCGATGCCACTGTGGCTCGACCTTCAATGTAAATGTAGCTGGCTGAAGGTAATACGTACAAATCTTGCTGATGTATGGGTATGCGTATTTCATCATTTTCATTAAAACTGTTGCTATATGGATTATAAGTATGAATTTCATAACTCACTATAGAGTTATCGATTTGTGGTAAACCATTCACTTGAAGAATACTCATAATTTAAATCCTAAAGCTCGAAGAAATAATTTGTTATCTTTAGTTAACTTTTTTATAGTTCGTATATGTCTTCGTCTTCTGACGGTACGAGAACGAGTAAAGTTATTAACTTCGGCAGATGATTTTATATTATAAACTATCATTTTTTTTTATTTTCACTCTATATTGACATTCGTCTCCTGTAGCAGATAATGTTAAAGTGTTGTCTTATGAGTACGACACGTAACATTTAAACCTTTTTTAGAAGTGATAATTTGATAAAACCGTGCATTTTCCAAAACTCTTTAAGAAATTTAATGCATAAATGCCCACAATTGAATAAGTTATTCTTTTGTAAATTATTGTAATTATAATTGATATTGTTAGAACCTACATAGCGAACAAATTCTATTGGAGGTTTCAAGTTGCCGTAACTGTCAAAGTATTCGATATATTCATTTAAAATTATATAGGCTACCCAATGTGTACCAGAATTTTTAGAATTATCTAAATTTATGATTCCACACTCTTTCGAAAACGGTGACTTCGGTAAGGTATCCCTCATATACACTCCGCGAAAATATGGAACGTCTTTAGTAAAATGTATGATATCTATATTAGTAAGAGCACGATTAGGTAGCCTATGATTTAGTTTTTTTTCTTTAAATTTGTATATATTCCAAGTCCATCCTTGTAACGATTTAACCGCAGTCCATTTCCAATACATACACCTTCTGCATTCTTATTATGACTTTTCATTTCTTCTAAACGCTTTCTTGCAACTCTATATTCATTTATGGTTTTGACGATACCAGCAATTCCACCTGCAATACTGCCAGCAGCAGACAAACCAGCAAATATTGGTATTAAAGGTAAAACACCACCAGACTTAGGAAGTGATATGATACGTGGGACCCTGGCAGATGAATCATGATTCAATTCTCTAGCAGCAGCGTAGGCTAATTCTATTAGTTTTTTCCTACACTTCGGTTTAATTTTTTTAATGCACTTTTTGGTGTGGGTTACTAAACTTTTAAAGTTTTTCTTGAGTCCAGATCCAGAACTTACTTTTGCTAGCATTATATTATTAACCAAATTGGCAGCAAGTTTTTCTCCTGTACTTGCATCACGAGATAAAGCACGCTTTTTTGCCATTTTTAATAAAATTATATCTGCTTTGTGACGATCTTTCAAACTTTTGGTATTATTATATGCAATATCGTGATGTTTACAATAATCGTCTAATTTGTTTACACCCGTATCACCTCGAGCCAATCTCTCACGTAATCTAGTTCCTGGGCCACAATAATTATATCCCGGTAAATGGAGCTCAAATGGTAAATTATTAATTAAATTATTAACAAGTCCTTCTCCTTTCATGTATACAAACAGAATGGAACCATTATCATAGAGCATGATGTTATATTGATAAACCACTCATAAAACGTTGGTATCATCAATCCAACTATTTTCGCAGGATGATAACCCCAACCATTTCACGAAAACTTTTCTGCCTTTTCGTTTCAAAACTTTTTCAACAAGGTAAATGTCAGGATGTTTAGTTTTTTGTAATTCTTGATCATAAAATGCTCCTAAAATAGGTTGCTCTTTGGCATCTTGTAATAAATATGTAACAGGATTTGTGTTTTGAACTTTACTGATCTTAAATATCTCTGTAGACCAATTAGGAGTGTAACCTTTTTCAAAACAACCTTTATGTTTACTTATTCGTACAAAATCCCCTGTCTTAAACTTTTGACATAATGTTTTCGTTCGATTTTGATTGAAATATCTCTTTAGTAGCTTAATTTTATTGCTATGATTCACTTGAATGGGCGGTAAACCAATTGTTCTGTGTATGGTATGATTATATCTATTAATGATGTTTGCAAGTGTCCCGTCTATCCATTTATAATTCCCTTTGAAACTAAATTCCTTGTAAAGCATACTTTTTATCGTCCTTATTAACCGTTCTACAATTGAAGCCTTTTTCGTTGAATAAGAGCAGTAGTGGTTGATAGAATTATTTAATAATATTTTTTTAAAACTTTTATTGTAAAATTCTTTTCCTAGATCTGTTTGCAAGTTTCTAGGGATACGTTTTTCTCTACTCAATAAAGTATTGAAAGCCTCAGATACAGTTTGTTTATTCTTTTGTTTAAGTGGAATACCCCAAGCATACTTAGAGAATCCATCAATGACGACTAAAATATATTTGCAGTTGTTGTTAAATTTGGAGAAACTTTGCATATCCATTAAATCAGCTTGCCAAAGATCATCGATATCTTTTAATATTACATGTCTTCGAGGAAAATTTATTCTTGCACTTCTATGAATTTCGTTAATAATTTTTCTTTTTACTTTGCTCATTTTCTCAACTGTCACTCCCGAATTACAAAATTAGACTACGTAACAATTTATATGATAAGCCCTTTTATTCTTGTATTACACCCGCTTCTTTTAGCTCTTCAATAATTGATAAAATTTCGTTATCAAGATTAGTATTACCTGCAGTTTTAGAAGCGATCAAAAGTTTAAGCCTGTCCACTAGTTCATTAGGATCATCCCAATAAACAAGTTCAGTATTTTTTTTATATTTTTTAAGATACGGTAGACCAGCACCTCTCTTTTGTCTAGATTTTACTTCTGTGGGTTCTTGTAAATAAGACTCAGAAAATAACGGTTTGACCACTTGAGAATATTTTAGGCCTTTATCACCTTTAATTTGACCTGCAGGGTCAAAGTCTCTTTTATGAGCATTAGTTGTGAGGAGTATTTCTTTGTAAACCAATTTATCTTTTAAATTGACCAAACTTAAATCAGGCTTCTTGCGAAGCAATAGTTCTTTTAAACCGGGTGTAATTTTATACTGTTTATTAGCTACGCGAATGTTATACACTTTATTGGAGTTCTCCTGAGTGGTAGAAAAATTAACTATTGTATTTCCGATCATATGTTTGTTATTTTCACTACGTACACCAAATGGTATATTCATATCTTCATATATTTCAATGATATCTTCTTTTTTCAACGATGCATTATTATCTTTTTCTGATTCATTATCTCCTTCATCTTCTGAATAAAAATTTTCTAACGAGCTTGACTCATTAGATGATTCATGTTTGTACATGTCATGAGATTTATCATGCAAAAATATTTTTGAACCTATATCAGTGTGTTTAATTTGGTCATCACAAGTATCTTCATTTTTTATTGTAGAAATTTGCTTGTTAGCTACGATTGCATTAAGAGGGTCTGCGAGAGGCTTAAAAAAATACTTCAAATGGCTGTCAGTGTTAAACTCATAATCTTTCATTTGTTTCACTTTTTCCTTTATAGCGTCTGCCGACTTTATTAATTGATCTGTAGTGTTGTGATCCATTATACGACTTATAGTGAGGAGTATTTATGCTCAAATGATTATTATTTCTTTCAGTCATAATTTATATAACCATTTAATCGCAATAAATAAAGTTATCAAATGATTGTCTATATCTGCCTTTGTTTAGTTCACAATCCTTATTAATAGTCAAAAAATCATAAGGATGTATCCAGATTTTAGAACACAGATCTTTGAACTTCGACCACTCTATATCAGAACTAACATGTTCATCGTATATATGTTTCAAGTTAACTTCATCTTGCTTGAAAATTATCAAAAAGTTAACATTGTCTCGTAATAACTGCTTTGGTATTTTTGAATACGTTTGAGATAAATAAAAACAATCTATACTTCTATGTCTGCCCATTGTAAAATAATTTCGTATGTTAATTTGCTTTTCACAAACCACATCATCAAAAATAATAACAGAATTCGGTAATGCATCGTTAGGATGAATAACTTCGTCATCAAAATTAAAAATAAAAAGTTTTACTTCTGGCACTCTTTCTAAGATCTGTTTTAGAAAAATATATTTTGGTTGAAAGCTAGTCTTGGAATACAAGTAAACATTTTTAAACTTTAAGCCATTTTCGTGAATTAACAAACTAATCATGACGTTCGTTTTCCCACAATTCGAAGGGCCACATATTATACATCTGATATTATTCGGCAGAAGAACACTATGCTTTGCGTGTGGTTTATTTTCCTCTACCTCAATATTTTTAACTTCTAATGAAACTGGTTGCTTGACCCACTTCATGTTTGTATCTGTCAGAAAACATAATATGTTCTAGTATTTATAATGCTTATCAAGAACGCTAAGTAATTATAACCCGCAATAATCAGTATCATAGTTTTTAGCTTTTGTTTCCTCGGATAAGTTCGCAGATAAATAAAATGATCAATAATATCTATACAGGTAATGTTCGTTACAAATAAAACAGCAAATATAGAGTACAAGTAAAGGCTTATTTATTAAATAACAACATAATTATTCAGTTTTATTTAATGATTGACAATTCTCATAATTAAAATTATATAAGTTTGCAATTAAAAATACTACTAAATTAACATATGTAATCACAATGACCCCAAGGTACAGTATCTATTTGATTTCCCAGAACATGCCTTTTATCGTCTATCCTGTTTAAAACAACTTTATTTACTTCTTGTGAGAACAGCACATGCTTCATTGATTTTATCATATTCATCTTACGCTTTAATGTTAAGTTCTTAAATAAAACATCTCGATAATTAGATGATTTTAAACATCTTGTTACAGGCTTTGATACACCTTTAGCTTTATTTATTTGTCTATTTAATGATGTCATGCAATATAGTTTTGCTCTTAAGCCTGTAAATTCGGTGAGTGGGTCACCTCCTAACTCATCCTTAAATAAACCAGGAATTTTTTCATTCACCCTAGGAATAAAGTAATGATTATTAGTTTCAAAATTACTTGTATCGAATTCTGATAAATTATCGTACATGTCTTTATAAAAGTCTTCAGTATGTATTAAATACACTTGGGAGCAAATAAATCGAGCCACTACCTTTTTTCACGTAAAATGGTAAATATTTTTGGTAATATGGAACGTATCAATTCGAACTATATATCGCCTAAAAGTTTAGTTAATAACCTTTACAATGAGGGTAAATTATTGAATAATAACCTTATTGAATGATAAATTATTGGCTCTGCAAGAAAAATGGTAATTTTGATAGAAAATTTAGTAGGGCTAAAACAGTCCATAAAAACAATAAAAAAACAAAATTATTGCAAAAAAAATATTCTTAATAACTGGTATTACCCCCCCGGGCCCTGATACATTCTTGTAGCCTATTAGTCATCGATCTGATCAGCGTTACGATGACATATTGTGGTATGTTCTCCCACTCTTCAAGCACAGCGACTTTAAGCTCGGGAATGGATGAAACAGCGGGAACCCTGGCTCGGACTCTCCGTTTTAGCTCGTCCCATAGGTGTTCGATCGGGTTCAAATCGGGACTTCGTGCTGGCCATACCATTTGTTGAATCCCGATCGCAGACAAGTATTCCGTAACGATCTGCGCGGTATGAGGTCTCGCATTATCATGCATAAACAAGAAATTTTCTCCGACAAAACCAGCATACGGCATTACGTGGTTTTCAAGAATGTCAGTTATGTATCGGTCAGCTGTTAATCCACGTCTACCACTGCCATCGTTGGCGGGGTCGACGAAGACAAGTTCCGTTTTTCCGTCTAGAGAAATTCCTCCCCACACCATACAAGAACCACCACCAAAACTCACCGTTTCTCGAATGCAACATTGGGCAAATCTTTCACCAGGACGTCTATACACTCGGTTTCTCCCGTCATTGCTAAAAAGACAGATTCTTGACTCGTCAGAAAACAAAACTGACCTCCAGTCTTCTAACGTCCAATTAATGTGTTCTCGAGCAAACTCCAAGCGAGATCGGCGATGAGCTACAGTCAATTTTGGGCCAGTTGCTGGTTTGTGTGATGTTAAATTTCGTTCTTTTAGTCTTCGTCTCACTGTCCACCTACTGATTGCGACTCCTCGAACGTCACGTAACGCTTGCTGTAGCTGAACAGCATTAAGTCCACGGTCGCGCAACGAATTGGTTGCAATAAAGCGGTCGTCACGTTCTGTTGTTGCCCGTGGTCGGCCAGTTCCAGGTCGCCGAACAAAAGCACCAGTCTCCAGATACCTGCGGTATACCCGCTGTACCTTTGAACGACTCAAATGAAGTCTGCGTGCCACTTCACGTTGTCCGTGTCCAACCTCAAGTAAAGCTACAACTTGGGCAGCTTCCGTCGGTGTAGTATCCATTTTATCAGGTTATTTTGATTACACAGACACAGATAAAGACAACAATAACAAGTAATATGGGTATGATTAACAAAAACCTCAAATTTAATCTTTTCTTAACAGAGTACAATAAAAATGTCATAAGCAAATTAAATGCGATAATTTTATTCTACCCTTTAAACTTTAATAAAAATGAAATTTTGACAACTAACTACCCTCATTGTAAAGGTTATTAAATACCCTTTTAGGCGATATATGTTTCGAATCGATGCGTTCCTTAATACCAAAAATAATTACCATAATGCGTGAAAAAGGAAGTGGCTCGATTTATTTGCTCCCAAGTGTACAACAAACTATCAGTATCAGTGTAGCATAATTTAGCTTTGTCACCATATTTATTCTTAATGAAATTATAATGATAATTGTACATATGGCACTTAGAGAATTCTAGCACCGCAAATCCGATATATATCGGTCTGTCTAAAACAAGTTTCATGGGACTCAGTTGTATGGCTATAAAGTTTTCATTAAAGATAGAAACACTTTTTAAATTAGGTTTTGTGATTAATTTCTCAGCACCTACTATTTTATTCGTTTTATTCAAATCATCACTCCATTTGGTTACTAATTTGACTTCCACTTGCTTACGTTTATTTTCAATAGTTTTCCCAAATATTGAGTTGTTTAAAAGCTTAAAAAAATCTCTTTCGAATGATGTTGAAGCTGCTTGCCGTAAGCTAGTATTCAAGTCTATATACTTTTTCAAAAAATATTCTTGTTTAAAACAAAGGATTCTATGAATTTTTTTTAAAACTAGACCATTTTTAAGACATGCTTTTAAATGAACATAGTGAATAATGTAATTATATTTATCATACAAATTTGCAATTAATTTTGGTGTTTTCCCTCCAATAGGTGTGAACTTCTCGGGAGCAAAAGGCAAGTCGCTATGCAAATTATGTAAATGATTTGGATACGCTAAATCTACTTCTAAAATATAACCGTACTCGCCATTATCAGGAACATCAAACAAATTAAAATGTTCAATATCATTATTTTTCATAAATTTAAACTCTGACATCGGTAATTTTTTAGTCATAGCATATCCATAAAGATTATTACAGTCTAAATATATCAAATATGTTGATGGTTTAGAACTATCAAAATGAGGTAAATAAATATTATTCGCTTCAGCATATCGGTGAGAGCACTGAGCTAATCCTCCACGTATTCCTTTTTCCAACATTTTATAAATTTCTAAATCATTAATCAATTCTAACTGAACGCCTGTGTAAAGGAGCATTGCATCCCAACTCAATCCGGGTGAAGTCACATAATACGCAGGATCGAGTTTGTAATGCTGCAAACAAATTTTTCTAAAATTTTCAAATATATCACATAATAATAGTACATCACACTTTAAATACAAGTCAGTATATTCACCAAGAGTACTAATATCAAAACATTTCCACACAGTTCGGGCATGTTGATATTCAGTATCTGTTATATGTTTCATTTGTAAAGTGTTATAAAAATGATTCTTTGCTGGTAGTTGTGGTTCATTATATGTTTGCCATGAGCTAATGTACTCATACGGATATACACCTTTGCTTCTCAGTAAATTTAACTGGCTTTTATCTGGGAAATGTGATGATAAGTGAATAAAATCGTTCTCCGTTAAACTTTTACTCAAATTGTCAAGACTTGAACTAAGAAACTGAAATGAATCTATAAATTTAATCTGTATAGGTTTACATCCTGTGCCGGTTTTGATTATTTTAGTTATGCTTATATATTTTTCTTTTGTTTTTGGTATAATTTTTATCTCACCATCATATTTCGATAACTCAGTAATAAATATATGAGAATCATAACCAGATAAGTTATGAAAGATAACAGGTATAAATGAACACACTCTATAAATTAAATTGCAATGCGAATGCGCAGCGCCTCTGTACTCGGATGTAATATGATCATGATCACAAACTTTATCATCAAATAATAAATGATTACAGATATGGCATGTAGTTGCTTTGCTATAATTATCAGTTTGCTCTCTCGTCATAGATCTCATGGGTTTCTTAGTTATTAAAATTTTGTGAATTAACTTCGCTTCTTTAATTAATCTCTTAACAAACACTTTTACACAATCAGGTCCTCTATATGTTACGAATTTGTTCAAGCTACTATCATGTGAGCAACATACATAATATGCAAAACAAGACGGTTGATGTAGTTTATTTTTTATCGTACTTTTATCATTATGTTTTTCTTTATAATTTACTAGTATACTTTCAAAGTCAGCATAAATCACAAAGTTAATTTTTTGCTTTCGCTCATAATTTTTGAATTGTAATGTATTGTTTTTATCAGGCAGTATTGTTAAAATTTGGGAACAACTATGAGAATGATACATTTTTTCACTAGTAAAAAATTGCAAACATGTTTCACATAAATGCGTTTGACCTTTATGACACGTAACTTGTCGACGCACTAAGCGTAAAAGATTTTTTATCAAGCAATAATGACCTTTATTTTGTTTTTCAAAATACAGTAAGTTAACATGTTTATCTTTCTTACAATTCGTCACATAAAGAGGTCCAGTTACAGTACAACGTTCATCTAATCCATAAATATTAATACTGATCTCACAATTATTCTTTTCAAACAACTTGATATCTTTAGGTAAAGGAGGAAATGAAATGCCTTGTATATTAAATATTGAACTAAAGTGTGGATAGGAGTTTGTTCTACATACATTATTTTTTGCTGGAAATAATGCTGCAACAATACTCCATAAAAAACAGTAATCATCATTATTGTGTATATTCAAACAACTCTTTGTGTTTTTAATAACTTCTGGTAGCTCTAAATAAGTACCGCCCCGCATGGGGGAATATTTATTTATATTTATTTCCAAATGACTTATACAGACAAATGACCATCCAGATTCATAATGCTCAAATTCAGTAAGTTTTCTTTTAAATATTTCTATTATATTCGAGAATAAATTATTAAAGTCAGTACTGCTGTATATAGTTTCATATTTCGTATTAAATGACTTGAGCTGCTGCTCACTTAATTGTGGCAGTAAAAAGTAAGCAAACAGCTCGAAGTTAACTTTAATGCAGGTATGTTCCAATAATGATAACTCAACGATTTTCGAAACATCTTTTCGCTTATCACTCAAGAACACCTCTAGTATGAGGTACTCGTCATCTATTGATGGGTTTAAGCGATACGTCATGATTCTATTTTTAAATGCTGTAGCTACAATATGAACATTTTCAAACTTTGACTTTATTAAACAATTCGATTTATGAATATTCGTTCTCATATGATATCTGTATTTATGTTCTGGGATCTCAACTTTACATTCATTACAATGAATATGCTTTGATAAATAATTTGGCTCATAAACATTCTCATTCTGGGATTTAAAATTATTAATATCAGAATTTGCTGATGAGCCATCACCGGGGTGTATAACTGGAAAAAAAGACAGCATTTTTATTGTATAGTTTAATTATAGGGATTAAATGCGGTTACAAAATACTACCTTAAAATAACATCCATGTAAGTATATAATGATTATATCTCATAATGTAAACTATCGGTAAGACTATTGATATGAGCTAATAAAAGTAGGAACACATTTTTTGAACTCCTTCCTAGTGCTAGTTATGTAGGCGTTTAGGCGACGCCAGGACTCTGAATCCTCATCACATTTGTTTTTTATCGTGATTACCGAGTGCCGCCACCTATTTACTGGTTGGACTCGCTCTATTTCACTACATTTATATACTTTGAGTTCTACATAGAACTCACCTCTTTTTTGCTCGTTCATTTGTCGTGAAAATCCGTTCGCCAGTCTCTTCGTGATGTACGAGTATATCGGGGGCGTCTTTTTGTCCACAACAACATCAATTTCATCGTCATCAGTGTCGCTCCCGAATAACTCGCGAGCCGTTGACTTGGTGACTGGGGTGATTGGGTGAATGGTCGGCTTAGTTTTCTTACTCGTAGACGTAGACGGTTGGGAGCTGCTCGTTGGACAAGGCTTGCGCTTTTTGTTCTCCTTTGGCTTGGTTTTCACTGATGCATGCTCCTCGTCTGCCGATTCGTCCTCTGAAGGGAAAATATGGTCTGCCGTGTTCTTGTCCCTGTAAGAAATAAAATCAATGAATTAGTATAGTAACAATTACATTTTGTTTAAATCATCTAGACGAGACTAAGAGAATGAATTTATTACTAGAATGAATGAATATTAAAAATTATGAATCAATTAACGGTTTAATTTTTATAGATGCAAAATCGCCCAATTTATCTGAATTATTGAAGAGCTTAATGCAATACCTATTTGAATGATTGAATAGTGAATTAACTGGAAAACAAATATACTACATTTCTAACAAGAAACTTAAACCGATAACACAGAGTGAATTACATTGAAAGTGAGTAGATACTTACATTTTAGAAGATTTACGTTGCTTTGGTAGTTTAGTGTAAGATGTAACTGCTCCTAGGTGAAGTGTCGATATGATCCAGCTTCTGCAAGATGCACTCTTAAATAGTGGTAAATCCACGTCACGATATCCCATATAAGGAAAAGGCCCCGCATTACTAAAATGCTTTATCAGCCCTAACATCCCAATATGTAATAGTTTACGTTGCAGAAAAATATCTTGCTAAACAATCGAGATCATGCAAATTGAACTTTATCTTCATTGTGTAAGATACTTAAATTCGCTAAGTCGGTGGGTGGTCCGGTTCAGATGTATATAGGTGTCTGGATGATGCCGTTTTCTGTGTCACATACCATTATTATACCCGGGATTTGTCTCCTTCTGTTTTAAATGGCTATTGGAAAGATAAGTGTATATCCAGATTATAAACTATCTGCATGCTAAATTTCATCAAAATCTGTGTAGCTAGTTTTATGTCATTGAATAACAAAATGCAGGCTGAATTATTAGGCAAAACCAGGCGTAACAATAGTGTGTCGTTTTGCCATTTGTTTTGATCCGTCTCCATATAAAGAATTTTGCAAAGTCACTAACAATGACATACTACTTACATACGATGATTTTGCTTGCCGTGTCTTCCCAATAAAATGTATGAAAAGATTACAGCGAACAAACGTACAGTAGTAGTTATTTTATCATATATACTTACGGTAAACAATAAAATGTTTGGCGCCGTGATGTCTTGGGGTTTCAATTTCACCATACCATATTGGTCTAGGATGTCAACATCTAACAAAAACGTACGATTTTGAACTCTATTGATTAAAATTAAATTTATATATAAATGGGAAAAAAACCTTAAAATCAATCATTTCAATTTCGGCATGTGAGTCCTCCTGACTGGGTAGAACGATAATATCATGAAAATATCGGTAAGTGTTAATAATGTATTTTCTTTATAAATACTATTATAAGTACCTAACAATAAAAATTAAATGCATTATTAATAAGTCATTATTTAGTACAGCTGTTTGATGCACCACTGCCAGTATTTATTTCTACATAACAACACATCATTCACTCACTCATTATGTTCAACCATAATTGTTGTTTTGATATAGAATAATAGTAAATGAAATATTAATTTAGAATTTTTTTTCAGGTGTTTAAAAAGGTCTGGACATAGAATTAAGTATGTCACACTCACCATCCTACACTCCTGTTTTAGATAACATTAACCAACAATGTAATGTAAGTATCTAAGTGAGCAACGATGTTAACCATTGAATTCATATTTGTGCTGTTTAATAAATGACCAAAAATCATTCATCATTATCATTTTTGTTCCAGATTTTGATAGATAGCTCAGATCCAGTTCTAAATCCATTTTACTATGCTCAGGACCAAGAGAGTTGGTATGCCGAAGTGGCGGCAAAAGCATGTGAAGAAAGCAGACAACAAGAAACAGAAAAGAAAAAACTGAAGAAGAAGAATAAGAAAATATTTAAAACTTCTAAAAACACATCCTTTATCAAGCGTAGAGAGCCCGGGCATGTTCACCGAATAATAAAGATAATTGTACATGATGTGGAAGGTCGTCAAATGGAAGAAATAGACAGTGACCCTGATAGTGCAAGCTTGAATATACAATATTTAGTGCGAAGTGATTCTGATGAAATCATGAGTGAAACTGAATATTTAGTTACTAAAATAGTTAAAAAGTTAAGTTCATCTTCATGTACTTAATTGATATTTTAAAATATAATCATTCTAATTATTATTTTGCTTTTTATTTCCACACCATAAATTTAAAGTACATAGCCACTGCACGACATATATAAGGCAGCGCGATGGTATTAGCGAGCGCATTCCATTTACGTTAGGCTGCCGCGTCGTGTCGAATAGCCTATACCGACTGTTGCTCAAATTTCATGCACATGTCTTTGAATTGTTGAATGAATGTAATTATTTTATACAGCGAAAAATTAGAATGCACATAATTATGAACGTTAAATTAAGATAAATGTTTCACATTTATATTGAATATCTAAATTTCTCATGATATCTATTAAATTAATAATGGTTGAATAGACATAAAGTCGACTACCAAAACTCTAACTGACTGTGTTTTTATTGATCGCAGGAAATATTTTCATATTTATAATCTTAATAGTTAGCTGATTGTCTAGTTCACATCTAGAGCAATGTTCTGTGCGTATTGTAACATATTGATCGATTGACTGATTGTCTAGTTCTCAAATATTGACCGATTGACTGATTGTCTAGTTCACATCAAGTGTGTAATTGGGGTGTCTGGATCTCCTTGATCCAGATGCCCCAATTACTCACTACTAAGGACATAAGGAGTTCAGTTGGATACTGTTGTTAGCTCTTGATAAAATAACCTACTGATTTTAAGACCAGAAAGAAACGATGTTCATTACTTGTCGGGTTGTTTTTTTTTTCCAGGACAATCCTGCTACACAGTTTGTAGTGTAGATAGATTGCTGGGTGCTGGGTCTGAGCTGTGACCACCAGAAAAGAGTCGAGGTAATGAAGCTTGACGAGTCCCGAAGAAATTTCAACAGTCTTGATACCCGCAACGAAAGGGGTTTGAATATTTTAGCTTGCCTACTCAGCCGCCATTTTTATTTTCTTATTCGAACGCTTTTTCCAGAAAAAAAAACAGCGGAGGAGTAGAGAAATAAAATACTGGATTATGACACATTTAAAAATAGATTAGAGATGGGTCTAAAATTAGTAAGCTGCTAAATTAACACTGCTATATTTATTTAGTGTCAACACCTGTAAAAAAAAAAACTGAGATAGTTGTTAAATATAACGGTCACAACTCACAAACACTAATTAATACTGATAACAGAATTGCAGCGGCGTCAGGTACTCTGCGTGGTCACGTCGTGATGGCTTTCGGCCACCGTAGGCGCGGGCCTGTGGACGGTGAGTAATGGGTTAGCTCGCCGTCAGTCCGTTTTATTCAAATTCAAATTCAACTCTTTGAGGCGCGTTCGTGTTCCACGCGCGCCTCAAAGAGATGTCAGCAATGATGAGGGACCCGCAAGGGCCGATGCCTGCCAGGGCTGCGGGACTGTTCGAAATAGATACCGCGGCCCTTGAACATAAAGGGTAAAGGAGGGAACATGGATGGTTTTTAGTCAGTAAAAGTCTGACACTCCCTTCCGCTCCGCCCAGAGCGGGAGGAGTCATTTGATGATTTCCCATCCGAAAAAAAAAGGTACTCTGCGTGGTACTACAACGCACCACAAACGGACCGATACAAAGGTTTTGCAAACGACTTATTCGATCTTACGATAACTCTTTAACTGTGTACGACACACAGATGACAGATGGTGGTAAACAACATCAATAATTATAACATAAATATTGTTTTGAACTGTTTGTAGTGTTCAGACTTCAGTCAGACGGATTGCTATTTAGTCGATTTAATTAACTGCTAACTGCTGAATACGGAAATGTTACTTTTAACTAGTGTTAAATAAAGATTGATCTTCGTTACGAAGTATATTTACGTGTTGGTTATCTTGTTGGTTAATTTCAATTGTTTGACTGTTTGTGTAGTTTTTTATTAACAATCTGTCTGTGAAAAATAACTGCTAATTTTAAGTGTTAATTATTTTTAGCATTAGCATTTAGCAGTGTTATTATTTTGTAACGTTTAAGCCCATCTCTAAAATAGATAGAATTATAAAAGGTACTTATACATTTGTTTAATAGTTTCGTTAAAATATCGGATTGTCACTGCCATATCAACTCGCATAAAAGATATGGCGATAATTTGTCGAAAAAATATCATAGCATTATGATACTGTTGATAATTGTTGATACTATATCGTTGGTGATTACGCATTGATGTGTATATTTTAATAATTTGATTACAATAATCCAGTTGCGGGTGCAGGTCCCGCTTTAGTGGTCGCTGGTATTCAAGGTAAGTTTATTTTTCGGGTTTATTATGTGCAAAGTGATAAAGTAAGGTAAAATTACGTCTACAGTACTTAAGTTATTAATGAGTTATTTACTTGCATCTTTGTACCTATTTGTTGATATAATCTATGAATAGAATGAAAATAGACACGATAGTGGAAAGGTCAAAGATAACACATGATAATAATTTATGGTTCAAGTCTGTGAATTGCATGTGGGTCTTGTGATTCAATTTTCCACCGTATTCCTTGACAGCAAACCAGAGCAATTTTCGTGTTTTCCTGAGCTGTTTGGCTAGAAAAGGCAAAGGTCTTTAAAACCCGGTGATGAAGTCGACAGAGGTGCTGATCATTATCATTGTATGTGTAGGTGTTATGTTTGCAACCTTCGGGCGACGTGTGCGTATTTTGCGCTTTTTCGCGCCCAAAAGCAGTTGCAAATACTTTCTTCTGAAATATTTGATCAAATCGTTTGAAAGATTTTACTTACCTTGAACTCCTCTTTAGTGTGGCTAGTGTTAAGATTACGTAATAGTGTTTAAATACTAGTGATCTATTGAAAACCAAAAAAAGTTTAACGTTAAATTGCCTATTCTTGTAGTTCGAATGTTATTAGTAAGTTGCTCCGGTCCAAAGTTTTCTATTTTATTGGGCACTATAAAAATAAACCTAGATCTGGCTTTCTGATCTGGATTTTTGAATGTATTTTATACAATTTTTGTTAATAAAAATATTTAAAAATGTAAATAATATGTTCAAAAATGAATAAAGAAACCTATACTGACAAGAAAGTTCATAATTCTGAAGAATTTTAATGTGGAAAAGTAAAAATAAAAGTTCACTGTAAGAACGGAAGTTTCACACACACATTTTCATCGCTTCTATGTTGATGACGTCATATTGTCGCATGGCGGTGCGTAACGAAAAGAAATTGACAAAGCGAGTCATGTTTAGTTTAATTTACGATGGTGACATAATAGACACCTTTACATAGTATAAAACAAAGTTGCTCCCGCTGTTTGTACGCTTGTTTAATTATCTTTTAAATTTCGCAACGGATTTTAATGTAGTTTTCAGCAATCGATAGTGATTCAAGAGGAAGGTTTGCACCCGTGCGAAACCTGGGCGGGTCGCTAGTTAGCACTAATTTGTTATGTTGGACAATTATCCACATTAAATATCTTCTCGTTTTCATAAATATATTGGTTCTACTTTAAACTTTAGGCATTATGCACAATGATACTACTTGTATCAATACCTTCAATTTATCAAATTACTTTTAGGCAAGCCTAAGCATCAAAATTGAACGTGTCATTTATTTCGTTAAGATAAAGGTATTTCGATAATGATGTTTTTATATTGATTAATAAACTTTATCAGTTCATGAAAATAAGATAAGATATATACTTAAAAGTTACAAATTTCACGAATGATCAAGAATTAATATATTTTAATCTTTTCAATTTTGTCCTTATAATAATTTCGTAGGTGCTAGATAAACTACCTAATAACTCACTTGCATAGCCACTGTTTCCCATGTGAAGCTACTTATCTTAATTATATTTTAAAATGTTATAGTAGCTTTTGCCTCCGGCTTCGCTCTCGCGGTCGTCGGAAATAATCTTACGGGAGCGTACTTACCTAGGCCATGGTCTATCTCTGTGCTAAGGTACGAAGGCGTGACTAACAAACAAACAAACTCACTTTCACATATATTATTATATATATAAAATGGTAAACTGACTGACTGACTGACTGACTGACTGAGTGGGTGATATATCAACACACAGCCCAAACCGCCGCGCGCCAGTCCTAGAGACATGAAACGTGTTCTATGTGAAGAGTAAATATCCACTAAGAAAGGATTTTTGGAAATTCCACCCCTAAAGGGGTAAAAAAGGGGATGGAAGTTTCTATGAAAGTCCGTCAGTTTTGAAGTAAGGATCTTCAAATTTTGTGTGTAGGCTGACGCTTGATAATTAATTTATACGTGTCTCAGCGTTTGTGTTAATTCTGTTTTTTGATATTTTTCGACATCTACGCGGGCGAAGCCGCGGGCAAAAGCTAGTTTAATATATAAGTTAGGATGAAAAAGTTTCGATCCAATTTTTTCTAGCATTAACAATCTCTTTCAGATGGTGGCGATAAAACTTGTAGTTTTATCCCTGGCTTGCGTCTGCGCAGCTGCAATACCAGATTTTGCACCGGGGAAAGTGACCAGAAACACCATCTTCGCCGACGAACGCTTCGAAGGCGAGGTGTTTGAGAATGTCGATGCCTTCGCCAATACCGAGCTGTCCACGACCCCGTCGCCGTACCGACTCCCCACCACCACCCGGCCCTCCAGCTACAACGTAAACTGGCACATCGACATGGACGTGCTTCGTTACAATGGCACAGTCGAAATCACTCTGAGTGCAACACAAACGAACGTTGGGCAGATCGTCATCCACAGTGACCATGTGACTATTAACAGCGTTGTGCTGAGAATTGGAACCACAGTAGTTCCTACCACTTACGACCTTCAGCCCGAATATCAATTCCTCAGGGTCAACGTCACAGGCGGTGTCCTACAGTACAATGCTTTGAACCCTGTTAATTACGTATTAACTATCATATTTGAGGCAAATATGCGCGACGATATGTACGGTATTTATCACAGCTGGTACAGGAATGAAGGTGGAGACTCAGCAATTAAGTAAGGACTAGACTAACAAACAATGTTTTAATGCTACACTTTCAATGATCATTTACTTTAAAAATGAGTCGATGAGAAACGATTAGAGCTCATAATGATTTGATTTGCAGATGGATGGCCACTACACAGTTCCAAGCTACTGCTGCTCGCTACGCGTTCCCTTGTTATGATGAACCTAGCTTCAAGGCTACTTTTGGTGTGACCATCTCACGTCCCAGCAATTATAACAGCTGGTTTTGTACATTGCTTCAAAACACCGTAACCAACGCAGACCAAGAGTAAGTTAACAATTAGTTTAGTTTTGATTTCTTAAGTCTTCACCCGCTTATTCTTACTAACTATGACATCTTGCTTATTTTGCAGAGGTTACCTCGTTGATATTTATCAAAGGACCCCAGTTATGTCCACCTATCTTCTCGCTTTAATCGTAGCTGATTATGATACTGTTCGGGAACCTACAACCGGTGTCCTGAGACATGAAGTTATCGCAAGGAAGGGTGCGATCATAGACGGTCAAGCACTGTTCGCCCAGAGAGTCGGACAGGCTCTTTTGGCTTGGATGAACGATCACACAGATTACGATTTCTATGCACAAAGCACTAGCTTAAAGATGACGCAAGCTGCTATCCCCGATTTTGGAGCCGGCGCAATGGAGAACTGGGGATTGCTAACTTACAGGTAGGTTGAGTACCGCTTACAAAATAATGAGTGGTATTTAATGATTGTATGCAGCAGTTATTATTTATTTTTACAGGGAAGCTTATATATTGTATAAGGAAGGTGACACCAACGGTTATTTCAAGCAGCTCATCGCTTACATTCTATCCCATGAGATCGCACATATGTGGTTCGGAAACCTTGTCACCAATGACTGGTGGGACGTGCTTTGGCTGAATGAAGGTTTTGCTAGATACTACCAGTACTTCTTGACTGCAAACGCAGCCCTCGATGGTTATGGAGTAAGTGATGTTTTTATACCTCCAACAAATTAATGTATTTATAAGTCCGTCGATTCGAGGCAAAATACTTCTCTTATGGTCTTTATACAATGGTACAATAATTTGGCCTTTCGATTTCTGAATGTTGGACTTTTTGTTTAAGGTTGAAGATATGGGTCTCGATAGACGCTTCATGACTGAACAAGTTCATACATCACTGCTTAGTGACTCGGCCAGCAACCCTCAACCTCTGACTAACCCTGGTGTCGGCAGCCCGGCTAGTGTCAGCGCTATGTTCTCAACCATCACCTACAACAAGGGAGCTGCTGTCATCAGAATGACTGAGCATCTTCTTGGCTCCAATATTCATAGAGAAGGACTCAGAAACTATCTGAGACACAAGTAAGATTTAGACAATTGATTCTTTATAACTGTGATGGAAAAACTTTGTCGTAATTAAACAAAATATTCGTACCTACTTTAGAACAGAAATAAGACTTGGTAATAATGTTCACAGGGAATTCAGTACTGTCCAACCCATCGACCTGTTCAATGAATTGGATCTAGCAGGTCGCACGAATAATGCATTCAGTGCCTATGGACCCGACTTTAATTTTGTGGAATATTATAAGAGCTGGACTGAACAGCCTGGTCACCCCGTACTTCAAGTCAATATAGAACACAGCACTGGACAAATGAGCATCTACCAGGTACATTGTTTTTAGAGTGGTTTACTGTTAATTTAATGAGAGTAATAGGTAATTGAGTTTCCTATTGGTGTTCTTGAAGCTAACAATTAACAAGTTTTGTTTGTCAGAGTTCTCGCTGGTGATGTAAAAGTCAACGATAACTCTTTTCCTCGAGACCTGCAATCTTTTGTATGTTTTTGGCGTTCGGACAGGTGCCAAAGATTGTCAATTTTTGTATTACTAATTCAATTAATTCTTGCAGCGCCGTTTTGACATCAATACCGGTTTTTCAAACCTTAACACGAGATACGTCATCCCCATTACCTTTACTTCTGAAAATAACGCCAATTTTGTCAACACGAAACCTTCTCATATCCTCACGGAGCCCTTAACTGTCATTAACCGCGACGCATACGGTAATTTCTGGACTCTCTTCAACATTCAACAAACTGGTAAGTAGTTTTGGATTTCTGTTAAGTAAAGAAAGTAAAAGTGGAGTCTTATGATTGGGGGTCGATTCAATTCAATATTTTTTTGAATGACACTCAAACAATTGATGTTAGCCGAGGCATTTTGAATTCTGTTTTATTGTCATTACAGGTTTCTATAGAGTGCACTACGATGACTACACCTGGGAGTTGATCGCTCAAGCCCTAAGAGATCCCGTCCAGAGAGCAGTAATTCACGAATTCAATCGAGGCCAGGTAAACAATTATAACGAATGATTGAGGTGTCTGAAAGGATCTCGTGGCTAAATAATAACAGCTGAACGGGTCGATCGTCAAGGTTAAGGCTTGCTTACCGAGGTTGGTCCGTGGATGGGTGACCATCATTACAAACCGAGTTTCCTCCGTGCCTCGGAAAGCACGTTAAGCCGTTGGTCTCGGCTGTCTTTGACAGTCGTTACAGGTAGTCAGTGGCCCGAAATTCTGACAACCAGTCTTACCAATATCGTATTACCCAGTGCTAACTGGGTTGTGGAGGTCAGATAGGCAGTCGCTCCATGTAAAATACTGGTCAGCTGCATGGGTAGACTGAAAGGCGACCCCAACATAGTTGGGAGTGGATGATGATGAGGTGTGTTTGATAGCATTTGCTGTTTATAACAATTTGAGGTCATATAAAAATCTTCGATTGCCATTGATTTTTATCACGATAAAAATCTCCTGTGGTTCATGGCATGGATATTAGATGAAAAACGTTTACAAACAAAAACTTTATTTCCGTGTTTTTTTTCAGATTGTCAACGATGTTTTCCAATTCGCTCGCTCCGGAATCATGAGCTATGAGCGTGCCATGTACATCCTCTCATTCCTCCAGTTTGAGACTGAATACGTTCCATGGGTTGCTGCCATAACCGGTCTCAACTGGATCAGGAACAGACTTCATGGAAGACCTGAGTTGACGGAGCTTAACGTAAGTATTTAAAAAAAGATAAGATTTTTATTTGTCTTTCTACAGTGTTTGCGCCAAATTAAACACGACTTCTTGTTTATAAAATAGGTGTAATTTGGTTTTACAAATAACTTTTCATGGCCCTGTGTGCTGTGTGTATTAGTTTCCTAAGATGGCGTTTTTCTAAATTGAACCAAAATGAATGAAGCAAGAATGACCGACCGGGAAGGTGATGCAAAAATAGGTCATAGACATCTGTCATTGAAATACAGTATTGAACTTTCAACAGTATTGTTATAAACTTTTCGGGAGTTAATGTCATTAATTTACATTCTTTAACATTCAGTTTCTGATTTGAGTAGTTGTTTGAAAATGGAACAACTCAAAATCTACTTAAGGTAACGTTTTCAATGTAATGTAGCACTCAAAATTTCAAACGTAAGTAGAGTTTCATAAGTCCTAAGGTTCTACAAGTTTGACACTGAACCGAAATAAATTTTAAAGCATTCTTCTCCACTTTTTTACTGTTTAGTTAGGGCTAGATTTTTAAATGGTGTTTTTTTCAACAGACCCGGATTCTTGGATGGGCGGCTCACGTGATGGGGCAGCTGACTTATAATCCAATCCCTAATGAAGATTTCATGCAATCTTACCTGCGTTACCAGCTGGCACCGCTGATGTGTAACCTTGGTAACGCAGGCTGCCTGGCTGCTGCCAGTGAACAGTTCGATGCCATGAGAGCCGGTGGAGCCGCGTGAGTACTAACTAAACGTAAAGGAGGTTGGGCAGGAGTGGACTAGGGACCAGTAGAGGTCTTGATATTTACGATAAATCAATCAATCTGACACGAATAATAAAGTCCTTGCTATGATAAATATAAAGACTATTCAAATACAGGTTCCGAGATCATTATTTCTAAGTAAACAACTAGAAACCATAAACTAAATTAGATTTCAGAATGATTAGTGTTATTGAAAATTTCATAAATCAATGTACAGTAGAAACTGATCATTATGAGGAGGGGTTAAAGTTTATTTAAAAAAATAACATGAACCTTCTTTTAGTGTGCCAGTTGACAATCGCAACTGGGTTTACTGCAACGCTCTGCGAAGAGGCAATGCTGAAGACTTTAACTACTTATGGGAGAGGTTCCAAACTCACAACGTGTACACAGAAAAGATCCTGCTTCTACAAACTCTTGGCTGCACCTCGAATGATGCCTCTCTTAGAACGTGAGTACAGGAGGTGTTATTCTACTTAACTGGACCGTTACTCCAAGTAGACATAATACCCTACAACTTCGAGTGTCTCCGATCTTGATAGGAGTGGGTGTTACATGGGCATTCAACATGACCTTGGTTTTGTCCATGTTCATTTTACGACCCACTAACATTTGGATCAGAGCCACTTTTGCATGATCATCTTCCTGCCCTTGTCCCATGTTACTCGTTATTATTTTCTTCGGTGGTCTAATCGTGTATCTAGTCGAGTTGTAGTTCTAACGTGTCGTAAGAATTGATGAATACACTTCTATAGGTAGTCGTAGTTTACACGAGTCGTGAGAATTGATGAATACGACCGAAAATACGAAAGTACTTATACAAGAACGGAACATTTTGTTTAAAAAACCTAAATGGTACTGCCTTTTGTGGTGGATTATGTGAGGAAGCGAATGAAATAAGAAAACATGTTGAGCCAATCCCATCATCATCATCATCATCATCATTCTCTTGCCCTTGTCCTAATTTATTTAGGGTCGGCGCAGTATATCTTCTTCTTCGATACTTCTCTATTACTCGTCATCTCATCAGACACCTCTTTTCGTGCCACATCGTTCTTCACACAGTCCATCCATCTTTTCTTTAGTCTTCCTCTACTCTTATACCCATCCAGAATCATACTCAAAACTTTCCTCACGACATTTTCCTCATTCCTCCGCATCACATGCCCATACCACGATAACCGATTACCACACAACTTTCAGACAAATCTTTGAGTCAATCCCAAGAGTAGGAAAATGATAAGATGACGATAACAGATGATGAATATTGAATCATTATTTCGTTTGAAATGTGAAATTCATCATTGACGGATCAAATTATAATATGTAATGATCTCGAATCGTCACTGAAGAGGTTTGAGTGAACCGTAACAAACGAAAATTATCATTATAAACTGGAAGGAAAAATATATTTTTTAAAAGCTTTTATTCATCTTGCAATGTTCAATTGTTTGTTTAGTTGAATTGTTGCAAGGTGTGTAAGAACAAATTCCTTATAATATAAATGTCTTAATTATATTGCATTTTTTAAATAGTAAGCATGACTTGATTCTACACCCACGATTGGCTCAAGATGAGACAACTCCTCAGCCGTGAACAGCACCTACTCTAAATTGTGTATAGGCATTCAATTATAACAGCACGCTATTAAAACGAGTTAATTAAATGTCCTTATATTTAATTTTTGTCTCCTAAAATCGGTTATTCGTTTTCAGGTTCTTGGAAGCAATTGTTGAGCCAAACAACATAATCCGTCGCCAAGACTACACCACTGCCTTCAACACTGCTGTTTCAGGCAATGAAGAAAACACCCAGAAGGTGTTTACTTACATTCAGCAGAACTTATTCGCGGTTATCCACGCGTAAGTGCACTCATTTATTTAAGCAACAAAATATTGTGACACGTGCCATTGCTTAACAACGAGCCCGATCATATTGTCAAGACAACGCGACGGTGGAAGATTGCCACCAATGCAAAAAATATTACGCGGGAGGGACCAGTGTAGCTTTCTGTCAGATTTTTTTTTATTTTTAGAAATTACGTTGTAAAACGTAATTTCTAAACAGCGTAATTTCATTACAGCTTTACCTCTATAAATAATGATTAAATATTGATGGCAACAGGCTCGTCCCCATTACATGGGACTCAAAAAATACTAGCGAAATGTGGGTGTACTAATAGGTACACCTCTGCCTAACCCTTCGGCGATTACAGGCGTTATGTTATGTAATGTTATTAATGGAATATTTGTTCGTTTCTAGCTTTGGAAGCGCAGTAACACCATTGTCCTACGTGTCAGCTCGGCTGAGGAATGAAGCCGAAGTTCTTGCTGTAAGATTCCTTATTTTATTTTTTGACCGTTTCGTTGATCTAAGGATCAAATGCGTAGGTGTTGGTCTCGATGGCCAGTTCGCGCAGTGTTTTGACTGGTTTCTTCAGTAATTAGTTAATGATAACAGGCTTGCCGCCTAAAACCTAAAAAGTCCCCAAAAAAATCGGTCATCTACACATCTCTGTTTACTTCTTCGGAAATACAAGCGTACTGTAATATAAATAACCTATGTTTTCATTGTAGCCTTGCGTTAGTAATATATTTTTCCTTTAGAACTTTCTTTATAGGCTATATGATAATTGTTATACATTTTCGTTTTTCCCACAGTTCCAAACATGGGCAAACAGCACCCAATCCATCCTTGGTACATCCTACAACTCTGTCTATGGGGGATCCGTGAGCACTCTTCAGAGCATCAACTTGGCGTCCACCATCGCTGACGACTTGAACAATTACTTTGTGAACGGTGACCAGGCGATAACCACCACTTCCGAGGCCCCCACGACTGCACGAGTCACCACCCAGCAGCCTGTCTTGGTGCAGCCAACAACTCCAGAGCTCCCTCCCTCCTCAGCAGTCAACACCTTTGCGTCCATCTTCATGTTGACGGTGGCTGCTTTCGCTCACATTATTCTATAAGCACTAACCTTTAAGGCTCATGGACCAAGGGATTAGCTGTAAGATCCTAAACATAGTCAATAAGTGAGTGACATTTCGTTTTTGTCCGATTTAAAGTGCCAATATAATGTATGTGTTTAAAGAAATGTTACAGTTAGAATGTTAAATACGTATTTGTGAAATATTTACATTATTTTTATAAATATGTATTTAGCTCAGATAAGTAATCGTTATAGCCTTGTAATTTTTCCTCTGAATTGTAAATAGGCTTTTGTAAATTATTGAAAATATATTTTTATAATATTTTTTTTTGTATTTTATTTTTATCATGATGATTCTTGTGGTAGGAAAATGAGATACAAAAGATAAGGATTTTTTTATTAGTTTTGGATTACAGCGATCCGATGTTATAATGATAATACTATATTACTGATTACTTCACCAGACTGTGATAAGATATTGATTTATGCTTTTAATCTGAATACAAATTCTGGGAACTAAATATTTTATATTATATAATTTTTATATATATAATAATTTATTTTGTTTTAACTGAGGTACAGTTCACTGCTATTGAAGTGAGTAAGTTTAAAAAGGGATAAATGGACTTAAGATACTGTGGAAAGACTGAAAAATGTCATAGAAAAACTATGATTCCATCTCTCAGTGACACAAACGACGTTATCCAAAATGACATAATTGAAAGAAAGATAATTGCTCCATCTCTCTTCCTAGGACGACGAGCTCAACTGGGCCGCTGCTGCGGGTGCTAAAATTCTCTACTGGCGCAAATACAATAACTTCATTGTTAGCTATGTGTTTGAGCCGTTTGGGGTTGGAACAGGGCAACTATGGGCATGGGGTCTGAGTGCATACTTAGTCTTTTGGGACATTGCCAAGCGTTTGGTCGACCGTTACCAGATGGCTGGCCTATTTTTTGGTCAAGAATCAGTATTGCCATCCACCGTGGCAATGCTGCGAGCCTTCTGTCAAGAAAAAAAAATTCAAAGTCTGATATATCGCCCTACATGAAAGGTTACCTATATATACATCTTTAAAGGAAATATTTGTAATAATATTTCACTTAATTACGCATAATAATGTAAAATTATATTTGCATGCCCTTAAAAGGCAAAATATGGTTTGTGCCTAAACCACCAATTTTAACAACTGGTAACACCTGTATTTTAAGCAAATAAATTATTCTTATTCTTGAAAAAAAAAAAACGAAATTAGCCTTGGTGCGATTTTTTTATACCGACAAACCATAGCCGTAACCGCCATAACCGCCATAACCGTATGTTCGTAAATGAGAAACAATTTGTGTTTCTCATTTTCCTCAACACCATCGAGGTTTAGATTTTTGTAAGAAGATAGTGTAATGAGGACAAGGAGAGCAAGATTTTTAATACAGGTGCTGCTGACTTTCGTATATTTTTGACAATCGTTACGGGTAATCAGAAGTTTGTAAGTCTGAAACCAGTCTTTCCTGCTCGGAATCTGTATTGCTCGGAAACTGGGTTATAGTAATCAGATAGGCAGTTTTTTTGTGAAATACTGGTTGCATCCCGTTAGACTCTAACATAGAGAAGGTTAAACAGATGATGATAAAAAAACTAGTTAATATGACTAATTTAAGTTGAAAACAAATTGTCACGTCACGATACATTTACAGATCTATAGTTACTGATAAATATATTTTAAATTGATAATTTGTTAATCATTAATTGATATACATAATGGTAATTGTGTGTGTAGGAAAATAAGTGGTTTTCGGTGTGAATGTGCTCATGAAACAAGGGCATAGTAATGTTGCGGCCACATCTGCAAGAAGTGCATCGCGTTCAACAACAAGACGATATGAAAAAACTGTTTTGACAAAAATCTTTAATAAAATTGAACCTGAGTTACTTCATCTGGAGCAAATCGCGTATAATCAGGACATGCTTATTGTAAAATGCATTGTTATCAAAACTGAACCCTCTTATCTAGCTTGGAAGATTTGAGTTTCCTCCGAGCCTCGGAAAGTACATTAAGCCGTTGGCCCCGGCTGTCCTCTTTGGGTTGTGGAGGTCAGGTAGGCAGTCGCTCCATGTAAATTACTAGTATTCAGCTGCATCCGGTTAGACTGGAAGCCGACCCTAACATAGTTGGGAAAAGGCTTGGCTGATGATACTGACTTGCTTTTGAAAGTAGGAAACTATTCCCCAGGAACTTATTACCGGGACAAAAACCCTATTCTATATTATATGTCCAAAACTCGGGTAATGGTTTACCTGTGTACCAACCAAATATCATCGAAATCCATGAGCAGCCTAAAGGCAGACTTTACTGTCGTATTAATAGTATTACTGCTGATATAATTATGTACGTACGTAGTACCTAAAAGCTGCATAATGAAATTACTTATTTTCACGTCTTTCGGCCAACCAATTTCCCAGAAAATAAGATAAATAACCATCAATATTTTTTTTCGGTTTATCTGTGACACGTTTTGCTATCTGGAAATTATAATGATGTCGTGTATTCTAGCCTATTTAAAAACAAATAAGGAGGTATTTTATTGTGGCTAGTATGCAATAAAAAGTACCTATTTATCTAATCTGCAATATAATTAAGGTCATTATAAAGGTCAGGTCCGTAATACTCGTGGACAGAGCGAAAACAGTATGTAAGGATCGCAGCATGTTCGGCGACCTCTCGCGTCCGGCCCTGGTTCAAGCCATGTAGTCCGGAGCAAGAGGGAATAGGAAGCCGTCACGGCCTTCTGCGAAGTAGTCATGCTAGCGAAGGAGGTGGCCGAACGTAAGAGGGAGAGAACCTCAAGTCCCAGCCACCGCGGGAGACGCCCCGGGCGTCGGGGGCTACGTGGTGGCTCTCCGCCACCGTAGGCGCGGGACTGTAGACGGTGAGTAATAGGCTAGGCCGTGTCGACGGCTCGTTCGTGTCCCACGCGCGCCTCAAAGAGATGTCAGCAAACCGGAGGGGCCCGCAAGGGCCGATACCTGCCAGGGCTGCGGGACTGTTCGAAGAGATACCGCGGCCCTGGAACACAAAGGGCAAAAGAAGGAACATGGATGGGTTTTAGGCAGTAAAAGTCTGACACTCCCTTCCACTCCACCCAGAGCGGGAGGAATCATTTGATGATTTCCCATCCGAAGAAAAAGGATTGTAGCATGTCTCATCTTTAGTTTCTGCCTAACCCCAAAATACATTTTCAATAAAATCGGACTTATATAATTATATACATGATCAATGAAGATAAAATTCACGACAGAAGAATGTGTTCTGGTATTTTGAAGATTTAGCTCTTTTTAATGGGGAAAGAAAAAATAGGACACATTTTTTTTCAGGTAGGTACCTTTAGATCGACTCCAAGCGAAAGCGATGGCGAAATGGATCGGAGTGTTAAGCACCGAATTAACGCTGGATGGGTGAAATGGTGGCAGGTCACGGGAACAATCAGCGATTCCCTCATTCTCTTTAAACTTAAAGGGAAGATTTATAAAACAATTGTTTGACCTGCTGTCTTGTGTGGATCAGAATGTTGGGCCACAAAAATTATGAATGAAGTTATGATAAATTACATGTAGCTGAGATGAGAATGCTATGGGGATGTGCGGTTTTGTACGAATGGAGTAATTAAGAAATGAGTACATAAAAATAAGTCTGTAGTTGGCGCCTGTAACTGATAAGTTGTGTGATAGTCGGTTGTCTTGATAATAATATGTGTTTCAGAGAAATAAGGAAAACATCGTCAGAAAAGTTTTGAGTATGAATGTTGATGGCTATAAGAGTATAGGAAGACCAAAATAACCGATGGACGGACTGAGTGAAGGATGATATGGCTAGAAAAGAAGTGTCTGACGAGATGATGAGTAGTAGAGAAGTACGGTAGAAGAAGAGATGCTGCGCCGACCCCAAATAAATCAAGATAAAGACAGGAGAATGATGATAAGTTTTAGATCCACTCGATTCTCATCATCAGCCTCTTCCTGTCCTTATTCCATGTTACTTAGGATCGGCGCGATACGTGTTTTTATTCCACTATCCCCAGTCAAACGTCTCGCTTTCATTACATAGTTTTTATAGAAATAAAGACCAAAAATAAGATGGATGGCTTGTATTAAGAATGCTATGAAAGAAGAAAATCCGTCCTCATAATATGTCACGGAAAGAGCATAAAAAAATTCATCCACATCACACTACAGCGTGTCATACCATGACCGTACTAGGAACGTGTCAGGCAAAAAAATATTCTTTGTATTGAACAGTATGAGACTATGCCACACTAGACCTTTCCGTCACCGACCAACACAGTCGCGTGCCATTGCACGTAGCGTGTCGGCACCGGCAAAATATTCTAGCCAACAATTGTTGACGCTCCGGTCATGGTATGGTACGGTGTAGTGGGCAGGCTCCTTAATCCTAAATGTTCTTCAGAAGTTAAATATTGTTTTTTTTTTGGTTATCTACGCTGGACTTTGTCATACATTTATGAATCATGTACCTATATGTAGATAGGAACAATACCTAATAATCTACATTAACAAAAAAAAAAACGTTCATCAGGTCCTGGTTCGATTCCCGGGTTGGGCAAACTGTTATTGGATTTTTCCATCAGAGAATTTCTCAGTAGTAGGCACGGAGTCTGGATTTGTGCCCGCTTACTGGCAATAGGCTCACCGCCTATTTCATGGGATTTAAAAAACATAACTGGCGAAATGTGGTTATACCGTAGTTACACCTCTGCCTAACCCTTCGGGGATTACAGGCGTGATGTTATGGTATGTATGAATCTGATAAATCAGTGAAATATACTAAATAATTTCTAAAACTGATCAAGAAGTTGTAGGAGTCAAGTTCTAGAAGAATGCTTAGGTATACAGGGTGTAGACGGACCGAAACCACCACCAACATACCACCACCACCACCATGGCCATGAGAAACACCACCATGACCATGGTAAATATCCCGTTTCTAGTGTTAATTATAATGTTAGTGACCATGACAGTTTAAAAATTTATATTGTAAAAGGACCCTTCACAAAGCCTTCAACCAAGCATTCTGTATTTATATCAAACTAAGTAACTTCAGGAAAAAATTATTGCTGGGAAACGACTTTTTTTGAGGTTTTACGGTAGGACTCAATGTAACGCACTCAAAACATACATTGTGCTGATAGATGGATTGAATACTACATGGGTCGTGGAGGTGAACTCTTACATTAAAACCATGTACTAAAAAAAAACCTCTGAAAAAGTTGGAACTTTTTCCCCCAATATCTCGGTAACTGGAAGGTTCCCAGGTATGGTTTAGAACAAAAAAATGATCGCAATGATGGGGAGCCTTTCGGCTTCGTTAAGGATCTTGTTACACCCTTTAGGTACCTACCCTTTAGTAAAGTTGTAGAAGAAAGCTAAAGTCTAGGTACCTAAGCTTTCTTCTAGAACTTGACTCGAACGATGTAGATAAGGGATAAACAGATATTGCACGGCTTGCAACGCACTTTCAATCGCTTCATAATGGCCCAGTACATAATGAGGTACCTAATTATTTTTTCTAAATAGATTTTTTATTATTTATGTACACAAAATGAAAAAAAGGGAAAACGACATTCAAAGAAAGAACCATTCTACAAAAAATTATGAATTATTAGTTTTCCGCCCGCGGCTTCGCCCGCGTCGAGTTCGGTTATATCGCGTTTCCAAGAGAACTCTTCAAAAGTCCGGAAAAAAAACTATCCTATGTTCTTTCTCAACGTCAACTCTATCTCTGTACCAAATTTCATTAAAATCAGTTCAGTGGTTTAGACGTGAAAGCGTAACAGACAGACAGACAGACTTACTTTCGCATTTATAATATTAGTAGGGATAGCTTTTGCCCGTGGCTTCGCTTGCATTAATTTAGAATTTGCCAATCAATTCGGGTTGTACTCTGCTTGTAATAAATTAATTCAATCATGATTCGAAAGACACGTGGCGCCATCTATTATCATAAATAAGAACGTTATTGTTGTTTTCCTCGGGAACAGTAGTTTTTTTTCGGATAAACTAACTTACTTTCGCATTTATAATATTAGGATTAGGAAGTTAGGATGAAATAGGAACAAATAATTGAAATGCATAAATACCTACGTATAACATTCGTTTCAACTTTTTGAAAACATATAGCTATATGTATGTACTTAACGCTCGCTATCTAAATATTTATTATCTAGATGATTAAGTAAATTGTAATTTTGGATAAGATATACTGGCTATTTAGACATAGATAAATTAGTTGGCAGCCCTGTTATTCCTGTTTGAAACCAGCACGACAATGGTATGTTTTTTCATGTATTAACTAAATTATAGTAAAAAAAAAATTTTTTTCAAAATATTTTGAGTTCACGCTAGTGTAATGTTCTGTAGAACTAAGGATATTTAAATATTTGCGTAGAAGTATTTTAGTTACATTTAATAAGTTACGTAATCGTTTTGATAAATGTTTCGTTTTTGCTGAAAAGCGACCAAAGTTATAATCTTGTTTTGGACAATGATTGTGAGTGGAAAAACTGAATTTAATAAAGTGTAATTTACCTCTTTAGTGCGGTATTCCATATTACAAAATAAACTTATGTGGGGGCACTGGGGGCACATATTGTATTGTTTAGTAGGTTTAGAACCTGAATTGTAATTATTTAGACACCTTAGAATAAAATAACCATAATGGAAAAATAATATTAACGTTTAAGTTCCAATACCGGTGGCCATTGTTATCGCAATGATTAAAAGTGCGCACATAAAGCAGCCTTGTATTAATAAAATGTATCAGCTATACGTATCAGTAAACTGTGGCCTTATAAGGGTGTGGCACAAACTCTCAAATTGAACCACTTTCTCCGTGGAAAATATCAGCTATCCCATACTTTTAGGGTCCAACACGCAGTTGAATGTTTTCGCTATTACGGTGTTGGTCCCTAGTAGAATGTTTTTTTAATGAACCACACCCTTAAATATGACACATTTTCCTGATACATGCTGTATGTAACTGATCAGTACTCCCATGGCTACATGGCCTCAGCTTCAAACCTTGTCCTAATATAAGCGTTCCTCGTATGATACGCGATACGGCGAACACGAACGCCTCGTCGTACCGATAGAAGGTGCATTTCGGTTATCTGAACAATGAGTTGCAAATGATCGCTTCTATTAGGATACGGCTTTAAGTGTGGGTGACTTAACCAATCTTATCTAATAAATAATTATTGGCCTCAATATTTTTCCTCAATTATGACGAAATTACAATGGAAATTAAAAGAAAACAATGCTTACAAAAAGACGTTGAATAGAATTGACATAAGTAATTATTGTTGAACAAGAATCTGGTGTACCGCTATCTTATTTTTGCAGTACGTTTTTCTAAAGAATTGTTTACTGCCAGCGCCTACATAAACATTAGAGTACCAAAAGACCATTGTTTCCTCCCAATATGCGTTTCAAATGTATTTTTGCGCTCTTGTTTCACTTTCGTAATGGTTAGCGATCCTCGCAATTGTTTGTTCGAAGAACTGTTCGGCGAACAAATGATCGTGACCTATTCTGATGACGCAATGGTTTCTATTAGGACATCCGAATAAAACTCTGGCTTTTTGAAAGCGACTCGCAAATAGAATGTGGGACGCAACTGTGAGTTATATTTTAAAAGGAAGTAGCTTTTGCCAACGGCTTCACTCGCGTTGTACGGAACGTTGTAAATATAGCCTATACCTAGAACACTTGGAGGTAATATCACTTCCCTTTGGTGGAATCATTTTCGGAATCGGATCATTAGTTCTGAAGATTAGCTTCATCCAAACTTAACCCCTTTTATATAATCTTAATATCCATCTTATAGGTATACATAAAACAAAGTCGGGTTAGTTACACCATTTATAACTCAAGAAAGGCTGGACCAATTTTAATGATATTTGATTTTTTGAATTCGTCTCTGCTCCGAATAGCAGAATAATTATTAAAATAACTAAAAGTTCACGAAAAAAATGAGTATTTAAATAAATTAGGTTTGGCATCTTCCGCCATTGTCAAGGTAGAAGTAAGTAGGGTAGGTAAGTTGGTAAGCTAGGCTAGGATAGGTAGGTAGGGTAGGATAGGATAGGTAGGTAGGTAGGTAGGGTAGGGTTAGAAAAGGTGCATTGTAACAGCTAGTAGAAAATGAAAACAACTTAAAGAGACCAACTTGAGTTTTTTTTTAATTCTTCATCTATTTTTTTCTAACACTGTCTGATGTCAAAATTGTAGGAAAAGCCAAGCCGCTTCTTTTTGGAATAAATTTGAATATCTTTTTCTAGACTGGTCGCTGGTTGACCCTCCTCCTGGGGGTAGTCCTACTCCAGGGCACCTTATCTTTTGGTCCCATCGACGACACGGACGAAGATTTGATCGAATACAGAAACTTAATGACAGAAGCTGCATACCGTCTGCCTACTGCCATCAACCCGACTCACTACGCTGTTCACCTGACACCACACTTGGAAAATGCCGAAAATCCATTTACGTTTGATGGAGAAGTGACCATCAATATTGTACCAGTACAAACGACCCAACAAATTGTTCTTCACTGCAATGATTTAACTATCGACGCTACCACTGTGACAGTCACGGCAGCCACAGCCCCTACCGCTAACTTGGTGACACCTGATCAAACCTTCATTTGCGATCCACGATTTAGTACTTTTGCTATTAATACTAACTCATTTTTGGTAGTGAACCAACAGTACACTATCTCAATGTCGTTCAGAGGAAACCTGCAAACCAACATGAGAGGTTTTTATAGGAGTTGGTATACTGACGAAAATGGAGATAGAAGGTAAGTGGCCAGCAGTTTTAAATTTGTTTGAACATTCTTATGATACCTAAAGCATTGCTACTTATTTTGAAGATGTGCTTCTCAGTACTTCCCTAGTACGTACCTACCTATATTAAACCTGCGACAATAATAACGTGGATTATGACACCGGGTCATGTCATGGTGACTCGAAGTTTATCAACATTTTTCAAAATATTATGTAATGATAACAGCCTATTTTAATGATTCATGTATTAGTTTGTGTTATTGTTTACTGGGTAAAATAACAAAAATGCACTACCGGTGCGGGGAGAGGGATACTGTATATCCAGCTACTAGAACGTTTCCAAACCACAAAGCACGATAGATACATTTTCTGACTTTTAACAGACTTGTTAGAATTTTGAAAAAGTTAGTTATGTTTTTTTTTAGATGGATGGCTACTACCCAGTTCCAGCCTAGCCATGCTCGTCAAGCTTTCCCGTGCTTCGATGAGCCCCAATTCAAAGCAACCTTCGACATATCTATAACCAGAGACGTTGAAGGTTTCAACGAGACCATATCCAACATGCCGCTCAGATTAACCCACACGTAAGCATTACCAAGTAAACCTAACCTTATTCCTTATCGAAAACATAACATTACACCACATCTGTGTGCGTAATACTCAACCCACATTTTGCAAGTTATGATAAGTTCCAGGTCATAGGGGGCGAGTCTACTATAACCATCAACCGGGCACAGATTTAGATACCGTGACAGCTAGTGAGAAATTCCTGATAGAAAAGCCCACTAACACTTTGCCCTACCTGGGAGTAGGAAACAGGATCTTCTGCTGAGCAGCAGCTCTTGCTACTGGACCACCGAAGCAGTTAAAACATTTCGTTTTATATACCTGCATGTATCTTAACTTGCCTTAACAAATAAAGACTTTCATATCTGATTCAAAGTAAACAAAACCGTATTTTTTCAGCCCTGTTAACGGAAAAGTAAGAGAAGATTTCCACACCACGCCTCCTACTTCGACGTACTTGCTGGCTTTCATTGTGTCCGGCTACAGACAAGTAGCTACTAACGACAATGCTTTGAGGCCTTTCCATATTTACGCTCGCGGCAATATTGGTAACACCGGAGATTATTCCTTGGCGGTTGGTGTACCGCTTCTGCAGGCTATGGAAGAGTATACCGGTTACAATTACTACCAATTGATTCATAACACAAATATATATCAAATGAACATGAAGCAGGCTGCTATTCCCGATTTCTCAGCTGGTGCTATGGAAAACTGGGGTCTTTTAACTTACAGGTAAAATTATAACGAACGATTTTATTATATTCTTGCCATTTCAAACTTCATTAACTAATTTAACGAAATCACGATTTAATTACACTTGTCTCACCTAGCTGAATCCTTTACTAATATTTTCATTTTATTATTTTCAACAGGGAAGCTCTCATTCTCTACGACCCTGAGAACACCAACAATTTCTACAAGCAGCGTATAGCTAATATTATATCTCACGAAATTGCTCACATGTGGTTCGGTAACCTAGTCACGTGTGCCTGGTGGGACAACCTTTGGCTAAACGAGGGATTCGCTAGATACTACCAGTACTACTTGACTGATAAAGTAAGTGTTTAAAATGTAACGTATTTAATTGGAAAAAAAATCTACTAAGAGCCCGGAAAGATTTTCCAGGCTGTTCTTTAGTTTACCTTTTCTTATACTATTACGGTGCTGGAAGCCGTTAACATAGTTGAGAAAAGGGTAGCTGAGATGAATGCTCCTCAATTTTTCTATGAATACATACAATTAGAACTGCATATTTTCTTTTTTGATCTAATATCTTTATTTTTTTTCTAATCACTAGGTTGAACCAGAGATGGGTTTTGGAACTCGTTTCATCACTGAGCAGGTGCACGTATCCTTACTCTCTGACGCCGCTACCAGCGCTCACCCACTCACTGACACCTCTGTGCTAAATCCAGCCACTGTCAGTGCTCACTTTTCGACCATCACGTACGCGAAAGGAGCCGCCGTCCTCAGAATGACACAGCACTTGCTTGGCGACGAAACTTATGAGTTGGGCCTTAGAAACTATTTGAGTACCAAGTATGTATTGTCATTTTTAGGGTTTCATTGCCTAATAGCAAAGGAACCCTTATAGATTCGTCCTGTACGTCTGTCTGTTTGTCCGTTCGTATGTCACAGCCATTTTACTCCTAGACTATTGACACGATACAGTTGAAATTTGGAGAGTATGTGCTTTTTATAAACCACTACACAAATATGATGTAAAATTATGAAAAAAATAAAAATCGGGTTGGCCCTCCATACATGTAACTAAAGGTTGGAAAACAAAATTATGCATGTAGTTATTTTTTTATATTTTTTAAGTCAATGGTTGATGAGATATTTGCTTCATATGTCGTACATATTGTGTGGGGGAGACACCCTATGATTTCTCTACGAAGAAGAGAACAAAACTGAAAAAAATGGGTTTGTAGATAGTAAAAAGAACTTTCAACAAAAATTGGTTTCAATAAGCTTTAATCTTTAGTTTTTGAGATATTATAATGGGACTTTGATTTACATTAACATACAATGAAAAAAAAAATTAGTTTTGCTGTTGATTGAAAATTGACATATCTCTTGCGATGTTGCCGGTTTTTTATTGTTTGTTTTTATACAAGCTTTCATTCAGGATTGCTATTGAGATTCCAAATATCATTATTATCATTATTTATTACGGTTTTGTGAGGCTTAGTTCTTAAGTTAAGATTTTTGTTAACTTTCTTTTTAATAAAATAAAATAAAAAAAAGTGCAGAGCACAGAATCGCTGCACTGGCAGCACAGCACTAAGAGACAGGCTAATAAAATTCGGCATAACTTCAAATTGCACAACTTCTGTTACGCGAATAGAGGGTGTAAACACCCTTATCGAAGCAGACAGGTACTCACTTGGTCATTTCCCATTGTCTGGACCATACCTGGGAACATTCTAGCTTCGGAGATATTGAAGTCAAAGGTCCATCTTCATTTCACTTTAAAAACCTTCTACTCAATGCATCCATCAGTACAATATTTAAAGTGCGTTGCCGCAAACTGATTTTTCATACAAACAAAAGTCGCGTCCCAGTAATATTTTTTGCGCAAAGTTATTTGGTTTTATGTGCAGATTGGTGGACGGCTTCGTGTAGGGTCCGTTTACGCCTTGGATGTCATTTGTGTCGAAGACGCAGAGTATAGTGACACGCTTAGTGTGTATGCAAAGTGATGTTACTGCTGTGTCTATCAGCGGCCGCCGAGGGGTCTTCGCGCTGTGATATTCAGGCTTCCTCAGTTTTAGCTTTTGTTTCAACTGGATACGACAAACATTTATATTTCTTATTTCTCCAGTGCCTTTAGAGTCGCTGAGCCTTCAGCTTTATTCGCTGCTTTGCAAGCTGCCGCCGCCACAACCACTTTTGCGACTGATTATCCTGGTGTCACCATCAGCGACTACTTCACAACCTGGAGCTCGAAACCTGGGCACCCTCTGTTGACTGTCGGCATAGATCACACCTCTGGAATCATGACTCTTAAACAAGTAGGTTTAAATTAACGATTCCCAAAATACTTACTTGCCATCGACAAAAAATAAATTAAACTTTAGAAAACAAACAAGTAGACACATCTTCCAACCTTGCGTATTGTGTCAAGGGAGAACGGCATGAGTTGTATAATTTTAGTTAATGTGGATGTGTAAACCAATATCCGGTTTCTGGAATAGTATTGGTAACAAAATAAATTTTACTTTTTAGTCCCGCTTCTTCCGTGATGCTGGTGAGACTGTGGACCCTGAGGTTTTATGGGACATTCCCATTACATGGACTAGGGGTGATGCTCCTGACTTCGATAACCTTAAGCCCACTCAGATCATGCGCATTCCTGAGATAGAAATCAACAGAGGAACCACTGGATACGAATGGGTTATTTTCAACAAGCAACAGACTGGTAATTTATTTTTATAAAACCAATATTGATTAACATTAGTCAAATACTACAATTATATAATAAATTAAGAGATTAAATGAAATAAATCTGAACAATTTTAAAGTTCCGTTTTCATCCTGGTAAATATTTTTAGGTTTCTACAGGGTGAACTACGATGATGTCACATGGGATCTTATCACTCAGGCCCTTAGAGGCAATAACAGGGAGTTAATACACGAATACAATCGTGCACAGGTGCGTAACTTACCATCACAAATACTATTAACATACATATTTAGATTGAATTTATCTATAGTAGCCCGGAGCTCGTCCCTAATACTTGGGCGTTAAACATACATAACTAACTGCCAGTACGTTAGTGTAAGAGTGCTATGCCTCTACCAGCCCCTTAAACATAAGCAGGACGTAAAGAATGTGGGTGTACTACAGGTACTCCTCTGCGATAAACCCGTCGGAGATCACACGCGCGATGTTAAATACGAAGATTTTTGTTTGTATGTATTAATCACTAAGCGCCTGGCCACATGTCTACGTGACGTCGACTATAATAATTTTCGATAAGTGTTTTAAAATTGAGACGTGTTTATGGTAATTTTTCATGTTCTTTCTAGATTGTCGATGACGTATTCCTGCTTGCCAGAGCTGGCAAATTAACCTACAGAAGAGCGTTGAACATCCTCTCCTTCCTAAAATTCGAAGACAAGTACGCTCCTTGGCTTGCTGCCATCACTGGATTCAACTTTGCCCTCAGAAGATTGGCTCACAACAGTTTTGCTGTTAGCAGACTGAGGGTAAACTCATTTGAACCATTTTGACGTCAGAAAGGACAAATTTCTTCAATTATTTTACAAATGTCGTTTGTTTCTATTGACAGTTTACGAAATTATGAAATTTTATCTGTGTTATCTCAACAGTACTTAATTAAACTAAAATCTATTTTTAGAGTGAAATCATTGACTTGAGCACAGCGGTTGTAAACCGCCTGGGCTTCAACGAGACGGAAAATGGCGGTGATTTCATGGATGATCTCTTCCGCATGCATATCTCGACTTTCCTCTGCAATGTTGGACACCAAGGCTGCATCGATACGGCCAGAAGAAGCTTCCAGCAATGGAGGGATGGTGGACGGTAAGCGCGACTGGTTTTTTATACAATGAAACGGAAAATCACGAAGAAGTACTTCTTCTTCTTAGCGTATCGATGGCAATCTAAATTGTATCAGCCCAAAACTGAGCTCCTACTTTTAACTAAAATAGTGTAATCTTATTATATACGTTATTATCTTGATACTAAATGTTCTCTCTCTATTTCTTTTAAAATAGGATTGCACCGAACATGCGTCCTTGGGTATACTGCAATGGTCTGCGCTACGGAACAGCTGAAGATTACGATTTCTTCTGGAACAGATATCTGAACACAGACTTGGCTAACGAGCAGGTGGTGATGCTTACGGCGGCAGGCTGTACTCAAAACCAGCCCAGCTTGAACAGATTCCTCGTGAATATTGCTTCTGGAAATGCTGAAAACTTTGTTATCAGAGCTCAAGACTATAGCACCGCTATTTCTTCAGCTGTTACTAGCAACGAATACAACACTATGAGGGTCTTCCATTGGCTGCAGGCTAATTTCGAGCGAGCTAATGGGTCAGTAAATGCTGTGTTGTTACTTTTTATTTTAAGTGTTCATTATCATTTCACTAATTAATAAAAGCACTTTGGTATTTTGCAAGAAGATAAGCATATGCGACCTCATATTTAAGCAGAAGTAAATTCAAAACTTTTTTTTCCAAATCTAATCACAGAATTCCGTATCACGTTCAAAATCATACAAGTATATATTTACATAAATAAGTATGTGCTTTATATGTAAGTACATCACAGACTACCTGCAGCATTGTGTCTCCTTACCCGCTCACCTATGAAAGATGTCTTGAAAATATCGCTTTTAAGCGATGAGACCATTTTAACCATTTTATACCTGTAGTTCGGAGTCAAATAAAACAGCCGCACGGGTCGATCTACAGGTTAAGCCGCCCTTGTCTAGGTCTGTCTGTGGATAGGAGACCACCCGTAACCGACCGAGTTCTCTTTGTGCTTCGGAAATCACGTTAAGTCGTTGGTCCCGGCTGTCATTTGTAGATCTTTCACAGTCGTTACAGAAAGTCAGTGGCCTGAAAGTCTGATAACCAATCTTACCAAGGGGTATCGTATTACCCAGGACTAACTGGACTGTGGAGGTCAGATAGGCAGTCGCTCCATTTAAAATACTGTAATAGCTTCACCTGGTTCCACGCCAAGACGATGGTGATCTGTAATTTTTATGATGTACAAGTACATAGTAAAAGGTATTCTGTTTATGAATCATTCCATTTTATGCTTATTGATTGGAATTATTTTGTATTTCAGAACCGGCATCGTCAACACCATGATATCTTCGATCACAAACCGTCTATTGACTCCAGCGGACATCACATTGGTAAACTTTTTTGCTATTTTTGTAGATTCTTAGATATTCACTATGTACCCACCCTATTTATATTACAGTTAACGTTAGGCAAATTTTATAAAGTTTGTTTCAAATGTTACAGTTTCATAAAAACCTAAATTTAGAAACATAGTTCCTAATTTTTTTTAATAGTTACTAAGTTTGTTACAATGTTTCGAAAAAATATTAACTTAACTTAACTATTTTAGGTTCAAGGTTGGGTTAGCGCAAACCAAAACGACCTGGGTCCGACAGCCTATGCCACCGCTACCTCTGGTCTCACGACTTCAGGAAACAACATCCAGTTTTATAACCAAAGGGTGGCGGAATTCATTCAGTACTTCGATGAGGGATACGTGAATATATTTGAGGATGAAGTTACTACGCCCGCCCCGACAACGCCGACGACGCCGGAGACTACTACCACGACGACATCGACAACTACTACTACAACTACTACTACGACAACACCAGAACCTATTACTTCAAGTTCGACAGAGGCCCCTACTACCACTTCCACAGCTGCTCCTACAACCGAGGCATCAACCCCCGCACCAGATTCGGCGAGCATTGCTTCTCTTAGCATCGTCACCTTAATTGTGACACTTATAGTAAATATGGCGTAATTTTATTTAAGCTAATGTAGTGGATTGTTGTAAGAATATTTTGTTAAATAAAGATAACATTTTTTTATATGTTTTAATAAAGCTATTTATTTGACTCGTTTGTTTGGTGTACGACCAATACGATTATGAATGTTCTATTTAGAAATTTTGCCATTGGATAAACTAGCCAGGGACCTATAAATAATTCGCTAGAAAAATACCAAAGGACGTAATTATTTTCAATTGATTATAGAGAAGGAACAGAGGTACCTGCATAGAAGTAAGCCTAACAATGTATACCAACAGTTGGTATACATTGTCAGCCTTAATTTCCTCGAGTGTATATCGGCTATTCTTGACTGATAAGAGTATCAGAATAAAGATGATTAAAAATATATATCTAGTAGTAGTTAACTTTAGGTAGTATCTATCATTAAGCAATTATACCTATTTGATAATACACAATTAAAGATATCTACTTGATTGTGAAATGAAGACGATTATCTTATTAACTAGTTTGCACTTGAAGGAGTTGAAGGGCACAGGAGAAAAACATGCAATTTCATTTTTATATTTTTTTTTAACTGGCCATACCATTTTATGGTACCAACGAAACGCTAAAACACACTGCAGTAAAATGCACAGTCACGGAGTAATCTTCATACAAACATATTGATACAGTACAATAACAAGCAATGTCCAAGTTTTGTGGACCAAAGGCTAAGCAATACTTCTCACGGATAAAATATAGTCAAGCTTAAATAAATACTATTTCATACTGTATTTTGTGACTTTTTCATTTTTATTTTCTCTTGCTCTACAAACGAAACGCCAAAACACATTGCAGTAAAATGCACAGTCACGGAGTAATCTTCATAGAAACATATTGATACAGTACAATAACAAGCAATGTCCAAGTTTTGTGGACCAAAGACTAAGCAATACTTCTAACGGATAAAATATAGTCAAGCTTAAATAAATACTATTTCATACTGTAATTTGTGACTTTGTTCATTTTTTTTTCTTTTACTCTATAAATATAAGTAAGAAAAGGGTTTTTTGTACTGCAACCGCAAAAAAAAAATCTTTTAAAATAAATATGTATTTCATTCAATTCGATCTTTAATGTACACCTTTTCAAGGATCAAAAGCTGATTTAGCAATTTCTCAGTTTATTATCTTTGTGACGTCTCATGTTATTATTGTAATGTAATGTAGGTACTTATAAAAATCATTATTAACGGACTAAGGGTGGATTTGGATTTTTTATCTAATAATAGTCCTATGAATAAATTAATTTTTCTCAGTGTTTTGAAATAAAAACTGTCAGACGTCAATTTTATTCCAATTATAAAATACTTTTGTGCAGTCAGACCAAATTCGTCTTTAAGGCTTTTAAATAAAACAACTATTAAAATTAAGTAGCCGTTAGTCATTGAAAAGTATAAGCTATGTGTATATATATTAAGCCCAAAATAAATTAATTAATGGGAAAAATCTGTCTAGCTGAAATGGGACTGGGCTGGCCATGTATGTCGAAAGTCAGACAATCGCTAGGCTAAATTAACATCAGAATGGGTGCCATAAATCAAATCAAATCATCATTTATTTGTCAGAACATGGTCGGTATGTATATTGCATGGTCTTGAGTTTATGTTGTCTCATCACATTCTAACACATGGGCATATAAATGTTAAATAAATAAAAAATACGAATGAATTATTATAATAATTGAATTAAATTAATTGGCGGTGTTATTTAAGTAGTCACTCAAATTATAATAGCATTTACTACATAAAAATACTTAAATTGCTTCTTAAATCCAGCCAAATCTAAGTCTCTAATTGATTTTTTAATTTTATTATAAATTTTATTATTTTTTTTTTATTTTAGGAGAACACGATGACGCGGCAGGTGTAGATGGTGGGATAAGCTAGACCGCTACATGGAAGTCTGGATTACATCACCATGGACACCATGGGCTGGTATAATAATATAAATCAATTTAAAATGTTCTCTAGAGATTTCATGGAGTGGTCGCAAATTTTGCAATTTTATCAATGTTACGTGATGTTTTAGTGACATAATGCGTGTGTGTTAAATACTAGTACTGGTCCCTCAGCTGGTTCGTAGGTAAACCGATCTCAACACAGTCGGAGAGAAGCTCGGTAGATGATGACGATATTAAAATGATGCAGAGTTTAAAGCACAGTCGCTGTAGTTGCAGACCTGACTTTTTCCCTAGCTTCATAATAACAGTCGCTCAGGTCGATCTTTAGGTTAAACCGTGCTTGACTAGGTTGGTCCGTGGATGGGTGACCACCCTTAACACACCGAGTTTCCTCCGTGCCTCGGAAAGTTCGTTAAGCCGTTGGTTGCGGCTGTCATTTGTAGAACTTTGACAGTCGTTACTACCAGTCCTACCAAGGGGTATGGTATTACCTAGTACTAACTGGGTTGTGGAGGTCAGATAGGCAGTCGCTCCATGTAAAATGCTGGTATTCCGTTGCATCCAGTTACACTGGAAGCGGACCCCAACATACTCGTAGTTGGGAAAAGGCTGGGCAGATGATGATGACTAGAAAGAAAGGAGACTATCGGATAACGCAGGAGAGTGCGCAAACAAGGGTATAATCTCTCTTTCTTACCGCTCTTTAGTACTTTCTAATCTGATGGGGTTCCGCTCGAGCGGAGAAGAGCAGGCACAAGACCGACATGAAATCACCAACTCCGGACTAACAAATTCTTAATGAAAAACAGCAAAAGCAGGACCCCACGCTCAACAGCCGCGCTTACGACCCCAACACCAATGGGATTATCAAGACACACACACAACTACAGGCCTATGTCCAGCAGTGGACGTCTTTCCGCTGAAATGAAGATGAAGATAATGATGATGAGACAACAACAGATATAGCCGTAGTCGGTGTATCAAGTTTTAACTCAATTAACGCACTAATCGGATTATGAAAAACAAAGATACTCGCATTACCTCCTCCTTTTTTCAAGTCGGTTAAAAATGTTCTTGGAAGATGCTCGGCTGTCTGAGGCAATTTCTATTTCTTTTTGACTTTCCAAAGTGTATATTTTGGTGGCCTAATTGAACTAAACGGTTTGACTTTGAATTTTATATCGAATCCAAAATGGGGTGATTCGAAAGAAAAATATTGATAGTCGACATAGCCCCTGTGGGCTATGTCGACTATCAATATTTTTCTTTACTCTGTAGTAAAAAGAGAGAATAAAAAGCTGAAGTGGCAATGGGCCTGTTTTATTACCTGTAGAACTGATGAAAAATGAGACAATCGTAAGATAGAATGCCCTCGTGCTAGGCAGATCGACTTTTTCCCAGGGTCGGTTCATGAGAGGTGCATTTTCAACAAGCATACTCCGCATTAAAACTTGATAGGCGAGTAGGTAGAGCGTGATGAGACACAAATCGTGAAAACGGTTTTGTGGGGCATTGTACTAAATTAAAGTTTTTATAAATTTTCCTTTGTAAACAAATAAAAATAAACGCTGAAATCATAATATGAAAAATTTCAGACAAGACCAGTAACAATAGTTTTCATGGTAAATAATTTCAAAATGATTTCGAGAGAAATTTAAAATATTGATATTCACATGCGATTAACGAAGTTTCTTGTTCTTTCCATAATTTTATTTGTAGCTGACCATACCTGGAACCCTTTTAGTAACGGGAACACTGAAGGTCTAAAGCTAAACTTTGTTGGTATTTTGTTTTGCTGTATTATTATGTATATGGCTATAAGATGGGTATTTTTAAAACTTGTGGTAAGGCGTTTACGTCATAAGGATCTTAGTAAGTCTATTATTTGATATAAGAATCATATATTTAGATTACACAGAGATTAAATTTGCATGACTTCGTACTTCGTGACTCAGATTATATACAATATCAAATTATTTTTTCGGAGCTTTAAAGCGTCTGTCAAAAATTTCCGAGTTGCTGTGGAATGTTCCTATCATACTTTTTTCTTTTCTTTCGAGAAACTAAGATTATTAGTTGATTTCGAGGGTAAGGAAGGGGTTCCGTTCCCAAAGGGTAAAAACGGGACCCTATTATTAAGACTTCGCTGTCTGTCCGTCCGTCTGTCTGTCACTAGGCTGTATCTCGAAAACCGCTAGCTAGACAGTTGAAATTTTCACAAATTATGTATTACTGTTGCCGCTCTACCAACAAATACTAAAAACAAAATAAAATAAATATTTAAGGGGGACTCCCATACAAAAAACGCGATTTTTAATAGATAATGGTACGGAGGCCTTCGTGCGCAAGTCCGACTCGCACTTGGCCGGTTTTTATTTTTACCGAAATACCTACAATTTTTGTCAAACAATTATTGAAAGAATATAATTATGAGGTCTAATTGAAAAACAATATGATGTGAATTTATCATAGTTTAATTTTATGCAAAGTAGTAAATGAAATCGTAACGGCTGTCAAGGGAGAGTAGAAGAAAAAACGTGTAGCGCTGACCAAGTAACATGGGACAAGGGTAGAAAGTTGATGATGACTTTACCAGCAGTTTTTATTTAGGGGTTAATAGCGCATTTTGGTTTTCGAGAGCACAATCAGATTCTGCTCACGGACATAAAAAATACTTCTGAATACCTCAAATGAGTTAGCAGCAGTGAATAATTACATATCAGATATATACGAAAAACAAAAAGGTATCTTATCAGCTGATAAAACGATAGCTGTGGATTTCAGCCATGCCTTTTGATTAACGCTGTACATCGAAAATATTAATGGTAGGTACATAAAGATAAGTAAATAATTATTGATAAATATATAATATTTTAACTATGACTCTCTAGTCGCTCGTTTGGTACCGTCCGGGGCAGCTATGGGTAAGTCGTATTTTTATACAATAAATTGATAAGTACCTACCTACTAAGCCCCAGCCATTCTGATTAAACGTGATGCGCACAAAAATGGCGATGCAATGACGCGATAAAATATTGATTTTTTCCCTATACTTTTAGTATCAAATTCGAAATTTAGGCTTTTATCGTTAAAAGACTTTAGTGCGGTGATATTTTAAATTATTAGGCGTATGCAATGGGTGCCTAGGGGCCTAAAATACGGCTAGCCGAGGCGAGCAGACTGTTCAGAAACTTTAACATCATGAAGAATATGTTAGGTTATGAGGCCAAGCCAAGCTTTTAGTCTTGTATGAAAATACCACCACTAAGTATGTACAACAAAAACTGCAAAGATTTTGTCCTTGAACTTTGAACACATATTTTTTTTAACACTATAATAAACCTACATATTAATAGGTATCATCGACCAAGAGCAACTCTTGTATCATATACACCTAAAATAATAAAACTTATTAAGTATAGCTTTTGCAGCTTTTGCTGTAACTTTTGTAATTCGTTGTTGCCCATTAACAATTTTATTTTAAACGTTGCACCACCAAACGTTACTTCGAAGTTAATGAGGAAAATTACTTTTATCTTCACCAGTAACCATCTTTTATATGCCCGATTTTCTCTGTGTAGGTACCAACATGTTGCTTCCGACCGTCCTCTGCTTCCTCCTGGGATATGCCACCGCCTCGATGCCCCTGAAGGAGTTCAGGTCCAGCCTGGAGTTCCTTAACACCGAATCCGAGGAAGACTTAGCAAGATACCGTCTTCCGGACGGAGTGGAACCAACCGATATTGATGTTCAACTTGATGTGGACATCCCAGGAGCTTCCTTCATTGGTGTTGTCAATATGAACGTTGTGGTAAGTGTACTTTTAAATAATAGTATTTCATAAAGTGACCATGGAATTTCTGGCCCTTTTCTCTCCATAAAGATGTCTCCTGGACATTTCAAAAGTGTCTGTTACTGGTTTTTTTAAATAAGCTATTATTCCTGTTCTATGGGAGTTGTTGTAGACTCCAGTCTTAATGTGTTTGAAGTAAACAGGGTAAGTGTTGCATATGCAAGAGCCATGCCGAAGATTTGTAAATACTTTTTAGTTTTGAGTTACTTTGGTTGGTTGAAGGAATGGGGGAGGCATTTGCCTATGAGTGGATGACAGAAAAAAAAACCTATTGTACTAAAGGCACTCGAAATGGGCTTTGAATATTAAGGAAATAAATTATAGAAACTTTTTAAACATGCGTTTAACATTGAGACAATTTTTTTTTTCTTTTTTAACATTTTTAGTTTTTAATCGTTGCACTTGTGATGTCAAGTGTGCATGCAGTGTGGTCTGGATCTTCCAGTGATTCTCAGAGGGCCTAGACAGTTGGCTATTTCTTTTAAATCGCTTCGCGTTTCCACAACGATTTTCAACTGGAATAAAAATAAAACATGAATAATAAAAAAAGTTAGAGCAACATGTTATGGAATTTTCCGTGAGGTTTACACGGTAACAGGATAAAATAAAACTTATAATTATGTTGTGTGATTGAAAATAGTTTTTCATTAAATAAGACTAGTTATGTAACTGGTGAATAAATGTGTGATGATTGCCACCAATACCTCTGTAAATATAAATTAGGTGAAAAATTTTTGAGCATTTTAGAGTTTTTTTATGTTATAATTTTGCTAAAAAAATTAATGTTAAAAGGGAAAGTTTTATCTATAGTCCCTTATAAAAAATCTTCCTTTTCAAAATCGTAACACAAACGTAAACATAACCCTGTCTTTGCTGCGCAGTCGGGTAACAACGGCGTCGCGTTTTCTTCCATCTAGCATTAATTGCAACTAAATGTAATATTTCCTTTGCAGTGCTATAATGATTTCAACATTATAACTGCGCAAAGGAAATATATATAAAAATGATAAAAAAATTACAATATATCGATTATCGTTATCCGATGATAAACGTGTGCCATCGTAATTACCTTCCGATTATACTATCACACATCGAAACTAACACAGACACAATTATTCGTGACGAAGTCATTTTTTATAACTTTTCATGATGCTATATCTAAATCCGTGGTGCATTAGTATTTTATAATTTAATTGGTTACTTATAACTGAAGTTTGTTGTTTGAAGTTGTCAGTCATAGGTCTCGAGTTCGAACCCAAGACACCCATTTTTGATTTTGATTTTTAGAATTTATACACGTGTTTCGGTGCAGGAAAATATTATGAGGAAACCAAACCAGCATGCCTGAGAGATATTTCTCGACGGCATGTAAAGCCAAGTCAGAGACCCATGGGCGGCATAAAAATTCTGACTCCAGGTTAGGCACAAACCACACGATAAATTCAAATTCAAATTCTTTATTTCAGACACGAGTCCATAGTGTTTCAAAAAAATAAAAATAATAACTTAATAGCTAGTGTTAGTAAAAGGAAAAAAAAAACAATTTAATTTGTAATATATTTAATAAAGACTTGACTGAAATTTGTAACTAATGTGAATAAAACATTTTTCTAAAATAAATGACAACTCACATCACTCGTCATCATGATTAGTAGCCTTGTTCCACTGACTGCAGAGTATCCTTTCATTTGTGCAATTCTTCCCTGGTCTGCGTTAGCCTCAACCAGATCTTACTTGCGATCACTCGTATATTACCTATAATCAATATTGTCTTCGACGGGGAACAACCAAAGGCGCATAAGTATTCGGAGTAACATCGAAAGTTAAAACAAATCAAACCTATCTCTAGGAAAACTTATAGCAAACTCCAAGAAAGTGAAATTGTGTCAATAAATAATATTTCACTTTAATAAAGTCATAAAAGCTGCAGGTCACTAAACCCACTTTATTTATTCCGCACTTTTCTTTCTTAATAAGTACACAGTCGCAGATAAGAAATCTTTGCCAATGTACTTCGTAATTTCTGGCGATAGAAAATCCCACATGTCGAAAAATGCTTAATAATATAATAATCAATTTTATTTCCTCTCCAGGTAACTGAAGAGAACCTCCAAGAGATTGTGTTCCACCAAAATGTGGTTTCAATCGACAGTGTTACTGTTCTCAACAGCAACAATCAGCACGTGAATCTTCGGCCCGACAATCAGATTACCCTCGACCCTTACCTAGAGATCATACGCATTAACTTAGCTGCACCTATCCCTAGGGGAAACTACAGTATCAACGTCCGATACACTGGCAGGATTAACACTAATCCACTCGACCGAGGCTTCTACAGGGGTTACTACTACTATAACAATCAACTGAGGTGAGATTTGAAAGATAATTTAGATATTACCCAAATTAATCGATTCATTAAAATAGAAGAATACATCACTAAAACGAAAAATCCTGATTCACTCATCTACGCCATGTTCGAATGCTTTGATCAAGAATGAAAAAATAGGCATAGGAAATTCACGTGCGGTTGAGGTCGCTGTCTAACTACTAGTTGTCGATACAAGTAAAAAACAATCATGGTTTACGAATCATGAAATGAACGAAAAAGCTAACACGAATAAAATACGGTCTATACTTAAGACTTTATTAAGATATGCCGATGAGCTTGAGCAGCACACTGTCCTGAGATTGACTCGTTCTCGTCACGGGGGTTTGCTTGCGCATGTATTTCACATAATACTAAATTTTAATAAACAGACGTACTATTGGCTTAGAAAAGTAATCAGGGGAATTCTCATATTTTTAAATTTCCTATCTTTGAGTGAAAGAATCGATTATAACGCATTCATTGTTGTCGCGATATTGCGGACTAATATACGTTTGAATAAGTTTTTTTTTTATTCACAAAGTAGCAACTAACATTAAATTCTACTCAAGCCAAAATAATCAATATAAATTCTTCTAACGAGTGATATATTTTTCATGCTCGTACAATTTGTACATTTTCAGTTGAAAAAACTGATTTGGCAACTCTTAAACCTTTAACTACACTTACACACTTACGAGTACTTTATTTTTGTAATATTTTGCAGGCTCTACGCCACCACCCAGTTCCAGCCGTTCCACGCCAGAAAAGCCTTCCCGTGCTTCGATGAGCCCCGATTCAAGTCCCGTTTCACTATTACCATCATTCGTGATGTCAACCTTCGTGAATCTTACTCCAACATGGCCATCCGTAGCTCCACAGCGTGAGTGTAGTAATTCTGTAACTTGTATTTTTTTCAGTTGCGTATGACTTCAAATTTTGTGGAATGTTGATATGTTAATGTACAAAATTAAATGCACTACCTGGTGGCCTAGCATGACGTGTTAAAGCAGGAGTAATTCCAGTGTGGGAAAGAGATGGCGCTAGACGACCTGTATAGCTCGGTCTCTTTCCCACAATGGAATTACGCCTGCTTTAATACGTCATTGTAATCCCCCTGAATGCAATCACATAGAAACGTTTCCAATCGACCAACAACAACAATCAATCAATCGACCAATCGAACGATCGATCGAATCGATCGATTCGATCGTTTGATCAATTAACGTTTCTGTTAGAAATATGACAATACATTTGTTTGTGGCAATTTGAAAACTGATTTTGTAAACTTCAACAGGCAAGGCAACCGTATTACCGAAACTTTCTACCCTACTCCTCTCATCTCCGCTTACCTGGTCGCATTCCACGTGAGTGACTTCGTTCCTACTGAAATCACGAGCACTCCTTCCAAACCATTCAAGATCATCTCCCGCGAAGGTGTTGAATCCCAGCACCAGTATGCTGCTGAAATCGGTCTTGAGATCACCAACCAATTGGACGATTACTTCGGTATCCAGTACCACGAGATGGGACAGGGTAACCTGATGAAAAACGATCACATCGCTCTTCCTGATTTCCCCTCCGGTGCTATGGAAAACTGGGGAATGGTAAACTACAGGTATGTTTGAGATTTGTATACTGATTTATCACTCTTGAATACCCAGGATTGGCATTACCACACTTTATTTTTAATAGCTGATACCGATCTCTGGTAATGCTGTTAGAGGTTTCATAAGTGTGTATTGCAGTATAGAGTTCCTTAGAAATTATCCCAAAGGATTCGTGTTGAGACGATGCCGAATTGCCGATGCTGTTGTTGTCGTGCATTGCTAATAACCGCGCATTGACCTAAAAGCTCATGTTACGTTGCGTGAACTCTCGCAATCCTGATTCAACGATTTTTATTGTATGATTTCTTCTAATACATCATAAAATATTTAACGTTATTTCATTTTAGGGAAGCGTACCTGATGTATGACCCAGCCAACACCAACTTGAACAGCAAGATCTTCATCGCTACCATCATGGCCCATGAACTTGGACATAAATGGTTCGGTAATCTCGTCACTTGCTTCTGGTGGAGCAACCTTTGGCTTAACGAGTCCTTCGCTAGCTTCTTCGAATACTTCGGTGCTCACTGGGTGCGTTTTAAAATTAATTTCAGGGACTGTGCCACCACCACTTTGGAGAGATAGAACCATACGCCCGTATAGCTTTCTCTCACTGAAGTAAGATGGTACAGGACTAAGTCTGTTTGTAATGATAATGATTTTATGTTAATTATTTAATGTCACACTTTATTTGCCAACAGGCCGACCCCAGCCTTGAATTAGATGACCAATTTGTGGTTGACTACGTACACAGTGCGCTCAACCACGACGCCGGCACGGGTGCTCAGCCTATGAACTGGGACGGAGTCGCCAGCAACCCCTCCATCAGTGCCCACTTCAGTCCCACCAGCTACGCCAAGGGAGCTTCCGTCCTTAAGATGTTGGAGCACTTCGTCGGCGCCAGGACTTTCAGGAATGCCCTCAGATATTACTTGAGAGACAAGTAAGTGAAAGGATTTAAAACTTACATCATCTAATTCACGAGGAGACAAACTATAACTCTATAAGTTATTATTATTTGTCTTATTAGATCACGCACATTTTATTACTCTTTAGTAATAATTTAGTTTCGTGTGTCCCAGCAGTGGGAACATTATAGGCTGAATATGCTTATGCTTATGCTTATATTTCAAAAAGTGTTATACAGATTTTAATGAGATTAATTAAGAGAATATCAACGGATTATAAGTTTTTTTTTTGTAGGTAGACTTAATATTCAGCCCTAATATTTTAAATTTTAACTGTCCATCCTTTTAACAACGAATTGTTCTACATTTATTAATATTGTACCAAAAGAATGGTGATCATATCCTATAAAATGTTAAAATTTAGTTGCCTTATTTTATTCACCTATTGAATCTTCTTGTACAGTAGTAGTAGGCATAGTGTTAGTATTAAGTCCACCTATTTTAATGCTAACAGAACGCATTCACCAGATAAACTGGGCCCACAGATTTTTTTTTTTGTCTCCAGTGCATACGGCCTTGGTACTCCTACGGACATGTACGAAGCATTCAAGAAGGCGGTCGATGAGGATTGGGAGTACCGTCGTGATTTCGCCACCGTCAACATCGAAGCATTGTTCGACAGCTGGGTCCAAAACGCAGGCTCCCCCGTCCTGAACGTCACCAGAAACGTCCAAACCGGTGTCATGACTGTCACTCAGGTTGGTTTATTTATAAGCTTTTATTTAACTTACCTTGTTGGTTAGTTATTATCATCATCTGCCTAGCCTTTTCCCAACTACGTTGGGGTCGGCTTCCAGTCTAACCGGATGCAGCTGAATACCAGTATTGTACATGGAGCGACTGATTTCTAACCTCCAAAACCCAGTTAGTGCTAGGTAATACGATACCCCTTGGTAAGACTGGCTGTCAGACTTTCGGGACACTGACGACCTGTAACGACTACCAAAAATATATAAATACAGCCGGGACCAACGGCTTAACATGCTTTCGGAGGCACGGAGGAAACTCGGTATGTAATGGGTGGTCACCCATCCACGGACCAACCTAGGTAAGCACGGCTTAACATAAAGATCGACCTGAGCGGCTGTTCTTATTTAGCTACTAGCTCTTGTTAGTTAGTATGTATTGGTCAAATCTTGCTCCCCCCCCCCAGTTACCGGCTGAGCTGAAATTTTGCACACACCTTTGATTCTGGTGACAATCAATTTTTATGACAGACATGACTTGATCCTGCAGCTAGGATCTCTTCCTCACGAGAGACTCCTCAACGATTAAAAGCACGGACACGAAGCTTTGTATTCGCGTTCAATGTTGAAGTCCTCGGGTAATGCAACTTGCACAGTACGGTTCACTTGTTTTCTTCGCATGACTATAGTCACTCCGCAGGTCGCATCGCGGTGTCTAGTCGCATGCTCTGAGTGTGTGACTCTAAGCGACATCTTTCATGGAGGACATTTTTAAAGCGGTTGCAGTCACGCGCTTTACGTCCCTTGACGAGATTTTAAAATTAACATAAATCTAGTGGTCTTAGTTTTTGGACGTGTATTAGGTAGTCATGATTTTTATAGCAAGGAAAAATAAGTACCTACTTGCTTGTATATTTTGTTGGATCATTCATTTTATTCATATTCGGGTTACAGAGCCGTTACCTGCTCTCCGGCACGCCAACAGCGCAGACGTGGCAGATTCCTCTTACTTGGACCCAAAACGGCCAGCTGAACTTCAACAACACCAGACCTAGTCAAGTCCTCACTGGAACGACTGCAATTATTCCCAGCAGTGCAGGAGAAAACTTTGTTATTTTCAACATTGCTCAGTCTGGTAAGACCTTATTAATATAATTACTTGCGACATATCGAAATAAACAGGAATGTTTGATTGACTTACCAAAGGTATTCACAAGCTACTACAATCTTTCAAATTTATTTAATAGATTTTCAACCTTGAACCTATTCAAGGTTCATTGGAAAAATTTGACAGTTTCGGGTAGCTTGATGTGTAGCTTGTATTATCTGGACATCAAAAGCGAAGTAATTTAAAAAAAAAATACATTAGAAGTTAACACAATGAGGTCGTTTCTTTATTTCAGTAAGCTAAAGTTAAGTTATAAAATTAAATGAAGAAAATTTCGTTCATAAAAATATTTGTATTCTAGGTCTATACCGTGTCGCCTACGATGCCCATAACTGGGGACTAATTTCAACTTACCTGAAGAGCAACAACAGGGAAAACATTCACAAGCTGAACAGGGCTCAGGTATTTATCTCTTCTATCTGTAAAACAGTCATCTCTTTTTTTTTATTAAATGGGCCTACTCTTGAACTCAATATAGTCCAGAGGACAGAGATGAGGTCGACGATGGAACGAGCTAACCCAAAAGAAGCCTATTAACTCGCGACTTATGAACTTGGGAACACCGACGAAGGCAGGGAATTCCACCTTCTGCTGTCAATCAATCTATCAATTCAGCCTATCGCAGTCCACTATCTATTTGTCTAGACAAAAACCTCTCCCAGGTGTTGTACCTGAGCCTAGCATCTTTTTGAGGTCATCTTTCTGTTAAAAATAATAACCGCAGTACTTCTAAAACTGTGCGTTCTAATTTTTAATCGAACAAGCTATTAATTTAGTACATAGGCAAAAATATTCATCTTTTCTCATAACTTCCAATTTTATTTTCGGTGTATGAAATAACTTTTTTGTTATGAGAGTAGTGTACAAAGAATTGAATACGATACGCATTCAAAAATGTTTAAAAGCAGTTGCGACTTAGTTGCCTATCTTCCGAAAAGCTTGTAAACTGTAAACTCACGAGAATTAATGTAATTTTTTTTTTGTTCGTGTGTTTAGTGCTTAACCCTGTGTCAGAGTTTTTATTTAAAAAATTGACTACACATTAAGTGTTCGTATTTTTTTATTGCAACTGACAATCTTTAATTAATAGTAGTTATATCAAATAACACGGGCAAGTAATGTAGGTCGTCATTTTGCTGTCCATACATGAGATGCTATCCTATATAATAATCACCTTGTGCGAGTTTTAAAACATGTTCCCATCTGTTACTAGATCGTCAACGATGTGTTGTACTTCGTGCGTTCACACCACATCAACAAGACTCTCGCCTTTGACGTGCTCGACTTCCTGAGGAGTGAGACTGACTACTACGTATGGAATGGCGCTCTGTCCCAGCTCGACTGGATCCTCCGCCGTCTTGAGCACATTCCCAGAGCTCACGAAGCTTTTGTTGTACGTATCTATACATGTATTTATAATAAAACAGTAACACCCCAGTGTCTATACATTGAATATATTTACAAAAAATTTAGAAGGGGCGGTAAGTGAAAAGCTAAAACGAAACAAACACAAAATAGGTTTCTAAAATGTTTGTCTGTCTGTTCACGCTTATGTCCGAAATTACTGAAGCGAATTTCACAGTTAGATTAAGGATGGCTTAACAGCTTAAAATAGGAGTGCGTGATAAAATCAGATTCCATGCGGACGAAGCCGCGGGTAACAGCTAGTAATACTGAATTTGGGTTTTGAGTTTTGATAATATGCTATTACCCAATTAATTGCTCCGCAAGATTACAGTGTGGCGCATACAAATGGACATTCTTAACTTTGCCATCTCTGATGAGCTACTAATATATGCATAGAACAGCATAATTATACAGGGTGGATGGGCATCGACGTACAAACGGTTACCACGTGTTCAGTACATCGTTCTGAACTAAATTAACTATGAAAAATTTCTGTGTGGGGGTAATTTTTCGTCGGTAATTTAAAAAACCGGCCAAGTGCGAGTCGGACTCGCGCACGAAGGGTTCCGTACCATTATCTATAAAAACAGCAAAAAAATCATATCTGTTGTATGGGAGCCCCCCTTAATATTTTTTTTTTTAATTTTTAGTATTTGTTGTTATAGCGGCAATAGTAATACATCATTTGTGAAAGTTTCGGCTTTCTAGCTATCACGGTTTATGAGATACAGCCTGGAGACAGACAGACAGACAGACAGACAGACAGACAGCGAAGTCTTAGTAATAGGGTGCCGTTTTACCCTTTGGGTACGGAACCCTAAAAAAGAAACAGTTGTTCTGTACATTTTGACCGTGTAGGTATTGGATTTTTGCAGTTGTTTTTTTTTCAGAATGATGTACTGAATAATTATATGGTAACACTTTGTGCGTCGGTATCCTTTTCATCCTGTAAATATATAAAACTCAGCATATATCTATACAACAGGCCATCAACCATCAGGCAGTAATCTGTCTCGTCAGAGAATCCTTCGTTTCATTGGATGATGAGGAACTCTACTCCACTTCCACTTAGTTCCTCATGCCTGTAAAACATCAGCACCACCTGAGACCAACTGCAAATACAACTAAAACTTGATCAAATATTAGACATTTATCCAAACTACTATATAAACACTTACTTTTACACACACACTACTACATAATACAATTTAAACACTTTTTGAACATCAGAATACCATACAACAGTCCCTCAAAATCCCCTTCGCTATTTCAAATGTATCTTGATTGTCCTGTTGGTCTAGTGGTTAGTGACCCTGACTGCTAGGACGGAGGTCGTGGGTTCTCGATTCCCACACAGGACAAATCTTTGTGCGATGAGTACGATTATTTGTTCTGTATCTGGGTGTGTAATTTATCTATAATATGTATGTATTTAGAAATATATAAGTATGTTTATCAGTTGTCTGGTTGCCATAGTACAGGCTCTGCCTAGTTTGGGATCAGATGGCGGTGTTGTTGGTTGTCCCAAGATATGTATATTAAGATATTATCTATGTCTTTTATTTTGCAGAATTACTTGCTTGCACTTATGGATAACGTCATCAGAGACCTCGGCTACGATGAAAGGTCCGCCGACTCCACCTCCACAATCCTCAACAGGGCGCAGATCTTGAACGTGGCCTGCAACCTTGGCCACGAAGGTTGCATTGCTGACAGTCTGCAGAAATGGAGAGCACACGTGCAAAACACTTCCATTGTGTAAGTGTTTGTGTCCTCTTTTTATTTTAAAGATGAATTGCGTGACTTATGCCCCGAAGTCGCGTCGCGGGATTTTTTCATGTTCGAATCAAATTCTTCATTTGTTATCTCTTCGATGCTTTTAAATTAATAGCTATGTCTTTTTGAAATATTTGCTATTCTAACATGAGTGTTAAGTTTTTTTTTATGATATTACGATGAACAATGGCAGTAATTAGTTCGTTTGAAGGTATCCAAAACAGATTTCCATACTTGTCCTACTCCTTATGGTCCACCTGCACAATGGAGGACTTGTCCGAGCCACTACTAACGCTGTCGAAGTAACAGAGTTCTGGCCAAAGCGTATTTAACTTGAATTTGGAAATACGAAGACTTTACTAATCAAGATAACGATAATTCTTTCCCAGAATCTCACCAAATCTCCGCCGTCATGTCTACTGTGTGGGACTTCGTGAGGGTAACGCCACCGACTACCAGTTCTTGTTCAATCGGTACAACGCCTCGGAGAACACCGCTGACATGGTGGTCATGCTCCGCGCTCTCGGTTGCACCACTGATCAAGCTTCTCTTCAGCAGTGAGTTTATTAGTTTAAAATATTCGTTTCCAATGTTTCAGTTTAGGAATTTTATTCCAGGATGATTATTTGATTTATTTGATTAGAATGATTTACCTCCATCGCCACTTATTCAACTATCTATTTTAGTGTTATGTATGTAAAGGTGATTTTTATGAGTGACCGTTTATATTAAAAGGTCATGAAATTTTGGTAGTAAGTCATGACAATCATTTCATTCATACTTAGGTCAAGTTTACCCAAAACTTCAACCATTCATTTGAAAATTTGTTTTACAGCTACCTGCAGCAGAGTATGTACAATGACAGAATCCGCATCCACGATCGTACCAATGCATTCTCCTTTGCCCTGCAAGGCAACCGGTCTAACGTGCAAGTCGTTCTTAACTTCCTCAAACTAAACCATCAGAGTATTTCAACCACGTAAGTACCTATTGTTAATTTTGTGTTTGAAGTTTTCCAGATTTTAATATTTCATTTTAATGATGCTATTGCCACCGAAAATTCTATCACACTACTCTTTTTATTTTATGATCTCTGTTCTTGAAACGCTATCTTCTAGAACCAAAAATTCGAAGATTCACTAACCTGCACTGGGCTCGTGCAGTGCACTGTATAGTCATTTCTCTCCTACAGAGAGGGGGCCTGTATTTCGGTGGTGGAACGCTATAACCTCTAATTATGCTTACTACTGTCAAATAATTGTTTAATGAAAATAAATGATTGTGTTATGAGATTTAAAAGTTCATTTTCTTTGACAGATATGGAGGTGAAGCTCGACTCAATCTTTGCATCAACGCCTTTGCTGCACATTTGAATACCTTCGAAATTATCCAGGAAGTAAGTATTGCAAATTAAGTGCGCTTTCTTAAAAAACAAAAAACACTGAGCATCAATGAAAATACCATCGCACCTTCATAGTTTTAAGATTGAAGTTCTTCTTCTATCATTTTTTTTCTGTTTTCAGTTCCAGGATTGGGTGTATACTACCCAAACTCAGTTACCAGTTTCTTCGTTCAACGCTGGTGTTGCAGTAGTTCAATCAGCTATGAACAATTTCAACTGGGGTAACGATGCTGCTCTTGAAATCTTCGAGTTCGTTATAACTAGGGGAGCTTCTTCCACTATCCTAGCTTCTTCAGTCCTCCTCATAGCAGCAATGCTCCTACAATTATTCCGTTAATTTATTTAATTTTAAGTAGAAATTAAATAATTTAACCTTATTTTTAAGTTGTGTTTTGACAAACAATCTAGCAAATAGTTTTCAACATTTTTAATGTTAATGATTGTCATAAAAAATATATATAATAAAATATTTTTGTAAATAAATATTAGGTACTTTTATTTTTATTCATTATTGTTAGTAACCTAAAAAACCGGCCCAGTGCGTGTCGGGTCACGCACAAAGTAGCGTTCCGTAGTCTCACAACGTTAATTTAATACACTTTCTACGGTCCGATTTGCTTCCGAACGATGATTTTTATTGTAATAATAAAAAAAAAACTTACTTTTGCAGTTGAAAACCTGTGCTCCCATTCATTATGTTTAGGAAAATATGTTATCCAAGTACATTTTATAAGTTGGTCTACTGCTACTCGTAAACTTGTAAAGCCTACTTAGTTGTGATAGTTTTCTTTTTAACTTCGTTATTATAATACCACCGTGAATGTTTTCACACTTTTTAAAGCTTTATATTTCACAAACGAATCTTAATCGAAAAAATATTGAATTAAACTCAATTTTTTTAAAGACCTATCCAACGACATGCCACACTATCGGTTAACCTAGAAAAAAAAAACCCACTTTACGTGTAGGTACTGGAGATACCCTAAAAAAATACTTTTCGAGATTTAATTTACCACTTTTTTGGCGTAACTAATCTCTATATTCATGCCTAATTACAGCTTTCTAGTACTAATAAGCTGCGGACGGACAGACGGACGGACATGGCATGAAACTATAAGGGTGCCTTGTTGTCTACGAAACCCTAATAATACTATACAGAGGAAACTATATCATCGATTGCTGTAAATAAATGAATAATTGTTAATGTACCGATGGATTCTAATAATACATGAATTAACAACAAACATCACACAATACCATTTTCTAAATCATTTTCCGTTCTGGGGTTACCTTAGCTTAACAAATTAAAAGTAAAATGTCAAATTACAACCTATTGTGCTCCGATGACAGTCTTTCTATTCATAATTATTCTGAATGGTCTGATATGACTCGATGAGCAGTCAGTAACATATCCATACTAATATTATACAGAGGTAAAGTTTGTGAGGTTGTAGGTGGTAATCTCTGGGTCTACCGAAACCATATTTTACTAATAGAAAGCCACGTTATTTGTGAGTGTCATAAGCTATATATTAACACGAAAAATGAAAAGACTTTTTCGTGGTAGTCGGATTTGCAAAGTAAGTCGGAGAAGAAACGGTCGAAAATGTTTACCGCCCAACGAAGTGGGCACGGGTCATCATCATCATCATCCACAGCCTGAATTCACCCACTGCTGACTATAGGCCTCTCTTTTCTTCTACCAATCTCCACGTTCCTGTGCCAGCCTCATCCAGGTTTTTCCTTCGATGGCAACTATGTCGTCTGCCCATCTGGCCGCCGGACGACCCACATTTCTTTTCCCCGTTCTTGGACGCCATTCGGTGACAGCCTTAGTCCACCTGTCATCACTGTGCCTTGGTGTCCTGCCCACCCACGGGCACGGCACGGCACGGGTCACCTAGCACTTAAATTATAAAGTTTGTACTTTTAGATGTAGGGTGTAATCTTTGGAACTACTAATTTGATTCCGAAAATGCTTTCACTAATGGAAAGCCACATTATCCCCGAGTGCATGTTTTGTTTAAAACCGTCCCGTGGGATAATTTCCGCCCATAACGGGAGTGAAGCCGCGGGCAAAGCTAGTTGTTAAAAACCTTTTCTGTGCTAAATGATAGCGTGACCTCTGGCAAAGGAGAACGAAAGAAAAAACTCATTGCGCCGATCCCAAAGATGATGCTGCATGTTTTTTAATACTAAAACTGGTTAAGAATTGAATAGAGCTGTAAGCGATAAACTAAGAGATCAATGATCCTGAATATTTTAAGAAAATAATTTGAAACCTGCTTTTTTGTACTTGAACGTAATCTGGGTGTCATGAAACATAACTTTATCGCAGCAAGTAATAATAAGAGTTTTTTAGAGCTTTGCAGGATGGGTTAGAATTACGATTTGATTTAATGTGAAGTTATCAGACTTGGCTACTTCATCATAGACTTTTCAAACTATGTGGGGATCGGTTCCCGCATGCAACTATGCAACAGTAAAGGGCTGGTAGTACTTGTTCGAGCTACTGACTACCTGTAACGACTGCCAAGATCTACAAACGACAGCCCGGACCAACGGCTTAACATGCTTTCAAAGACACAGAGGAAACTCGGTATGTAATGGATGGTCACCCATAAACCTTATGCAAATGGGTGTTATTATTTAGCTACGAGCTCCTCACGTAAAATGATTAAGACTTCTCAATTATAGGTATCGGAGGAAGTAGAGCTAGGCTGTTTATCTCGGTCAGGTTAGTTATTTATCTTGTCATGTTGTACCGTACCGCATCCTGTATGGGTGGAAGAGACATCATTCTGAAGAGGCCACATAGATTTTTTTTGCTGTTTATCATAAAAAAAGCTGATTCCTACACGTTCTGCAATACCTACACGTCTAAATTTAGTTTAGGTGATTTTTTGTGACGCAGCCCACTCGAATGTGGGTGAGTTTTCATGAAAATTTATGACGGAAACATCATTAGGTAAATCCAGGTCCAGCCACACATGGCTGCGGGACTGTTCGGAAGAGATACCGCGGCCCTGGAACACAAAGGGCAAAAGAAGGAACATGGGTGGGTTTTAGTCAGTAAAAGTCTGACACTCCCTTGCACTCCGCCCAGAGCAGGAGGAGTCATTTAATGAATTCCCTTCCAAAAAAAAAAGTCCTGCCGGTCCGGCCACACATTGATTTGGACCTCCTGGGAAGTTTCCAAGGTCATAATGTACTTGAGACGTGTACTTGGAGTACAAAAATGTTAATTTCAAGATTGATTAGAAATGATAGATTGTTTGATTAAACCATCTGTAATTTCCAATCAACCTTGAAATTATAGAGATTAATATAATTAATTTGTGATAACTTATTAATTATATAGCTTCTCTTAAGAGAAGCTATATAAAAATTCTAGGTAGACTGATAACGATGTTCCTTTAGGTAAAACATAATTATAGGTATACCTAAATAAAACCTATGGAAAGTGGTAGATATGCAAATAAAAACCGGTCAAGTACGAGTCGGACTCGCGCACGAAGGGTTCCGGACCATTATCTACATATAAAAAATATGTGATGTAACAAAAAAATTAAGGTTTTCGGATTTTTTCCTTTTTATGTGCTATAAAAAATTGCTTCATGCCAAATTTCAAGATTCTAGGTCGACTGGAAGTACCGTTTAGGTTTTGATTTCCTTGCGAGTTGCGAGTTTGAAAATATGCGGCTTAAATTGCTGTTTCTTTTGATTGCGTTGACACAGAAGTTTGATTTTGTTACTGCTTAAAGGTATTATAGACTTGAGCATTTGATATGAATTTCAATTTAATACTTCTACGCGTTCATGATGAAAGGGGTAGTGAGTTTAAAATTATTAAAAATTATTTTATTATTATGATGTAACAAAAAAATTCAAGATTTCTTTTTCGCAATTTTTCCTTTATCTGTGCTCTAAGACGTTGCTTCGTACAAAATTTCAAGATTCTGAGTTCACGGGAAGTACCCTGTAGGTTTTGATTCCCTTGCGAGTGTCGAAAATATGCGGAAAGTAGTGAGTTTAAAATTATTAAAAATAATTTTATTATTATGATGTAACAAAAAATTTCAAGATTTCTGTTTCGCAATTTTTCCTTTATCTGTGCTCTAAGACGTTGCTTAGTACAAAATTTCAAGATTCTGAGTTCACGGTTCCCTGTAGGTTTTGATTCCCTTGCGAGTGTCGAATATTTGCGGAAAGGAGAGATTGTCAATTTCGGTCCAAGTGTGTTGCAGATGTACACTGTACCTTAAATGAAAGGTGTCACTGAGTACAACAATATTTATTATGGTAGCAAAAAAAAATATCCCCGAGGAATTGTTATTTTTGCATTTTAATTTATCTTCTAAAAACAGTAAAAAGGGTGAAAAATATTTATTTTTGTTACCTGTAAAACAACAAACAACACAAAACAATAAATAAACAAACAAACAACAATAAATACCTAAATAAAACTGATTATACTATTCTTCATCGATAACTAAAAACTTGCTGGGCGATTAATATTGTCTTCGTTTACCCTAGAAACCATACTACACACATTATAAGGAAACATTTTAAACACAATTATTAATAAAATCAATTAATTAAAAAAATGAATTAACAACGTAACATTAAGTAATTATCGAACTTATGAGACCTTTTACCCTTTTTTTTAAGTTTTTTTTGTTTTTGTTAATGCCTGACCTGTTGTCAGAGAGAGAGACGGAACCCTAAAAAAGATACGGAGACTGTGATTAATGTGATCTCTCGCGTGAAAGTCGAAAATTATTCCATGACGTACAGAGATGAAAGGCTTCCTATGACGGGAACTGTCATTGCGCCTTATAATAAGAAAAGTATACTTAAATGTAATTAAGATAAAGTGTTTTTCGATAATCTGACCCGCCAACGTGGGGTGTTATTGCTAAATCCACGATAGAGCGATAAACTATAATAAAGAATAAAGAAGTCATACTAGGAAATGTATGCGCTTCGGTTATCTTCGTGTATCCGATGAAAGCTTCTAGATTTTGTACTGTTTTGTAGTGCTGCACCTATCATTGCGCGTTTGTTTGGTGTTTTTCTCTATTGTTCTGTAAAAAACATTCTCTAATACCCATTATTTTTGTAATTTCACAGTCTATACTTAATGTATCACAGTAATGCAAAATAAGCAAGTACTTGCATGGTTGTAACAGCTCTATAATAAATCTGATCAACACTTTTGGATTTCCGATCGTTCTCGAGGTCCGTACTTTTCATGGAAATCTATACGCAACGTATCAAGATAAACTCGTAAGTACCTAATTACAATTAATTAAAGTTAAGTTTACTATTATTAATAAAAATGCGAAACTTTTGAGGACAGATGGGTGAAAAACTACTAATATAATTTAGCGCACCGATAGTTTACAACCTGGATTAACGCATAGTCTACTTATTATACCAGTAGTACGATCCGGTGGGACAAATACCGAAGTCCATGCGGGCGAAGCCGGAAGCATAAGCTAGTTATCTTATAGTTGAGGGCAAATTCATTGCACATAATAAACCTGCGAATACTAAATGCTATCAAGAAGAATTTATTATAGTTCTTACTTTACAGCCAAAATTTTTACCATCTTATCAACCTGTATTAACGCCATATTGTACCGATATCGGGATTAAATCACTTATCAGTGACTGATGATATCATTAAATCTTTTATGGACTTCATCGCTTTCAGCTGACGAATTACTTAATCACAATCGGCGTTGTTTAAAGGACATTCTTGATATCAGGTTAGTTTCAATATTTTGTTTTTATTATATGTATTTTTTACTTCTCAATTAGCAGCAAATCGTTGTGTTATTTTATTCCTGTTGTTTTTCTTTACCTTTTTGATTAATGTGATCCTGTTTCTCTTTGCAGAAATGTCCAAACTATTATTTTTAGCCTTGAGCCTAGCGCTCTTGGCGTTTGCAACTGGCGACAGCCCTATATCTTTGTACAATGAGTTCCAGGACTATGCCATTGACTATAATTCTGTGGCAGGGGATGATGAGACAGTTTACAGATTGCCCGAAAACGTGGTTCCTTTGGACTACGACATCAATCTCGATCTTTACTTTGATGAGGATACCGTAAGACCCTTCAGTTATGATGGCAGAGCCAGCATTGTCATTAAGGTAAGTGTTTAATCTTTACTTTACCTTTTCACCGTAATGAGATCCCGGTGTCTTAGGAGATGGAACGTTGGAGATTGATTATGTTATGATTGCGAAAAAGGTTTTTTGTTTGTTTGTTATGTGATGTTTTTGGTACGACACAAAAATATCTTATCGTCGTCAAAAGTAGGTGCATATTTTGTTAAATAAAATGAAATAAATGTAGTTGCACGAGAATTATGGGTTGCTTACGTTAATTACACACAAAATGTTGATGCTACAAATATATATATATTACATCATGCTATTTTAGATTCTGACGTTCTTGTTTACTTACAGGCTACAGAAGAAAACGTAAAACAAATAGTCCTCCACTCAAACATCGACGAAATAAAGTCAGTTACTGTGGTAGATGCGACAGGCGATTCAGTTGTTCTAGATTCGGAGAAGGAATATGAAACTGAAGAACTGTACCATTTCTTGAAAGTCAATCTCGCTGAACCTTTAACAGCTAACGTCAATTATACTTTGAATATTGAGTACTGGAGTACCATGAATGAAGGTCCTATGAAGAGAGGTATTTGGCGCGGGTGGTACACTGATAGCGATGGCCAGGAAAGGTACGTCCGATATTATTGAATCTGTGTAGTTGGACTAACTTTTGAGATATGATGAAGTTTGTTTATTTATTTATTTATTCATACATTCAGTTTTATACAGTACCATCTTCCTTTTGTATTATTAAACCAGAATTGGTTTGAAATTGTGAAGGTGTTGTTTTGAGTTCTTCTGTTGTTTATTTGAATTTAGAAGACCTGAACTGACATTGTGGCAAAAATGGTGATTTATAAATTACACCAAAGTATTTTTTTTTTTATTAACAACTTTTATCGATTCTCTTCGTTGTTTAAACATCATAGAAGCACAGTTGCGATTAAAGCTGATTGATTACTTTCATTGATAAAATATCCAGTACAATAACAAGAAATATAGCAATAGCATGAGGTCCTGGGTTCGATTTCCAGGTCGGGCAAAGCGTTATTGGGTTTTTCCATCATGAATTTCTCAGTAGCAGCCACGGAGTCTGAATTTGTGCCCGTTTGATGGCAATAGGCTTGCCTCTATTATATAGGACTAAAAAACATAACTGGGAAAATGTGGTTGTACTATAAGGTACAAATACAAAAATAAATACAAAATAATTTATTGCTTCATAAGTTTACATAAAAGTTTAGTGTTTGGAGCTTCCCTTTAAGCAAGTAATGCCTGTGTTGGGAAGCCCTAAAGGTACACCTCTGACCCTTCTAGGATTACAGGCGTGATGTTATGTTATGTAATAGAAAGAAAATAATACTTAAGAACCTGATACTTAAGTTTTAAAATTGTTTGCAGGATTTACGCCACCACCCACTTCCAGCCGTACAATGCCAGGCAAGCGTTCCCCTGCTGGGACGAGCCTCTCTTCAAAGCCGTTTTCAAGCTGCACATAAGCAGGCCTTCTACTTACACAGGCACATTCTCAAACACCAAGGTTGATGTTTTGAACGAGCCGTATGTATTATTCTTATTTTATTTTTAACTAGCGACCGGCTTTATATGTGCAATACATGCACCCGGCTTCGCACGGGTGCATGTATTACACTTATAAACCTTTCTCTTCAATCACTCTATCTATTAAAAAAAACCGCATCAAAATCCGTTGCGTAGTTTTAAAGATTTAAGCATACATAGGGATATAGGGACAGAGAAAGCGACTTTGTTTTATACTATGTAGTGATTATTTGGGCCTTCTCTTGACGCCAATCTTGTCCTGAGGATAGTTCGACCTAACTCAAAAGACGTCTATTAACTCGCAACTTAAATAAATTGGTGTCATATGAACCCTTGGAACACCGACGCAGTCCTTGGCTGTGCGCATAATAAAGCTTTTAGCTTCAGAAGTCGGTGACTTTAGTTTGTTTGATTCAGTTTTTTGGCACCGACTTCTGAAGCTAAAATTATTTTTCACTTTTTTGTGATTTTGAAGTCGGTTTTATTTTTTGCAAAAAAGTTTTTTTTATTTTTTCACTTTTAGTTGCAATATCCTATACAATTTTTTTCTATGCGTTCATTTTACATTGTAAACCATACATTTCATGGTAATAGGCTTATTCTTACTTCCTTACTAATATTATAAATGCGAAAGTAACTCCACAACAACAAACAAGTACTTAACAGACTTCAGAGTCAAATGCTCATAAAATAAAAACTAATGGGCCTACCTGAATCAAATTTTTATGGGACCAATTCGAAACTATTCCGCATCAAACAAAAAAAAATTACGTAAATCGGTTCAGAAACTTCGGCGTAATCGGTGTACATACATAAAAAAAAAATATACCGGCCGAATTGAGATCCTCCTCCTTTTTTTGAAGTCGGTTACAGATGTAGCAAAGCGCTTCGTGAAAATGTTGATTTTGCTTTTTGTGAATTAATAATACTAGCCCAGTGTCTATTGGTCGCAAGCGCTTGAGCGCATGAAGTCCTGGGTTCGATTTCCAGGTCAAGCAACATGTGATTGTATTCGTGCCTGGTTGATCGCAATAGGCTTGTCTCCTATTACATATAAATTTAACATAATATGTGATATGTGTACTTATTACACACACTTGAAATAAAAGGTCTGATTGTATGTTATGTGAAAGCTTTTAGTCTACATTATTTAAACAATAATGGAAAGTGCTTATCTCGAAATTATCTAACAGTCTTTTAACATTTTTAAAAGTAGATTACTCTTTAAGTTTATTCATTCTAATCTTGTTTTTCAGTTTGGATAACAATCGCATCCGCACTGACTTTGCGGCCACGCCCAAAATGTCATCGTACCTCGTAACTTTCCTCGTCAGTGAGACATTCACAGTCCTTGCTCAAGATAGGACCTTCAACCCTGCTATTAGGATCATCGGTAGATCCAACACCTTTGGCCTTGCAAACCATGCTTTGGAGCTAACAGTCAAGATGACAGAATTCTTTGACAATTACTTTGGAATCCCTTATGCGAGTTTGCATCCTAATTTGATGAATGATCATATTTCGTCTCCTGACTGGGCTTCGGCTGGTACTGAGAATTGGGGTATGGTTAGCTACAGGTTAGTAACAAAACTTTATTTACAGCTAATGTTGTTATCGTGTTATCAACGTGCATATTGACGCTCAATTAGAATTAACCAACGCTTTGTATACAATGTGGTGACAAGCTTCAACTTTTGCAACTTACGCTGTTTTCTCCGATTACTATCGGGGGAAAACAGACCTTAATACTAATATTAACATGGTTGTTTTATGTTGTATAACGGGCTGGTGTCCGCAACTCAACGCCCAAATCGCGGATTTTGCGTACGTTTGGGAAAATCATTTGGTCCACCCGTTCCTATGCTTATTAACATGATTTTTTGATGAAAATTTGGCAACCTAGAATAATTTAGGAACATTCCTATGTAGTGACAATTTTGATAAAATTAAATAGGGCAATGGCACATTAGTTATAGAAAAAGATGGCTACACTGGTAACAAAGATGACGCTCCTTATAGGCAATTTTTTGTTAACTAAGCCATGTAGATGAATCTGATCGATGAGGTTGTATGCTGGAAGCTTTGCCACGAGAGAGCGCTGTGTGGTTGACACTTCTCAAACCTGATGCTATCATGAATGATATGCGAACAATTGGGGACAAAGCAAAATTCTTAGTGTCATATCACGGCAAAGTATTCAGCAAGAAACTCAATGGAGCTAGAAACTCCATGGCAGCTAAATGTAAATAGATATATAGTAAATATAAATTGTAAGCCTGAAAAAAAAAAAAACTTGTGCATTATAATGTCTATTAGTATAAAAAAAAAGATGGACTCACGTAGATTCTAAGTTATTCTAATAAGTTTAGTATAATTCAAGTAGGAGCACGAATGTCATTTTAAGTAGTAAAACCTTGTAAACAAAAAAAAAACCGGCCAAGTGCGAGTCGGACTCGCGCATGAAGGGTTCCGTACCATTATCTATAAAAACGGCAAAAAAATCATATCTGTTGTATGGGAGCCCCCCTTAATACTTAATATTTTTTTTTTTAGTATTTGTTGTTATAGCGGCATTAGTAATACATCATTTGTGAAAATTTCAGCTTTCTAGCTATCACGGTTTATGAGATACAGCCTGGAGACAGACAGACAGACAGACAGACAGCGTAGTCTTAGTAATAGGGTCCCTTTGCGTACGGAACTCTAAAAACAATGTCAAACAAGGGCGCGGATCACCATGTCTGCGGTAGATAACTATTAAAAAAAAATTAAAAAAAAAATTAAATAGCAAACACCAAGTCAGTTTTCTTGCCCAATCAAATAACTTAAAGTTTGGTCCCATTTTCAGGGAGCTGTACCTGATCCTAAATGAAACTGAGACGATCATGTCAATCGAGCACTACGCGGCAACCCTGGTGTCCCATGAGCTCGCGCACAAGTGGTTCGGTAACCTGATCACCTGCTACTGGTGGAGCAACACCTGGATCAACGAAGGCTATGCCAGCTACTTCGGTTATATTGCAACTAATGCTGTAAGTTTTGTAAAGACATGCATATAATTTGAATTTCGTTTTTCACAAACACTAGGGAATGTCTGACTGATTTTTAATTTTCAGCGCAAATCCGTTGTTGAAGCAACATTGTACTTTTATTTAGGCAGCCATATAGGTGTGAAAAAAGGGATTGGACGGTTATCATGCTTTGAAACCAATAATTCATATTCAAATTCTAGTGTTCGCTGACAAGTCATAGGTCTCGAGTTCGAACCCAAGACACACCTCTGATTTTTCGGATTCATATGCAGATTGTATAATATCACTTGCTTCGGTGAAGGAAAACATCGTGAGGAAATAAGCATGCCTGAGAGATATTTCTCGAAGGCATGTGAAGCCAAGTCAGACGCCCATGGGTAGCATAAAAACTCTGACACCAGGTTAGGCACTAACCACACGATAAAGAATGAATTCTATTGTTATTGGATTTTTTAAAAGTACCTTTTAGAGATCTCTTATATAAAAACGCATTGTTGGATTTCACACTGAGAGTTGAAACTCCAAAAACACAGTAATAATATTTGGGTATTTTAAGGTGTCTCTTAGTGTTAGGAAAAATAAGCATTAGTGGTAATGTTAATCATCCAAGGCGAGATAAGATGTTTGTACAACAAAACAAAACTTACCTATCATTCTTGATTTCTAGATGTTCCCTCAGTACGAGTTTACCGACCACTTCAACAACCGCTACCTACAGACCTCCTTGGCCTTCGACTCAAGTGCCACCACGGTTCCTATGAACCACGAGGTCAACACCCCAGCTCAGGTCACCGGCCATTTTGGAACAATCAGCTACTCGAAAGCCGCTTCTTTCATCAGAATGACCGCGAACATCATGGGATTGGACACCTTCCAAAAGTCTTGCAAATACTTTCTTCTGAACAAGTAAGTATGCTGAATTTGTAATCATTTCGTACTGAGTAACTCCAATAATAGATACATAAATTCACGCTTGCACAGACAGCCACTTGATACGATCGTTACATACCCCCTTCCCATCCTTGCTTCCTTTCGCCTTGTCCACGTTCATACATATATACTTGTTGTATAAAATTGTTAAAACATGCTTCTAATACACGAAAATGATGCCAATTTTTAATCACACTAGGTGTCTAATAAAATATTACCTATTTAAAAGTGCTCTGCAGAAATTTCAACGCTCGACTCAGCGTCGAAAAGTCATCACTTACTGGTTAACCAACATTCTCAAATACGAGTGACAACATAAGAAAAAAAATGAGTTGCATTAGGAATTAAGTGGCAATTAAACTTACAAACACAAGTTTATTAAGTCTATTCTGTCCCACAGCAGGGCAAAGGCCTCCCCATTCCTTTCCTACTCTCTCGGTGTTTTGGCTTTCTCAGTTGGAAACGAGTCGACGAGACGACGACCGTCTTCAGGCTCCCAATGTGTGACGATTCTGGCCCATCTGTCTGGACCCATCCTGGAAATGTGCCCCACTCAGTCCTATTTTAACCTCACAGACTTATCGCCAACATAGCAAACAACATTATTATTAATTTTAATTTGTTTTGCAGTCCCTTCGAGCCTACTAATCAAGATGACCTTTTGAAAGCCATGACCCAAGCCATTGAAGAAGACCAAAGTTTGACTGCCTACCAAAACTTCAGTTTTGAGGAATATTACAAAGTTTGGGTCAACAATCCAGGATATCCTATTCTAATTGTTGAAATTAATCATGAGACTGGGGAAATAGCACTTAAACAGGTTTGTATTGAGCTGCATAGGGCTATGACAATAATTTTTCTAGATAATAGATACAAGACGGACAGATAAGAATGGATAATGTAAGCAACGAGTATATTAAGGGAAGTTTAAAAGTTGATCCAGTTACAAAAAAAATGAAAGGGGAATCGACTGTCTTGGTATGGACATGTGATGAGGAGGGACGAATCGCATGTGACTAGAAGAGTGATGAATATAAACGTTGATGGATGGAGAGGGAGAGGAAGACCAAAGAAACGATGGATGGATTGTGTGAGGAATGATATGAAAGATAAAGAAGTAAATGATAGCGTAACGGTTGACAGAGGAGAATGGCAGAGAAAAACGTGTTGCGCTGACCCCAAATAACATGGGACAAGGGCAGGAAGATGATGAGACACAAGACGGACAGACAGATAGAGAGATTTTTTGTTGTACATACAACGTAACAGTTACAAATTAATACACATGCAAGACTCAATGTACATTCCTTAAATATGGCATTTCAACTTTCCAGCAAACTAATATAATATTAAACTAATATTTTAACATTTTAGGAACGTTTCTACCTGAACCCGAACAACGAACCCAATGGAGAGGTATACCCCATACCCATCAGTTTTTACACGAAGAGTAGCTCTAACTTTGACAATTTGAAACCCCTTACCATGATGACTGGAGCAAGTATGACTATCCGTAAGAATGCCGGTGAAGAGTGGGTGATTTTCAATACCCTACAACAAGGTATGTGGCTTATAAATATTAATTGGTAATACAAGACGAGTTGGTGGCCTGCCATCAATTTTCATTGATTTCATCTCATTCTTGTAGGAAACAGATGGAACTAGACGTCTTGCATAGCGCCATCTCTAAGTCACTGAAGTGACATTAAAATTATGCTGCTTGATGAGTTAGTGGTACGAACCCAGGATAACACAGCCAGGGCTGGTTGGAGGTGAGGCGGTAAAGAGTTTCTGCAAGAAGGCCTTTGCCCAGCAATGACAGACAAAATTAAAAAAAAAAAATTATAATCATTAATATTGGGTAAAAAAAATAAAAAATAAACTATCTGGAGGAGGCACTACCATCCTACGTATTTCTGCCGCCAGAAGGTTTTGTATTGCGGTACTTGGACATAAGAAATTTCAGCTTTGGGGATGGCAACATATTATGTATATCTGCGATACTTCTAGTACTAATACTTATGATGACCCTATTGACAAAGATTTTCTTTCAACAGTTTCAACGCCAAGGCCAGTTATTTATTGTCGTGCTCAAAATATAGTTTTGGTCTACGTGCATTGTCGCTTTCAAAACACAATTTCGTTACTAAATCTTAAACGTTTAAAACTTGCTTTCAGGTTTTTTTCGTTAGGTACTGAAATTATTTGTTGATACATTACGACTTACGTATGTAGGATATAGGTAAGAAGGCATGCGGCAGCGACACCTATTAATAAAAATGAATGAACAACTAAACATTGTAACGCCCTTATCACAATTTATTAAAGGTTGGGCTCTCCTTCCTTGAGTCTTCTCTATTAGTCGTCATCTCAGTATTTACCTCTTTTTAAGTCGTATCATATTTTACACAATCCATCCATTGAGTCTTTGATCTTCCTCTGCTCTTATAGCCATTCTTCTTCTTTATCGTGTGGTTAGTGCCTAACCTGGTGTCAGAGTTTTTATGCCGCCCATGAGCCTCGGCTTTACATGCCGTCGAGAAGTATCTCTCAGGCAAGCTGGTTTCTTCACGATGTTTTCCTTCACTGAAGCAACTCATAATTAATTATACTTGTAGCCATTAAAGAAAGATTGTTAATTAAATAAATTTGAATTCATTTCAGGCCACTACAGGGTAGATTACGATCACAAAACTTGGACGTTGATTAAGGAAGCTCTGCACAATGAACCAAACCAAATTCACCATTTGAACAGGGCACAGGTAAGGCTGATAGCAGACGCTTTATTTTTTGGTCATTCAACATCTCGACTTTAAGTGAAACGTCTGAAAACAAAATAAATGAAAAGTGAAAAAAATGTTAATTACTAAACGAACCTGAGCAGGTGAACTTTTCGAATCAAATACGATCAATCAGCGACAAGACTGGCTAAAGCTGCTCGGGTTGATCTTCTGGTTAAGCCGCGCTTGCCTAGGTTGGTCCGTGGATGGGTGACCACCCACATAACAAGGTTCCTCCGTACCTCGGCTAGCACGGTAAGGCGTTGGTCCCGGCAAATAGGCTGTCGCTTCATGTAAAATAATGGTAGTCGGTTGCATCCGGTAAGACTGGAAGCCGCCTCCAACATAGTTGGGAAAAACCTAGGCAGTTGAAGAATCGGCGACAAGACTGGACTAGACAAAACACTTAGCGCCATCTCGCGGCAAAGTTTTTAGCATGGAGCTGCATTAACATAACAGACATTTATGGGAGCGCCATTTATGCAGGACAAATTGATTAGTTTTCAACCTTCCTTTCCCCTTGGTAAAATTAAGTAAGACTGGTTTTTATTAAAACCAGCCCAATTTTATAATGTTTTGATTGTTATTTTAGATAGTAGACGACGTGTTTGCTCTTATGAGGTCTGATAGAATGGAATTCGCCTTCGGATTCGACATCTTGAGATTTTTGGAGAAAGAAACCAACTTCCATGTGTGGGACCCCGCTATCAGTGGCTTCACTTGGTTCAGAAACAGGTTGAGGCATTTGCCTGAGCACCAAGAGTTTGATGTAAGTGACATTTTATTTTCATAGACACGTTTTGTCAGTGGGCTTAGCAAGAAAGAGCGGAGTAAAAGTACTATGTTCGAACGAATTTAAAATTAAAGACCTGGTAGTTGATTATTATGAGAGCAGCGGTGGCCCAGTGGTGGCTGCCCCGACGAACAGTAAGAGGGAGAGGAGGCCGTGTGTCCCAGCAGTCGGAGCGTTATAGGCTAATTATGCTAATTGATTACCACTTTTAACAATAATTTCTAGAAAATTAAAAGAAAAAATATTGTCATTTTATGATGTGCAAGTAATGTTCAACCTCAAAGATTTCTCTCACCTAAATTGATCTTTAATTGGCCATATATAAATCTACATACACGTATGAGGTCGACTATACAGAGAGATTACCTGTTTATAGGAGTTATTTTATTGTCTTCTCCAAAATCCAACTTTTCACAAACTCTCCTCTTATTCCAGGAAATCATCCTAGGTCTGATGGAACATGCCATCACCACCCTAGGTTTTCAGCCTACTGCGAGTGAGACCCCAACCACAAGCATGGCCAGACAGTCCATCTTGCACTTTGCGTGTACTCTTGGCCATAAACAGTGTAACCAGGATTCCTGGGACCGTTGGGTTGACCTGAAAAATAATAACGTTCCGTGAGTGTTCTAATCAAATCACCTTACGTGATGTTGATATTTTTTTTGACTTTGTCATAATTTTCGTTGACGAGTCACATTTTAACGTTGCCATTTGGATCTGGCGCGGGAAACAGATGGATAAGGGAAGCACAGAACAGAGAAGAATGGCAGAAGAAAGGGGAGACCTATACCCGACAGTGGGTGATTCCAGGCTGAAATGATTATGATTTACATCTTTATACATGACCAGAGGGCGTAGAGTAGGCAATCGCTTTGTAATCAAAGCGTTTCCTATTTCTCCAATGATTTCAGCCTAAGCTTTTTGCTGACCAATTCTATATATTTTTTACGCTGGTGTTACTGTGTCTAGACTCTTGTTCTTCTAAGTATAGTTCAAGGTTTTCGTAAGTCGACCGTACTAAGGTTTTTTAATTAGTTTCCTATGTTTCATAAAGGCGCATTCCAACTGAGCGAGCTGGAGAGCAGAACGTACTTTGGACAGCGAACTTTTGCAGATAATATATCATATATATATATATATCCCGTGTATGTAAATATATATATATATATGCTAGTTTTCCGCCCGCGGCTTCGCCCGCATCGAGTTCGGTTATATCGCGTTTCCAAGAGAACTCTTCAAAAGTCCGGGATAAAAACTATCCTATGTTCTTTCTCAAGGTCAACTATAGAGTTGACCTTGAGAAAGAACATGTGTACCAAATTTCATTAAAATCAGTTCAGTGGTTTAGACGTGAAAGCGTAACAGACAGACAGACAGAGTTACTTTTTACTTTCGCATTTATAATATTAATATAGTAGGGATATAAGGGTTACGTACCTCAATTAAATGAATTTGAATCTATGAACTGAAATATCTGTCACAGTCCGATGTCCAGTCCACTTAATAAGTTTGTAAGGCAATTTTTATGATGATCAAGGAAAAAAAAATGTCGGTCAGCCAATCTAACGACTTCAAAAACTCTTGTTATTACAGGATCAATGCCCGTGTTCGTCGCAACGTGTATGTAACAGCTATGAGGGAAGGAGATGTGTCCGACTTTGACTTCTTACTCAAACGATTTGAAGAGTCAAACTACGCCAATGACCAGCTAGAAATGTTACGAGGAATGGGAGCTGCGAAAGATCCTGCTTTGTTGACCAGGTAACATTTATTTATTTACTAGATTTTGCCCGGGGTTTCGCTCGCGTTAATTTAGAATTTGACAATTAAACTCTTAACACACTGCTGAAGTTTTTATAATAATATAATTCAATCATGATTCGATAGTCACGTGGCGCCATCTATTTTCATAAGACCATTATTGTTGTTTTCCTCGTGAACAGTATATTTTTTCGTGATGAAAGGTACCCTATGTCCGTTTCTCTACACCCTGTCAACGTATATGCAAAATTTTACGATGATTGGTTTAGTGGTTTAGGCGTGAAAGGTCACACAAACAAACTTACTTTCGCATTTATAATGATATAGTCAGGAAGTTACGATTTAAGAAGTATGGAAGACTTACAACACAAACAGAATAAAAATAGTAAGTGAAACGGACTGTCAAAAATAAGTCTTTACTTATGAAAAACAGACTGGTAAAGAAGATGTGAGCAACAAAGCACTGCCCACAAAAAAAGACAGGACAGCATCAAAGCTTAAAATAGAAACACAAGTCTAATAATATAGGCACTAGTAAAAACATCTACTGAGGTAGAACATATCTACACATACCTATACTATGTCTTGTTCTTATAGCTATGTCTTCCGAAAACTGTATGAATGTAAGTGGGTATAAGAGTAGAGGCAGACCAAAGAAACGATGGATGATGGATGGACTATGTGAAGAATGATATGGCTAGAAAGGAGGTGCCTGGTGCTGTGGTGACGAGTAATTGCGAAGCAAGGAAGAAGAAGGCATGCTGCGCCAACCCCAATTAAATTGCGATAAGGGCAAGAGAATGATGATAATGTCTTTCGCAAACTGGATTGGTAGAATAATCTTTTAAAGTCGTATTCAAATTAGACTACGGATCAGCGTATTTTTTAACGTCAAATACACGAGACAAAGGAAACTGCCCTTTGCCACACTCTAGTGTTTTAGCTGGGGGATGGGATGGATAAGATGCAATGTGCCGAACGGTTTCAACAATGCGTTTCATAATAATACATGGGGAGAAGAATAACCTTTTGATACCTCTTAAGATGATAATAAATGCTTATTGATTAACTTTAAAAATGGTTATTTAGTCGTTTTTGTCAGCCTGCATTATCTACTAGGTAAACTGGATGCTGCTGATTACCATTACTTTTTCCAAGGAGCGAGTACCTATTAACATTGTGTTCTAATTGTTCTGTTCTAGATACTTAGAGCTGACTCTTACCAAAGAAGTTAGATCCCACGACAAGCTCAACTCCTTCAACTATGCTCTGCTCGGCAACAAGGAGAACGTGAAGACCGTCGTGCAGTTTGTTAGAAACAACATCGCTGCAATCAGAAGGGAGTAAGTATTTACGTGTTCTAAAATTATGCAGAAATTTATCGACATAGAAACTGACTTTATAAAAATTGCGAACCTGATAAACAAAAGCGCGCTGATAGAATATCAGCTTTCTACCTTAGGCTGAGCGTTGAAAACTCGACAGCGCGGTTAGTGAAAACAGGAAATATTGTGGCATGTTTGTTAAGACTGAGACCTCGTTGGTCTAGTGGTCGCAAGCACGACTGCTGAGCATGACGTCCTGGGTTCGATTCCCAGGTCGCGCAAAGTGTTATTGGGTTTTTCCATCAGGAATTATGAATTATCTCAGTAGCAGCCACGGAGTCTGGATTTGTGCCCGGTTGATGGCAATAGGCTCGCCCCCTATTACATGGCACATAACTGGAAAAATGTAGGTGTCCTATTAGTTACACTTCTGCCTATCCCTTCGGGGATGACAGGCGATATGTTATGATGATGATGAAGTTCGTTAAGGTATTGAAAATCCTTCAAATCTGAAAACCAGTTGGTGTTTAAAGTACGTCTGGTGGTTACTGGGTTTTTCCTCAAGAGATATTACACTTTCTTGGGCCTATATTTGTATGTACACGATTGAAGACAAAAGATTTGACCCCTATTGAAAGTAGTGACAGTCTACTTGTTACAAGGCGGTACATGATGAGTCCACTTCTGCTCTTATAGGTTTCAGGATTTATACTTTGTTTGGTATTTATTCCCATGTTAAATGTTATTATTGTTCCTAATCAGGTACGTTGAAGACTCTCCTCCCCGACCGGTGCACAGCGCACTGTCTAACGTAGCTTCGTACTTGGACGAGCCAGGACTGGTTGAAGTAAGTGCAAGCATGATTATTTTCAGTCGAATGTCCAGTGCTGTAACAAATGCCTCCTCTTCTCCGTCGTCTGTCCTACAGGGACATAGGACAGGACAGCAATCCACCACGAGGATAGATGGGATTAGGAATATAGGATAGGGAGTTAATTAATTTGTAAATGTTATTGCACCATAAGTATACCCTCTTCTGCAAATCTCGCAGTCAAAATTAGGTTTGCTGTAAGAAAACCCAATTCTGGGTTAAGCTCGCCATTGTACGAGTACATAAGCTTTATTATTGCAATTTTTATGTAAATTTGTGTTTTTTTGTGCAATAAAGAATAAGAATGGGATTTCTTGTTTGTGTGCTTAAGAAGAAGTGACTATCTTTCTGTGATGCTTGATAATATTATGTTAACGAACTAGTATTTCTTCTGGTGGCAATGCAAAAATGTAACGATCATGTTATTCTAAATTACTCTTATTGCAAAGTATCATGACTATTAGAAAAACAGTTACACGTTTGTTTTGATGTAATCTCTTACTAACGTAGACAAGGAAATTTATTTATCAAATAACTACCTAAGCATTTTATAGACTACCGATTAAATTATTCAAAGATTAGGTGAACTAACTTTTGATAAGATTCTTAACAAATTCAATATCATGATCTATGGCTTGTATAGAATAGATAATAATTTTATAACACGTTAATTCCAATAGTACCTACTTTTATGATCTCATTATTATTATTCCGGTTTAGAACCGTTATCTAGAAAGGCAATCAGGATATTTCCACTGATTAATAATATTACTTATTTATCATAAATCCGTAAGCTTAGTTACGAGTATGACTCAATAGTATTGTTGGTTTCTACCACTTCTTATTTCACTAAGCAGCATGTCTTAAAAAAAACTGTAGTTAATTTAACAATAATTAAACTATAATTTTCCCATTACATAAACAGACTTCCTCTCAGCGAGAGAAAGTGAGCTGTAATCCTTATGTCTCAGAATTTTTGGTCCCAGGACAAGCTGGATTCCTCACGAAGTTCTGTGTGATAAATAATTTACACAAAGTACTCCCTGACCGAGTCACTAAAGCTCAAACTCAAGGTTCGCCAAAGGGCGGTAGGTAAGTTAGTTAGATTAGATGGAGCGTAGCGTATTGGGTATTAAGCTGAGCGACCGAATATGCAATACCACAAGCTAGGACGAAAAACGCTGGCGTGATGACCTAGAGGCTTTTGTAGGAGACTAGCCGGAGATTGCCACGCACAGGGAAAAGTGGAAAGCTATGGGAGACCTTTGTTCAGCAGTGAGATACTAAAAGTTTAAAAAGTGATTGTTTGGGGTCCAACCACGTCTTTCAACTCGGGAGCTACCACCGCTCACTGTCCAACTCATTACACGAGGAAAGAAAACTGTATGTTTTAATGTGGTTTTTCCAAAACTAACTGTCTCTTGTTTCTTCTTTGCAGTACGAGCTTTGGCTTCGCACATCACAGCCAGACATACCACAGTTCTCTTCTGTCGTCAGTGCTATCACTTCGGCTCGCAGCAACATGGCTTGGGGAACGGCAAACTCTGATCGCCTCATTCGGGCAGCCAGGGGAAGCGCGACTTTGGCAGCAACTTCCATTCCCATTCTAGTGTTCATGACTCTCGTCTTACGGACCTTTTGATTTTTTTAGGTTTAAGCTACGTTGTTAATGTACATAATTATTGTTGAAATTAAAAATAAACTATGTTTTTTTATCATACTTTTGTTTTTTTTTTTTATATTATTATTTGCCTGGTCAATTAGATTACTCAGTAACTGGGAAAACTTGGTGGTGGCAGTTATAGGCCGAGCCCCACGTAGTGTATTTTTACTTATGTTGAATCTCTGCTTGAGATTTCACGGGACCACCGTGGAATGAACAGTAAGTGTATCAGTAAGGTGGGTACCAATAAGGTTGGTCCAAAAATTCAAGGTCTCGCTCAGCGAGATATGGCGCGGGCTATGCTTGGAGTCTCTCTGAGGGATCGTATCCGAAACGAAGTGATAGAGCTCACAGAATAAGTAAGCTAAAATAGCACTGAGCCGACCATATTAAACTTAGAACCGATGACCGTTGGTGTAGAAGTGTTCTTAAGAGAACCGCGAATCGGCAAGCGTAATGGATGAGCTCAGGCTCGGTGGAGCGACGATCTTCGCAGGGTGGCCCGTAGCAACTGGATGAAAGTTGCCAAGAATCGAGTTAAGTGGCGTGCGATTAAAGAGGCTTATGTCAAGTTGCAGGCTGATGATGATGAAGCTGGGAAACGAACCCTGGAGTGGATCGCGTTTAGGCAAACGTACCTAGTTAAATTGACGGACGATCTAAAATGTGGCTAGTACGGCAGAGCAGATACGGTCGGTGGAGTACAGGATGTCATGGTGTCATAACACCCTGTCCTCCGCTGTGTAGCTTCTGAGAGGCCCATGGAAATACGATTTGTTCTTACATTAAATACTATTAGTGACTGACTGAGATGATATGGACAAATCCGAAACTGAAAGAGATACAAGGAAACTGTCTTAAGTATCACCGAGTTGTTTTTTCTTAAAATCCTTATCCTTACTAGTTCCTTACTATTCCTTACTAATATTAAAAAAAAATATGAAAGTAAGTTTGTTCGTTACCTTTTTACGCCTAAACCACTGAGCCGATCATCCAGAAATTTTGCATATTCGTTGGCAGGTGTACAGAAACGGACATAGAGTACCTTTCATTCCAAAAAGCTACTGTTCCCGAGAAAAACCACAATATAGTTCCTAGGATAATAGATGGCGCCACGTGTATTTCTAATCATGATTGAATTATATTATTATAAGCAGAGTACAATCCAAATTGATTGTCCAATTCTAAATTAAGCCGCGAGCAAAAGCTAGTCAATTATAATAATGTTGGTTAAGTAAATGATACTCGTAGCTGCCAGACCGGACTGTCCCTTTCAAGGACACTGGGTGGGGAAAGTCATAGGTCTAATAAATAAATATTTTTTTTGTGAAAACTAACAATACTAACCTACTTATTTAAGCACCATTGTTACTAACACCAAAATACTAACATATTTATGGACCTTACTATAGTCTGAAATAAAGTTTTATTATTATTATCCTTTATTCATTATCTCTCTTATTTAATACATTTTTAAATATATAAAAAAACAAAAGTAATCAAAACATTTAAAAATATAAAAAATAGATGCCCCATCGGCATCAGGAACAAGGTCCAGGCTGCCGGTGGCCAGGGCTCCAGAGAAAGAAACCGCCTCACAATGCGCGCCGTGTCCAGGAGTACTGCTTTCTGAATCAAGCCCTTGACCCAGCCGCGCAATGAGAGCCTCCTAAGGTGTTGGTCGAGGCTCTTTGCTATTAGTCCATTAACCGTAACGACTATCGGTACAATGATTGCAGAGTCCACGTCCCACATGTCGACAACCTCGTGTGCTAAATCAAGATACTTGATTTTTTAATCATTTTCAGCTTTCACGAGATTCTCGTCATGAGGGACAGTGATGTCAAGAATCATTGCACGGCGCTCTCGGCGATCTATCACCACAATATCAGGTTTATTTGCTAAAATAGTCCTGTCCGTGATGATAGATTGATCCCAATACAATGTGGCATGACCGTTCTCGAGAACTGGGTCGGGCACATACTTATAGTATGGTACTTCAGAACCCACAAGGTTGTATTGCAGGGCAAGTTGCTGGTGGATAATCCTAGCTACTACTCGTAGATTGTGTCTGTGCAAGTACTCACCGTTAGCAAGACGAGAACAACCGGAAACAATATGTCGGATCGATTTACCGGGACGGTGGCATGCCCGACAGATGTCAACCGTACCGTCCTTGACAATGTATTTCCGATAATTGTTCGTCATGATAACTTCATCCATAATCGCACAGACAAAACTTTCAGTTTCCCCAAAGAGGTCACCAAATCGTAGCCAGGATACGGACGCCAAGAGGTCTACATCAGGTCCATGTAGGGCCCGGAAAAAGCGTCCGTGTAGCTCCTTGCTCTGCCATACCTCCCTGCGGTCATTAGTATCCAATATCACAGGTTTGCGCCAGTTATAGTTAGCCTAGGAGAGCGGGGTGAGGCCCTTGTCCACTGAGACCACATCTCGGTGCATCCCCACGTGGGTTTCGAGGAAGTATTTCCTGAGACTGCATACCTCACGGTTGTGTAAGGTCTTAGCATTTAAGAAGCCACGACCTCCGCACTTCCGCGGGATATACAGTCTCATCACCGATGATCGTGGGTGATGCATCCGGTTTGCGGTCAGTAGTGTGCGGACCCTCCTATCCAGGGCATCAAGTTCCGTCTGAGTCCATTTGAGTATGCCGAAAGAATACATCAAAACCGGCATGACCCAACCATTAAAGGCGCGCCTTGTTCGCACCTTGTTTCCGCCTGATAAAAAACTATTTAGCACGACGTATCGCGACGAGCGATAACCGATACCTAAGGTTGAAAACCGCACGTTGGGAGCGTACTGTAACCGCTCAGACCTTTTTTATTTTTTTTCGGATGGGAAATCATCAAATGACTCCTCCCGCTCTGGGCGGAGCGGAAGGGAGTGTTAGACTTTTACTGACTAAAAACCATCCATGTTGCTTCTTTTGCCCTTTATGTTCAAGGGCCGCGGTATCTCTTTCGAACAGTCCCGCAGCCCAAAACCGCTCAGACCTTACAAACTCGACTACGGCTATCCACAAGGACGAGAGTCAGCGATCAAACCATTCGGAATCGACTTCACGAAGATAGATAATGCTCCAGAGTACGTGCTATTAGACTGAAACTGACGAGGGCTCATCGTGCAGCACGCTTAATGTACGCCCTGGAACATTTGGAATGGGCCATGGATAACTGAAGGAATGTGCTTTTTGCGGACGATTGTAAAGTGAAGTTTTCAGTGACGACAGACGAATACGCGTGTGAAGAAGAGAAGGGGAACGTTTTTCTGGACCATGCATCCATGGAATAGACCGATTTGGAGGTCCCAGTGTTATGGTATGGGGTGGAATTAGCTTACACGGCAAAACAGAGCTGGTAATTCTGAATGAAGGTATCGTAACCGCCTCCACTTACATCGAGCAAGTAATCCGGCCACACGTCATCCTATTTTCAAAAAGAGTGTGCAATAACTTTGTCTTTATAAATGACAATGCTCGCGCTCACACAGCCCGCACTGCACAAAGAGCACTCACTGAAGCCAATATAACCATTTTGCCAAGGCCAGCCATGGGTACAGACCTCAACCCCATCGAACATTTATGGGATCAGCTCAAAAGACGCCTGAAAGAACATTACAGTGATGTGAACAGCCAGCAGGAGCTCACTAACACCCTGAAAGTATGTTGGGAACAAATACCGGAAATAAACGAGACTCACTTGATTGAAAGTGTCCGAAATAGGCTCAGAGAGTGCATACGGAGCAGAGGAGAACCCACTCGTTATTAAAAAATAACAAGCAAATATTTTTTTTCCAGAACAGTTGTGCTTCACAAAATTGTATATTCATAAAAACTGAATATTTAGGTTCAATTTTAAATTGCAGCAAAAAAACATGGTGCTATTTAGTTTTGAGTAGTTTATTTCACAAACGAATAACTTAATCGAAAAATTATTCAAACAAACTCGCAATATTTTTTTAAGACCTATTCAACTACATCCCACAAAAGATACTTTTCGAGATTTTATTTTACCAAAGTGGTAAAAAAATGCTTTTCGAGATTTTGTTTTACCAAAGTGATAAAATAAAATCTCGAAAAGTATTTTTTTTAGGGTATCTCCAGTACCTACCCGTTAAGTGGGGATTTTTTTCGGCGTGACTAATTTGTTTTTATCGGCGTAACTAATTCGTATATTCATGCCAAATTACAGCTTTCTAGTACTAAGAGTCTTTGAGCTAATCTGCGGGCAGACGACAGACAGACGGACATGGCGATTTTTTTTTGTATTACTTTTCTTTTTTAAATAAATTTATTTTGAATAGAATGAATTAGATTAGATTGATTATTTAAGTAGAGGTAGAAGAATTAGAATTAATTATTCTACCTCTAGCTAATCCTTCCGGGATCAAAAAAAAAAAAAAAAACATTTATTTCATAAACATTTATTTTACAAAAACAGAATTAGTGATTGGAGCCTCCCTTTAAGCAAGTAATGCCTGTATTGGGAGACTCCGCTCTTCCATATCAAATACACTTCTCATCAAAAAAATCGAAACACTTTCGTTTTTATTGTTTTTGTCCTAATTTTTTACAAAAGAGAATTAATTCCATGAAAAAAAAACATTATTGTGTAGCTGGCAGTTTGGTCATTACAGTAAGAAGAAAAAAATCAAAATTCGAAATTAGAATTTCATTTGTTTATCCTATAAATGAAATTAATCACTGTTTTGAGACAAATGTGTATTTAGGGTTGGAGTACGTTTCTCGTTTAAAAACTAAAAATTAGCGCTTGTCTTTAAACTTTTTGTTTCTTATTTCATTTAATGTGACTTTGGGACGTCTGAAAAAACTTTTTTTTCTAAAACATATGGATACTTCGCCCGCAGAAGCCGCCCAAGTGGTGGCATTGCTGGATTCTGGACTTAGTCAGCGTGTTGTGGCTGCAAGATTGCATCTAAGCTTATCATCTGTTCATAGAGTCTACAAACGCTATCGGGAGACTGGTTCGTTCACGCGCCGTTCAGGATCTGGCAGGAATCGGGTCACTTCTGAGCGAGATGATCGATTTATTGTAACAACTTCTTTACGAAATCGACGCCTTAACGCTTTTCAACTGCAGCAGCAGCTTCGCGTTGTACGAAGAGTAGCTGTAAGTGACTCTACAATAAGAAGAAGGTTGAAGGAACGCGGATTGGCACCGCATAAGCCAGCGAATGGGCCGAAATTAACTGCAGACCATCGAAGAGCGCGCCTTAACTTTGCACGCGAGCACCTAACTTGGTCATACCTTCAGTGGAGCAAAGTACTGTTTTCTGATGAGTGTAAAATTATGCTGTATGGTAACGACGGAAGGAACAAGGTCTACAGAAGAGATGGAGAACACTTTGCACAATGCTGCATTGAAGAAAAGGTCAGCTATGGTGGCGGTTCGTGGACGGTTTGGGGAGGAATCAGCGCCGACGGTAAGACAGAACTTGCCTTTGTGTCTGGGCCACGGCTGCCTGCACTAAACTCTCATCGGTACATCGAACAGTGTCTTGAACCTCATGTAATGCCCTATGCACATTTTATTGGCAACGACTTCATATTCATGCACGACAATGCTAGAGCTCACACCGCGGGCGTCGTACGAGATTATCTTACCGAAGTCGGTATCTCCATTATGGTATGGCCAGCAAGAAGCCCGGACATGAATCCCATTGAACATCTATGGGATGAATTAAAAAGACGAATTCGAGCAAGAAATCCAGCCCCAGAAACACTTAGCCAGCTGCAAAATGCAATCCAAGAGGAATGGGATAATATACCACAACATGTGATCGTGACTCTCATCCGATCGATGAAGAACCGTATGGAAGCAGTAATAAGAGCTCGCGGAGGGAATACAAGTTATTAAATAAACGTTTCTTACATTTTTTTTTCATTTACGCGTGTTGTTTTACCCATTTCCTTCATATTCCATACAGGGTAAAAATTGCTCATTATACAAAATACGAAACCTATGAAGACTTAATTTGAATTTAGAACAATAACATTAGGATTTAAAAACCTCATACTACTCACTATTAAATGACATTTTACATTTATTCCTAAATATACACATTTTTCTGATAATCCTTATCAAATCATAAACTGCGAGGTGTTTCGATTTTTTGGATGAGAAGTGTATTATTAGATTAGCATACAATAAAAGTCACAAGAGATCACAAGACATGATCGCTATAATAACAACAACGGACACTAGACGTCAAAATACTCCTTCGCATCGCTTTAATGATAGCTTTCCTGGACAAGAGGTTTAAGAAAAACTGACAGTCTATCAGCGAAAACAATGAGGGCAAAGTCATAAGTGATGGATTGGCGAAAGTTTCTGAAAAGCTTATGTCAATTTGTGGAATGTTCATTCGTAGGGTTCGACTGTATGAGTGTAGTGGCAGCACGGTTAAATCAGTGTTCTGTTATGTGTGTTTAAATGTTTGTAAATGCACCCACGATATAGGAGAAATTAATAGCCTTTTTTTTTTTTGGTATGTGGGAAATCATCAAATGACCCCCCCCCCGCTCTGGGCGGAGCGGAAGGGAGTGTCAGACTCTTACTGACTAAAAACCACCCATGTTCCTTCTTTGGCCCTTTATGTTCCAGGGCCGCGGTTTCTCTTTCGAACAGTCCCGCAGCCCTGGCAGACAAATTAATAGCCACGTTGCCCCAGAAATTAATAGCCTTTTTTTTTTTTTTTTTTTTGGAGGGTGAGAAATCATCAAATGACTCCTCCCGCTCTGGGCAGAGCGGAAGGGAGTGTCAGACTCTTACTGACTAAAAAACACCCATGTTCCTTCATTGGCCCTTTATGTTCCAGGGCCGCGGTATCTCTTTCGAACAGTCCCGCAGCCCTGGCAGGCACCGGCCCTTGCGGGCCCCTCCCGTATGCTGACAACTCTTAGAAATTAATAGCCTGGGGCAACGTTTCTTAACAAAAGAAAGAAAGAGTCAGTTCTCTAGACACCAAGTATCAAGAATCATTTCATCAGGGTTTTTTTTCAAATTCTAATTCATTTATTGGTGTGATTTTTGGTGCATTTTACATGACATCATTTTTTCTTCCATACTTTTCTATTGCTTGTCATCTCGTCTGACACCTCCTTTCTTGCCATATCATCCTATACACAGTCCATCCATCGTTACTTTGGTCTTCCTCTACTCTTATATTCATCACATTCATACTCAAAACTTACCTCACGACATTTTCCTCATTCCTCCTCCACATGTCCATACCACGACAACCGATTACCACACAACTTTTTTACTTTTCAGTAACCGGCGCTACTTTCAGACTTGCTCTTAGGTACTTATTTATTATTTTATCCATTCGCATAACACCACACATCCCCCTTAGCATTCTCATCTCAGCCATGTGCAAATGCCTTTCATACATATGTGTTATTTCGTAATGATTTTGGATCAACAAAAGGGGCTTTAAAATCATTTACCGCTGCACCATCATAATTTATTGTTGGATTAACTTGTCGATTAAGGAAGGCATTTTGATTTGTTATCGTACTTGCAAATCTAAAAACATGTAAACAAAATAAAAGTCCCGTGTTATGACTTGCGTCACCAATAGGTACAAGCCTAGTGAGTAACAATCAAGATTAAATCGTCATTAGTTCATCAACAAAATAGTACTAGGATATAGTACTTTCAAAATGTTTTTGTTTTTAGCTTTACTATAACATTACAACTTCAAACTGAGCCCTCACATCGCATGATATTTGATTTGATCTAATTTTGCTCTTCGATAAAATTAATAAAAAATCACGCCTGTATTTCCCCGTAGATTAGCAGAAGTATTCCATAGTTCACCATTTCATTAGTTATATTTCAGTTCCATGTAACAGGGGGCGAGCCTACTGCTATTAACCAGGCATAGATCTAGACTCCGTAGCTGCTACTGAGAAATTCTTGATGCAAAAATTCAATAACACTTTGCCCGACCCGGGAAACAAACCCAGAACCTCTTGCTCAGCAGTCGCGCTACCAAGATATCATACCACCACGTTACGTCACAAAATAATTAGAAAAAATTTAATAATTAGGAAATAAAAATACGTACTTACCACTTTTTCTGTAATATGGGTATTGTTATTTATTTCCTAGCTGGTATCGCAATTTATTTAGGGTCAGCCCCTAACTACTTCTGCGTCACATCGTATGAATGTGGGTTGTCCCTTTTGTTGTGTTGCTCGCTATCATGTCATTCTTTATTGTTCGTAGCCAGATTTGATAGCCCACGGCCTCTTTTCCCGTCTTCTATATTATGACTTTTTTAGTCATATGGTAATCATTACACCGCATCTCATGTATCATGTACCATACCAGCGGAAGGGGTTTTCTCTAAGGTTTTAATGTAGCGTTGCGACTTTTAAAATACCACGGAAATAATTTCGTTTATTTATCTACCTTCGAAACTCCACCAGACGAAGCTAGCGTCTTCATCTCAATTGATTTTCTGTTCATTCTTCTTCCTCATCGGCCAGCACGGATCCTCAGATGAGTCTTCGGTAACATAAGTACTGTGTGATATATTTACATGTATATATCGTGCATATGAGGGATTAAACACCATACAAACTTACTTATTAATTTTGTTAGAGATTTTCTAAAAGACCATTAGCGGCCAGTGTTCAGTTGTTCACCTACAGGTTTATCTAATAATTTATCGATTTGTGGATAATACTCGTTTATCGGATGTTGCGACTGATATTGGTTCAGTAATCCTGATAAACTTTACAATAAAAAAAATACAATATAACTCATAATCACTACCCAAAGTTGGCGACTTAGAATTCACTTCGCGTGGTGAAACTGTCCAGCAGGTACGTTTTGTTTAGAATTTTGTGAATTTTGTTATTGTAATGCTGAACAATATAAGCCAGTTGAATTACTTCGTAGTCCTGTTCTGATAGCATTAAAATACAAATAAGTACTAAATAAATTATTAAATAGTTTTATTCATATTATAATTAAATGAAATGCCACGTAAGATAACTGAAACGGAGGTGACGCAAAATATTAATTTTATTGTATTATTATACATTTAAATTATGTGTTTGAATATTTTTTTAATTATATAAACTATAAAATAAATTCTTAAAAAAAAATAATTACCTATTATCTTTCATCTTGTATTTTTCTGCGTGATATCGATTTATCGAGGCATTAGAAGTTAGATGTTACATAACTAAGCTTGTTTTTCGAATTAAGCAAAACAAAAATGTGAACTTCACTGCGTCCTTGGTCTAGTGGTCGCAAGCACGACTGCTGAGCATGAAGTCCTGGGTTCGATTCCCGAGTTGGGCAAAGTGTTATGGGGTTTTTCCATTAGGAATTCCTCAGTAGCAGCAACGGAGTCTGGATTTGTGCCCAATTCATGGCAATAGGCTCGCCCCCTATTAGATGGGACTTAAACACAGCTGGCGAAATATGGGTGTACTATTAGGTACACCTCTGCTTAACCCTTCGTGCATTACATGATGTTATGTAAATGTGAAACGAATTGCTTGATGTGTCGCCGTGTGTACACGGCACCAGACATCGGACATGGACAGATCTACACTAATATTATGAAGAGGAAAAATTTGTATTTTTGTGTGTGTGTAGGTTTGTAATGAATAACTCAAAAACTACTGTGCCGATTTCAAAAATTCTTTCACCATTGGAAAGCTACATTCACCCGGAGTAACATAGGCACCCGTGCAAAGCCAGGACGAACCGCTAGTATCTAATAATATTGTTCCGTAGTATTTGTCAGAGTCCGAACCAGTTAGTGATTTATCCGTACAAGTTTGACCGATCCTTAATTTCTATTAACCAATTTATAAATTTTCAGTGCCATGCGTTACACCAGCGCCATTTTCCTGGCGCTAGTCGCCGTCATTACGGCTGACATTCCCCTGCCATTGGATGTCGAAGAAGTACAGACCACTAACACTGAGAATTCTGATATTGCTCACCGACTCCCCGAAAATCTGGACCCCATACATTATGAAATAGAAATTACACCTTACTTCACAGCTGAGGGTACCAATGAAGCTTTTACTTTTGACGGTGTTGTCAAAATTACTTTTAAGGTAATTAATCAATCTTACCAGGCCAATTTCGTTAAGAATAGCGGTTACAAAACAAAAACTATAGTAAAGTTTAAGAACTAAAGTCTGACTACATTAAAATCGAGATAAGAAAAGAGAGAGTCAGAGAGTAAAAAGCATAACAAATATTACAAATACAACAGGACAGAAACAAAAAATAGAAAAACCGGCCAAGTGCGAGTCGGACTCGCGCACGAATGGTTCCGTACCATTATCGATAAAAACGGCAAAAAAATCATATTTGTTGTATGGGAGCCCCCCTTAATATTTTTTTTTTAATTTTTAGTATTTGTTGTTATAGCGGCAATAGTAATACATCTTTTGTGAAAATTTCAGCTTTCTAACTATCACGGTTTATGAGATACAGCCTGGAGACAGACAGACAGACAGACAGACAGCGAAGTCTTAGTAATAGGGTCCCGTTTTACCCTTTGGGTACGGATCTCTAAAAAGTTAACAGCTTGCACGTCGTGACTGAGACAAGCAGGTTACCACTCAGCATGAATATTATCTAAACCTAACTATGTTCTGAGAAATACCCCCCATGCATACGGGCTAAAATCATAACCCTCCGCCGTAGTCGGGTAAAAATATACTAATGTGTACTTAAAGTTTTTGATCGTATTTTAAAGTACATGTGATTGAAAATAATTACGTGGATATAACGCTTATTTCCCCCCTTTTATGTTTATGTGCTTTTTTCCTTGACATTATGCGTCACATTTAGCGCAATTAAATGTATTTTCTTTGTGTCTTTCTAATTATCGAATTGTAGTAACATAACTGTGGACATTGATCAAATAATAAATTTTATATAATTTATTTCGCAGACACTCACAGCTGGTTTGAATTCGTTCGTCATACACGAAAGAGTTAGAACAATTAAAGATGTTACTTTGATGACCGCAGCTGGCGCAAATGTGCCACTACATACACCTAAATACGAACGTATTACAGAGACCCAATTCCTTAGAGTGACTTTGGCCGATGGACAAACTTTGGCCAATGGGGCTGACTATATACTGACCGTGGAATATGTCGGTAACATCAATGAAACGCCTCTGTCCAGAGGTGTATTCAGAGGAAACTACAGGGATGCGAGTGGGACAGTGCGGTGAGATTTTTTTGTTCTTTGGCTAACAGTACGAATAACAAAATACAAAAAGCAACTGTAAACGCAAAAGGGACTAGGCAGGATATGTGTGCCGCATGTTTGCCCATGCAGGCCACGAAGGAGATGGTGGGACGAACTAGAGAGGTACCGTCACAACTGGAAGGAAGGCGCGCGGGTTCACGAGAAATGGAAGGCATTGAGGGAGGCTTTTGCCCAGGAGTGGGACAGAGCAGACTAGGAGAAAAAATACTGTACACGCAACAAAATTAAGATTTAATGATATTTTTTAAGTAAATTATATTTTAAATTTTTATTTTCACAGCTGGTATTTAGCTACTCATCTACAGCCTACTAACTCAAGACAAGCATTCCCCAGTTTCGATGAGCCTGGCTTCAAATCCACCTTCAGAATCATCATCAACAGACCATTGGCTTTTTCTGAAAGTTTCTCTAACATGCCTTTGGAATCGACAACTACGTGAGTTTTTTTACTATGTACTTATCTGTTAAAACTTGATTTCCAAATTAAGTTATAAGTTAACTTAAGTTATTCGGTGAAATAATTGAAATACAAAGGCCCTTGCACGAGCGCGCGAGTAAATGTAAATATATACGTCTATTATAAAATTAAAAATACTTGTTACACATAAAATATTTTCATGATTTTTCATATGCATGGATGATACTGATTGTGTTTGTTGGAAACAATTTAATTAAAAATGCTATATGATAATTGTATTTTAGATTAAAAATAGACGTACCTACATATTTACGTAATATATACACTTGTGCTAGCTGAGTTGTGGAGGTCAGATAGGCAGTCGCTCCATGTAAAAAACTGATATTCAGCTGCATCCGGTTAGACTGGATGCCGACCCCAAACTAGTTGGGAAAAGGCTAGGATCATCTTCTAATAACGCTCTCGCAGCATAAAATCTATAATTAATAATTCTTTTGATATTGGTTACTACTATAAATAAAGAATCATTTTGTAATAACGTTGATTTTGCTATAATAAATTCTACATCATCACTTAACACTTTCTAAATGAAAAAACAAATTGATCTAATTGCAGCTTGCATGTCGATTGTTTGAGGATTACGTAGACATAGTAAACATGCAAAAATCAAAATCAAAATGAAAATCAAAATATTTTTATTTCACATAGGCCTACATGGGCACTTATGAAACGTCGACAAAAAGGTGCACGGTTCGAGTTGGTCGTTTCCTATGGAGAAGAACCGGCAAGAAACTCCATGGTTACTCTTTTAAAATGATTAGATTTTACAATATTATCATGTTACAGCATTAGTACTAAAGTATGGGGGGACAGCATAGGCCCGACAATAAGACGTTTTTACTACACAAAAAAACGGAAAACAAGATAAGAGGTTAACAAAAGTTAACACACCTCTAGGAATCTACAAGGCCTATACTGTTCACACATTCACAAACAATCGTTAAAATTAAAACAAAAAAAATCGCAAAATACGCCGGTCGTCATTGGGAGCTTGCATGCAATCGTTAAGGGACGCTGTGGTAGAGGGGGTACTTACATACACCCCTAAAAGCCTGGCTTGGCTTTATCTACTACTATTCATGGTGTTAGGTTATCTGAACAGTATGCTTGGGCTTGCTGTTGGGCCTTAGACACGGTCACAGCCTGTAGACAGTAGGCCTAAACTTAGCAAATCAACAATATTTTTTTTCACCACATGAGTACTTTATTATCATAATCATTACCGCCACTGTTAAAAATATTGGTACTGACTTGATATTAATCAATAGATTAATGAGTTGGAAAAAAAGAACCGCAGCTGGGACTTTCCGAATAACAGATAAAAATTAATTAAAAGATAACAAAAGTGGTATACAATGTAGTAGATAATGGATAGGACTTATTTACGGTTACTAAAGTATGGGTCTCATATTTAACAGAAATAACCAAAGAAAATTATTAAGCATCAAATAAAACACACAAGATTGATAAATGATCTGACAACAAACCACAACAAACTACTAATTATTTATTTATTTATTTATTTTATTTATCAACTAACTACTTTATTATAATTTACATACGTACATAAATGCAGAAATAAAAGTGGCTATTATTATTTTAGTGTCGGTACTCGCCAAAGGGAGGTCTTCCAAGTTACCCCAAGAATGTCAGCCTACTTGGTCACGTTCCACGTTCACCAAGGGTTCAACGTGATTGCCCAGAACGCCGATTCACTAAAGCCCTACAGAATCCTGGCAAGATCAACTGCTATCGGTCAAGGAGCTTACGCTCTAGAAGTCGGCCCTCCTCTGACACAATGGCTTAGTGACTACTTCGGAATCGACTACTACGCTATGGAACCAAGAATGAAGAACGATCAGATCGCGTCACCTTACTGGGCTTCAGGAGCTACCGAGAACTGGGGATTAGTAACTTACAGGTAATTCTTTGGTCCTAGTTAGATTTAACCAAATATTTTTTGAGTTAGTTTTAGTTTGGTTGTGACAGTAGTACTGAGAGATTACTAGCTTACTTGACAGTGCCATCTAGCATTACATTATTGTAGCTTGTTAAAGCTTTAATAATGCAAACTTTATTTCCAAGCTTATTTTTTGTTTGGTATAATGTTAAAGTTAAAATTTTCTTTGATTTTAGGGAGCTTCGCCTCTTATACCAAGAAGGTGAAACCAATGCTGTGGACAAGTTGTCTATTGGTACGATAACTGCTCATGAGCTCGCTCACAAGTGGTTCGGTAACCTGATCACCTGTAAATGGTGGGACAACGTCTGGATCAACGAGGGTTTTGCAAGCTACTTTGAATATTTCGCTATGGATGGTGTAAGCATACAATATAGCATACAGGACATTTAATTGCCATGACACGTATATGAAAGTATTTTGAATGAAAATAACATACAAAGAATTTTGTGAAATAAACAGTTTTAGCCAGGAATCATATTTGCCACAAATATGAAAGCCTATGTTTTACGGAAATTGGATCTGTACATTGACGATGTTTGAATTTTTTTTTATTTAATGTTTGTTTTTTTTCTATTTTATTGACTATTCTCTGACGCTAATCATTTAATGTATCTTCCTAGGTGTACAAAGACTTAGAGTTGGCAGATCAGTTCAATATTATGTACGTACAGAGTGCACTGTCTGCTGACTCTGGAGCTACCACCAGAGCTCTTCAGCACGCTGTCAACACTCCCGCCCAAGTCACTTCTCACTTCAGTGGTATCAGCTACTCTAAGGGAGCTTCACTACTTCTCATGCTGAAGCATATAGTCGGTGAATATACTTTTAAGAAGGCTTTGAACGACTTCTTGAAAGAAAAGTAATTTATTTTTCTTATTCTTCCTATTTATTTAATTTTATGTAATTATGTAACATTACAGTGTCTTACACCCTATAAACATAACATAATTATATGGACATCCCAACGTAATCTGTTCTCATGATAAAACACGTTACTTTAAAATTTCTACTATAAACTAACTAACTATTTTATTAATAACCATAGACTTTTTTTTTAAGAGAAAATTGATTTTGTCAAAAAATATATATTTTTTTACTGTAAAACAAACAATGTTCAATCGTTTTAAGTTATGCAGAGAATCATCACTCTTACGACCTAAGAGTAAATTGAACGCAAAAATTAACAGTTATAAAACGCGGTATTTACCATGTTTCAATTTATTATACATATGTATATTATAGCTAAGTCAAAGTCAAAGTCAAAGATTTATTTGCAGATAAATATGGTTACAAAAGTTCTTACAGTGGTAGTATAATAGTAGCTTAACATATTTAATCATAACACAATGACATGCTAGCCCATATTGTCCCACTGCTGGGCAAAGACCTCCCTCCTTATTATACATACATTATGCCATTCCTGGATAAAACTATAGTTATTAAAAATAATTAAAATTTTCAGTTCTAACGAGCACGCGTTGCCAGAAGACCTGTACGCTAGCTTTAGTAAAGCAGTGCAAGAAGATGGAATTACTTACCCCAACTTCGATATTACCTCTTTCATGAAATACTGGGTCGATGAGCAAGGATACCCAGTCCTCGAAGTGACCGTCAATTCTCAAACTGGTCGCATTGACCTTAAGCAGGTAATCATTTTCTTCAGACCTTCATATAAAGATTCTTGAAAATCTTTGCAAAAAGCCCAGTTTGTTCCGGACGACTGGAAATTTAATTTTTAACTTCATAACATCTTAATTTGGTTGGTAAGACCATAGCTCGATTGTAGCTGTTAAAGAAACAGTGTTTCTGTAATTGCATAACGTTCAGACAATCGGCGTTCCTATTCATCGTCTTGGATCAATTAGCTGTTTTTCGCAAATAACCTCATACTTGTCTTGTTACGAAAATCTTTCTTAGTTTTTAATAACACTATCGTTTATAAAAATTCAATTCAACATAATCGTCATCATTCGTCGGCGCAGTATGTCTTCTTCTTCCATACTTAGTCTTCACTATTAGTCATGAGTCCTTTTAGCCATACAGTAATCCAATTATCTTGAATAATTAACTAACTTTTGCCCATGGCTTCGCTCGCGTTATGGTCGGAAAAATCCTAGGGATAGTGGCTACACATAGTAGTTCCGAAGACCCCCTACATCCAAACTTGTAAATTTTACCTCTTTATAATATTAGTATGGTAGACCCTTATTAACTTACACGCTCGATTACTTCATGTTCCTCTACCATCAGAACCGGTTCTTCGTGAGCGGAGCCACTCCGACCGAGCAAGCTTGGCCTCTACCCCTGACCTACACTACTGCAAGCAACCCTAACTGGGAAAACCTGGTGCCTGCCAAAGTGATGACCGCGAGAACTGATTTCATTGAAAACGCAGTGTCAACTGGATGGGTCATTTTCAATATTCAACAGAAAGGTGAGTTTATGTGCTTGTTTAGTCGACTGCGCGACGCAAAGGAACCCTCCGTTGTGTCGCGTCTTAATGTGTTTATCAGTCTATGAATGTATGTTTGTTCCTATGTGGCGTTGTAGAGACCAAACGTGTAGGCCGATTTTGATGATTCTTACATCAATCGATTCGTCTTAACCTTGCGAGTATCACTAAAGACATAACAAATCAAAATCAAATCATCTTATTTGTGTAACATAGGTAGTAAATACAGTTCTTAAAGTTCTTAGGGCGCTATGTTATGCCAAGAGCCGTACAAATATGGTAGCATGCGAATTGTCACAAGAAAAGAAAAAAGATGACAATGATCAAAATTTAGCACAGCGACAACCAGACGCCATATTGTGAAAATGAAAAAAGAAAAACTCGACGAACTACATTAGGTGTCCCGACTGTTACTTCTATTCTGCTTAAGAATATAAGTCTGATTTGTTTATGTGTGTATCGATTATAAAACTACTTCAATGGTGTAGTGGTTCAGTATTACTTTTAACAACATTCTAAACTACTGGGGCTTGTTTTTTTTTCTTTTTAGTTTTTTTTTCTTTTTAGTTTTTTTTTTCTGGTATTTTTTTTTAGTTTATTTTGCTTAGTCTGGTTTTTTGTTTTTTGGTAATATGTAACTACCTTGTTGGTATAGTGGAAACAAGCAAGTACTAGTGATGGTGGGCAAGTCTACTTTTTATGAATGAAGGTCATTGTGACAACCGTACCAAGACAAAGTGCCAAAAATTCGTAAGCATCAAAATGTATAATGGTTGCTGGTTAGCGTGTTGACATTATAAAGTTAATGAAGAGCTTGTATAAAAGCCATTGATGAACAAAAGCGTAATATCAGTCGTAATAAAAGTCCAAGTACATTGAGATTACCGAACCATCAAGCCTACGGAAGACCAATAACTTGTTAATGGCATGCTATAGAAAAACTAAAATGACGCCTTTCAAATATGTTTTCCAGAACTATCAAAATCTAAATTATACTGTCAATCATCATCATCATCATCATTTCAGCCGAAAGACGTCCACTGCTGGACATAGGCCTCCCCCAAGTGTCGCCATATTGACTGGTCACGTACGTCTCGCATCCTGCGGATCCCTGCAACCTACACCAGGTCATCGGTCCATCTAGTGGGAGGCCTTCCAACGCAACGTCTTCCGGTTCGCGGTTGCCACTCCAGAACTTTTCGGCCCCATCAGCTATCCGTTCTGCGAGCAATGTGCCCTGCCCACAGACACTTAAGTTTGGCAATTCTATACTGTCAATGATCGACATTTTTAATGTCAAGAGGATCGCCTACTGTTATAATATGTATATAACAGTAGGACTCATTAACATCTTTCGAATTTTGGGATATCAGTGTGATAATAACTTCATCTGCCTAGCCTTTCACCAACTTTGTCGAGATCGGTCCAGTCTTACCGGCTGCAGCTGACCTCCGCAACCTGGTTACCTCTTTGCAAGACTAATATCCTGATTTGGCGTGATAATAATCATCATTTATTTAAACTGGTTGTACTATAGTGGTACATAGGCGAACTTTACAATATAATATCCCTGGACATTTCACACAGCACCATCTAGTCCCAAGCTAAGCAACCTAATGCTTGTGTTATGGTAGCTAGATGGCTGATAAACTACATAATATACATTTTTTTTTTTGTAAATCATACATATTATAGATAGAAAAACACCCAGACCCGGAACAACTACTTGTAGGTCATACAAATATTTGTTCCGTACGGGAATCGAACCCGCGACATGCAGCGCAGCAGTCAATCGCTTGACCACTGCGCCAACCGTGCCGTCGTGTTTATGCCACAAGGCATTCTCTACCAGTCAACCTTTATCAACATCATCATCATCTGCCTAGCCTTTTTCCAACTAACTTGGGGTCAGCTCCCAGTCTAACCGGATACAGCTGAATACCAGTATTTTACATGGAGCGACTCCCTATCTGACCTCCACTACCCAGTTAGTACTGGGTAATAAGTACGATACCCCTTGGTTGAGACTTGATTTGGTTTGAAAATATGGTCTGATATTTTATTAACCTTTACTGTCCCACTGCTGTGCAAAGGGCTCCCCCAATTCCTTCCATGTGCTCTTTTCCCGAGCCTTTTCGAACCAGCCCTCGCGGTACGCGTCCAGATCATCTCGCCAGCTCTTTCTAGACCAGTCTCGGCGGCGCCGTCCGTTCCGTCTCCCGGCATCGTGTGGACACTTTTGCTCAGCGGTCATCGTGCATGCGGCTGATGTGACCCACCCAATCCCATTTTAGCCTAGCAGGCTGCATATTAACTCATGTTTTTTTTTATAGGTATTTACCGTGTGAACTATGACGAAAATAACTGGCGACTGATCGCGGAAGCTCTTAACACAGACTTTAACGCTATTCATCATTTGAACAGGGCTCAGGTATGTAACGATATTTACTATATTAACAATAACAACGATATTATTAACATTTGCTGAAGTTGGTTAATATCCGAATATAACGTGTGATGCTTTGGTACGGCTTTGTTATTCTTAAAATTCTGCCAAAACGAAAGTGTTGATTTGAATTAGTAAATAGAACTCCTTAACTATAATAATAAAGTCGAAAGTTCGTTACTGACCTCCGGCATCTGGTCAATCGTCTTCTTTATTTTTCGAATGTGAATTTTATTAAAACTAAACAGATCCTTATTTTGATTGTAGATTGTTGACGATGTATTCGCGCTTATGCGTGCTAACCAGCTGTCGTATGATCTGGGATTCCGTGTCCTTGAATTCTTGAAGAAGGACACAAGCTACTACTCCTGGTACCCTGCCATTTCTGGCTTCAACTGGCTGAGGAACAGATTCCAGCATCTTCCTGAACAACTGGCTGCCTTTGATGTAAGTAGACTAAAAGATAATGGTACCTTAGGGTCGCGACACAGGTAATAAAACCAGTAAAAGCTGATCTCGCATTCTATTGAAAGTTGATACAACGCTAGGCGTGCTACAGTACGTTTGGGAGTTTTGTAGACCAGGTGCCAACAAACGGTATGGATGGAAACAGTGAATGATACTACATATTATTGCTTCTCCGTTGTATTTTCATGCTCACTTGGAATCTCAAGAATATGAAGTAGGTACGTATCGAGTACCATTCTCGTAGTATCAGTAAGTAAAATATATAAAACAGAAAACAAGAATAAAATAGTTAGTTTATTTACAGAAAGAAACTCATAATGGAAATTAACATCATTCATTTATTGTCAGCCAACTTTCACCCATAGATATATACCTTAAAGACACTTAACATTAATAAAATAAAATGCAATAGGAGTTAGTAAAGAGACTCTTATAACTATGTTAGTAACACTTCACTTGTGCACTACGTCACTGCGCATTCATGTTGCACTTGTCCGTGGAAGCGACGGAACACCACTCCCTGCGAACAAAAGTGCAAGTTCCAAGACTAGGAGCTTGGCATACGCACCACGAACGCCTTAAAGTTGACTTGTTACTTGTTCTTCTGACGCACGTACTCCACGATGTCTTCCGCCGTAGTGGTGTAGTGTAGGCGGGAGGTGTACACCGGTGCGTGCTTCGTGGCACGAATAGGCACATTGGGATCTGATGGAGCCGTGCCGCAGCAGTTCCTGTAGGTACGCTGACGGCACTTCCTTCTCACCACCGTCACAAAACCATCATCAGCCCGAATCGGTGCCTTTTCAGGCACGGACTTTCCAAATGGAGCAGTTATGCATGCGACTATGTTAGCGAAATCTCCAGGAACATGTCGAGATTTAACATGATTTTACAAATGATTACAGATATTACAACAAGATACGACATTATTGTAGCTAAAATACATGTTGCCTTATACGAATAAGTAGTTTAACTTATAAATAAATCACTGCTTACGTTTATCAGCATGAGGTTAATGACCCATAATCACTGATCATAATTGGCAAAGAGATTGATGATCAAAATAATTAGCGTACTTGAAAGATCTTCTTGCTTCTTTTCTTTAATTTGCATATCGTAATCGCTATTACATTAGTTAAGACACGTTACGCTACACCAACACCCGTAATTCAACATATTTTTTTTTCTAGACAATTCTCTACGGCTACCTAGAGGCAATCATCGCTGACCTCGGTTACGACGTGGTCGCCAACGAGCCCGTCACTAGGACCCTGAACAGATTCTACGTGCTCTCCTTCGCTTGCAACATCGGACACAAGGGATGCGTTGACAATGCTGTTGCGAAGTTCCGAAATTATTTCACCAATAGCGCAACTGTTAGGTAAGAATCATGATCAAACTTTGGTACTTTAATAAAGGTACTGCTTATTAATTAATTTGATTTAACCATATACAAAGAGGTCCACTGTGCGCTTAGTTAGCGCCCACACTAGCGGGCTGTCTGTCCGGACGGCTATCGATTGCAGGTTAATGTTGGGACTGCCACACGGCCTGTGGACTAGGGACGCAGAATTTAAAACTGACAGTGCTTGTGTAGCAAACTAGCACAAACTGATTTGTGTGACCACTTTGATCTTCTTAAGGCGAGGTGGGCGCACATTTGAGTTTTTTAAAACCATCTGAGACAAAGAATATAGTGTTTAAAAATTTTAAAAAAATATATGTTATAGTTAAGGATCTTATCTAGTCATAGTCGCATTCAGTTGCAAGACCTGATGAACTTCACTCGATAGAAAAAAATCGCAAAGTTACCCCTTTTTGTAACTTTTTTTCAATATTATGACTAAATTACTGATGTTTTACATTTAATTTTTATACTAAATTAAAGAAACTAATTAGTTCTAGACAAAGTGGCAGAGTTTGACTTGATAACATTATTTTCTTAATTACTATGTTTTAAAATGAATTAAAAGCGTTCGTGGCGGCTCGGACAGGCCCGATTAGTCGCGCGCTGGCGCTTACCGACGACGGACCTGTGTCAGTTTTTTCCGCGACAATTTCGCGTACCATACCGTCTGTTTTTGACAAAGTTTATTATAATTGTTGCAAGTTATAATTGGCAATAAACAACACAAGCGAAAAAAGTCGTGTAAAGCAATAAAAGTAACAAATAAAAAGAATGCACTCCAAAGATATGTCACAGTACAAATATATACAGTATTGTGACTCGGCCCTGTCTTTGAAATAATTACCTACAGCCGGGTGGTACGTACGCGATAGGGCTGCGCCGGGCCTATAGTAAATATTTTAATTTCATCTACTTAGTTGAGTTTCTTTCTAGTTTTGTGATTGTTAATATTAGATTTTTATTAAAAAAATGAAATTTGTTTGAATGAAATAGGAAGGTTCAATAAAAATACACTTATTGCAATTTACACAAAAACACATAAACAAATCAAAATTTTATCTTTACAGTTCTCGAACCTACTAATAGCGAACTGGCTGTTTATTTTCAATTAGTTACTCAAACTGCCCAATTATGATTATTTTATATTCTTATATTTTATAGACAATTATTTCATTTATTAACAAAGCTCTAATTTATCGCTACTAGATAGTAACAAATTTTGATCATAGAAAAAATATTTCATAAAAGTCAAGTAATATTACTTATCCAACTGCATATTTCTATGCTGTGTCGCTAGGCAAGGTCACGCGAGTTCACGAACGCGCTGTGTCCACGAGAAGTATTTTGCGCGCAGCCTACAGCGCTAAATGCCTACTTTTGCAGGAATACCTCGCCTTAACTACAAAATGGATTTAAATGCAGTTTTTACCATAATTTAGAGAATTTATTCTGGAAGGTTTATGTGTATAATACAATAACATTAAAAACATCGAAAACAATATCAAGTCGTAGCTAAAAATCGAGCGAAGTAAATATTGCTAGTTTACTAGCAATCCTCCCTTTGTTGCTAGTAAACTAGCAAAATTGATTTAATTACAACTATTAAATATAAAAAGAAACTAAAGATTTTTGCATATTAGAAGACAATAAAACATACACTGCTAAAGCACATACGAGTACCTATTTATCGCGTGACTGACTGCCATTTACAATGTGTAAATCGCTATAATGATGATAACAGTCTAATCATGTAGAGTAACGTCATAATAAAACAAAGAGGAAATTGACCAGGCCCATAATGAACATCAATTTGTTGAATACGTTTTATAAATCTTGACGTAACGTTTATTTATTTATTTATATTAATTTAATTTAAATTTTATTTTGTGTTCAACTACTTATGTGAAAATGGTATTTTGTGGTGTGAATTTTGTCTGATTATTTACTAACATAATTTTTAAGTATACTTACTAACTAAACTATGGATCGTGAGTCTGATGCAAATAAATAAATAAAGTAACTTCTAACTCGTTACGATAATTATTATCGGCTTTGATAACATAAGTTCTTTTTCTGTTTTATCATTCTAAAATAAACATTGATTGTCTAAAGTAGGGGTGCTCAAACTTATAGTATCTGCGATCTACCAAAAAATATTTAAGCAGCAAGTCATAGACTGAAAGCCTACTACAATTAAAGAAAACACAGAGGTAGTGTTTAAGAAATGACTTTTACTATTAAAATTAAATAGGTACAAAATAAAGGTCACTCACGAATCACCAATTTTCTCTGGATGTTGATGCATGGCTGGCACTGCGTATCATCCGCGTACTTTTCATAGAACGGTTTTTTTTTAATATTCTGCAATTTCCGCGATCGACTCTGAAAGCTCTCTCGATCGACTGGTCAATAGTGATCGACTGTTTGAACACCCCTGGTCTAAAGGTTTGGTCAAATGGTGAAATAAAAAAAATCTTTTTAGTTCTTAACTGTTGTCCTTTGTATATGTTAGGCTCAAAGAAAACACACTTCCAGCTTAAATGATTATTTTTTAAGCTGTAAGACCGGTTTTGATTGATTTAAAATGTAATTAAGTAGATCACTTTTTCAATTATCTTTTTTTTCAGCATCAACCCCAATTTAAGACGTCACGTATTCTGCGAGGGTCTCCGTGCCGGTGGCCTTCCAGAATGGAACTTCCTGAATGAGCGTCGTCAGAATTCCAACAACCAGGCTGATGAAGTCGCTATGCTCAGAGCTTTAGGATGTACCACAAACGACCAAGCTAGGCAGCAGTAAGTGCCTTCTAAATTATTTTGTTAAACATGATGATGGTCTTAGAGAGAGATAATTTTAGCGAAAGAATTTAGCTTTAAAAGATTCAATGCATGCTGCAGTTATGTTTAAGTCCCATGTAATAGGGGGCGAGCCTATTGCAATCATCCGGGAACAAATCCAGACTCCGTGGCGGATACTGAGAAATCCTGATGGAAAGACACAATAGCACTTAGCCCGACCAGGGAATCAACCCAGGACCTCATGCTCAGCAGTCGCACTTGCGACCACTAGACCAACGAAGCAGTTATTTTACCTCTGTCTTCTTTCCATTACCATCACAGTCATTTTTGTTTTCGATTCAATAAGGTTTCTTTTGCGTCGCTTTTACTGATAAGTCTGTGAAAAACGATTTGTTCTGTATCCTTTATAAGGTTCCGTAGACGAATGGCAAAAAACGGAACCCTTATAGATTCGTCATGTCTGTCTGTATGTCCGACCGTATTTCACAGCCACTTTATTCCCAAACTATTAGGTACACAGTGCTACACAGTTGAAACTTGGTAGGTAGATGTATTCTGTAATTTCTGTCTGTGTTCTGTGGGGGGCTCCCTAAACATGGAACTGAATCTATTTTTTTTCCATCGTACCTATACGTGCGGGGTGTTTATAGATAAGTCTTGAAAGATAGACACTTCCAAAGTGGTAAAATGTGCCCCCCCCCCTCTAATTTCTAAAGTAAGAGGAGGAAGATTCTGAACGTAGAACGTAAAACAAACTTTCAAAGAAAATTGGTTTGAATAAGATTTGATGTTTTTTTTGAGATATGGGACTTTTTCATCAAACTGCAGCAGTAACTTTGTTTCTCATTAACATACTATGAAAAACAAATTTAGTTTTGCTGTTGAATGTAATACAATACAACATATGAAGGATCCTTCAAAATATTTTTGTTGGTTTTTTGTTTGGTGCTACGGAACCCTGTGTGCGTGTAAGTACGACTCGCACCTGGCCGGTTTTTTCAATAAAATCTCTTTGGGTTTCACAGCCTTAAGAGCTAAAATAACAGTGGAAAGGCGATGACTTTTTGAACTGCCATTTTCGTCTTTATAGTTTCATGCAATAATATTCTTTTTTGTTTCACCAGGTACTTGGAGAACATCTTGAAGGATGATGTCGTCAAGGCTCAAGATCGAGTGAACGCTTTCACTTTCTTCTACATGGGCGATCGTTCCAACGCTAGGGTCGCTATGTCCTTCCTCCGGGAGCACGTTTCCGAGATACAACAGGCGTAAGGATCTTTTTTTTTTTTTTTTTTTATGTTTTTTACGTGATAACGTCTTATAAATCGATGAACGCTGGCTGCATGCACGAGAAAGCATGACTCATTGTCATGTTCCGCCTGAGCCGAGCGTGCAAGCGAGAGCGCGGAACAAACGATAGAGAGGCACGATCGGCCCAAGCGTTCGGCTTGTGACGCATCTTCTCTTACTTTCATCAATGTTTTCTTATAAAATTATCACGTAAAATTATCGTCCGTAAACCGACTTTACAGACAACCATTTTTTTTATTTTTTACCAGATCATCATCTGAAACTAAACCTGCTTGTTGCTATCAGTATTAGGGTAGACTCCATTCAAATGTTATCAGATATCTTAAATTCATAACTATGCAATCACCACCAGGGTCAAGTGTCACCATCTATTACATACCGAGTTAGTGGCGATATTCTAGTGGTGTGACTGTCGGACTGCAAGCCATAGGTCTCGAGTTCGAACCCAAGACTCTCCCTCTGATTTTTCGGATTCATGTGCTTATTGTATAAAGATCACTTGCTTCGGCTTGCTAAACATCGTAAGGAAATCAGTCAAGTCAGAGGCCCATGGGCGGCACAAAAACACACACCAGGTTAGGCACTAACCACACAATTAAGAAAGAACATACCGAGTTCACTCCGTGCCTCTGAAAGTATGTTATGCCGTTGGTCCCAATGGTAATTTGAAGATCTTTGACAGTCGTTACAGGTAAACAGAATCCTGAAAATCTGACAACCAGACTTACCAAGGGGTATCGTACATAATATCACGCCTAATAACCAAGCGGTTAGATAAAATGTACCCAATAGTTCACCCACATTTTGCCTGTTATATTTAAGTCCCATGTTATAGGCTAGGCAGATGATGAATTTAAAGCTTTTTAGGCAATACAAATATTTATTATTATTTTTGCAGTGTCGTCCTGCCAGCGTGGTTCGCCAACGTTTTCTCCAACATTGCCGGTTACTTGGACTCTGAAAGTTTGGCAGAAGTAAGTAAACAAATAACATAACATAGCATGATGCTGTAAGGTTAGGCAGAGGTGTACCTAAATAGTACACCCACAATTCGCCAGTTATGTTTTAAAATCCCATGAAATAGGGGGCGAGCCTATACCCACTACTCCAGTGCAATCTATCTATAGTATGTGTATTATAATATATCAATAATAATTTATTTAAAATAAATACTAACAAGCCTTTTTCTATTTCTAGATGAGATCATGGATTCAGGCTAATCAGGCCACTTTTCCTGATCTCGCTGGAGGTCTCAATGCCATATCGAGTGCCGAAACCTCCATGCTGTGGGGTACTAATAATGCTGACCAAATCTTAACGGCCGCCGGTAGTCAGGGAGAGACTACAGACCCTCCTACAAGCCCTCCTACTGACCCTCCTACTGACCCTCCTACTAGCCCTCCTACAAGCCCTCCTACTGACCCTCCTACTGACCCTCCTACTAGCCCTCCTACTGACCCTCTTACTGACCCTCCTACAAGCCCTCCTACTGACCCTCCTACAGACCCTCCCACTGGCCCTCCTACTGACCCTCCTACTGACCCTCCTACTGACCCTCCTACAGACCCTCCTACTGACCCTCCTACTGACCCTCCCACAGACGCTCCTACTGAACCTCCTACTGATCCTCCTACTGAACCTCCTACTGACCCTCCTACAGAGCCTCCTACTGACCCTCCTACTGAACCTCCTACTGACCCTCCTACTGACCCTCCTACAGAACCTCCTACAGAACCTCCTACAGAACCTCCAACAGAACCTCCAACAGAACCCTCTACAACCCCAGAAGCAACTACTCCAGATCCTAACTCAGCAGCAATCTATATGCCTACAACCATGCTATTGCTATGGACAGCGCTTGCTATGCTGCTAAAATAATTTCCTTTGTGAATTAAAATGTAGTCATAACCAAATGACCCGAGGGTCTACACAAAGAGACATAACAGCAATAAGGATCATCGAGCAATAAAAAATAATTAGATTGACTTATGGTCAGATCAGACTGAACGGCAATATCCTCGCACAATTTACTGGCTGTATTATTATTATTATATAAAAAGACCGTTTTACCATTATTTAAACAATGGTAAAACGGTCTTTTTAGAAGAAAATTGTATGAATATCGATGAGACGTCAAGCGTCGCCTCGCGCATGCTCGCTACTCGATCACTTGTCTTTAAACAATGGTAACACGGTCCCATTTGTAATGCAGCCAGTAATTTACTCGCGCGTTGTAAACGATTTTCACGTTCAGGTACACATGTTGGAAGGGATACGCCGCACAAACGGTTAACATGTATTCAGTACATCATTCCACACACATGACACGTACAAATTTTTCATCTGTAACTTTTTTTCTGCATTATTATCTGCTGTTCCATATATTTTGACCATGTAAAAACAGCAGATTTTCATTAAAGGGACTTTAGAATGATGTACTGAATACGTTGTAAACTTTTGTGCGTCGTTGTCCCCCTCCACCCTGAATAAAACAGTGTGTAATGAAAGAACGTCATTCTGTTGGGAACCGTTGCCTGGATCAGCTAGCAGGCACAAACTATTTTATACTAATGTTATTATTGTTATTAAAGAATAAGAAGAATTTTGTACTTAAGAATTAAAATGATTAAAGGAAATATTTGCTAATTTGTTATCGTTTCGTTTGCTTCAAAATCCTTGTCAATTATTTGTAGAATCAACGTAATAATATTATTGCCAATGAGCTTCATAGACATTTTTAAAGTGTCTACATTTTGAGTGTTGTAACAAACGCACTAACAATGGAGCACAAAAACGACAACAACGACAAACAACGACAAACAACGACAAACGACAAACGAAACTCCATAACCCAGTTAGTACTGTAATACCCCTTGGTAAGATTGGTTGTCAGACTTTCGGGCCACTGACAACCTGTAACGACTGTCAAAGATCTACAATTGAGAGCCGGGACCAACGGCTTAACGTGCTTTCCGAGGCACGGAGGAAATTTGGTATGTAATGTGTGGTCACCCATCCACGGACCAACCTAGGCAAATGCGGCTTAACCTGAAGATCGACCCGAGCGGCTGTTATTAATTAGCCACAAGCGCCTAACTAACCACTAACAATGGAGTCATGGCTAACTATTGACAGCCGCATGGCTGGATTAAAGGTCATCAGTCTGTGGACGGCTGATGCCATCATTTACATACTGAGTCCCTGCCGTACCTCGGAAAGCACGCTGAGCTCATGGTCCTGGCTGTCATTCATAGATATTTCTGATTGTCATAACATGTACACACGGTGACACAACAATCTATACATTCCAGTATAACATGGCCTCGCTTTGTAGGTATAGATTTCCTGTACAATCAGAGGTCCGCTTAACCTGGTTTTGTATTGCTTGATTGGTTATCGTGCGTACCTAGTTAGAAGCCCCATAGTCTAATAACCAGTCTTACTGAGTATCGTATTACACAGTTACTGGGTTGTGGAAATCAGATAGTTGTTCTGAGTTAAGTTCTGGTTTTCAGCTGCATCCGGTTAGATTTGAAGCAGTGCTAACATAGTTGGATACAAAAATGCACTAGCGCCCTTGATTTCTTAAAACCCAATGACAAGAGATTTCAAATCACTCTGAGAATTACTTGGTATAAAGAACTTTAAATTCAAGACTATAGCGTGGCCAATGATATTTTAAATATAAAATGAGACAGATTAATTTATGTTATTAGCGCGCATTGTGAGGATTCGGAAACGTCCCAGTTGGGACATCTTGTCTTTAGTCCTAGTCAAGAAAATCATAATCTATGCCTCGACAAAAATTTGAAGCGCAATCGTTCAAATGATAGTTATCTCTTTTTTTACTAGTGTATTATTTTACTATTCATTAGTGGAACTCGCACTATTGTGTGTACAGTCAGCCCCAAAAATATGTAAACACGGACTAGGAATCTCTTCGTTGTCTACAACTATTATTCCGTAATGTGCTCGTGGCAAAATAATAACAGCCGCTCAGATCGATCTTTAGGTTAAGCCGTGCTTGCCAAGGCTGGTCTGTGGATGGGAGACCACCCATTACATACCGAGTTTCCTCTGTGCCTCGGAAGCACGTTACGCCGTTGGTCCCGGCTGTCATTTGTAGATCTTTGACAGTCGTTACCTACAGGTAGTCAGTGCTAAAAAAGTCTGACAACCAGTCTTACCAAGGGGTATAGTATTACCCAGCAACTGGGTTGTTGGGGGTTACTGTTTTGTAGCTTGACATTATGGTTGTAGACAATGAAATGGTTCCGTCCGTGTTTACATCTTTTTGGGGCTGACTGTACATATGTACAAGCGCGACCAGATTTTAAATGTCGGTAACTTAATATGAACGTAACATATCTTGTGTTAAATGTCATTGAGCATAGCTTTATAAAATTCACACAATCGGTTTAGCCATATCTATTATTGCGATATAAGTTTAAACCTTCACCTATTTTGGATAGTTTTCTATATCTAAGTAGATAGGTACTTCTGATAGATCTACCGTTAAATATTATCAGTACGTTAAACGCTTTGTACAATGATATCAGTCTAATCTTATGTCAAGATGGTTTTATCGAGTAATTTGAGAGAGAGTAATCGTTAAGGTACAGTGAAAATTGTATATAGTGTTTGTCATGGCTAATGTTTGTGGTCATTCGTTCGATATACAGGGTGTAAATGGAATGAAACTGAGTAACACTGTGCAAAAATTATGAAACACTAGGAAACGACATTTTTCGGTGTGAAAAATTATGGGTTATGTCAGTGCTTAATATAATGCACTCAAAACATTGCGTTTAGGATGCACTGAATTGTATATCATGGAGGTATTTAAAATAGTTATAACTTTGAAAACTAGTATACAGTGTGGAAGGGACATCGACGTACAAACGTTACCACTTATGCTCTTTTGTATGAGACACCAGATATTTTTTTAATTACGTGTGTAAAATTTCTGTACTACGGTATTCTGTACGTCACCCTCCCCCCCCCCCCCCCGTGTGGCGTGCTAGTTACCGTTTGTGCGTCGATTTCATCCAGTTAAAAAAAGCCGTGAGAAAAAGTTGAAACTTTCTGGTATAAAAAATGTTTGCAATGCTTGTAAGAACACGGACCGTTCGACTTCGTTATGAGTATTTTTTATACCCTTTAATTTGCAGGTACTCAAAGAATAAAATCGAGCTATTCAGGGAAGCAGTGACCAACAAAGTCGAAATTTATATTTACGTCACAAAAAAAAACATTGAAGAGACGACATCTAAATCAATGCCTAAATAAAACCACACCGTTGAATTTTCATCGGTTTGCTCAGCACCGAGAGGTGACATTCCAACTATTACAGCCGCATCTGTATTATTGACTAACATCCAAAAGTCCAAACTCAAGGTTTGCCAATGTGCTATAGAGCGTAGTCTCGTTTCTTAGGTGTAAAATTAACAGATCGTGTTCAAAACACTACACTGCGCTCCAAGATGAAAATCGTTGACGTGGCTCAAAAGGCTCCCCAACTTAGATGTGACTGGGCAGGACATGTCTATTGCATGTCGAATGAACTGTGGGCTCGTAAAGCTCAGGATTGGTAACCTGAAGTAGTAAGAGGTCGCGGCAGACCTCGAAGGAGAGGCCGATGGCGGGACGAACTGGATGTCTTCCTTGAGAATTTATTGTAATCTTTATCTTTAATTATTTTTACCTATACTACCACTGAATAAGGTAAATCACAATGACACAAGGAAACTACAAAGTTTTATTGGCACTACTTACCCAGCAGTAAACCCATAAAACATGACTTGTACAAAAGACGAGTGGTGCACTATCACGGATGATAACACACACTTAAGATGAGTCTTATCAGTCGCAGAGTAACGACTGACAAATATCTGATGCTATAGTTATATTTTCCTCAGTTTGTACAGTAGTTGATACTAGTGAACACGGCAGGTTAGTTCATTTTAATTAATTTTTTTATACTTTTCAATATAATAAAATTGATTAAACTTATACTGTCACTTACGGAATCTCTTTCGTGATTATCCATTATTCATCCCGCGATCATGGCACTTGCAACAGCGGCGAAATATTGGGAGACCGGATTAATAGATGATCACGGAAAATATCCCGTAAGTCACAGTATAAGTTTAGTTATAAACTGTAAAAGCTTAAAACAGTGTTATTTTTTATCATTGTTTATTTCACAGACATGTATCGAAATCTGCTGGTATTAGCATTAATGGGCTTGCTCTCAAATGCCTTAGCTACTGACACCAACTACCGACTAAACACGCCGATAGTGCCATCAGAATATCAAATATTGATAACACCGTATTTTGAGACTGGTGACGCAAACCAGTTCACTTTCGATGGTACAGTCAGCATCCAATTTACGACTACTGCTGTCACCAATCAGATTAAACTCCATTCCGAAGATCTGACTATTACTTCGGATAATATCGCCGTTGCAGTCTACAATACAGGAACTATTATAGCAGTGAATGCCACAAATGGTCTAGAATTTAACAAAAACTACACGTTTGCTTACATCAATTTAGTAAGTAATTTGGAAACCGGCCTGGAGTATGTTTTGCAGATCCGGTACAAAGGACCTATTAGAACGGATCTTAATGGATTCTACAGGAATCACTATTTCCAGAATGGAGTTAAAAAGTAAGTACTTTAACATTAATTTGTTACACCATGAATTTGTTTTTAATTTTTGAATATTAATGACGTAATGACGAATGTTTCATAGTTCAAGATAAAATAGGAGATCAAATATCATTGTTTGTTGATTAGGTATAACTTCTAGTACACATTATTGAAAATAGCCGGAAAAGGTATGCACTTCGGTAATCATCATGTATGTTTAGAAATTACGAACACGCGATGATGAGATCTTAATCTAATATAGAGCTGGTACAGCCATGAAGTACTTGCACAGTATGTGCAAGCTGTGTGTGTGTGTTTGTGTGTATTTACCACGATCATACAATACATAAATAAACAACTCTATTTATAGGAGACTGTACAATAGTTATAAAATATATCTTTTTATATTAAGCGGTAAACATAACAACCGTAACAGTAGGTACTTGCTATAATCATTTTTTTTACGTTGTAATTTATAATGTTTTTCGGGGGAATTACAGACTTAGCGGCTGTTCCGAAGTGAATTATAAGTAAATGCTCAGTAATCTTGTAATTTAAAGTACATAAAAACTTTATAATCTACTCAAAAGTACCTACTTGACACAGTTGGCGCGTGTATGTAGTTCAATTGTAAAACACTTGAACTTATGAGGACAATGAATTCGTTTGAAATACTCGTAGTCTATTGATATTATACGTTCCACAAGGAAGCATATTGGGTCCTACTTTATTTCTAGTTTTTATAAACGACTTATGCAATTTACGAGTAAATATCCCAAATGCCAAGATAACATCATTTGCGGATGACACTGCTATAACTTTCGTCGCCAACACATGGTTTGAACTCGAGGACAAAGCACAACATGGCTTTAATGTAGCGCTGAACTGGCTTTATCTCCATTCGCTTACACTTAATACCTCCAAAACCAAGTTCATTACCTACTCGGTCAGTTCTGCTACCCAACCAAACCCACCAATATTACTTAAACCTCACACGTGCAATTTGCAAACTCAAGTGTCATGCCACTGTTCACCTATATCTTCTACGGAGGAAATCAAATACTTCGGTATAATCATAGATCTTAAATCTAAATCTCATATTAATATCCTTACACCACCACATGACATCCACGCGGGTGGTAGCAAATAAATAGTAAATAAATAAACATTTATTTCAGAATCACTTCCATATTTTGTTAGTAACAATGAAAAATTATACACTAGTGTTAGTAACATTTATTCTAAGCTGCGTGAGGCACGCCGATCCTAGGGAATGTCTACTTGACTGCGTGCAGTCGTATCCACCGGCACCGCCTCAAGATGGAGAGTCCCACATATCAGTCAACGTTCTAAGGATGGTGTTGGGGCTGGTATGAATGCTTTACAAAATAATTAAATGCACATGAAAAATAAATAAAGCAATACAGCAATTCGACATAATTATAAGAAAAACCCATTGTTCTGAGACGGATGCTGATTTAAATTAAATACCCACGCTAAAAATATTCACAAATTAATTTGATCCTCTGAAGGATACATAAACATAGAAGATAATGTGCAATTAGTTCCCACGAAAAGATGATGAGAAAAAATAATGGAGGTGGTTATGTATTCCACCAGCATCTTTTTTTCCTGTGTGTTTACTGGTCTACAAGTAGTGGTAGTACTATTTAAGCGATTCTTTTTAGGGTTCCGTACCCAAAGGGTAAAACGGGACCCTATTACTAAGACTTCGCTGTCTGTCTGTCTGTCTCCAGGCTGTATCTCATAAACCGTGATAACTAGAAAGCTGAAATTTTCACAAATGATGTATTACTATTGCCGCTATAACAACAAATACTAAAAAATTTAAAAAATAAATATTAAGGGGGGCTCCCATACAACAGATATGAATTTTTTGCCGTTTTTATAGATAATGGTACGGAACCCTTCGTGCGCGAGTCCAACTCGCACTTGGCCGGTTTTTCATTTGGTAGAGGAAGCTAGCGTGGTGGGCCCATATTAATTTTGGTTCGGTACTTTATGAGTTATCCTGTATAATATGCATTTTTTCTTCTTCGTCTATGAATGATTTCTGATTATAATGAAAAAAAAAATGATACTTGACTTGATTTGTGTGAGATACCACAACTGAAAAGGCTAGTAAAAAAACTATTTTGAATTTTTTTTTATAAAAAAATGGAAATAACAGTACTTTCGGAAGTCGGTGAATTTTGCTTTGTTTTTGGACTTTTTGCCACCAACTTCCGAACGGGCGAAGTCGGTTATTTTTTTTAGAAAAAAGTTTTTATAGGTATTACAAGCTTTTATTTAATTTGCAATGTTAGTATGTACTCGTATGTTTGCTTAGGTCTAATTTTGCAACTGAATTTTTAAAACAGTTATCTCCAACCGATTGAGTTCAAATTTTGAATACAAATGTTTAGTTGGTATTAACTACGTGAAGCTGGTGGACTAGTTATTTACGTTCCTCCATGATATAGGTATCAGTTAAAAGGGTGTGCTGAGGAGAATACGAAACCAGTAAAAACGAAAAAAAAACAAATGAATAGTAAAAAAACCGGCCAAGTGCGAGTTGGACTCGCGCACGAAGGGTTCCGTACCATTATCTATAAAAACGGCAAAAAAATCATATCTGTTGTATGGGAGCCCGCCTTAATATTTATTTCATTTATAAATTGTTTAATGTAAAATTTAATTGATGGGTTTATTTTAATGTAAAGTTTATTTTCTTCTTGCATTTAAATAAAAGCTTGTTTTCAAATTTTATTTTTATTTTAGTTGTACCACCACTCCCACCGTCCATCCATCCATTCTTTTGTCGTTGGCTTTCATTGCATCAAAAACAGAAGTTGGAAAACATCTCAGTAGGTAATATTACCTCATCTATGCCAAAGCAAACATGGTTGATAACGCCGTGATCTCTTATCAGAATAACACATCTACTGCAAAGATAGTCAGTTTCAGCGCCGATAAACATAAGCTGGTATTAAAAGTCTGAAGATAAAGGTATTACACTAAATATATTTACTTTCGCAATGTATTAGATTAGAAAATTGTGGAATCATAATTTTTGCTTGATAATTAACTTTCACACTGTTTATTTCATATTATTATGCAATTACTGATGTCATTGTCTTAAAGCAGTAATAGACTAGTGGTGTGACCATCGGACAAATCATAGATCTCGAGTTCGAACCCAAGACACGCACCTCTGAATTTTCGGATTCATGAGCGTATTGTACAATATCACTTCTGAAGGAAAACATCGTGACGAAATCAAACCAGTATGCCTAAGAGATATTTCTAAATGATAAGTCAGAGGCCCATGGGTGGCATAAAATCTCTGACACCGGGTTAGGCACTAACCACATGAAAATAAAAAAGAAGATTATCTTGCGATGTGATTTAGAGAAGATGGGAAAGGAGAAAGGTGGCCTTACAATGGAAAGAAACAGGCTTAAAATAAAATAAATAACTATTCCCTGCTCGAAGTATTTATTTTATTTATTTATGAATAAAAGTTTACCAACAGCTTCTGTGTACAACATGTCTTGAGTACAGGGTTTACAGTCTTGGACTTACACAGTCGCCAATTGCTGGTTAACCAGCATTCACAAAGATAAGCGATAACATAAAAGAATATAAAAATTTAAACCGAGTGGCTCTAGAAATGAAATACAACTAAACTAAAATAAACAACTACACAATTAAACTCCTTTATGAGTATACTTAGCTTACGAAATATAAAATTCTGAAATAAAACGGCATCGCTATAACTTAACTAACTAATTACGAGAAAATGAAAAGTATGCGTCAGCACATCAAGCTACTACAATCTGTCAAATTTCTTTAATAGATTTTCAACTTTATCTCTAAAGCGTTTGGTTTTTGTTTGGGGGTATGAAGAACAGGGTGTAAAGCTCTTCAACCCCCGTAGAAAAGGGAGGATCCTCCGTCCAGACGGGTGTTATGTCTGGTGGGCTACTGCCCGACAATTGTTGTCGGGTTCTTCTATACAGTAAGTAACAAAAACCCTGTTGTTCCTTCTACCTACGTTTTAAGAATCGGTATACACACGTAATAAAGGAAGTCATTTATAAAAAACGGTCAACAAAAATAATCAAAATAAATATTTAATTATTAATATTTGTAAGGTTTAACTGATTTCTTACCCCTGCTGCATGAAGCGATGACGCGAAAACAGAAAGAGATAGAACGTTCCCGCCACAACACAACAGTATAAACCGTGCCGCCTCTCTCTTTGATCGACGCCGCCGCGCCGGCGTCGCCCCGGTGCCGCTACCTATTTTTTCTACACAAGTTCGTGACCTTTTCAGCTGTTGTTTATCACTTCAACGAATTAATCTTTGAAAATGTTGGTTTACACGGTATTTTTATGCACAATTGATACTTGTTTAAACTACATTTAACACTTCACTACATTAAAAAAAAAACAAAGTCTGTCTATCCGAACACGATAACATCACACTACCGAACGAATGTGCGGTATTAGTTTTTGATCCTCGATTTCACTGTCTCGAGTCCTCGGTCTGCCTGCGTCAGCTCGATGTTGGTCTCGTCCGTGCGTTGAAATGCCATCGCCGACGGTAATGGTAGATTCGCGAAACGTTTTTGCTAGAGAGTCGGCGTGATTCTGCATAATTACAGTCACATTTCCCAAGACACATCAAGATATTAAAATATTCTACGTTAGAATAAGACATGGTCAACGTTTACGTAAACAAAACACAAGTCACTCACTACGTAGGTCAACAATAACATACATCCGTTCGTTAGGAATCTGCGCGGGAGACTAAGGAAGTAAGGATTAAGGAAGTGATTCGCAAAGCGGCGCGGCGGGTCGCGGGGTAAAGGGGTACCGTGGCACGTGCGCCGCGGTAGGCTTTGGCGGCATCTCGTCAAAGAAAGCCGCCGAGCTCGGCTATTTAGCGAAATAAAGATGTACTTGTAAAATCAGATACTCTAAACATTTTTTTGAATGTGTCGATTTTAATAGTTATTTGATTTTGGCCTCTCGACTGGCCAATGCTTAATTTTTTTAAATTATAACTTCATCAATGTTGTGCTTGTAGGTAAATGTATACGTCCCTAACAGGAACAACAGGGTTTTTGTTACTTACTGTATAGTCTTAAGTCGCAAACATCTTTACTTGCGCGATGCAGGATTTAGATGTTTAGTTGGTCCTCTGCGTCATAGATGGCGCTGTAGTACTTTTTGTTCTATGTTGGTGAAGTACTTTTTGTAGTGCCGCTACATCACTCCCCCCCGGAGACCAGGGTCGGTAGTAGAATGAGTCGTAACATCTGGTGATGTTTTTGCCAGGCCAGTAGAAAGTCGTTGCCGCATTGTTCACGGTGAGTCGGAACTGTCTGCGGCGGTAGTGCGAACCCCTTGAGTCGGGGTCGGCGCTGCATGTGCTCCGTTGCGTCGGACGTAGTACAGCGCCGCGATGTGGCTGACTGCTCGCGTCGACCGGGAGGATGAGCACTCAACCGGCCGAAAGTGCAGTGCCACGGTAGCTTGATGAGGCTGAGGGTGCTGACCAGCTAATGCTTCTGCTGCATGCTGGTGGTCAGGAATAACCATTTGAAGCTGGCTGGCTGTATGACTCGCTGCTCGAAAGCTTGAGGAAGTTTTGAGGAAGTGATGTTGATGACGTCACGTTGCTCGAAGGTTGCGCTGACGTCCATTTCGGGGTCACCAATTTGGGGGTATGAAGAACAGGGTGTAAAGCTCTTCAACCCCCGTAGAAAAGGGAGGATCCTCCGTCCAGACGGGTGTTATGTCTGGTGGGCTACTGCCCGACAATTGTTGTCGGGTTCTTCTATATAGTCTTAAGTCGCGAACATCTTTACTTGCGCGATGCAGGATTTAGATGTTTAGTTGGTCCTCTGCGTCATAGATGGCGCTGTAGTACTTTTTGTTCTATGTTGGTGAAGTACTTTTTGTAGTGCCGCTACAGTTAGTTTGGAAAATCTGGCAGTTTCGGGTCGGTTGAACTGCTGGCGTCTGTACAATAAGACATTTTTCTTCGTAGTCCCAAGATCCTACAATATTATGCCTAATAATATAATACCTACTGCTTGCCAAAACAAAAGTAGAATATTCCCTATTTTTTCTGATAACTACGGAGTTTTGTTTTGTTTTCAAAAATAAAAAGCTTCAAAAAGGCAAATAGATGCCCAGAGAAATTGAATAAGAAACGTTGATAATGTGTAATTCTGTCAGTGAAAATAATATATTATGGAAAACTCAAAAATGCATTTGATTTCGAAAAGTTCATCCTCTTGTAATCGTTATAAAAAATGAAACGTTTTTCAAATCGATGTGATTGCCCGTTGTCTAGTGTTAATGCAGGTGTTAATAATCTCATTGTACGTTGCAGATGGTTGGGTGCTACTCAAATGGAACCAACACACGCAAGAAAAGTGTTCCCTTGCTTCGACGAGCCTGAATTGAAAGCGACGTTCGTGATTGGCATCGACCGCCCTGCTAACTATCAAACTTCATTAGCCAATACTGACTTGGAACGGAGAGAAACTTTGTAAGTGTGTCCCACCGCCGATCCAGTGGCCTACCATGACGTCTTAAAGCAGGAGTAATTCCAGTGTGGGAAAGAGATGGCGCTAGACGACCCGTATAACTTTGTCTCTTTCCCACACTGGAATTACAATAAAGTCGCGTGGGACCGCCGGAGCCGTGACAGAAACCATGCCTGCTTGCATGTTGCATGCTTGCTGCATGTATGGTGTATGCTCGTTGGCATGTTTGCATGTTTCTAACAGAGAATATGTTCACAATCAACTGTTTTATAATGATTGATGTTTTGATGGATTGATTGATTTTATGCTTTTTAAGACTATCGATGTATAATTTATGTACCTATGCCAAAGGACTATTCTGACTGTGAACCTTCTGCGATATGATGGTTTGACTTTTTAATTCTTATGGATAATTATGAAATTTGTGTCTAAAGATGATTCTGACTTACAAAATTATGAGTTTTGAATGTATGACAAATGAGTGTCTGCCAAACGATTTTCTGCGAAGTGAAGTTTATCCAACCGCTGTTATGCAAAATAATATTATGATAAATGATAATAAAAAGTTCTGCTATAAATGGTTGACCCTTAACCGATAGCATTTAAGTAAATTGTTTGCAACAAGCACCATTCTGGTATCATATAGATTTTAATTAACTCTTAAAATTATGAAAATATCATAATTCTGTAAAACGAAGTTTTTTAAATCGACGAATTTACGTTACGTTTACACCACGCGCTCGTGCTACATCTCTGGGATCGACGAACAATCGGCTATTTTCTCGCATAGGGTCCAGTGTCAGTAAAGAGAACTTTGTCAAACAAATAACTCGTTTTCAGTTTCTTTAGTACCTAAATCTACAAAATATTCTGCAGTTTATAATTATGTGTTAAACAATTTAATTAAATTCTATGTTAGGGTGGCCGTCATGACATTTGTGATTTTAATCACGTTTAATTACAAACGAAAGTGATTTATCTTCGTCGATAGTAATATTATAGCATTATATCGCCCATATCATACACCGATTTTCTTTGATCTGATAAAAATGTTTACTACATTATTATCAGATCTAAGAAAATCCGTGTCCGAAATGAACAGAAAATGCATTCCTCTCTCGAAAACTACAGGATTTGGATCTTAAAAAGTCAAAACATAACCTTTTATTCTAGGAGCAATGGTTACATCAGAGAGATCTTCTACCCGACACCGAGGATGGCAACCTACCTGGTTGCATTCCTGGTGTCAGAGTTCGAAGCAGCTGCCTCCAGTACTAACGGAACCCAAGAGTTTGGGGTGTACACTCGACCTGATGCGAAGAATCAGAGTGCATACGCCTTCGAATTTGGCAAAAAGGTGGTCGATGCTTTGGGCACATACTTTGGCATCAACTACTACTCGACCAACAATCGTTTGAGGCTAGATCATGTTGCGTTACCTGATTTTAAAGCCGGAGCTATGGAGAACTGGGGTCTTATTAAATACAGGTATGAATTCAAATAGTGTTAAATAGGTTTGCCGGGTCATGGCTATTAAAGTTACCAGTCCGTGCCATCCCGAATATTCTAAAGACGTCTTGTATTTTGTAGTGTAGAGTAATACCACACATTCAAGTCTGCGTCATGGCAATAAAGTTGTGAAAACATTACACTCATACATCTAAATTTATACGTTCTGTGTTCCTTAAAAGCAGTTTACCAAGAATCAAGAGGATTCTTAACTTTTTACGAAAAAAAAATGTATTCTTAATTTGACTACTGATGCGATGAAATATGAAAGATCACCCAAAATAAATTGTAAAAAAGAGTAAGGTGACGACGCATACTTTAAACAAAAAATCTTACAGGGAGGCCTTACTGCTGTACGTACCCGAGGTGTCGACGCCTTACTTCAAGTACAGGGTAGCACAGATTGTGGCTCATGAGACCACACATATGTGGTTCGGTAACCTCGTGACCTGCCATTGGTGGAGTAACACCTGGTTGAATGAAGGCTTTGCTAACTACTTCCAGGATTACATCACGGCTTTTGTACGTATTTAAGTATATATCGTTTTCTTTCTTTGTTTAGAGTCTCGTAGTTATTATTTATCAATAATTGGAGTAGGCCTTCCGTTACTAAATTACTTTCTTATCAACCGTTTTTGTTATCTTTGAGTCATACGATTTGGTTTGATCGATACATTAGTAATCACTATTTGTAAATAATGACTCAAAATGATGACTGATGAGCTTTCAACACTTCAATACGAAAGTAAAAATCTTCCATCCATGTTTCTGCTTGACTGGTATTTTAATCTACTCATTAATTTCCACAAATACTTACATCAGGTGGATCCTGACGTGGGTTCAGCAAACCAGCTGGTGATCGGGTCAGTATACAGCGCTTACGATGCCGACAACTCTCCATCTGCTCCACCAATCACGAACAACAATGTCAATTCTCCTGCCGAAATCAGCGGCCATTTTGGAACCATCACCTATCAGAAAGCTGGTTCCGTGATCAGGATGATGCATCATTTGATTGGGGATGACGCTTTCAAATATGGACTGAATTTTTACTTGAGAAATAAGTAAGTTGCGTGTTTATTTTTTGCGGGCATTACGATTTCCAACAGTGCATGACTATACCAACTGACTCCACCAAAATATATGTAATTTATACCAAAATATATCGCCTAAATGTAAATGCTATCTAAGAGTAGAAAGGACCATCATTTCATAAAAAAAAACCAAAGGAAAGAAACTTATCAGAGAATTTATATTCAATGGTTTGGGTATCACCTCATCTCATAGCCTCGTCGTTACCTAGGAGTCAGTCCAACGTAAGTATGAGTCGTTGCCGGATCGTTTTGGCAATGACTCAGACGGCTCACGGCTTATCAGTGTGCCAAATGGAGTTTCAAAGAATGAATCCCGAACTGCACGAGATGAGGCGATGCTGAACGCGTGTGGCCACTCATTTGTTTTTCTTCTAATATTCTCTTCTTCTTTACAGCTCATTCAGTTCCGGCTACCCAGAGAAGCTGTACCAAGGTCTTAACGAAGGAGTCCGTGCTTACACCTCCCTTGCTTCCTACCCCCAATCTAGCATCGATGACGTCATGGGGTCCTGGATCACCCAGGCTGGCCACCCTGTACTGACAGTGTACATTGATTATGAGACTGATATTGTTACTTTGACACAAGTGAGTACCTACTATTGTATTCTTGGTGGAGTATGGTTAGATTAGCTATGAACGTATATAAGATGTAAACTTGTCAACTTCTGTAAAAGTATCTACTCTAACTATTGGAGATAGCAAATTCCCTATCTCTAGTATTTAGAGTACTTTTCCTCTAGGTGAGGTTGGAAAATTCCACCCTAATTATAATGTAGACGGGTAATGCTTTCTAAAGAAATTGTATTCTGAAAGCCGTTGTTTTTTTGTCTCAGTCTATCATCTGGGAGCCGCAAAAAAGTTTGCATAGACGTAGGAGATGGAGAATATATATTTCTATCTCGTTAATTTTCTACTCCATCTAATGAGCGTGATCTGGTCGCATGTCTATGATTCTTGCAAAAGGTTCAACAAAAACATAATTTTACAAGTAGATAGGTTCTTCGACTTTTCATGTTTCTACATGATCGGTTACCGTGGATAAAAGAGATGGTCGTCATAGATCCAAAAACAGATTAGAATAACTCACAGCACAGGACGGTCGGGTAAAAAGGATGATTTCCTATTATTAATGTAGGTTGTTGAATTTACTACTGATAAACATGGCATGGTATGCTGATTCCGACTTGCTAATTTAACATTGATTTTATTTATTGATTAAGTATGAAAGTGTTTATTTATCTAAAATTCTAATGACCTGTTTACCTAACGGACAGATTTTAAATTGTTTTTTTTTTCTTAACGCTATCTATTGACATACCACCTTATTTGTAATTGCATGTTCAATTGTTCATGTTAATTTTATACGCCATATATTGGCAAAACATAGTGTCCATGTTTTAGACAATATACTATCAGTAACCATACCTATGTTTAACAAAATAAATGACAGATTGATTGATGTTTCAGAAACGATATTACGTAAACGGCTCTCTCTCATCAAATGAAACGTATATGATACCGATAACGTACACCACGCAAGCATCCCCCGACTTCGAGAACACTAAGCCAGTATTCATCATGGACGAACAACTGTTTCAATTCAAAATCGCTAATATTAGTCAAGATCATAGCTGGGCCATTTTCAACGTTCAGGAAACAGGTAAGGCTTCAAAAAGAGTGTATTTATGGGGATAAACTGTGCTGTTAAAAATATTTTAAAGGATACAATCACTTCGAAAAATATCTTATCTCACTAAACTTCATCTATGATAAACAATACGGCTTTCGACCGAAGTCGAATACACTTTCAGCGACCATAGACCTGGTGACAACTATAAAGCTCAATATCGACAACAAAAAAATCGGTGTAGGTCTATAGTGACCTAAAAAAGGCGTTTGACACAGTCAGTCACGAATTGCTGTTAAATAAAGTCAATGAAATTGGCTTAAAAGGCTCTGCCCTTGACATGTTCAGATCCTGCCTGTCAAACCGTTACCAAATAGTGAAGATTGGAGATACTCAGAGTAATCCCAAAATATAACATACGGTGTGCCCCAGGGCTCAATTTTGGCTCCTCTTTTATTCCTCCTTTACGTAAACAGTGTCCACCAAATTGGTCTAAAAGGGAACCTAACCCTTTATGCAGATGACACGTGTCTATTTTACTTTGGTCGCTCCATTGGCGCAAATGAAGTACAAAGTGATTTAGATTAATTTAACCTGTGGTTCAACCAAAATATTCTTACCATAAATACAACAAAAACTACCACTACCAACTAACTAACTAACTAAACAAACTATAACTAAACAACTAACTATATAATATTCGCAGCGAGGAATAAAAAGTTGGCTATTACACCCCATCAAAAATAATCAATCAAAATATAAATAAAGTAGATCAAGAAAAATATTTAGGACTAATCTTATCTTATAGCAAATTGACATGGCTACCACACATTCAAAAAATAAATTCAAAACTACAATCACTCACGGTTACCCTTCGAGGCATCGTTCGCTGCTTCGATAAATAATCTTAATCCAATATTTAATCTATTTCTCACTCGTTGAGCCACATATTGACTATCTGGCTGAAATATGGGGTTTCGCCGCAAAAACACATAAAAACCTACTACAAACTGCACAAAACAAATGACTTAAAAAGTTACATAAGTAATTATGATTATCTCACTCCAACTCTTTAAAAAGATAAAAAATATGCACATTACAGAAACACACGTATTTATAATACATGCATAGTTGCATACTCATACGAAAAATACTAAATAAAAATATTTTATACATTCAAACGTTACCTTCACGAAAAGAAAAAAAATACACAACATGAAATTAAACAAGACCTACTACAGCTATAGCCACCTCGCACAAACTACGGAAGAAAAAGTATCATGTAAGAAGGATCCAAATTATTATAATACATTACCGAAATATATCACAGAATCCAATTCCATACCTAACCACTTTAAAAAAAACTACTCAAACAGCACATCATAAAAAATTCACATTCTCTACAATAATTTCAAGCCACATCCAGCTATTGCTTATCTGTGTTAAACGGAGACTTGTTTACAATTGTGTTGATTTTTCAGCTCGTGTATCGAGCGAACATTGAGTTGTTTGTATTATTAATTTATTATTTTTGATCTACAAAATAATTATTATACAAAAATGTCTAGTTTTTGTAAAACTCTCAGCATTATGTTATAGTTTTAATATTCTCATGTAAGCGAATTTTTGTATTCAAGCATGCAAGAGATAACAGAATAAATTTATCTCAAACTTCAAACTTCACTGACTTGCAATTTTTGCCTGCTTTGCAAGTTTTTTGGCTTTATTCGGTATAAAACTGGTTACGATATTAGTGCAGGAAGGACAGATTCGGTGGAACTAAAACTTAATCTAACCGTACATTTGCTTTTTCTCACAACCTACATTATTGTACAGGAGTATACATTTTTGCGTAAAAAATCTGCGTAAAAAAGGTTGTTTTTCTACATAATCCCGAATTTTCCACCAGTATCCATAATTATATTTTTACAGGTTTATACAGAGTGAACTATGATGACCACCTATGGACTATGATTATATCCGCTCTGAAAGGAAACAGCAGTAAAGTCATCCATCCTTTGAATCGTGCCAAGGTATTTGTATAACTTATGCATGCACCTTTTGTATAAAACATTATTTTGTACGCTAATGATGTTGCGCCGACTCCAAGTAGAATGGGGCAAGGGAAAGAAGCTGATGATGATGACGCTGAATATGATAATTATTATAATATTATATTGGCTGGGTTAGTCAGAGATTGGGTATAAATGGATGTTTTTAAATTAATAGGTGTTTTACCAAAATCCGTGAAATGATGGTCAATGGTCTCATCTCATTCATAGATTTTTAATTCATGAACCGAACAAACGTTTGTTGAAAAATTAAACTGTGACTGGTTTATTATTACTTGGTTAAATAACACCATGTCTGGTTTAGGAAAATACACAACCATTTATTTTTGATAACGCTTGTTACCATTCGAGAACATACAACTTTATTCTTAGAGATGTTAACATAATAATATCTGTTAGTCGGCCGCATCGTACAAAAACTTGAGTTACTGGAAAAGCCACATGTATTCGTACTTTTTGGAAATTTTAGTGACAAAAAACTAATAAACTACTTTTTTGCAGATTATAAACGATCTCTTCGCATTAGTGTACTCGGATGAAGTACCGTTCGCTACTCTTTACAGCGCATTAGACGCCCTCCATGGAGAGACTGACTACTCGGTCTGGTTTGCAGCTTTACGTGGCTTCAGCAAAATATGGCACTTGTATCTGGGAGATTCTGAAGCGTTGCCTTCCGTTCAGGTGAGATTTTCTTAAAAATAAATATGAAAGCTTGTAAGGATGGATATTTGTTACTCTTTCACGCAAAAACTACTGAACAGATTTTTATGAAATTTCTCTTATTACCTAACACATCCTATACTTTTTAACCCAGTTGTACTGTTCCGAGGGTCAATTATCAAACTCTGTTATAATAGTTTAACTATGAAGGTAAAAGTTTAAACAGCCATAGACGGCAATATGTGGCCGTTTTAACTATGAAACATTTTCTTAGAGTAACTTAGATCAAAATCACTATTTTTAATAGCATACCATTAATATCATTCTAGGACTTTATCCTTCATCACATGGACCATGGAATTTCAAGCTTCGGTTATGAAGAAAGGGCCACGGACAGTTTCGAAGATTTGAGGAACCGCATGCAGATTTTGGAGTTCGCGTGTAAACTGGAACATGGCGGATGTGTTGAGAACACCGTTGCTTTGTTCAGAGCTTTAAGACAGAATGGCACTGAGTGAGTACAAATTGAGAGAAATAGATTCATATGTCTAAACATTAGTGATAATGTTTTTCGAGGGAAAACAGTGGTCAGTTCTGGGTTCGAACCCACTCAGGCTCTTTTCTGTTTATTTCGTGTACTAAAATTGATGAAGGAGAACATGGTGAGCAGACTGACATGTCCTAGAATCAAAACTTCAAAGACGCGTGACATCCATCCGTTCTGGGCCCGCGTGGTGGACTACGATCTACTCCGTCACAGAGAGAGAAGGCATGTATCTGAGCGGTTGTAGGTGGGATGCAGGTCTCAATGCTTCATGCGGGGATTTATCCCACGATCTAAAGTACGAGAACCACAACGCCTACAATACACCAATAGTTGACAGTTTTCTTTGGATCTAGATTGGGCAAAATCATCTTTCTTTTCCTTTTTCATGAACAAAAAGTCTCCAAAAGATAAAATCTATTTTTAATACAAATTCTTTGTCCATGATGTGTTTACCAGGGTGCCACCAAGCTTGCGTCCTGTAGTATACTGCACGGGACTGCGTCACGGCACTGAGGACGACTACGACTTCTTGTGGAATCGTATGCTGAGCACCAACGTGGCGAACGAAGTCTGGGTCATCGAAGATGCCTTGGGTTGTACATCGAATGAACAGAGTTTGAAGAGGTATGAATATTATGATTTTTAGATTATGTACCTCCGTTAAATTTTGAGGTAACCAAAATTCCTACCTATCTGGTAATCACAAAGTTACAAGGAAGTAAACAATGTTGTAAATAAATAAAGGAAATCAATCATAATTTAAGTGTGACTAAGAAAGTAAATCAACAACTTGTTTTAACATTCGTGATTTTGACGTTTGTTGAAGAATCCATGTACTTTCTTCTTTAAAAAAAATACAAACGATATTTTTAATATCTTAAATAAAAAGAAGAAATCTGAAAACAATATCTTTTATTTATTTAAGATAAAAAAAAAATTCGTTTGTATTTTATGTTTGTTTCCATAAACTTTTATGCCATCTAAAGCAGTTTTATTATAGTTTCTTATGTCTGTTTTAGATATCTGACATCAGTGTCAATTGCTGACACTCCAATCAGAACCCAGGACCTGACTACACCTTTAACGAGCATACTGAGGACATATGGCAATCAACACATTGTTATAGATGCTCTGAAATCGAATTATACGCTATGGAGTTCTGTGTGAGCATTTGTCGTTATATAATTCTTACTTATCGTAAAAGTACTTATAGACTATCTATTAAACCAATTTACTTCGGCAACGCCTTACGAAGCGCCTGACGCGTTTTAGACCTAAAATTATTAGAATCCATTTTAATGAGTTCAGAAATAAAATCAAATATGATCTAATGAAAATAGTATCACAATATTTTTAAGTCCGAAATAACGAAAGACATGAACGCGTTTAGCTTCAGTCGCGCAGTTTTTCAAAACTGGCGCAATGCTTACCAAGGTATAGTTTATTTTGATTGATGTCCGTCAGAATAATCGATGTTCCACTTCCATCTCTGTTGAAAGAGTTAAAACCTTGTTTGTTTTTCTAACTCTTTTGTTATGATTTTACTAATTGGTAGCACTTATTTCCTTTTATTCTTTATCTTCATAGAACAAAAAACCAAAGATATACTTATAACAATATAATAACTTTGCAGATACCCATCCATGGATACGATTTTAAGCACAGTTGCGTCTGTACTTCACACTGAAAGTGACTTCAATGAGGTAACTATATTTATTCAGGTTAAAAAAGTGTGGTCATAGTAGGTAAACACGTGTTTATGATCTCCCTTTACCCAGTAACCCCATGACGATATTCAGTCCTATGTATGGATGACCCGAGTCACTGCATACTCAAGTGACGACTAAAGTTTTTCAAGAGAATAATGTAATGTCACTTGACCTAGAAAATCAAACTAAGGAATTGATTACATCATTCGTGAAGCCCACGAATCCTACGAACAACATGAGAGCAAAGTGTTGCACGAATTCGTCAACAAGACTTGGCTAGATCGCTAGGCGGCAACACTAATCCGATAATAATATTGCATCTGCGGACAATAACAACTTTCCATATGTGTAAAATGTGTTTCTTTCTGTAAACTCACTTCTCTTCTCTTATTTTACCTATACGTTACTTTATAATAAAAATCGAAATTTGTTATAATGATATTGTGAAACGAGAACAACTGCCGACAAACCGTTTCGCAGTTTGGCAGACTTTTTATATGTTATTGTTAATCAGATTTTGAATAAAAAAATAAAAATAATAAGTAGGTACTTTGCCTTAAACAGTACCTGTACTAATATTATTGTAAATGCGAAAGTAACTACCTGTACTAACTTTTCATATCTAACTTAATGAACAGAATTTGACTAAATTTGATTCACAGGTAGACCATTATCGAGATTAGGACGTACTAATATTTATAGCAGGCGAAACATCAGGCGAAAACGAGTGTCAGTAACAAGACGCTAGATTTTGTTGTTCCATTCATAAAATGACGTAGCAAATCAGATCTCCCTTTGCAAAAATATTCCGCAAGCCCCTAATCGCCGAATCGCTTTCAAAAGTAAACACAAGAATAACCTTTAAGTCTGTCCGCCCCTAATTGAGGGCCCGGTGGTGACCCAAATGACTGTTTAACAAACACTACATTGGAGGGCTAAATACACTCATTACCTGACGAGGCCGTGTTGACAGAGGGATGTGTCAATTTCATTCAATTGGTACTGGCTGTGGCTAATGATCGTTTGTTTCCACGAAATTGTCCTGAATGCTTTGCTGGTGTTGTGTTTTTTCGGTCGCTTGTAACAATCTGGTATCTCGTTAGGAAAAAACCGCCAAAATGATAAACTTATAGATGTCCAATTAAGGATGGACTAGACTAAGCAAGTTTCCATAATCGATAAAATGAAAAATTAAAGGAAATAGGGTGAATCAGAAATGTCAAGTTAAAGTCAATCCTTTGTAAGATACAAACGTTTAAGACTAGTGATCGTCTTAGAACTATAAAGTTCACTAATTCAATATACTGGAAGTGATTCATGGGATGCTGAGTTATAAAGAAGTATGGAAGAAGAAGGCAAGCTGCGCCGACCCCAAATAAATTCTGATGAACTATTCAACGAGACCACCGATCATTGTTTCAAACGTTTATTTTGGTTTTGGATTAATTCTATTACTAACATCTTTTGTCATCAAAATATAAAAAGATTTCGGCCATTCCTCTTCGTGATTTTTTTCACCAAAATGAATTCTTCCTTTACACTTAATGCATTGCATTAGGGATTTGATAATAAATGTTTTTACAAAATGCTTGCCATCCGTTTCCACATTAGTATAAACGAAAGTCCGTACTTTGGATATCAGTCACAACATTCATTGTAATGGATTTCCCATTATAAATGAATGTTCTGACCTAAATACGATATCGCTGCGATGGATGGGTTGTGAGTGAAAGTCTTCATATTCCAATGAGTTTGGCACCAAGCCAAGGAGGAAACACTGAGATTGAATATCGCGATTTTATAATTGCCTGCTTTAAAAATATAAGATCTGCTGCTGAACTAAAAATGGCTCACCGATTCTCTCAGTTTCTATACAAAATGAATCGTTACTATTACTGATGGCTAATATTCGCGATCATAGATTATTTCTACCTTTGTGGAAAATCGTAGAAATTGGTGTTAATAGTTCGATACTATTAACAACGATTTCTACAATTGTGACGTGTGTGTGTGTAGTGACGCGGAGCAAAGACGAAAAATGTCGTGAGGAAAGTTTTGAGTATGAAAATGGATTGTATTAAAGTTAGGAGAAAACCAAAAAAATAATCAAAGGACTGTGTGAAAGATGATATGACTCGAAAGAACGATGTTATGAACTGAAACACCGAAACCAAATAAATGCAGGAAAATGAGGATGGCGATTTGGTGGCATATATAAAAGTTGTGTATCATGCCAATACCTTGATGGTTATCAAACTATTTACACATGCAATATCTAATTATAATATGGAATTCGTTCTGTAGTAAATATGATTAAAGTTATCAAATTTTATGACTGCAATTAGACTTCATTTTGTTGTTTTAGCACAAGATAATTGGTTCGACCTTGTTAATTGACTGACAGAACACAATGTTACGTTAAACAACAATTACTGCACCAGATGGCATAATTATATTAGTACTAAAATATGACTTTATCACATTACGGCATTGAATGGCAATTATTTAGACAGATGTACCTTCTTCCAACATTATGGTTTTTGGCCGTATTAACACGTTTACTGCGGCAAGTAAAATCATATTTCTTCATCTGGTGCGGCGGCAGGCCAAAATGCGCCCCCAATGATATTTCCGCCAGTGCGTGGCAGGTCTTTCTAGACCCACCAGCACTAGGATAGATTAAATTGCTATAACTTTGTGAAAACATAATGTATTCATTTTTTTTTAAATTGTTAGAATGACCTTGAACCCAACTTCCTTAGGTTTGATTCGCCCCGGGATCTGCCAAACAGGAAATGAGAAATAAAGCAGGAAAAGCGGCAGGCCGATATCGACCTGAACCGCACTAGAAAGTATTTTTAGTAGTGATGGGACAGAGAAAAATAGGGAGATATCGAAAATAAAACAGAATTATCGTAAAAGAACTGAAAAATGTTTTTATTTACTTATGGTCTTGGAAACATGTTACGCAAAGGTTTTGGTTGCATTTCTTGCAATACTTTTTTGTTTGGTTGGGTACTATTAAAGGTTTTCCGCAGTCTGTCGTAGCACCCTGCACAATTTCTTCGTTTAGCGCTCATCTCAAGGACATGGTCATTGTCCTAAGGTTTTACTTGATTTTCTGAAATAATTTTCTTTTTCTTAATTCCGTGTGATTAACCATTAACCATTTATGAGTTTTACCACAGAACTCGCGAAACTGAACAAATAAGACGTTATCACGTCAAAAATTATATTGCAAAAACTATTTACTGTAGAAGGCTAGTTTTTAAGAATAATCATTTTCATAAGGGATGGTATTACATAAAAAATCCCCACGTCATATGAGTCTAAGGCTGATATGTTGATATGTGTAGGTAGTAAACAAAACTTATCGCTTGTGCTTCGTATTCCGTGCACATTTGTTTCCAAATTCTTTTTATTTTTCTTATACTGTTCGCATTGGACGGTAAAATGTGGAGAACGTGCATAAAAATATGAAACATCTATGTATCTTTTACCCATGTTTGCAAAGCAATAAATGATTTGATTTGATTTGATTTAGTGGAAAATATTTCTTCACTGCTGTCACTATCACTGTCAATAACTGCAGGGCGAGTTACTCATTTTCCAAAAAAAAAATTTTTCTTTTATTTCTTGCCATCGTTGAATATATCGAACGCTACGTCAGATCAGTTAGATAGCACAACACTAACTAGCGGGGCGCGCGCTCTGTGCGGTATCGGGTCGCTTGCTGCCTGTTGGGAGGGCGGGCCGGAATAGGCCCACTGCCGCACTCAGCGGATGTTTTTCACCGTCAGTGCGTGGTAGGTCAATAAAAGCCTGCCGTTATGTTTTGATGGGGAACACCTACAATTTTGGCCGCAAGATGAAATATATATTTGTCTCTGTCGAATTTTTGAAAACACCTGAGATAATCGTTTCGCACAAGCGAGAGGGACATAGTTTTCTTCGTCCGCACCAGCTGAAGTACCGCGGCAGGCCGATATCGGCCTGTTACGCAGTGAGCGTGTTAATTAAATATTCAAATGAGAAACTTAAAAATGAAATCTATGCAAAGGAGTTAGGATTCTTTGCTAGCTCTCATTGATTTGCGTTTAACTTGTGTCTTGTGTTTGTCTATCCACATAGGGACAACTCCAAACTTTCTTTTCTTATGAACGTCCTGAAGATAAATTTATGAAAATTTATGAACTTTCTATTTTTCTAGTTTGAGTCGTTCCTGTCATCCTGCACTGAGTGTACTGAAGCTTCGAAGACAGCTGCCAGGAATTCGCTGGTACAAGCCAGAGCTTTCACATCCTGGGCTAGTAGCCACAAGGCTGATATTCTCAAGTCTATCAAGAACTCAGATTCACATTCTGCTGTAACCTTACCATCGATACTCATGATTTTGCTAGGATTTGCTGTACTGCTCTTTACTGAGTTCTGATTTAATACTAAGTGGCAATTTTATTTTAATGCAGTTTTATTTTTATAATCTAGCTACTGGTGAGTTTAGATAGTTAGTTCCCCGTTCGGATTTGAATGTTTTACCTGATATTTTATTTTATTTTCTAATATCTTATTTTACCCAACTGCAATTGATCACAAAAGAAGGGTACTGTTTTTCGAATATGAATGCGAATTGTTGTAAAGTGAGTTTAATTTCAGTATTGTTTTTAAAATATATAACAATTAATTGTTCAGTATTTTGTTAGTGTACTTACATAATAAAATTAGTGTTAAGCCCAAAGAAGAGATTCATCTCCACTAAAACGTACAATTAATTATTATGGAAATAAGTACTAGTCTAAATAATTATACTATGTACATACAAACCTACTTTAAAATGTTAAAATAAATACCTGACTTTTATCACTGCTTTTAATTGTTTTCTCAATAAGCCCATTGTTCTTCTAGAATACAAGCGGATGATAATGGCGATAATTTAAGGTATAAAATATGCGGAAATACAAACTTCATGGGGAGGGGGGACTTCTGAGTGAAAAAAAAATACAGAAAAAAAACTCCAATAAATTTTATATTTCTTATTGTTTCTCTTTTTAGTTTTATCATTTCTGTATTTATTTAAACTTCATGTACAATAGTGGTACATAGGCGGACTTAGTGCCACAAGGCATTCTCTACCAGTCAACCTTTGGGTTAAATAAGAAAACATTGTGATAGGGTACAAAATAAATATTTAAAAAATAACTTCTTGTTTTCGAAAATTTATATACTTATATGTATCAAATTATAATCTCAATAATTCGATATTTTAAAATTTAAACTAAAAAATAACTCGCCTTGCAAACTCATCACGGCTTTTTCGGCACACGTAGGCCGCTATAATATTCCAACTCTCAGAATCATCTATTCTATGTTTTATAACAGTATAAGTACCCGTCAACATAATCGTATCGGGTCACATTAACTGCTAAGTTTATTTCTTCTAACCAAAATTAGCTTGTATTTAATCCTCAATAGATTTGGAAGCGGTCAGGGAATGTAAAGTTATAAATCTTAAATCGTGGCCTCGTTGCGTAACTATTGTGACTAAATATAGTAGAAAAGTGATGGGCGAATGTAGCGGGGATTATAAAATAGGATTTTTATGCTTACATTTTGAAAATAATGATTTTACTTTATCTGTTTTATTACGCAGCTCATTATTTTATTTTCTTATTTTCGGAAAACTTACAGCTAGGCAGACACAATAGTTTCCTTAATAACAACAGTATGGTCAATTACAGGTTTTCACAAATAGCTATACAGTAGTTTAATAAAACAAAAATAATTAAACTTAAAGACAGTGGTAAGGATTAGTACACACAAAAGCAATAAAGAAAAAAAGAACACAAATTGACACAATAAAATGGTTATGTGTTGCCGAAGAAGTGATTGCAATGGGTCTTCTTCAATTTAGACACGCCTAGCTTTTTCCCAATCATTTGGGGTCGGCTTCCAGTCTAACCGGATGCAGTTGAATACCAGTATTTTACATGGACCGACTGCCTATCTGACCTCCGCAACCCAGTTAGTACTGTGCAATAAGATACCTCTTGGTAAGACTAGTTGTCAGACTTTCGGGCCTACCTACTACCTATAGCGACTGTCAAAGATTTACAAATGATAGCTGTGGCCAACGGCTTAACGTGCGTGGAGGAAACTCGGTATGTAATCGGGTCCACGGACCAACCTAGGCAAACACGGCTTAAACTAAAGATCGCCCCGAGCGGCTGATATTCCTCTTCAAGAGTTATTACCTACGTACCTAATTATTTTTTTATTTCCTTATTAATTGACGTTCAAATGTGTCCTTTATTGGTCTATTTGAAATAAATGGTTTGACTCTGACTATTTGTTATGCACACCACATAAGAACGAAGACTAAAATGAAGCAAAGGATTATATTTATTTTTTATAAAACTCTTAATCAGATAGGACAGTAATATTTGATCAGTCAGAGTAAGACGCAGATTATTAATAAGTAATGTTGCCCTAAAAAATCTTTTTATTTCAGACTAGCTTTTGCCTACGGCTTCGCTCGCTGATGAAAGGTACCCTATGTCCGTTTCTAATAGAAACGGACATAGGGTACCTTAGTAAAATTAGGGTAAATTAGTATATGCGTTGTCATGTGTATAGAAAAGAGAATGCTCATGGAAGTATGGAATCCCGTACCATGCTGCATCAAAATCAAACCTTGTTTTTTATAGACTACACTGATCGTATTAACTCCTACAAAAATTATTTTTGAAAAAAAAACCCGCGTTTCAGAGTTATTTTATAAAATCGAAACTAACCTAAAAAGTAGGTCTATTTTTTCGACGCTACCAACGACGTATTTTAACACACATACATTACATTATTGCTCTAAAAACAGCGTAATACACTAATATTAGTAAGAATTACGAGTTAAAGTAACATTCACAGTATGCTTGACTGAAACTCGATTTTATTTTAGACCTTTACATTGCCAATAGTCAGTCAGTACAGTACAAATGTCAGATGCCACAGATAAGATAACTATAAACCATAGAGTATAGTAAGTGCTATAAACTAGTCGGGATTTAGGGATGTGATCGATAAATCAAAATCTTTAGGCTGAGAAAATCTATTTTGTTGCAAATAGCAATAAACCAAACTAAATCGATTTGGTGTACTGATCTTACTTAATTGTAATTAATTTTAGAGTCCGCTCGACAGACAAGGGTTTGTTCAATTGAAACGGAACGTCATTTATATTCAGTTGAAACGGAACGTCATATAAAGGGAGTAAAACAATATTCGTACTTTTAAACTCGAAAAGTATATTTCCAGTTCAAAAATCAAATCCCCGACGCGTAATGCCGTAAAAAAATATGAAACTAATTACTATAATATTTTGGTTTTGAGGCGCGAGACTTTTTGGTACCAACTTTGGTCATTCTCTTTTCTATACACATGACAACGCTACTAATTTTCAGGATGATCGGTTCAGTGGTTTAGGCGTGAAAAGGTAACAGCGTGAAAGTATGTTTGTTTGTTAGTTACAAACAAACTTACTTTCACATTTATAATATTAGTTGGGAAATTAGGATTTTAGCAAAACTCACCTCTGCTTTTTAACAATAATTACAGTACTCTCATGACCTCACATCAAGGAAATCTCCAACCAATCTAACAACGACATACAAACTTTTTAGGGTTCCGTATCAGAAGGGTAACCAACGGGACCCTATTACTAAGCCTCCGCTGTCCGTCCATCCATTCGTCCGTCCGTCCGTTCGTCTGTCTGTCAGCGGGCTGTCTCTCATGATCCGTAACAGGGAGACAGCTGAAATTTTCACAAAGTGTGTTAAAGAGGACTTCCCTACTACGATTTTACGGAACCCTTGATGCGCGAATCCGACTCGTACTTGGCCGGTTTTTATTTCTACCACATACGGCATTACCCGTCAGTCGTAACACATGCATCGAAGTAACCGTGGGCCGGTAATCTCTACGTTACCTACATAGAATAGTTGCTAAGTGCGCCGCCTACGTGTCGCTTCCAGTCTTCCAGATCAATGGGGATCCACACGCAAAGCTCAGGGCAGATGTCGCCACTAGCGGGATGGCTGCTGTCAAATCGTTTCGCTTTGTTTACGCTTTGGTTCTTGCTTTTTTTTGTGTTTAAACCGGTCCACTATCGTTTCTGACAACATGCATTGTACCTGGAAGGTTAAAGAATTGAAAGACGAACTGAAAAAACGACGAGGAAGGATAACAGGAAAGAAAGCCAATCTTATTGAGAGGTCAGTCTTTTTCTAATAATATATTATTTATCAGTGATATGCTCTAGATTTGGATATTTTTTCACTTGTAACGTGTTAATTGTTACTTGACTCATGGTAGAAAAATTTACGAAAAATGAGAAAACATTACTTTAATGATAAATGGTATTGTTTATTTTTTAGGTTAGAAGCTTATGACCGAAATTTCAATTTCGGTAATCAAAGCCCTCAAGCTTCTGAAAGCCAAGCAATTGACGTTCCTGCTGCAGAACTTTACCACGACGTTAATAGCTCCACCATATTGCCTAAGATTACCAAACAACATATTCAAAGTTACTTTGACAGGTACCTATGTAATATAATAATTATTATTTCCAATGATGCAGGTAAATTTTGTTACTTTCGTGCGGCCCTATTTTATTTTACATAATGGTTTTTATTGCAGATTTAATAAGAATATCAGTGATGCTGTAAGATTATATGAATCAAGATACCTTCTTGTTTTACGGTCAACAACATCCGGCCAAGATACATACCTAAAAGGTAGGCTTATTCTCACTTAAAACTCATTTACAAGTTGATGTCTAGAAACTAAAGTGTGTGAAATTTCAAATGTTGATGCGTAATGTAATTTGCCTATTAAACATATCAAAACTTCTTCCAGGTTATTGCAAGGCATCTATGAAGCAGCTTCAATATGAGGTTAATATTAAATTAAGTCATGATGGAATGCCTGAAGAAGCAAGCTGTGAATGTGCCGCAGGAGAAGGAAAAGAAGCTCATTGCAAACATATAGCTGTGGTACTTCTTGCTGCTGAAAATATTCTATGGGAAAAAATAATACTCCTACATGAAGTTACTACCTCACAACTACAAACATTCCATAAGCCATCAAAGAAATATTATGCAACACCATTGAGAGCCTCCAGATTGCCATCCAAAAGAGATATACATAATTCTGTTTACTCTCCATACTTGAGACAAAACCCTAATTTTGATAAAAATGCCTTTCAATGCCGGTTTCAGTCATTGATTTTAAATTATCCACAATCGTCAATGCCTCTAAAACAATTATATCCTGCAGCTAACCAACGAGGAATATGTTTGGACCATGAATATATGGAAAAAACAGCACTGGATGTTTTTTTAGAATCCATGAGTTTATTAAATGTCTCTGAAAACAGAATTAAGGAAATTGAAATTGAAACTAGAGGACAAAGTTCCAATCCAAAGTGGTATGATTACAGAAAAACCCACATTACAGCAAGCATTTTTCACACTGTGTGCCATTTGAAAAGTGAAACTTTAATTAAATATTCATACCAAATATTAAATAAAAAACTAGTCCGGACAAAAGCCATGGCACATGGGATCATAAATGAAAAAGTAGCCATCAAAAGGTACATGGAGACTTATGATGTGGTTGTAGAGGAATGTGGTTTATTTTTGTCTCAAGAAAGGCCTTATCTAGGAGCATCTCCTGATGGTTTACTGGGACCAGAAACCATAATTGAAGTAAAATGTCCATATGCTTCCAGAAATCAAAGAAATAGTCCTATTACGGTACCCTACCTACAATATGACGAAAATGGACAACTAACTTTAAAAAAAACTAATATTTATTACTACCAAATTCAAGGGCAGTTATATGTAACAAAAAAATTATTTTGTAATTTATTGGTTTTTTTCTATAAAGGTTTAAGTGTAATATATTTTATTGAATGTGATGAAGAATTCATTCAGCATAATTATGTTGACAAAACTTGATTTTTTTTATGAAAACTATTTTAAAAATGCTGTAATCAAGAAATATTATTTTAAAGATTAAGGTTTTAAAATAAAACTTATTAATTACCAGATAAAAAAGCTTTTATTTCATTATATTTTCTCTAAAATTACAAAGCATAGCACAAACAAATAAAATTCTAGATGCTAGCGGTACATGATATGGGTTTAATTCACATTTTAAAATCTTGTAAGTTTTAGCTAGACCTATAATACGTTCTATATGAACTCGTTTGCTAGCTAGTTTTCTATCTTGTATTATTTTAACACCTGGTATTTGTGTCATTCCTTTCAAAAACATTGGAATGTTAATTTTAATATCTTTTGGAGCAAAAATGTCCTGCACATTAAAACCTCTGTCTGCCATGATAGAATCGCCATTGTCACACAGATTTTCAAGGTTGGTTCTTTCTATAATCTGTCTATCACTGACTGAACCTCCATAACATTCTGAGACAAACGATATTAGACCACCAGGTGTAGCTCCAATCATAGCCTTCACAGTATTTTTGTGCTTGTAGCTGCTGAATGTCACCTGCTGTGCTACAGGATTCCCAGGCTTTGTGATGGGTATTTCTGTTGTGTCCACAATAATTCTTGTACTTGCAAAATCTTTTCTAAATGACTCTGGCATAAAGTATTGAACCAATGCTTTACTGGGCCATATATTAATTAAACTCCATATTTCATACATAAAATTGATCCATGTTATAAAAATGTTAGCAACATTAGTTTGGGAAATACCAAATAAAAATGCTAACTCAAAATCTGGTAAATACCTCCTTAGCTTGATAAGTGTTATCAACAGTTGGTCACCAACAGAAACATTCACTACTTTACTTCCCTTGTAATTTAAATTATTATACATGGGATATAATGTGTTTAGAACGAGCATGTATTTTTCATAGTTTTCTAGTCCAGTATAAAAATGAATAGCTTGCTGATTTTCCCTCATGGCCTCTAGTGATATGATTCCCAAAGAACTACCACATTGAATGCTAACAGATACTGTTCTTGGAGTAATTACTTCTGAGGAGCTCTCTATAGTAGATATTTCTATTTCAGTGCTTGTAGAGGGTTCAGGAATACTTTCGTTCACAGTTTGCTGTGTGAAATCAATTCTGCGTTTGCTTCTTTCCAAATACCGAAGGCTTCTTGATGTTGGTGTTGTTGACACCCGGGTGGACCAAGGGAATATGCTTGGTACAGTCCCCTTTTTGAGAAATCTGCATATTTGAGGATTTCCTGAAAAACAGCAACAATTGCAAAATATACTTTAATGTTGTAGACATAAGTAGGAATAAGTAGGAAACGAAACAGTTTTCATACACACTCAATCTACAAGCTAGTTAAAATACCCCCACAGGGGTCACGAGAAGTCTCTCTCTGTAATAATAACTCACCTGTGTAAGCAGACTCCCCTACATAATCAGATTCATGGAAATGATTCCGGCATAACCTGCTATGCAGTGTCGCTACAAAATTTTTGCGACGTATAGCCTTTTCCCACTTCTTTTTTAACGATACATCTTTGGGAAATAAATGTACACCGGGGTTAGAACATCCTGGTACAGCACACAGAGGCATTTCACGAGAAAATTAATATTTACTGAATGTTAGGTTATAAAATGTATTGAACTGACAGCTTTCAATGGCCATCGCGACGATGCGCCACCTATCGTGATAAAATGGCAGTAATGATCCCCATTGTCTCGTGTTACCGTTAGACCATTGTTAGGTGTTGCGTGAATTGGGGCGTGGGCAGAGGGCATCGGAACACGGGATTTTTGATTTATTTCTTTGTGTGTTGTTTTGTAAATTGGATTGTTGATTTATGTTGACATTCTTTCGTATGGTATGTGTCGGCGGATGTGATGAACTAAAATCTACACATCGATGATGGAATGTCGTAAGGGACAATTAAATCTAATGTCCCCGTTTTGAATGTTTTCAGCGTGATTGAAGAGGTTACTTCCAGGCAAGCCATGATGTCCGACTGCCACGAACTGATTTTTTATAAAAGAATGTCAAGTAGGCACTTACACCGAATAGTATTTAAACTTACTATATTTTATTTTTAAACCTGATTCATCATCATCATTTGCCTAGCCTTTTCCCAACTAAGTTGGGGCGGCTTCCAGTCTAACCGGATGCAGCTGAATACCAGTATTTTACATGGAGCGACTGCCTATCTGACCTCCATACAGTTAGCACTTGGTAATACGATACCCCTTGGTAAGACTGATTGTTTAATCTAAAAAAGAAAATGTTTTATACCTAAGTATTTACACACAGAAACACAAATAAATACACAGTATATTACCACAGTAGGTAAGTTGTATTAATGCATATTATGACTTTTTTAAACGAATTTATATCTATTTTGCAAAGTAAACAATGTTATCATACTCCAAAATACGGATCTACTTATTTCAAAGAAACCGTACCGAATTACCACTTGAAGGTGAGCCGTATGCATAAACAAAAATAAAACAAATCCAATATATCATGATCTGTGACATTATATTAAAGTCCCCTCAAAGCTGTGGCTGATACAAGAAACTGAGGAGGTGCGGAAGCTCAAGACATGCTGGTTTGGCAAGATCGGCGCCAAGTTTCGATCTATGGAGAGGAACAACACTACAAGCGTTTACGCGCGCGTCGCGTTCAGACGTATTTAGAACGGTCTCTTTGGCGGGAAATTCGAAAAACGAACTATGAAATAGTGACTAAATTAAAAATACTAATTCCAACGCAAGATTAGGCTGAAAGTAATTGATGCCGTTGCATATAAAACTAAAATGGCGGGAGAAAAAATATTTTGCGCGTTTTTCCTTTCCTGTTTGTTTTCGTTGACAAGAGGAAATATTGTGGTGGACGAAGAATGTTTGAATTATACAGTGTATCCTATACAGTACGAGTTAAACATATATCCTTACGTGAACGCGGATCTTTCTTATTATGACTGTGAATTAACAATAACTGTAATAGCGAACGCACCTAATGTGAATGTGATAAGTCTAGACGCAACCGAAATGGAAATAGAAAGAGGTTCAATCAAAGTTTACGATGGACCCCGGGACATAATAAATACAGCAAGGCCGTTTGAATTCGTAACTCTAAGGAGCATATTACATATTTATTTGAAGGAGCCATTGAAGATGTATTCTGCCATAAACAGACAGTTTTATTTTATCAAAATTTCGTTCAGGAAATATGTGAAAGAAGGCAGTAAGGGTGTGTTTTTGGTGAAATATTACGACGAACAGAATAAAGATTTCAAGTAAGTAGACCTCTAATTTTATAATAATAGGTATTTATGTCGAAAATTGTTCATTACAAACTGTATATTATGTATATTCAACAATTACAACTTCTCTAGGTTACAATTGAATCATAACAAAACACAAAATTAACGAGAATACACATATACATTGGAAAACCGCCATAACTTCAATCTACTAATAAGGGAAAACAGCTTAGGCGTCCTACACCTAACTCTGATTACAATAAATTATTGTTCCTGTCTTGACGGCCTAAACAAGATGGCTTTCTATCAGCGATAACGATGATACAAGCAAAAATGTATTGGATTGACATAATATAAGCTATCGAAAAGCTTATAATATGTCAATCATGTATAAAGTCGTAGAAATACGAATCACTTTGTCAGCCATTGCCACCAATCTAGGCCTTCTGTCGATGCTTTCCTTAACAAGTGTGATTTTATAGCTTCGCAGTAGATGTCTTTGAGGATAGCTTAATAAAAATGAGTAAAGAATGTTGACAACGTGTTGACAATGAAAAAGGTCGGACTATTACTATAAACCTACATCTAATAGTCTTAATACCAGCATTTTTATTTTTTCATAGTGGGAGTTTGAAACGTAATTTTGTGAAAACTATGCATTATGGGGTCGAACAATGATGTAAACATTTTTACTGTTCTCTCCAACCCGCACTAGGAACACGTGGTAGATTGATCACTCTGTCTCACAGAGAAGAGCCATTTGTCCCAGCTGTGGGAACATCATAGGGTTATGGAGCCAGCATGCAATGTGTACTCGATAATATTTTGCCACTTTATCTTGCGACAGATAAGTCATACGGAAACATAGTCATAAAAGGTAGAGTAGGCTCCTATAGTTTTTCCGATCAGAAATGCTGGCGACCCACGTAAAGCAATGCTATAATTCATATCGCCATTGAGTTGCCATATTAATGTCATCTATACATATAATAAATCTGCAGACGTGGCGTTTCTGTACATTGAAAATATTTAGAAAAAAAAAATAGTAGGGGTGTTAAAGGATCACGCACAGAACCCATTTCTATCATTTTTAGAATTTTTGTCTGGTTGTCGGTTTGTAGGTTTGTCTGTTCGTTTGTTCCAGCTAATCACCGAAACGGCTGGGCCGATTTTAACGGGATTTTTACAGCTGATGTTATAATGTCTAACATAGGCTACTTTAATTTTAGAAAAATAATTAGAGTTCCGTGTAAAAATTAAAACCCTTGAAATTGGTAACGAAATCCGATTCAAAAAGGGAAATAATATGTTTTTATAATAATTTCACGCGAACGAAGGTCGCGGGCATCTAGTTTAGAATAATTTGTTTAGTCAACATCCATATTAAATTGTAAATTATTGATGAAAACCGTTTTTTTTTTGTTTGGCTGGTGAAATCGCTAATTGACTCTATCAAAACACTAATCATCAATAACATTATCAATTACAATTCAATTTACTTGACAAAACAAACCAAACAAAGTTTTAATCCCCTTTGAAAATCCCAGCATAGTATTTTAATGGGGATTCGTAGTTTCAAATAATTATTTTGGCGTGTAACGACAGCGGTTTGTAACTCAGTTTATCCTACTCCTTAAAAATAGTGCTGTGACCTTTTAAACTATTGTCTGTAGAACGGCTTGTTAGACTCGCAAATCATTTAGTGATGTGCTAACACGATGATGCAAAACAAATTGTATAATACTACATTTTGCACTGTTGCTAACCAAATAAAATATGCTAATGATCTTTTTGGCAGACTGACTAAAACTACCTAGGTAGTACTTTGTATATCTATTTTTTTGCGCATGAATTTAGAGAAGGTGTTTCCTTTTTCACGGTTGAAAAAATAACGTTAGAACAGGTTTTTTTTTAATGACTCGTAAAGTTACCTTCAAAGTCGCTCTGGGTGAATGAAGTAACTCCGGTCATCGTAAAAAATCATAATAACTGAAAGCTTTTGCATCGCTGTTCTATTTTGGGAAAGATAAATATCTGAAGAAACGAGAGAGTTGGTATAACGATATAACCGTTTGCCGACATTGGAAAAATAAATAAAAAATCTAATCGTTAGCTGGGCTGGTGGCTAAATAATAACAGCGCCTCGGGTCGACCTTCAGGTTAAGCCGATGCAAATGTAGGTCCGTGGATGAGCAACCAGCCACAGCTATGTAACGAGTTTAGAGGCTAATACTTAGCTGGTACTAATACCACCAGTAGCAGCCAGGAGAGTGAATTTTAGCCCGGTTATTGGTAATAGGCTCGTCCCCTTTTCCATGGGACTCAAACATAACTTGAGAAATGTGGGTGCACTATAGGGAAATCTCTGCCTAACACTTTGGGAATTGCAGGCGTTATGTTATGTGATAAGTGTGGAAGTGCTATATGTATGCCAAATTATTATAAACAGAGCTCTTTTGTATGGCACATTGTTTATTATTCAATTATTTGTACATACGAGTAAATGTTCTTGAAACTCTAGGTCAGGTCAAAGGCGAATGAAAATAGTATTTATTCTTAGTGCTTCTGTAATGACTATGAGTAATTACCGTATTAGTCACAGAATAGACTTGAATTAAACTGTTTGTTACAATCTTTACGTGTGTTTGCATTTGTTTGTTTTCCGCTTGTTTGTTTTTGTCTAAGTATTTCTTATTAGGGTTAGCTATTAATAAGCAGAATAATGTTGCCGGAAAGTTTGTAACGCCATTTTTTTGCCAGCGTAAACATCAGTGGGGATGCGCGGACGTTTTTATGATTTTAAGTTCAAAAAGTTCTTATTCTCTGCGTAATTCGAACGAAAAATTTTTTTGTTCCTAGTGAATCTTCTGTTTTGTATTTTTAATTATTTGCACAATACAAATGTCATGTGCATTATTAATTCAACGTTTATTACAAATAGTTAATCAGTGGTCTATTCGTATAATAAAGAAGAATTACGTACTTTAATAAAAATTATACTTTTCACCCTGATACCAGTTATTTACTATTAGAATGTTTTCTTCAGATAAGGTTTTACATCGACTGGTACGTTGTCTTTTTCACTACTGGTATACGGTCTCTTCTCTGAGATGGACTGGGTCAACATCCACCACGTGAGACCTGTGTGGGTGGATGGACAATTCACGAAGTCGACAACCAAGCATTCTGTACATCAAACTAAGTAACCCTACGCAAAAATGATTGCAGGGAAATTACTTTTTTTCTTGAGGTGAAAAATCACATTTTACGTACAAACATTGTAATCACGGATGCATTGAGTAGTACGGGTATCGTGGAGGTATTTAAAGTTATAAAATTAAAAACTTTAACTAAAAAAAAAGTTGTGAAAAAGTTGGAACTTTGACCCACAAACCAATCATCGCAACGACGAGGACTACAAGTGACTTCGTTAATGGTCCTTTTACACCCATCCAAACGGATATTAACAGTTGGTGATTTTTTTTTTTTTAGGAAAAATTTCAAAGGGCTGTGGATTTTGTGAATAATGAATAAATTTCCCGTAGCCTATAATGTTCCGACTGCTGGGACATACGGCTTTCTCTCTATGAGAGGGAATGGGCTATAATTCACAACGCGGGCCCAGTGCGAGTTGTTAGATGTCACATGACTTCAAATTATTGGTTCTAGGACATACCGGTTTCGTCACGATGCTTTCCTTCATCGTTTTTCAGAGCAGTGGTGATGAAATAAATTACACAAAGTAATGCGCCTGCCTGGGTTCGAACCCACGACTTACTGTTTGTAAGTCAGGGCCACATTCATTCCGCATTCCTTACTCCAAACATAATATCAACACAGCTTTCCAAATATTTCGTCTAAAAGAGCGCATTCTTACTGACGTAATTTCAGCCATTGCTAATTTTATTTAGCGCAACCTTGGATGCATTGAATCAGTTCATTCAATTAAATTGAACTAAACGTAGGTAATTATCAAATTATGTCATCGACAGAACAGTGTCGCCGGTTTACCCGGTAGGTGTCATTGAACATTGTTTTCATGCTTTAATTGACTTAAATACATACAATAAAATAATTATTACACACATACCTACCTATAGTCATTTTGTTCTTGATAAAGAGATCGAAGGCTTCTTGAGCTTAGTAATAAGGTTAAATTTAACTTATCAATTACGGTAAAAGGGATCTTGATCGTACGGTGCTCATCGTCTCCCTATTATAGCTATGATGATGATTCCATAAAGCAGATTTCGGATACAGCGACTTTCTAGGGTAGTTGTTGAGAACTTTAGTGTGCTGCTCTTTCATACTCTAGAATATCAAACTTTGATCGAATAACTCCGCGCAGAAATCTGACATGAAAAACTTCATAAATGATAACCATAGGTGGTCTAGCTTTAAGGACTAATTGTAACCTCTTTCTCTCTTCAAATGCGTTGATCTTTACTTAGTAGTAATCTGCTGGACATAGGAATCCAGTCACACACCATCCAACGATTCAATCCTCGGCAATTCTAATCCAATTTATACCAGACAAGATGACTGAAGAAGTGAAGCTAAATTAGAATTGCCGAGGATCGAGAAAGTCGGCAAACTTTCAATAAATAAATACTTTTCATTATAAAGAACTGTAACGTCCTTTTAACTATGGAAATCGAGAATTACTGAAAAGGAGGCTTTATTATATAATTCCGCTATAAGAATATGGTTCACATATTTCATTGATAGGTGTAAAAATATTTATGCCGAGTGCGTAAACAAAACACAATCGCACTGCTATTATTTTATTATTATTTTTCAATAGAGCAATGATGTTTTTTACCTTTATCATAAAGAGCGTTGACTATTCATGCTGGCGAACGGCAATAATTATATCTGATAATAATATACCTAGGTAAATAAGTGATTTATTTTAATTTTCTTATTTTATTTTGGGTGTCTTATTGTATTTAAAGCGTACAAACAACAAACTCAAACATAAGGTAGAGAAGACAATTCATACTACTATTATAAGTAACTCTGTCTGTCTATCTTGTGGATTTCGATTGAAATTATACGCACTAGGTTAGGGCACAGAATACATTTTGACACGCGTTTGTTAGCTTCACATGTAACTAACTAGGTATGTAAAAAATCTTAGAAATTAAATTTGACCCAAATCCTCAGTTTCCTATTGAGCTGAAATTTTATGTCATGTTTAGTTTGGATGACAATGCATGGCTAGTGACGCCATTCGAAATCCAATATGGGGAACTTCCAAAGATGGTGGACTATTTATTTTTTATGCATTTCCCATGTTAAGGGTATTAAATGAAAGGGTTTAAAAGCGTGTTCAGGTTTTTAAACTATATTTTCATTTATTTTATTCATTTTAACATGCTTAATACCTTTATGTTTTACACTTTTAAAATATTCCTCTATAAAATAATAAAAGAAATACATTTAACAATATTAAAAAATAGTAGCCTACCAGCATCAGGAACAGGGTCCAAGCTACCGGTAGTCAGGGCTCTTGAGAGAGGAACCTCCTAACAATATGTGCCGTGTCCAGAAGTACTACTTTCTGAATCAAGCCCTTGATCCAGCTACTAAGCGAGAGCCTCCTCAGATGTTGTTCGAGGCTATTGGCTACTAAGCCATTGGCCGCACTATTGGCACAATGACTGCCGTAGTTACGGTTCACATGTTGACAACCTCGTCTTATCTAACCTTATCTTCCTTTGCTTTCACGCGGTTCTTGTCATGCGAGACCGCTATAATATCAACAATCAATGCGCGATGCTCTAATCGAACTATCACCACAATATAAAGGCAAACAAAATTAAATGTAAAAAAAAAACATAATATCAAATACACATCTAAGGCTCTAATTGCATGATAATTAGTAATCACGCTAGATACTATACCACCTACGTGAATACTTGTCCTGTATTTATTAGCAAGTGACTAGTTTTTATTCAAACTCAGCATGGGTGTAAGGCCGATTACCATATACGTCCGACCTTCTGTCCCACGTGCAGTCTGGTTCATGTAGTGTTTCTTTATGGTCAAATACCATAAATAATAAATGCTTTTATTGTCTGTTAGTTTAATGTTAGTATTTTGTGATAATACCTATGTAGTTTTAATTTTTGAATGAATTTTCGTGGCATTGTTTTTTTTGTTCTTTGATTTGTGTAATGAGCGTTGGTGTAGAGGAATTAGTGAGGACGGCAAAAATTAACATGTATCAGTAACTCTCTTTAGGCGTTTCTGCAAATAAACTTTCACTTTTTCAAGTTTATAGTACCTAAGTAAATAAAATAGATTCAAATCTTGCTTTTTTTTACTTATGTACACACTGCAAATTAGATCGATTTGCAGGGCACACCAACATAGATGTTGGTGTGCGTAAAATCAACGGCCGTCTGACTTCGCCTATTTATTAGTGTTTGCTTCACAATAACCCGTTGTCCACGCACACACAATAAAATTTCTTGTCACTAATGTTGCAGGGAATATGACGCTTAAATTTAGCTTATGATACAATCGTCTCCGTGGCGCATTAGTCGAGCGTGCGATAAATAATTACTTACTGCGCCGGCGCCGTAGGATCGAATCCGACTGCCAACAGCTTAATGTTTTTGTATGTTTTAATAAAATATTTTACATTTGTTTGTTCAATTCATTGCTTAACTATTAGCAAGTCTCTTTATATTTGGGTTAGAATGTATTAGTTGTCTACCCTCTAAAAATGACAAATCATGTTTAAGTTAGTAGTTTAAGTTCATCGTCATAATGCTATTGACTATCGGGCTTTCGTTACGTTTTTAGACATTATACCCTGCGTTTTTTGAGAAGTGCTTTTATTTGTGAATCAATATGAATCATTGAACCACACTTTTATGAGCTGAAATAATTCTTTTGCATGAGCAAAATGTTTCAATTAGTGAAATTGCGAGACGTTTAAAGATATCGGTGAGTAACAAAATGTTATTATGATGTTTAGAAGTTTAATATGTTTAAATAATCCACATGTTATTGATTGTTGTTTTTGTAACAATATTTTATTATTGTTCACAGAGAAGGACTGTGCAATTGTGGGTCCATCGTTATGCAGAATCGGGAAGCATTGATCCTTGCCGACCGGGACCAAAGGCTGGATTTGCATTCACAGATTGGCATCTGATATAGTTGCTACGCATACCGCTGAGCCCTTCCTCACTACTCGTTCCACGGCAACTAAACATGACGTGACATTACAAACTGTACGAAACCACTTGCGAGCAGCTGGTGTGAAATGTTGTAGGCCAGCCAAGAAAATTTGAATGTCAGATATTCACAGGCAAAACCGGGTACGCTTCGCAAGAGAATATTTGGATTTTGATTGGTGCAATAATATAGTTATATTTAGAGATGAAAAATGTTTTAAATCAGACAAGGACGGTCGCAAAATATTGTGGCGAAAAGATGGTGAGCGCTATCATAAAAAAAAATATTCTTCCATGCAGGTCTAGTGGAGACATTTACTTCGTGCATGAACAAGTCATAGATAGCGAAGGCGCACCAATAGGCTATTAATAAAAATATCAGGGGGTAATTCGATTTGTTTTATGTGAGTGATGTTATTGTTAGTGAGATAACAATTTAGGATACCTGTATCTTAATACCTATCTTATTAACATGTTTATTCATTTCACTAATAAATAAATTACCCACTTGAATAAGAAAAGTAACGTTATTTCTTGTCCGACTTAGAATATTTGTCATGCACAAAACTTTATAATTTGTAATTATAATATAAAAAAAACCTAGTCAATAAATGTTGTTGATTTCTTAATACAAATTGTTTAATTTTTACTTCCATATTTTTTTTCGAATAATGTTCTTATTATCAGGTAAATTACAATAAAAATTCAACAAAATGAAAATAAAAGTTTTTTAATAATGCAAAAAGTTGACGCCAGCGGCGCAGATTCGATCCTACGACACTTGATTTACCAGCCGAATGATTACACATATAAGCCACGACACCGGTTAGTCATAGTGTTAAATTGATGCTTCATATTCTTTACCTCATATTATACAATATACTATAGTGAAGCAAACACTAACAAATAGGCGAAGTAATACACCAGTTGATTTTACGCACACCAACATCTTTGTGGTGTGCCCTGCAAACCGATCTAATTTGCACCGTGTACAGAATTATTTTTAATCACTCTTATACAAATTATGTTCGACTCAATTCTAGAATTTCTCTAGCTATCATCTATAAATTGAGTGGGTAACTCATTAACATAATTTACAAAAACTAACACCTACATGACAAATTCCCGTTCCTTTATTAACACTACAGACGCTGCATCGTCTGCATCACACAAAATCAATGAACGAGCACAAATAAATCAATTAATCCATAATGATCGACTTAAAACCAAACATACATAATGTATTCTTTTGTCACTAATTAGCTAAATAAATCGTCTGCACAACGTCTCGGTTCGTTAGTCATACCAAATGGGACACAAACTGTGTAGTTGACATTGTTGAAACATCTGACAATCACTAAAACGTCTGTTTCGAACGTGTGTTTCCAAACTTAAAAACTACTGCTGTAGAAGGCTAGTGACATTGGCAGGAATGTTTTGTATTATTATAATATTGAAAAACCAATGATAGCCTAGTGGTGTGACCGTTGGACTGCCAAGTCATGGGTCTAGTTCGAACCCAAAACCTCTGATTTTTCGGATTCATATGCGTATTGTGTTAATTATTATCACGTGCTCCGACGAAGACAATATCGCGAGGAAACCGAACCAGCATGCCTGACAGATATTTCTCGACGGCATAAAAACTCTGACACCAGGTTAGGCACTAACCGCATCAACAAAAATTTAAAAGCAAGGCAGTGGCGTGGTGTTAGTTTCAAGCGCCAATTGCTCCAATCAAAACGGGATATATTCTCAAATTGCCGTATACTAAGATGTTTCTACAACAATTATGTTTTAAGGGTTTCGTACCCAAAGGGTAAAATGGGACCCTATGACTAAGACTTCGCTGTCTGTCTGTCTGTCCATCTGTCTGTCTCCAGGCTGTATCTCATAAACCGTGATAGCTAGAAAGCTGAAATTTTCACAAATGATGTATTACTATTGCCGCTATAACAACAAATACTAAAAATTAAAAAAAAAAATATTAAGGGGGCTCCCATACAACAGATATGATTTTTTTGCCGTTTTTATAGATAATGGTACGGAACCCTTCGTGCGCGAGTCCGACTCGCACTTGGCCGGTTTTTCTATTTTCTGAAGAATAAGATAGCATGCAGTTATTACCTTTTAAAAATACACTTGTGTTGTTTAAAATGTGTAAACGTGGCTTTCTCAGATGAGACAAAACCGAACAAACTGACTGACGAATCTTTAACTGCTTACCCAATTAACATAATATATTACGCACACATAGTATAGTTACAGCTAAGAAAAAAGATGCCTTATTTCATACCTAATGCAAATATAGACGTTTAGTTTTTACAGCAAATTTTAATATGCACTACAACGAACTCAAACAGACACTTCCGGACCGCTCGCGGCCTTGGTTCATATCTTGAGCTCAAGTTAGTTTCTTGCATGGTTTGTTTGTTAGGTACTAAATTTTAAGATAAACTGTGACAAAAAAGGAGACAACATCTTTTTAATATGGGAAAGCTACTTCGTTTTGCAAATGGAGATAAAAATACGGATTTAATGGAAATCTTATAACTTAACTAGATACAACTGTTCTCCAGTAAAAAGTCAAAGTTTTTTAATTGCTAAACATAGGTGTAAATATAAAGTTCAGAGATCTATGTATTTCCGTCAACGCCGTACAAAATGACAAGATTTTCGTGAACTTGTAACCTCAAGAAATTAATTAATATGCTTCTTATATTGTCCATATTCAAATCTCAACTGTCATTTTTCGAAAGTTGCAGGATAAGACATAATAAGCCAAATTGACTTAATGGTGGAACTTGGTGTATTTGCCAAATAAATAATTGATTTGCTCGACCGTACAAGACTTACATAAATTCCATGATTCAGAACTGTTTGCTACTGTTAAATCAAAATCAAAATCAAAATCAAAATATTTTTATTTCACATAGGCCTACATGGGCACTTATGAAACGTCGACAAAAAGGTGCACGGTTCGGGTTGGTCGTTTCCTATGGAGAAGAACCGGCAAGAAACTCCATGGTTACTCTTTTAAAATGATTAGTTTTACAATATTATCATGTTACAGCATTAGTACTCAAGTATGGGGGGACAGCATAGGCCCGACAATAAGTCGTTGCTTACTACACAAAAAAAAACGGAAAACAAGATAAGAGGTTAACAAAAGTTAACACACATCTAGGAATCTACAAGGCCTACACTGTTCACACATTCACAACAATCGTTAAAAAGAATCTATACAAAGGCAAGAAAATATTATAAAAGACTAAATTAAACAAGTGACAAAAATATTGTCATCAGTGCTGCAACTATTCTGAACAAAGGGTGTTTAAGTGATGTGATAACCATTGTAAAAAAAAGAAGAAAAAAAAAAACCATTGTAAATTAAAATGTAAAGAAAAAAAAATGATTGAGAATAGTTAGAGACATCCACATATTTGTGCTGTTTATGAGCTACCAGGGAAGCCGCATGCGCAGAAGGAACTAAAGCCAAACCTCTTTATCTTCAACGTAGTCCTTGATTTTGTAATATGCTTTTTTAATAAGGACACGTTTAATGTAATTTTTGAACTTTCCATCGGTCAGTTCTATAACTGACTTAGGTAATTTGTTATAAAAACGTATACTGTTAATAAGAAAAGACTTACTAGTTTTTGTTAACCTGAATTTGGGTATTACAATTTCGTGTTTACTGCGTGTATTAATATTGTGGAAGTCGCTTCTAATTTTGAAAAGCCCTCGGTTTTTGCGGACATATAAAATACATTCTAGGATATAAAGGGAAGGCAGAGTCAGTACATCGATCTCTTTAAATTTTTCTCTGAGGGACTCGCGAGGACCCATTTTATAGATCGCGCGGACTGCCCGCTTTTGTAAAATGAAAATTGAGTCAACGTCTGCCGCCGATCCCCACAGCAGAATGCCATAAGACATAATACTGTGGAAATAAGAATAGTATATTAACCTAGCTGTAGCTGCATCAGTTAACTGCCTTATTTTCCTTACTGCATATGCAGCTGAGCTTAACCTACCCGAAAGAGTTCTAATGTGCGGTCCCCACTGCAATTTTGAATCGATAGTAATCCCTAAGAATACAGTTTCCGCTATAACATCAAGTTTTTTGCCGTCAAGATTTAAATTTATATCCCGTTGAGGTACAGTTTATAATTCTGAAGAAGACAATTAGCATACCAATCCACCATAATTGGTAATCATGGTTAGTAATATAATTCTGAAGAAGACAATTAGCATACCAATCCACCATAATTGGTAATCATGGTTTGATAGTGAAGGTTACTCAGCGCGATGGTGGGTGTTGCTAACTGCATATTTTCCTATTTTAATCGTTTAAGTCCGTGAGTCCTCGTACAACACCCACTAAAAATGTAAATATAGTAAATCTGTTGACCACCCGTATCTAAAGCTATTACATAACATCAAGCATGTTTTGCCCGAAGGCTTAGGCAGAAGTGTACGTTAAGAGCGTTCGTCCAAAAAGTTGGTAACGTCGCAAATAGCTGTCAAATATTTACCTGTTTTAATTAATTTGGCAATATTACTGTATGGAAATAAGAAATATGGCTAACTAGAATATTAATAATGATTTGCAATTAAAAAACTGAATTTGATGTTGTAACTGTTATAGGTGTTAAAAAGGTATTTGCAAAGTTTCCAAATACTCTTTTTAAATTTAAAAATAAATATTCGGTGTAACGATATTAATTAGTGCATTGCACAATCGATATTTTAGTTCACTAGTTAGCCATGTTTCTTATTTCCACACAGTAATATTTCCAAATTAATAAAAACAGCTCAATATTGGGCAGGTATTTGCGACGTTGCCCACTTTCTGTACAAACGCTCTTAAGTATACCCACATTTCACCAGATATATTTAAGTAAGTTACATATAATACAGAAAAAGAAGATTTTATACGTGATGGAAAAACTCAATGTAAATTTTCCCGACCAGCTGGCCGAAAGTGTAGGAAAGAGACAGAGCTAGCAGGTCGTCTAGCGCCATCTCTTTCCCACACTGGAATTACTCCTGCTTTAAGATGTCATGGTAATCCTCCTGAGGGCAACTGTCAATCGCTTTCTAATTATTTTGTATTTCTACGACTTTGTCCGTGAGCTTTTCGGTAGATTTTGACAATCATTAATACATTTTTGAATTTTCCGTCGTATTTATTGCTGGTAAAATGTATTATTGGCTGGGCTCTCTGGAAATCGAATACAGGGCTTCATGCTCAACAGTAACGCTTGCGACTACTAGACAAACGAGGCAGTCTGGAACTATAATGAGTCAAAACTTGTCAAGAATGGAAATAGGTCAAGCGGCTATGTATGTGCGAAGGTAGCAAACATATAAAATGAGTCTACCTCTTCACAAGTATAGGTCAAGGGGTTGTGGCTGCGGGACTGTTCGAAAGAGATACCGCGGCCCTGGAACATAAAGGGCCAATGAAGGATCATGGATGGTTTTTAGTCAGTAAGAGTCTGACACTCCCTTCTGTCCGCCCAGAGCGGGAGGGGTCATTTGATGATTTCCCACCCACCAATAAAAAAAAAAACAATAAAAAAAACAAAGGGGTTGAGTTTTTCCAGGTAATGTACATATACAGGAAAATCTAATAACGTTGGATTCGTCAAGGATATTGAATTCAGAACTCTTTGGTTCTAGATTAATCTTGACCTGGTTGACTAAGTTCGTGTTGTGGTTGAGGCTAGTCAAATGTTTTGAATGGACTATTCCTTTTTAGGGATCCACACCCGAAGGTTTCTATACGGGACACTATTACTAAGCCTCCGCTGTCCACCCGTGCGTCCGTCTGTCTGTCAGCGAGCTGTATCTCATTAGCCGTAATAGGTACACAGTTGAGCTTTTTCACTGTATGTGTATTTTTGTTGACAATTTAACAACAAATAATAAAAATTAGTTAAAGGGGGCTCTCCTACTACGATGGTACGGTGCCCTTCATGCGCGAGTCCAACTCGCACTTGGTCGGTTTTATGCAAATTCTTGTTTCCAATTGTTATTATTTCCACTTTGACAAATCAAGTCGACTGACTCTTTCATCCACACACCCACCACGGTTTGTTTTTTTATCCGATACGAATTAACGGCCGCCAAACGGATTCTGATAACTTTTTGACACACGGATAGGCAATGTCCTGGTTTGGGATGTATGACATCCATTTTCAATCTAGTAATACAATTCCTACCTAGATTTAATAAGTATTTATATTCCTAATGTTTTCTTCTTTCTATTACAGATACCTCTTCACAACACGACTATCTCCGAACAGAGCGAAGTACTTCTTCCCGTGTTTCGAGAACCCGAGGTTTGAAGCTGGGTTCAAGTTCAGAGTGTTCATCCTAAAGAAATTGAACAACATACAGTACACTAATACCAGTCTTGTCATCGCTGAAGAACAGAGGAGAGATAAGTAAGCTAAAACGATGAAAATTAACATCTACAAAAAAGGGGAAAGAGGATGAATGTCAACTTGTTTATGAAATTGAAATTTTGACGCCATCTAGCGGAAAATTTCACGTAGACTCGTATGCAGAAACCCTACAGAGCGTTAATGATTCGATGCTTAACAGGAGGAATACTAAGTCGAAAACGAACAAGAAAAGGGAATGTCATCGTGACATTTCTCCTTTTTATTTTGTTTTTGTAAAGGCAACATTAGTTGGCCGCACGTCATGGAACTGTCAAACAAACGTTGACGTTATGTTGTTTACCAATCTATGCTAAACATTAAAATTTGCGACTATAAACATTTAAAATCAGTATAACATGTTCTTAAAATGTATAACCTACTTGGAAAAACAAAATAATAATTTGTCATGAAAAATATAGGTAGGTATGCGTTTTTAATACAACTTTTTATAATAATACAGGACAAGAAGTTGGATTGTCATGTGACATTCCCTTGTCTATTCAATTTCGGGGTTAGTCCAGTTTTTTTTTTAAATACTAAAAGATGCAAAACATTAGTTTTCCACCTTTTTTATATGAATAACTATAAAGTAATGCAACCTTTTACATCAAATAAACATTTGAAAATGGCTCACCAATAGTCAGTGACAGTCAGTCAGTCAGTGAAATTTTTCAGTACTTACACGAAATTTAAGATTACAAAATCTTTTTCATGTACTGAATAATTTAGTGGGAGTGACATACATCCTTTTTCCCCTGACCCCTTCAAATCGAAAAATCCTACACTGGACTTTGTTTTTTAACACAACAATTTAGGCTGAGTCATGCAATTTTTTTATCCAATTAAAAAGTAAGATTTTATTATTACCTATATAATTGCCCCCTTCATAGATTACTCGATATTTTGATTCTCCACAATCTATTTTATAGGCACTAAAGTTACTAAACCTAGAAATGCTGAACTCTAATCCTATTCTTATAAAAGCTGAATTTATCAGGCTATATTTGTGTCATATGGACCCAAAAAGTTCTATCTTTAAGGCCATAAAACATAATGAGTTTTGGATTTAGGGAACGACCCCTTGACCTTAAGTCCAGATGGTTGTGTTACCGCTGCACCATTTATTTAGGTCATCATACATACCTACCTTGTCCATAATGAAGGGACAAGTTTACACCTATATGGCAACATGTGTGGCTTCAAATATTGATGACTCCACAATATGAGTACAAATTATGTACTAAGTCAACATTTAACTCTCACTTAACAACTGTATGTCGATGTTGGCTTCAATGGATTTTGGTAAACAGAAAGGTGTTGTATACTTAGATGTAGCACCGTTCTCAACTAATTCGATTAACTTAGCCTAACGCAGTCCATTGCTGGACAAAGGCCTCTCCAGAGCTGCGCAACGGCATTCTGTTCTCCGCCTTCCACTACCAGCCTTATCCAGCAACCTAAACGACCAACCTGGCAATTCAATTATTTCCTGTCACAGCTGGTTTTTCATATTTACTGTAATCTATGTAAGTTCTGATCTCCCTAAACGTACCAGAGTGACACACACGTACCGTGATGACTTATTGCAATTACTCACCACATAGCTGTCCGTTTTTACTTGAAGAATAATCATCCAGTTTTCCAAAAGATAACATGCTTTCTCTTCACTTCCAACTTTGGTGATGGCTAATCGGAAATAGAAAATATTTTCAACTTTCCACTTTTTACCGGGTGATTGAGCTTTAAACCTATAAAGTCAGGTCTCACTGCAAGCGATTTTAGTTTCTGATATAATGTTGTAATCGAGCTCAATTTATCTTAAGTAAAATAGGTACTCGTAATTTAATAATTGGTAAAAATTGTTTCCTCATTTCATTCCTCACCACTCCATCCATCTTTTCTCGTGTCTTCCTCTGAGTCATTTCATATATTAATTATCACTTTATAAGTCACATGCGGTTTCTTTTACTTTTAGACAAATAATTTACAACTAATATTAAATCATAGTCCGCTCGCAGTGTTACCGTGGGTGCCGAGACGTTTTACCCTATAAGGCGATCGTTCCAACTCGAGCCGCTGAGAATTGTGTCAATTATTGTGGTCGACGTGCGTCGTGACCGGTAATGTACGTTGTGTACACGTTTGATTGAGAAAACCAACTTTGACGGACTTTTCCATCGTGTAAATAATAATACATTGGCCAACCAATGAGCATTTAGGCGTGCGTTGTGAAATAGGCCGATCCAAGTGTATGTACCAACCCCTAGGACCACGTCCAAATTGTAAGTATACGATGAGTATCTGTTATAATTATGATATATCTGTTCATAATTATGGCCTAATTAATATATTTTTACAAAAAAAAATCTAAGATTAATGATTAACTACTACAGCGTGCGCTGTTGACTAGATTTTGTAATATCAAAATACCTACTCACGATTATGTTTTCGCTCTTTATGCAATCACAAGAAAGTACGGGTACTAGGGTAGCAGCAGCTACAAAGAGAATCAGATTACCTTGCTTCCTAAAAAGAAGACCAGACAGTCTTTAGACATTATTGGAGCAATTTATTTTCCAATCATGTGTTGCACTATAACCAATTAAATAATATTCCTCCTGACCGTTTTCGGAGATTAGCCATCGGCGCGGGAGATATTATATTGCACCAGTGTGTGTGCAGGCCAACAGCCAACTTCCAAAGTCCTGGTTGCTACTGAGAAATTTGTGATGGAAAAACCCAATAGCACTTTTTGCCCGACCTAGGAATCAAACCCAAGGCCCACGCTCGGCAGTTGCGCTTGCGACTACGAGACCAACGAGATAGTCAATAAAAAACAAAAATCTAATCAAGAAAGTACGGTTACTAGGGTGTCTTCGCCCTCATGAGAACACCTAAGTAGTTTGTTAGACTTGTGTCTTATTAGCTTAGTCAGACAGTCTCTATACAACAATGGAGCAATTTGTTTTTCAATCGTGTATTGCCCTTCATCCAATCATGAAAGAGAAGAGTACCAGGGCACCAACACCTACAAAGAGATCACCTTCCCATGTAGTAGTCTAATGGTGGTCCTTCACCGGGAAGGAGCATTCGCCTGCCTGTAAATATAATAGTCAAAATTCACTTGTTTCTGTACCAAATCGAATCTTTGATTTGTTACATACATTACAGATGATTACAGGCGGTGAGGAAGCGCCTTAACTGGAACACCAGACAGTCTTTAGACGACAATGGAGCAATATCCAATCCTGTATTGCAATTTATCTAATCAAAAAACTACCAGGGTGGCAGCACCTACAAAGAGTTCACCTAGTTCCTTAACAAGAATACCAGACAGTCTATAGACGATAATGGAGCGATTTGTAATGCAATCGCGTATAGCCTACGTTAAACTCATTGTTTCAAACTAATCATCGCGTATTTGTATGTATGAATAAATGAATACATCATTTTTTATGAATGAGTGAACATTCTTAATTTGGCTAAGGAGGATACATCCTTGTCAAAGTATGATCGTAAGAATATTTAAACGTCTTCGACGAATATAATCTAAGTATTACTTGTCTTAGTTTTGAGGTGTCTGTTAGAATGAGATGACATGTACATAGTACTGACAAATAAGTCTGCAGGATATTGTTGTAGAGGATTCTTTTACAAATGTCAATGTCGTTTTTTTTTTTGATACAGAGCGTAAAAAAATATAACATCAGTCTCCAAAGGTATATTAGTCAGCGTTTATAGACTGAAACAAAAAGAGTTCCGCTAAGGTAGATTTGTAAAACTGTATTGTATAGGCGGCCACATAACGTGGTAATACTCAGAACTGGCTTAGTAATATATTATTTAATGGATGGTTCTTGATAGGTCGGGATAATCTGCCTCATTGATTCAAAAATAGGTTACAACTTAAGCAGCTGTGCTAAGACCTGAGCTCCTAGAGAGCTGACAATTGCTTACAAAGCCTGCTGCTTTTACCCAACTATGTTGGGGCCGGCTTCCAGTCTAACCGGTTAGTAATAGTAGGTCCAAAGTTTGAATAGAATAAGAGGTCTAGGTCTACTGGCTTTGTTACCATATTGAGTTGTTGCTTACTGTACGATGATGTTAACTGAAGGTTTATCCCTTTAGTTACAACTAACGGCGAGGATGAGGTGGCCAATTCTTGTAAGAACCCTATGACCTGTTATGCTCTTTTAATTACATCACCGCATTGTTCATACCAACTGAATTTATAATATCGATGTTTCTATAAGCGTTTGTTCTAATTGACACCTCGAGTCTGTATAAACGTCCTCTTGGACGTCGGGCTAATCCAAATCATTTTAGCAAAACCCTACATCAACGATTGCAAAGAGGTTGTGTGGCTTGGTGAAGATGTCTAGTCAATGATTCTCCTTCTAATAGGTACATGGTACGAAAATATAAATAGTTAATACGGTACGATGGGGTTGACATCGTATGGATAAAAACCTCCTTTTTGTTAACATAGAATAAAAAAAGTATAGATTTAAATATCGTCCCCGTAGTTGGAAAATTAAATAACTCTGATTTTGTAGTTCTGAGATAAACGCGATTTAGTGATTTTTTTTCAGTTAATGTACATTTGTTAAAAAATGTGAGACAATTTTACTGTCGGTAATTTGATATTTTGTGGACCTGATTACCTTTTACATTATGCTTTAACAAACTGAACTCAATCTTTAACTATAACTAAATAACACATAAAAAATCAAGTTGTTTAATTTTGCCACAACTGTTATTTATAACGTACTACAATTATCTACTTATTTCGGCTATTTATTTAGTTTTCCTACAAGCTAAATACATTTGGTAGAGTAAAATTTGGTGACATAAATGCAGTTATTGAATTTATCAAACTCGAAATGTTTTGAAATGTATTTAGTGGCTTTGCACGTTATTATTACTTCGATATTTTCTTAACTATTATTGGTCTCATATAAAATAAAAGTTGTTTTATGATATTAATAAAGTTATATTCAGGAAGAAATAGAAAAGTACAATAAAATTTAGAAAAAGTGTATTGTAATCAGATACTTATCTTACCACAAACTTAAAAAAATAAACAAAATTACACCAATTATAACAAGTGGAAACAAATTAACTTAAAGTATTCTTTCAAATCAAAACAGAAAATAATTTGAACCCAAAAAATAACATTATGGCTCTAAAATCAGACCTAATTATAAAAGACGTACTTAAGTAGTAAGTAAAAAAAAAGGGAAAAACTTAAAATAGGTATCAATTAGAACTAAAAAACATAAGTTTGTATCAAATCAAAACATTTTTTTTTTTATGTTTGATGGGCCTACTCTTGACCTCAATCTAGTCCTGAGGACAGAGATGAGGTCGACGATGGAACGAGCTAACCCAAAAGAAGCCTATTAACTCGCGACTTAAATAGATTGGGGTCATATGAATTTGAGAACACCGACGAAGGCAGGGAATTCCACTCCTTGGCTGTGCGCATAATAAACGATGTAGCAAAGCGCTTCGTGCGAATGTGTGGAACATCGACAAGGAATGGGTGATAACCCGCAGTACGTCTGGACTCCCGATGGAAGAAGGGAGATGGTGGAATGATCTCGTGGAGCTCTTGGGCACACTCACCGAAGTACAGCCTGTAAAAGACCGACAGACATGCAACTCTGCGCCGGTGGGCCAGGCTATGAAGCTTGGTACTCACCAGCTTATCGTCACCAATGAGCCTCTTGGCTCTGCGCTCAACAGAGTCGAGTGTGGCTAATTGGTATTTGGCTGAGCCATCCCAAAGGTGACAGCAGTACTCCATGCCGGACCGAACTTGAGCTTTTTAGAGGATTAAAAGCTGTTCTGGCTTGAAGTACCGCTTAACCTTATTTAGGATACCCAGCTTTTTTGCCGCTGTTTGAGCCATCGACTCAATTAGAACAGTACTATAATCCTATTCTGTGTTAAAACTCAAAAAAATAAAATTGTTTGCACCTAAGCCATAGGTCAGTCAAAAATAAAGGTAAATAAATAGGTTAATAGGTAGGTCAACTAAAAAATGAACACCAAAACAAAGGTATAGCAGTCATTATAAAACTTTCAAACGACTCAATTCAACTAAAAATATTTCGTAATAAGGTAAGTAAAACACAACTTAAATAAAACTAAAAACTCAAAAAATAATATGACACTAATCAGGTACATTGAGTACACCAATCAGCAACTTATTCTAATACGAGTATCAATTTACTTAGAACTAAAAATACTTTCATAACAAAATAAAACATAATTTAAATTCAAAACAATTGAAATGGCTGTACCTTTTTTTATTTTATTTTTTCGGGTGGGATATCATCAAATGACTCCTCCCGCTCTGGGCGGAGCGGAAGGGAGTGTCAGACTTTTACTGACTAAAAACCACCCATGTTCCTTCTTTTGCCCTTTATGTTCCAGTGCCGCGGTATCTCTTTCGAACAGTCCCGCAGCCCTGGCAGGCATCGGCCCCTCCTGTTTGCTGACATCTCTTTGAGGCGCGCGTGGAACACGAACGCGCCGTCGACACGGCCTGTCGTCATACGACGGACGGACGGCGAGCTAACCCATTACTCACCATCCACAGGCCCGCGCCTACGGTGGCCGAGAGCCATCACGGCGTGGCCCCCGACGCCCGGTGCTTCTCCCGCGGTGGCTGGGACGTGAGGTTCTGACCCTCTCACGTTCCACCACCTCCTTCGCTAGCATGACTGCTTCGTAGAAGGAGGTGACGGCTTCCCATTCCCTCTCGCCCCGGACCATGGCTTGAACCAGGGCCGGACCGGAGAGGTCGCCGCCGCCAATCGCCTCTACGAGGACACAGCGGTGCTCCGTCCAAGCGGAGCAGACCTCCACGGTGTGCTCCACCGTGTTCTCCGGGCGATACTCACAATGATAGCACCCGGGCGTTTCATCCCGCCCGATTCGGTGCAGGTACCTCCCGAAACAACTGTGTCCGGTGAGGACCTGCGTCAGGCGGAAGGTGAGGGCGCCGTGGCGCTTCTCTAGCCACTCCTCAAAGAGGGGACTTATCGCTACTATCGTGGCGTGCCCTGCACGGGGTTGCGATAGTCGCTCTCTCCATGTCGCCATTAGATCGCGCCGGAGATCGGTCCGCTGAGCGACAATTTGCCGCGGCAGTGGAGTTTCCCCCCGGCGCTGTGCCTCCGCGCGCCACTCGTGCAGGCGCGCGAGGACTATGGCCTCCAGATCCCATGGCGGCAATCCGGCAAGGAGGCTCGCCGCCTCGCGGGAGATCGTGCGGTACCCACGGATGAGCCTTACGGCTACCACCTTTTGGGGCGCGTTCAGATAGTGCTTGGCTCGCAACCTCAACGAACGCGACCACACCGGGGCCCCGTAAAGGGCCATGGACCGCACGACCCCCCGCGTAGAGCCTCCGACAGGAGGCGTTTGGACCCCTCAGGTTGGGCAAGAGCCGCTTGAAGGCAGCCCCGGCCCGTTCCAGTCTGGGAGCCAAACGTCGGAAGTGCTCCACGAAGTTCCATCGGCGATCGAGGACGAGTCCAAGGTACCTCAACGTCGACTCCATAAATCTACCTCGCGAATCCATTATTGGTCACTCTGACGTCAACGCAATTGAAGGTCACGTATTAGACTAAAACGCACGACACGCGAGCGATGCATCAAACCGCACCCGCTCACCCCCACGCTCTCCGTCGTCGTTCCCGATCAGAATATTTCGCGCCAAATTCTCTTAAAAATTTAATGATAACTTTCCTTAGGTGCATTTTGTTTTATGGCAATTATAAACAACTTAATTTATTTAATTTTATTTGCCTAGTATCTTATAATTAATCATTATCTAGTTGTATATGAAATAGATAACATCAAGTATTTATAAATTAAGTACGTTATATCAGAATTCTGAATAGCAGAATTAAATAAATAGAGTTATTTAGTTTTCCTAGAACTTAGTTAGTTTTGTGAAAGAATTTTGAAGTTGAGGAAAAATTCAACAACTCATGTTATTTAATTTATTTGACATTCAACTTATCATTGACCACAGTTATTGATTTATTTACTGAGTTATTTATTTTTCCTTTAAAAAAATAGTGTTTGTCTGAAGATATTTATTATTCCATCTGTCCGACAAAAATGGCTATATTTTTGGAACGGAATAAGATACGAAAACGCCTGTAAGGCTCAAATATGCGGCATGTTTTAGGTGTTTTGAAAATAGGGAAAAGTCAATATCGCCAAAATCGGACTTATTTAATTTTCCAACTACGGGGACGATATACGTCCTTGTATCGTGCTATGCTTGAAGAAAACCTATACCAGAAATGGACACGCTTCATGTGCTTAAAAAAGATCAGTCAGCTAGAAATGATATTTCTTTGGTTCTTGTGTAGTCCTGGAAAAAGAGAAACTTTTAAACAAAATACTCCCTGCATTCAATAGATTTGTTATATTTCAACTAGCTTTCTCCCGCGGATTCACGAGCGTAGAAGTCGAAAAAAAATCCTACTTAAACCTTTTTCATGAACTTCCAATCAATCTCATTTGCATCAATACCTGTCGAATATGAATAATAATTATTGTTTTTTTTCTTTTCAGTCTCAGAAGTGACTACATAATAGTGGAATACATGCCATCTCCACAAGTTGGCCTCCACCAGGTTGGATTCCACTACTCGCGGTTCGCGAGCAACAGTGCGAAAGCCCAACATGCAAACGACACACTACTCCTATGGGCTCCTATCGACGAACTGCACGACTACAAATTCATTCATAACTATGGAATAACGGTTATTAATATGATACATGAATATGCAAAGGATAATAGGTCTTTGGTACTAGGTCCGATCAATTTGATAGCGGTGCCGGCCATAATCAGTGGTTATGAAATCGGAAGCTGGAATCTACTGACTAACGGGTAAGTGATTCAGATGTAAGGAATCTTAAATGATGCTAATTTTGTAAACTCGTTCATAAAACCTAAGGCCACTTACATGCCATGCGACTTGCGTCAAGACACGCGCGCGAGCGTTACCTGTTCCAGTTTGAATTCTCTAAACGAAGAGGCAAAGTGATACACGATCAGCTGTAACCATGATAGAAAAGTCAAAAATTGTATTTGATTGAATGCTGTCGAGAAGCTTCTGTAGAATCGTTTTAAAAACACGAAATTCTTCGAAAGCGATTGTCATTGGTCTCTCCTCAAATAACTCGAACAACATAGAAAGTCAACTTCAGCAAACTGACCACGAAACTGTCGCAATATTTATAAAACCGACCGACGTTACTAAACAAACATCATTCGGAAAAATCTTATGACGTCGTCGACGTTTCAAAGAATATCTCGCTTCCTGTACGCACGACGACTATATATCTAGCTATAGGCCGCCAGTATACGCTGAACTCTCAAATTGTAGTCTTTGCTAATAATCAAAGATCAGCGCATACTAGACATGATATACATATCCCGTTTAAGCTGATCTCGGGTTGAATAAGCTTTCATACTCTGCGAGGCCAGCTTATGCTGGCTTGTGTTGGCTCGTGTACATGAAACAGTCGCAAAACTTGACCCATATTCTAAAGTTAGGAGCTGAATATATTCTTCAAGGTCAGCTTATGAGTAAGAGCTGATTATATCAGCTGTAATAACAATGTCTGCTATTATTTCTTCAATATTTATGAGAATATTGGAATTTGAGTCATTGGTAATTCTGGATCGCTTTGTAGTTTTGTAAGTGGTTACTGGCTATAATTTTTTTTTAATATTTTTATTAATTTTAAAAATACATCACGGCTGTAATCATTTCACCGAAGCTCGAAGGGGTATGCAGAGACTAATCTGTGGCAGAGGTTTCTCTATATACAACACCCTAAATTTTGCCAATTACGTAAAAGTCCCATAAAAAGCCTATGGACATGAATCCAGATGCTGGGTTGCTACTGAGGAACACCTGAAACCAATAACAATAATTATGTCTGACCTGGAAATCGAACCCAGGACCTCATGTTAGCGTGCCGCGTACTACATGGGACTTAAACGTAACGTGCAAAATGAGGGTGAACTATCAGGTACACCTCTGTCTAACCTGTCCGGGATTACACGTATCATGTTATGTTTTTTTTCGGTTGGCAAGTGAAACGAATGTAGCCAGCAATATTGGATAGAAATATATTAAACTGTTGTTGCCAATTTAAATATACATAGGTAGATAGGTGAGTTTTTAGCTTGTTGTGAGTCATGGCACTCATGGCATATGAAAAGACGTGTTGACTCAGATAAAAATAGTAACAACACTTCTAGCATGGGATCTCTTTGCTGAACTATAAGAAAAATGCAAAAACGTTCAGAAAGAAAACATACAATTCAAGCAAACTTTCGCCAATCAGAAAAACCTCTATGTCCAAACTATAAAAGCGAAAAAGACATTACTTGCCTAGTTTTGGTTCGAACGGGGTATCTCGACACCACGCTGAACTACCTATTTGCTATTAATTGCTATAACTTATACGCGATAACAACACCAGCTGCGTTTTTGTTGAACGTCTCCGACCAAATTACTGCATCAAGATTAAAAACCAGCTGTTCTTACATACTCTTGCCAACAAGGCCCACGGGTGAAAAAGTTCAATTAATAATAATGAATCAATTTATTGACACCACAAGTTAGGAAACATGAGATACCGCGGCCCTGGAGACACTCCCTTCCGCTCCGCCCAGAGCGGGAGGGGTCATTTGATGATTTCCCACCCTCCAAAAAAAAAGTTAGGAATCATACAAACAAGAAAACTAAAACAATGAGCTTAGTTAAAAGAGCACATAAGTAGAAGTAGTCATAGTCCACAAGCTAGGTAAATGTAACTGACTAATTCCTAATGAATCGTCTCAAAATTTACAGAGCCTATCGTATAGTGAACATCGACCAATTCACGAGTATCAAGCAGATAGAGTACATGACCTTCGAACTGGCACAGCAACTCAGCAGGATATGGCTCGGCAACCCTGGGGAGATCGCGAGGACTAGGTGGAAGGAGGAGTGGTTCAAAGAAGGCATGGCTACCTACCTCGCTTATTATTTCTTGACCCAGGTAAGATTGCGCAGTGAGTGAGCATTGTGTAATGATGAAGTTAAATTACTGGATATATGTATTTTTTCTATCATGAATTCATGAGTCATGACCAGTGATCGGATAATCGGGCGCTAATATTCCTATACTTCACTTTTATTCCCACGAAAGTATAATACGGACATGCTTTTCAGAATCCCGGATCCCGGAATCGTTCGAAATTTCTGAGATTGCTAAAAATGCCCGCATACAAATTATAGTAAGAACTCGTTGTGAACTCTAATTGTAATATTTTTAAATTTAAAAAGCCGATTCTAATGGAACTTTCATTTGTTTTGAATAAAATAAAGATACGAAATCGAAATAACCACTGCTTTAATTTCATTAAGTTTGTTATAGTTGTTTTTACAAAATACACTCGAGAGCAATGAATCCGGGTCAATTAAAGAATGTTAAAAATCTCGGAAACTAAAAATGATAGGTTAATGCAATAAATTGTATTTAATAGACAATGTAATACTCCTTAAATGAAAGTTAAAAAATATGAGTCGCCATACATTTTATTAACACAAAATTACATAAAGAAAAAAACTGCTGATCTCTCCTTAAAACAAAAATAGGAAACATGAAATTTTTGTAGTGAAGTATTAAAATTCAAGAAAATCGTAATAAAGTTTTATTACGATTTTCTTGAATTTTAATACTTCGTATTGCCTCCTCGTGCTTCCATTACTGCGTTTACGCGGTTTGGCATGCTGTACACCAAGTTCCTTATACGATTTTGGGGAATATTCTCCCATTCCTCTGTGAGAGCAATTTTGAGCTCACGAAGCGTGATTGGGGGAGGGTTTCGTTGTTTTACGCATCTGCCTAGCTCGTCCCAAGCCTGCTCGATCGGGTTGATATCCGGGCTGCGCGCTGGCCACTCCATACGAGTAATGTTCATCTCTTGAAGGTAGTCATTCACAATCCTACCTGTATGAGGTCGGGCATTGTCATGCATAAATATAGCATCCTCACCTAAATTGACCATAAATGGACCAACGTGATCATTGAGGATTTCTTCCACATATCTTACGCTAGTTAAAGAGCCGTTTTCTATGATCACCAGCTCTGTGCGACTTTCAGAAGAAATTCCGGCCCACACAAGTACAGACCCACCACCGTAGGCTACTTTTTCTTCGATGCATGCTTGCTTGAATCTTTCCCCTGGTCTTCGATACACTCTGTGTCTTCCATCGTGCTTGTAGAGCATAAATTTTGATTCGTCGGAGAACATAACTTTTGACCAATCTTCAATACTCCAATTTACGTGGCTCTGGGCATATCTTAGTCTTGAAATACGATGCCCACGCTCCAGTTTAGGGCCGTTTGCAGGTCTAAGGGGTTTTAAGTTAGATTCAGTAAGCCGACGTCTTACTGTCCATGCACTTGGGTTACTTCCTCCGAGGCGTCGAAACTGATTTGTGAGTTCAGTTCCTGTGAGAAAGCGATTTCGAAGCATGGTGTTCACCAAGTATCGGTCTTCTCGTGCTGTGGTACACCTGGTTCTGCCCGTTCCTGGTCTGCGTAGGTTAGAACCAGTTTCTTCGTAACGTCGGAGAACTCTTTGTACTGTTGACACACCGACAGTCCTGGCTGTATCGCGCTGACTCCGGCCGGTTTCCAGCATTGTAAGTATTCTGGTGCATTCTTCAGGCGTAAGCGACATAATTTCAGCTTGAATAATGAATATAGAGCACTATCAACATGGTTTATGTACCCACATAAATGACAGATTACAAACAAAAGCAAAACCAAATGCTGTAATTTCGTAGTTCCATCTTCGAAAGTGGCCCTTTTTCAAATTTGATTTTTTTATGATATAACTTTACAATAACTAAGAAGTTTTAATACCTTCATTTAAGGAGTATTACATTGTCTGTTAAATACAATTTATTGCATTAACCTAGCATTTTTAGTTTCCGAGATTTTTAGGATTCTTTAAGTGACCCGGACTTTCACGGGAAGAAGTTTAGGTAGATATATAAGCGCCCGATTATCCGATCACTGGTCATGACCCACAAAATTGATTCAGACCATTTCTTAACAAAACCGACGACCAGTGGTCCACATAAGCTCTGCATCGAAAGGACTTGGGAGTCATGCATGTGGAGATAATGATGATATGGAGGTTTCGCTCAGCAGTGGAATAAAGCAGACTAGGAGTAACAGTACGAACAGCGCAAAGATTAGACATAAAATCAGTACAGTGGCTCAGCCTTACTGGTTACTATGGACCTACATCATCCTTTTGCTAGACATAGGCTATGACTTCATGTTTTTCCAGTATATAGATAAGAGCCATTGTTCGTCCGCCAGTATTCGTCCCGCCATCCTTTTTGTAAATACCACGTCTTCTGACAGTGTCAAGGTTCTACATAGTATTTATGTCTGATTTTTCATCTCATCTTGAAATAAAACAAGCACTGTTGCCTTGAAATTATAAATATTTCGATGTGAATACGTAAGCTATAATGATGCTCTGGATATATACTTATTGCTGCAGCTCATATTATTATGACGAGCTCTTCGTGTAATCATCATCATTTGCCTAGCCTTTTCCCAACTATGTATGTTGGGGGCTTCCAGTCTAACCGGATGCAGCTGAATACCAGTATTTTACATGTAGCGACTGCCTATCTAACCTCCACAACCCAGTTAGCGCTAGGTAATACGATACCCCTTGGTAAGACTGCTGGTCAGACTTTCGGGTCACTGACTACCTATAACAACTGTGAAAGATCTACAAATGACAGCCAGGACCAACGGCTTAACGTGCTTTCCGAGGCATGGAGGCAACTCGGTATGTAATGGGTGGTCAACCCATCCACGGACCAACCTAGGTAAGCACGGTTTAACCTAAAGATCGACCCGAGTGGCTGTTCTTATGTAGCCACGAGCTCTTCGTGTAATATGTCATGATAATTTATAATCTGTTTTCATTAAGGTGAATGCTTCAACCAGCCCGCGAAATTCAAAAATTCTTGCGTTTTTTGCAATTTGCAGGCCAGTGCTAGGTTGTATGTTGATTAAAATATTATTCGCGGCTGTAAGACGTATGTAGTTACAGAATTATAATCATCAAAATCACCAATACAACCCTCCAAGTTCATAAAGACGTAGGAACAAAAAAAAACAGAAAAAGTCATTCCTACAGCTTTATGAACTTAGAGCGTTTTATTAATGATTTTGATGATTATAATTCTGTAACTACATACGTCTTACAGCCGCGAATAATATTTTAATCAACATACAACCTAGCACTGGCCTGCAAATTGCAAAAAACGCAAGAATTTTTGAATTTCGCGGGCTGGTTGGAGCATTCACCTTAATAGATTAGAAAGCGGATCGGAAATCCTAGATAACAATGATTACTTATACAAATCATAATACCGTGATTCTGGTTTAATCAAAATAAACAAAGATAGCGAAACGCAATTGTAATACCAGTTATACCTAAAAGCGAATTTACAATGTTTCCCTATCTTTTTCCATCTTTGGCCAATTTAAATAACAATACCAGCCTATATATTCTGCCACACGGAGAGTAAAGGTCCTTCTATACAAAGAATTAACTATGTAGCAGATTTACTTTAGAGATTTCCCACAGTTCAGCCTAGTATCTATTACAGTCATCACTCTCCTGCCCTTATCCCAATTTTTTGGGGTCGACGCAGCTTGTTTTCTTCTTCCATACTTCTCTATTACTCGTCACCTCATCAGACATTTCCTTTCTTGCCATATCAACCTTCACACAGTCCATCCATCGTTTCTTTGGTATTCCTCTACTCTTATACTCTTCCACATTCATACTCAAAACTTTCCTTACGACATACAGGTATTTGAGGTAAATATTACAGTAATACCTCAAATTATCTTAGGCCCACCATCCAACCCAAAAGTAAGTCACTAGCTTAAATCATCTATGAGTAGCTAAAATGTTTACTAGTAGGTTTTTTAATTGTGGACCTGACACGACGCGTCCACTATATACTTATTGACTAGTTTGTATTAATCGAATGGTTGCTTCCAATGTTAGTTTTCTGACATTCTGGCCGTTGCTACAGTTAGTACTGGGTACTATATAACCAGCGTCGTGGAAGACAGACCTTGGTCTCAATGAGTGGCGATATTAACTTTCGGAATTCCGTGAGCAGACTGCCCAGTGACTAGTTTGATGAATTACACTTTTAGTCTCAGGATGAAATAAAAACCTATTATTGATAATTTTCCATTCAAATCATATTCCTTTCACAGTACAACTACGGTATCGAAACACCACAAAAACGTCATATAAGCGGTTATGGTCTTCAAATGAAACATAAAGCGATGGCGGTGGACTGGCATCGAAGCACCCCCGCTTTGGAAACCTTCAACACCTCACTGGCTATAGAGATACCGCCAAGGTATAAGGAGTTGGTGACCATGAAGACAGGAGCTATTCTGTGGATGTTGGAGAACTGGGTTGGTTCTGAGAAGTTCCATCAGGCGTTGGTGCATTATATTAAGTCCAGGTAAGTTGTCGAGGCCTAAGGTGAATTTTGACTGTCGTATGCATTTAATACTTTTGTATAAACCTTCTAAGAACTGGTTTCATCTATTTTGGACTGCTGGATAAGATGGTGTTACCCCAATCGGGAAATCGTTTCACGATCGGCCTCGATGCCGCGGCGCACACTGGGCATAAAACATAAATAAACTGCCGCATGACACCTCTGGCAAATACTTCACAGTTATAAGCAAATGTACATTTTTGTCATGGCAAAATACTTATCTATAAAATTACAGGAGAGGTAAATACATATCTTTACAAGACTTCACGACGACGCTAGACCATAGCACAATAGAGTGTCTCCACCAGTTCTTCAACGGATCCACTGCATCTCGCATCCTTGGCTCCTGGTTCAGAAGACGAGGGTATCCCGTGATCAACGTCCACGTGCTGAGGGATCGGGTGCCTAATGCTGTCCAGTTGAAACAGGTTTGTAGATAAAGACCGAGTAACTTCTAAATGGGGTTGTATGCAAGCTTTGCTGTGTGATAGCTTGATTAAAAATCGGCAGTAAAACAACACCATCACTTAAGAAAGTTTCAGTAAAGAACCTCAAGACAGTTGAATGGACATCTGATTTTGTGACCTGTGATTTTATTTCGATGTTTCTCCTTTGATTTTTTTTTTTAATTATTTAGCAGCAATTTACCTAAGTTTATATTTGAAGCCGTCTTTTATGTCTCTTATATTCTGTTTTTAAATTATATCCTCACAAACTTCCAGAGGCAGTTCAGCTTCACCCAGGAAAACCGCATAGACACCGACTACCTAATCCCCATATCCTACATGGTCCAAAATAACCAGAACTGTTACAACTGCTACCAGCCGCGGTTCACTATTGGGGCACAGACGTACACCTTCGGGGAGAATCTGAATGATGGATGGATTATATTGAACAGGAAAGGTTCAGGTAAGTTGACCTTCATTGATAGTAACAGTTCCAAGGCTGTGTCCTGACTAGGCGAACTGTTCGAGGCTCACTGTTTGCTTCCAAAACGCTTCCCTAAATATTTCAAATAAAGTGTCCATACAGCGCGTGCTGTACGCAATTTGTGGTGTTTAGCTTGCCGATTTGTAGCGAAATTACGTGCGAGGTTGGCTCCAGTTGGTGCTGCAGTACGCTCACTACGTCGCAGGGAAGCAACTCAGTTTGCCTTCCTCGCCAACAGTTAACCAGCGCTTCGCGGCTAATTTGCCACAATTTTTCGTTCACTCGATATTGAGTTTACGACCGATTCGTTGCTCACTCAGCTATCGAACAGTCAGCCGTGAACAGTCACTCTTCGCTTAATAAGGACATAGCCTTACTTCTACTAGTTTTATACCGGGTACCAAAAGAACTGGCAATCGCTCTTAAAACGTTTCGTATTTGTACAAAGTTATTTAACAGCATTGAACTAATTAAACTTTTTGGTAGCTAGACCCATGCATTTTTTACTTTTCCGTCATCATTATTGCAGTTTGAATGTTAATCTGTGTCTAGCCCCTCTGGAAACGAATGCAGACACAGCATATGTGGTTGCTGTGAAGGTTAACAAATTATATTAGAGTACTGATAATCTTTTCTTATAAAATAGTTTGAATTAGTCGCTTGAAATAGAAAAAAAACATTGCTTCAGTCTACCATAATAATAAAAAAAATCTTCTCAACAACTAAACACCATCCACAACAAACCACTAAATACTAACCATTAATTGAGCCGCAATGGCTTAGCTACTACAACTAATAATAAAACGGCTGAACTTGACAAATCCTTGGCTTAGCAATGAATCTATTTGTGTCATACCCACGCTCATAAAACTGTGCTGATATATTTACGATACAATGCATTCTGTAGACGATAATTATGCATTACGCTTAATTTTTATGATGCCGGTAAAACTGGAAATATTACGTAGTATAATAAACTTTGTATGTATATCACTGAAGATAGTGACGTTTTAGCTAGCTAGAACCTTCCAGAACCAAAAGTTTAAAACCAGCAACATCCAAAAAACTCTGAGCCCGCATATAGGATAACTTTCTCTCTTACAAACACGAGGTCTGTGTTCCATCACTGGGCATATTATTACAGGCCAAATCATGCTTATGCTATATTGAAATTACAATTTATAATTTCCAGGATACTATCGAGTCAACTACGATGCAGTTACTTGGAGACTCATAGCAAAGTCTTTGAGGGAGAATATGATAGCCATAGACGAATTGAATAGAGCTCAAGTAAGTTCCAAGAGAGCATCGGTGGCCCAGTGGTGGTGGCCCCGACTTACGAATAGTAAGTCGTGGGTTCGAACCCAGGCAGGCGCGTGTCTTTCAACACCACTGCTCTCAAAAACGGTGAAAGAACACATCGTAAGGAAACCGGCATGTCCGAGAACCAAAAATTCGAAGACATGTGACATCTACCAACCCGCACTGGGCCCGCGTGGCGGATTATAGCCTATTCCCTCTCTTAGAGAGTAAGCCGTGTGGCCCAGCAGTGGGAATATTATAGGCTGATTATGCTTATGCTTCAGCTAAGTTCCAAGAAAGTGATATCAGATAAAAGTGCTACACACAGTGAAAAAGGACATCGACAAGCAAACTTATCTTTAAATTCAGCTTAAGATTCTAAACCCACTAGCGTTGATATTTCTCGGAAGTTTGTAAAAAACGATCTGCTTTTTCATACAAAAGTGCAATACGGTCAAAATGTATAGACCAGTAAATTTCTGAATTCATGGTGAGTTTGCGCGGCGTTGTCTTTTTATATCGTAAAAAAAAAGCGCCGCATATTTTATTTAGATTTTTGCAAACACGTGTATCAGCTAAATTCAAGATATGCTTTCTTTTAAATTAACGTGGTGTAGACCTTGGCACAAATCTAATTATACACTTTGATGTATTCCAGATTGTGAACGATGTATTTGCTCTATACGTAGCCGGTGACCTAGATGTGCAGCTTGCTATGGATGTACTAGAATATCTAGACAAAGAACGCAGCCTTGTCGTATGGGAGTCGGCCTTGACCGGTTTCGAAATGCTGATCACTGAAGGAGCTAGCTGCAATATGACTAGACATCTGTATTGGGAATGGGAGGTAAGACATGTTTTAAATCTGTATACACACCAGTAGTCTTGTGAAAGATGATTATTGCTATAAAAAGTCAACACAGTGACAATTGATGGAGATGTAATCAGAAAGAAAAAACGTAATGCGCCAATCACGAATAACTTGTTCTTCTTTGGACAAGAGAAGGTGGTGCCCGAAAGATAAAATGAGATTATGAAATAAATACAGAGCAGATAAAAACAGCAGAACAAAACTTGAACGCCTAGAGTTAGACGGAGCACCTTAGCTGTAGGCCAAACACCGTTGGCAAAATAATACTAGCAACATTAATAACGACATAAAAAGGTACTTATACATAAAGAAGGTTATGAAATAGTTTGAATTTAACTTGTGATGTTCTTCAGGAGGCCAGGTGCGTAGTACTCGCATCTGGCGTTCGTTTATAACCAAATGTATGGACGTAGACAAAGCAAAAGGCGTATTTAAGAATCGTAGCAGATGGCTTTCTAGAGTTTCTGCTTCCCCCAATTGCAAAAAGGCTTTATATGCATCATTAAAAATAATTATTATTTCTTCTTCAATTCCAGAATTTCATGATCAAGAAAGTATCCCCGATCTACACACAGCTCATAAAGAATAAGGACAGCTCCCACCTCACGCGACTGTTCAGGAGCAATGTGCTGCAGCTCGCGTGTGAGCTGCCGTACGAGCCGTGCCACGTGCATGTGCGGCGGATGTATGTGGAGGACCGGAGGGGGAAACATACGTGAGTGCAATTACAATATTACATGTCTTGAAGCAGATTAAAACAAAGCGGAATAAGAAGGCAAGAATAGCGGAGGCCAAGAAGGGCAGGCTGATTTACTTCACTTCTCATTACCCTATTAAAGAGTATGAAGAAGTATATGTAAAGTTCTTCATACCTCGTAGCAAAGGGAAGATCGTTTCGATAGTACTTTTTGTAGTGCCGCTATACCCTCTTTCATCTCTTCGCTTTAAAGATACACGCTCAAATAAAAAACACGTTTTTGACGTGCGTATTGCGATAGAAACTGTGCCAATAAAATAAATTGGAGGAAATAAATGACTTATACACGTGTCTTGATGCAATTTGCTGTCGCAATGTCGTAAAGGGGGCGTCATTTTGTCAATTTTAAAGCAAAACATTGCAAAGTAGGTATACCAACATGTCTTAGAAACAAACATATTGAAGTCCTCGTCTCATCTCACGCCGTCCGGTCCGCACAAAGAAAATGTATTTGTGAGGAAGTATTATAGATGGATTAGTCTGTATTTTATTGATTTTACTATTGACTTTAATTTTATTCTTTAAAGTAATACCCCACTATCACTTTGTTGACTGGCTCATATCGATGACGAAGTGCCGTGCAGCATGTACCAAAGAAGATTGGAGGTAATATCATAGACATGCTGGTGTAGTTCGAAGATTTGTAATAAAGGAACACTAGCAATAAAAAAAAAATGTTAAAACATTTTGCTAGAGCATGCAAACTTGGCTTTTGAGTTTAGAACCATGTGCAAAGAAGTCTTCTTAAAATTTTGACACTCCGGCGTCAATATTTGTATTTCAGTGTGAGGTATTTTCATTTAAATGGATTTTTTTGTTTCTTTTGTAACTCTTCTGTAACTAGATCTTTATCGTTTCCAGCCTGTTCCCCGACTGTCGCATTTCGTACTTCTTCGTGTTGGCCAACGAGACGTTCAGCAGTACGTACACGAGGAAACTGAACCCCATCGAACAGGACGACAAGTGGATCGCTGAGCAGAAAGTGTAAGACTCAAGTTTATTATATATTATGAGTGCCTAATCCTTGAAAAAAGATTGCATGTAGGTAGGTAGGAGATGAGAATGTTGAGGTGGATGTGTGGTGTGACAAGAATGGATAAGGTAAGGAACGAGTATATTAGAGGAAGCTTAAAAGTTGCTCCAGTTACCGAAAAGTTGAAAGGGAATCGACTGTCTTGGTATGGACATGTGATGAGGAGGGACGAAGCGCATGTGACTAAAAGAGTGATGCATATAAACGTTGATGGATGGAGAGGGAGAGGAAGACCAAAGAAACGATGGATGGATTGTGTGAGGAATGATAAATGAAAGATAAAGAAGTAAATGATGGATGGAGAGGGAGAGGAAGACCAAAGAAACGATGGATGGATTGTGTGAGGAATGATATGAAAGATAAAGAAGTAAATGATAGCGTGACGGTTGACAGAGGAGAATGGAAGAAAAAAACGTGTTGCGCCGACCCCAAGTAATATGGGACAAGGGCAGGAAGATGATGATGAGTGACTAATCCTTCGGGTATTACAGACCAATGTAATACCCGAAGAGTACCCCTACATCTATACTTATTAATATTATAAAACTGAAGAGTTTGTTTGTTTGTTTGCTTGAACGCACTAATCTCAGGAACTGCTGGTTCGAATTGAAAAATTCTTTTTGTGATGGATAGTCCATTTATCGAGGAAAGCTATAGGCTATATAACATTACGCTACGACCCTTAGGAACCGCGCAGCGTGTGACACCGCGGGGAACAGCTAGTTACTTTATATATTACCCAAATATTAGTCACTCATGTTTCCTCAGTTCGTGGGTAACAGAGGGCGAGCCTTTTATCAGCTACCTGACCAAATTTCGACCTGCTACTGAGTACTGCCCTTCAGTAATAACGCCAAACAGTGAAAAAGAAAGAAGTCTAAAAAACATACAGGACAAAGCAGAAAGAAAAAATGTGATTGATGATTGAAATAAAACTGTTTAAGACACGTCTGTTTAAATTATTAATTTACTCTTTGCCTTTGCTCTATTCCAGACGCGCGAAAACCAGATTTAACGGCATGATTCCGATAGGAGAACCGAGACCAATGCCTATTGTGATGTCTTCTACTGAAAAGGTAAGAATAGTAATCCATATCATCATCTGCTTAGCCCTTTTCAGCCAGTCTAATCGGATTTAGCTGAATACCATTATTTTTAATGGAGCGCCTGCTTATCTGACCTCCACAACCCAGTTAGTACTGGGTAATATGATACCCTTTGGTAAGACTGGTTGTCAGTCTTTCGGGTCACTGACTACCTGTAACGGCTGTCAAAGATCTACAAATGACAACCGGGACCAACGGCTTAACGTACTTTCCGAGGCACGGAGGAAACTCGGTATGTCGGTCCTTGGGTGGTCTCCCATCCATGGACCAACCTAGGTAAGCGCGGCTTAACTAGAAGATCCGTCCACATTATTTTATAATTATCGACGAACAAAAAGAAAATTATAGATTGTGTGAGGAATGACATAAGATAATTTCGTTTATTTTAGTAAGTAGCTTCATTTTATCGTGATCTTTGTTTCGACGGTTAAAAAGTGCCTGTAACTGGCCTATTAGAAATAAATGCTTTGATTTGATAAAAAGACATTCTATCAGCGAGGCAGCGACTACGACGACAGAAAAGTCAAAAAAGTATTTTTCAAAACACTTTCTCGAAAACTGGTTCTTATTTATCGCACTACGATTAGTGTTTCAACATGCAATATATTTCACACGCGTGGATTCTGAATATGTTTCCGCAAACGTGAGGAAATAAAAATTTCCACAGATAAATAAATACTTTTAATAAGTCAATGACTATAGTCGGCTGTGATAGTTTTTTTTTTAATCTCGGCAAAGAGATATGCGTCTTTACGGCGTAAATATTTTTTGAGTATTTAAATTGTGTTTATAAATAGAATAACAAAGATAAACATGATTTTTTAAAACAAATATTTACTTTTAAGAACAAATTAACATTTATTGTGTTCTAAATTCAAAAATATTTGATATTTCTATTTTTCATATTAGGCTGCTTAGCGGCATCATACCTTTGCTTCTTCTTCAACCTGGCGAAATCAAAGCACGGAAAAAAAGCTAATTAAATCATAGTTTCCTAATAATTCCTGACAAAAATACTTTCCGTTCTAATATTTTATTTCTTCGAAAGTGTATTAAAAAACGTCGTTTGATACGCGTGGGGATATGTTACTGCAGTTCTCGGCTCCATAACACCCTCGCCTGCAGTTCGAGTGTTAATTCTGCCTCAAATGCAATAACAAAGGTTCCCCACTTATATCAAAATATACTATTATTGACTAATGACAACGAAAACAATGTCATCCTGTTGAAAGTGGTTGGAGAACACGACTGTCATTAATCTAGGCACTCTGAATGGTGTCAAAGATAAATAATTAGTACGTGATTTTGACGGCTTACAACCGGTACGGTGGACGCCGACCACACGTAAAATGGTACAAGGAAGGTGAATTTATGCTAGAAGACTAAATTTGTAATCCTTCAAGATAGTAATAGTTAGTCAAAGTAAAATAATTAAATGTATTTTATTTTTTTCAGACAACTGAAGGCGTTACTGAAAAGCTGCATTCAGGAGGAGCGTCGGTAGAATATTCAATTATTATGTTATTAATTGCAACTTTAATAAACGTTTTCACGAGTTAAATTAATAATTGCAATCTGAATGGGAGAATATTTTTTGAAAGTATTTTAGTCAGGTCATCAGTTTTTAAAGTCTTTGAATCGATTATTTTTGAATAGACTTGCATCATGTTTTCAATTTAATTTCTATTAGTTATTTATTCTATAGGATTTTTTTGTTAAGATTGTTATTTTTTTAAACTATGTTTTCCAAGACTGCTCCCGCCTTTGAATTTCTCAACTTTAAAATTAATTTCGACAAAATAATTTTAAAGGTTTTGATAAGAACGAGCAAAATATGGGGGATATTAATTTGCAAACATCACATTCCTTCCTTTTACTTGGAGTTCAGTGGTTACTAAACACTGTGGAAATAAAATCACGAAATATGTTGAAAAAACAAAGTTTTTTGTAAAGTAACTGCAATTAAAAATTACTGATAATTTAACGGTTTAGTTCTAGTCAAAACGGTTTTAATTCTTAACCAATTTATATAAGCTTTTACATAATTTTTAATGTATGTACATATAAATTTAAGAGAATGAATAAAACTATGATGTGCCTTAGTCTGGCCTTACTCTACAAATATTAAAACATAACCTAATAAAATAAGAATATTAATATATCTTGGTTAATTATAACACTAATTATTATATGTTTGTTTTGTAACTTAAAGAAAGTTGTTTTATTTATTAAATGTTTTCACAATTTCCTAATAGTGGGAAATATATAAAATTAAACGAAAATAAAAACATGAACATAAAAAAAACTTGATAGAAAATCTGATAATATAATATTTAAAACTGATGACAATAGTAATATAAGTATGTGTTAATAAGAATGAAAAAAGTTATACAAGACAACCCCTAAAAGCCCGCAAACAGAAACTGGGAAGAAAATGTAGTAAAATAAACTCCCCAGCAACACATTGACAAGAAGACTTGTAATTGTTGTATAAAAAAACAGATATTTGATACTCTTTTAATAAGGTTTTATTAGGTCTTCCAAAATAAGCCAACCCACATTCTCTTATTGATTCAGTTAAATATGTCAAAAAAATAATTAAACATCTAAATGTGGTATAGTGAGTATCCCGTAAAATCAAACCCATCAAAAACTTATGCTTAAAACAGATTTAAAATTAATCAGCGTTAACTATCTGAAATCATAACAATTACTTCGGAAAATGGGGAATGATGTCCTGGCACATTTTTACAAAATATCGATCATGCATCCGTTCATGACCCTGCCATTATTTTTATTCCCCATCTCACAACACTAGGATGCATGGTCGACAATCCATGAATGAACATACTTCTTGAAACTCGCATCCCTGAGAAGATTCTCATTAACTTGTTCGAGAGCTCGATCAGCCGCCAGTTGAGAGTCTTGTAAATTGTTACTCATGGCATAAACCCAGTTTGAAAACTGTAGAAAGAAATTTTTCGTTGTGATGGAGTAATGGCTGCGCCCCGTAATAGCAAATGCTTTGAAAATGTCGGTTTCGATAAAAAACGCGATTACTTGTGTCCTTTTGATCATGTTCAAAAAAGTTGGTTACTGCATTACGTGGGCAGAAAACAGATCGGTCACTGTCCGCGACAAATGGTCCGCATGAAGCTATGATCCTGGATAAAACATGGTCGTGGCGCGGAGCATCTGTCATAGAAGTTAAAAGAAGTCTTGTGTCGAATTTGATCTTAACGTATATTTTTTTCTATCTCATTCATTTTAGTTTTGTTGGCGCGGTCAATAGAAACATTAGTAATGTGCAAACCAGATGATAGAAAAATAAATATTTTATTTACATGAATTTACAGTGAAAAACTAGAATGTCGGTCACCGACTATGAAAGATTACTTTTGTATTGCCACTTGATATTTTCTACTGAAACACTGTAGTAAATTCCACCATCAACAATGTATTATTTTAAACCGATACTTACTTGGAAACTTAGGTCTCCATCGGCCATATTATCAGCAATGATGAAAGTCACCTCTTCTAGTTTCTCAGCACCACCGTACCTGAGGAAATTATAATTTAGATTTAAAAATGAGTTAGATACAATATCAGTGCCTAAGCATACCCTGGTAACTAATTCACGCTTTTGATTATTACTTGCATTTAATTACAAGTCAAATGCAAGACAGCATCTGTTGACGAACAAGTCGGACTGATGTGAAGGAATGAGTAATTTCATCATTATCAACTGTTGTACACTTTTTAATATTATTTGCATACTTTACCCCAAGTCCTACCATTGCGTACAGAAAGAAAAAATTAGTAGCTCATTTCTCTTAAATGGGTACATAAAACACCCGTACATTTTCCTGATTTCTGAAGTTTTAACTCTCAAAAATTGGAGAGCTAAGTTTGTATTCGTGTAACTGCTTCCTGCAACTGCAGTGAAGATCTTCACTCGTTCCTCTACACCGTAAGGGCTATCTGCGGAAATAGTTTTCTCAAGTAACCTGTAACAAATAAAAGTTTCTTAAAAAAATTGGCAAAATAATTGTACAAAAGTTACAAAATATAAGTCCACAAAGTACGGTAAGGAAATCTTAAAATTGTCCATCAAGTATTTATTGAAACCTATGATGAAATTGAGCCTGGTTTTAAAAACCAAAAAATAATTGTGCCTAAGATCGTTCCTAGCGGTACTCAAACTCATTGCTCAGTTCACCTTACACAATTGGTCCTAGAATTTAAATGCTCAATTATATTATATAATATTCCACCGTGGCGCGTGGCGGGACGAAAACACTAGAAAATAACAGCTAAGAAATTACGGTTATACGAGTACTCACCCATTTATAAAGACTTTATCTTGCGAACAAGCTAAAGATTCTAAAATAACGATCTCTCATAAAGCGTTGGTTCGATTTCCCGTCTTGTCTTCAACGCTTCATGATTTTTTCGTCGCCTTTCCTTACCATCGTACAGTAAACAGCTAGCCTGATCTCATGAGGAATGTTCGGATTACTCGAAACCAAAGAAACATAAAAATTCTGTCTGGTAAAATTTTAACAAGAACCAAACGTGGTTTTTTAACAAGCGTTTGACTCTGTATGTTAAAATACATTTTACATTTTTTTTTTAAACGAGACTCACACGACTCTACTTTCGTTAGGATCGTAGAACCAGTTCCTGGCAGCAGCTATGCAAGGCTCGTAGTTGGCTCTGCAAGCGTGATCCATCACCAGGCCTAGAGTCAGCGTTTGCATCGCTGTCTCAATTGTAGCCACATCAGGGTAGAATCCTATTTGATTTTCAAACGCTCGTATTGTTCTTTTAATCATTCTCTGCAGAAATAAAATGATGCTATTTTATTCATTCTATCTTATTACAGCTTGGCAAAAAAGAGTGTGGAATAAATGAGGTCGCCACTGCCACTGCTTCGAATAGTTTTATTCATTTTAAATAGTTAATTACGCAAGGAAAGATGATAATTTTTAAAAATCTATGAAAAACCACTAGGATATACGCACTGTTGACACAGAATGTACTAGCAGTTGACAAGTAACCACAATTACCACAATCATCGATATTAGTTCCAACTGTCACCGCGTCAGACTCTTTTTTGCCAAGCTGTACATATTTTAGGCCTAAACCAGCCACCTGTGAACTTTTGCAATTCTAGCATCGCAAATGCGTTGCCATTCCGAAACCAAAGCTTCTTCTATTTAAAATGCGCTCTTTTCTCACACGACATTGTATAACTATCTTATTCATTTTTCTTAAATAAAAAATTTTAAAAAGTATACGTTATACATAAACTAGAATAACAACATTTATTGAAATACATATATAACTAAATAATAGCAAACTTTCGATACAAAATAATCTATAACTACAGTACTGTCAAATTATTGATCAATTGACTTATAAAACAGGTTCATTTATCCATCGTTTTATTGCAATCGGCATCTTCTCAGTTTGTTGGCCGCATCCACATCAGTCTTGTCTAGGGTAGGGCTGCTCCATCATCAAAGCCGAATAACTTGGCTATTGCTTTAAATTTGTCTTGTGCCGTGAATGCACATGCTAGTTGCACGGATTATTGAGATGATATTACTTCGTCTTAACCAACCTAGCTAGGTTGGTTAAGACGAAGCACTACGCTGAAGGACCTATTCCTGCGGTCAGCGGTTGCAGCTCCAAGATGTTTAACGAAGGTAAACATTTTCACTACCACTTTTTTTTCTAGAGGAAAAAAGACAAAATAAAACGAAAATATTTTTAAACAAATTATATTAAAACACAACTTGCTTTATGCCTATAATTAATTTTGATTGATGAAAATGTGTTATTATAATACTGAAATAAGTTATACAATACAACCCCGAAAACCCGCCGGCCCTTTTCCATTTCGGAGTGTATTAGCAGGGATGAGGAACAAATTCCACAGAAACGCATGACAAGACCATGTTATAATATTGTACAGATTTTTGGTTTGCAAAATCTTTTAATTCTAATACGAACTTAAGTTCTGCCAAAATGACCTAATCCTCATTCTTATAAATTCAGTTAAATACGTCAAGCTAATTCAACATTCTAAATGTGTTATGCAGTAATTTCAATCCCATATACATCCAAAATGTATCCTTAGAACAGATTTGAAATGACCGATTTATTTCAAATATGACGTCGTTAATTAAATCTATATAATCTAAATCGTTAACTCTCCAGAATCATTATAATTACTTCGGAAAATAGGACAAATTTTGATGTGGGTTGGCACATTTTAGCAAAACTAAGGTCATGACTCTGCCACCACATCTCACAACACTAGGATGCATGGTCGACTATCCATGAATAAATATACTTCTTGAAACTCGCATCCCAGAGAAGATTCTCATTAACTTGTTCGAGAGCTCGTTCAGCCGCCAGTTGAGAGTCTTGTAAATTGTTATTCATGGCATACACCCAGGTTGAAAACTGTAAAAAAGAAAATCCGTTTAGATGGGGTAATACACCGCCCCTAATAGCAAATGTTTTGGAAATGTCGGTTCCGAGAAAAAACGCGATTTCATCTGTCACAATATGTGACAAACATACTAATGCATTTCTCATTTTTTTTTCTAATGTAAAGGCTACTCCCATGTATTTTTTTATAAAAACAGGAATTCCTCAAAATATGTGTTACTTACTACATGTACTACTAAGAGGGCAGAAGAGATAAGGTTAGAAGAGAATAGAGAAGACACTGAAGTCCTGTTCCGAATTTGATCTTATTTGTTTTCTATTACATTCACTTTAAATATGTTGGGTAAAGCAACAGAAACAGTAGTAAAGACTAGTGCAAAAGTGAAGATGTAAGAAAAAAAAATCTTATATATCTATAATATAAAAATGAATCGCAAAATGTGTTGGTAAGCGCATAACTCAACAACGCCTGGACCAATTTGGCCAATTCTTTTTTTTTAATGTTTGTTGAAGTTCAAGGATGGTTTTTACGGCGAGAAAAAATTAAAAAATTGCCTGGATAAGTCTAAAAACAGCACTAGGATACTTTTTTTTTGGTAGGATTAGGGTAGGAGTAGTGTAGGAGTAGGTTAGGAGTAGTGTAGGAGTAGGGTAGGAGTAGGGTAGGAGTAGGGTAGGAGTAGGGTAGGAGTAGGGTAGGAGTAGTGTAGGAGTAGGTTAGGAGTAGGGTAGGAGTAGTGTAGGAGTAGGTTAGGAGTAGGGTAGGAGTAGTGTAGGAGTAGGGTAGGAGTAGGGTAGGAGTAGTGTAGGAGTAGGGTAGGAGTAATGTAGGAGTAGTGTAGGAGTAGGGTAGGAGTAGGATAAGAGTAGGTTAGGAGTAGGGTAGCGTAAGGGGTAGGACACCACGCGAACGAAGTTGCGCTGGGCAGCTAGTATATTATATATTGAAAAACAATGAAAAATAAGAATGTCAGTCATCGACTATGAAATATTTCTTTTCTTTTTGCATCTTGACATCTTCTACTGAAATACGGTCATATAATCCGAAATTAATAATATAGTATTTGATTTAATTATTGTTGTACTAATAAACATTAAATTTACTAACTAACAGACATAAAAGTAATACTAAAAATGTGTACATGTATCAAAAGCAGAAAAGAATTAATACGATAACTTGATAAGCAGGTGACCAGAGGGCTAGCCTATTTCTTAGCCAAACAATCAACATTGCCATCCAACAAGGCATTGCTGCCAGCTTTCTGGGCACTTTCCCCTTTAATTATTTTTTGCTGAAGATACAAGTATTATTTTAGTTTCATACTTACTAGGAAACTTAAGCCTTCATCAGCCATATTATCAGCCAGGATGAAAATCACCTCTTCAAGTTTCTCAGGACCACCGTACCTGAAATAGAAAATTAGAATTATTATTTAAATTTTAAAATTAGTTAGCGCCCTAGTTAGAGCCTGGCCGTTAATGGACGCAGACAAAGACAGGAACTATTAAGTTACTTTTAAGAAATTAATCATTTCACAATGATTAACCGTTGAGCTCTCCAGAATAACATTTATTTGCTTTACTCTATAGACCTATCGCGTCACGAACGTTGATTTATTTCCAAATTATTTACTAAACACAACATCAACACTAATCTGTTCTTGTGTACCACGTCACAGCTAAGTAGAAATAACACAAAAAACCACTTCTTGGATATTTTTTCGATTTGAAACGTACATTTTCCTGATTTCTGAAGTCCTTAATCTCAAAAATTGGAGAGCTAAATTTGCATTCGCGTAACTGCTTCCTGCAACTGCAGCGAAGATCTTAACTCGTTCCTCGACACCGTATGGACTATTTGATGCAATAGTTTGCTCAAGTAACCTGTAAAAAATGAAAGTTTCATTAGGAAATTTACTAAAATAATTGTATCAAAGTCATAAAATCCAACTCCAGTAAATATGGTAAGAAAGTCTTAAAAATGTTCTTCGATGTACCGTAACATGAAATTAAGTCCGATTTTAAATACGATTGTGCCTAAAATCGTTCCTAGCGGTACTACACACTCATTTTTCAGTTCAATGATCAAATTATTCATTCTACAATGACAGAACGAAAAATCTATTTATATATGACATCTAAAAAAACATAGTAATGCACAAGACTAGTACTCACCCATTAATAAAGACTTCGTCTTGCGAACAAGCTAAAGACTCCAAAATAAAAAGTCTCTCACCAAGAGTCGGCTCGAACTCCAATCTTACTTTCAACGCCTCTATGATCTTTTCATCGCCTTCCCTTACCATCGTACAGTATACAGCTGGTCTGATATCATGAGGGATGGCTGGATTACTGGAACCAAAAGGATTATTTAATTTTGTTCCGAAAATTGTAAAAAAGGAATACAAATTAATGGTTTTCTAGTAGGCGTTTGACTCTCTATGTCTCTGGTATAGTATTTTGGTCGTGGAGAAATGACGTTTTTTTTTACTGTAAAGTGCATTATAAATAATTACTTCTAAACAGCATGTATCAGAAAGCAACTTTCTCAATGAGACCAATATCGTAATCGCGAAAAGAATTATTATGGTCTCACGGAGACAGTGATCAGTTGAATGGTCTACACTCATCCTTAAATATGACCAGACCTTTCTGATACATTCTGTATTCACGGTTTTTTATATACGAGACGCTCACACTACTATCTCGTTATAAGGGTCGTAGAACCACTTCTTGGCAGCAGCTATACAAGGCTGGTAATTGGCTCTGCAAGCGTGATCCATCACCAGACTTCCAGTCAACGTTTCCATCATAGGCTCCATCCAAGGCATATCAGGGTAGAATCCTATTTGATCTTCAAAAGCACGTATGGCTTTTGTAATCATTCTCTATAATAAGAAAACAATGTATTTAAGATTCTATCTGATGACATAATTTAGGCATATGCCATCCGCGGCATACCATACGTGTTGACAACCCAGAAACCAAATTTTTACTATTTATATACCCAGTTTTTCTCTCACTGTGAATTAATTAATTTTTATTATTATAATTACCGAATAAATGTTGGAATCTAAATCTTCGTCGACACGGGCATAAGCTACCAAGCGTTTCCTCAAGAAGTCCATGTTTCTAACAAAGGCTTTCCACGGCGCGTATTCAGTTTCATGTTCCATGGTTAGAACTAATCTGAATGCGATATCATAGTCTAGTTTTCCTGCTCTAGCTATGTTAAGGGCATCATCTACAAGCTGTGAACAAAATCAGATGATTATTAAACTGTAATCGTTCTAAACATGTCTGTTGATAATCTTATAAAAGTTAATGACCTCCAAAAGCCATACAAGATGCAACATAACCTACATTTTTGAAGTTGGTTAATAAATATTTAAGACAACTGAATCATAAAATATTGATTAGGGATACTTTACTATCCATGTTGATGTTTTAAAAACTGTGTACCAGAGTGAATATAATACTTTTTCACGCATGTGTGCACAGGTAGTGGTCGGGTATTACATTTCTCGTACAGCGTTATTTTACGAAGACAGAGAACAAGAGATTTTTGTTACTTACCGTAGCACGATTAAGCGGATGAATTTGGTTCCTCGTCTCTGGGTTTTCAAGAACTTTAATGATTCTTTCCCAAAGGTCAACCTCGTAATTGACGCGATAGTATCCTGATGATAGCAAAGAGTAAGAAAAGAAAAGTGGCTGCATGTGTATGAAGCTTTTTCTATTATCATGCATAAACAAATATTTAGGAAAGATTTTCCAAGTGCTATAGGAGCACTTGCGCAGTTCTAGGCCTTCTTGTTTAACATATACGTCCCAGTAACACAGGCCATTTACAGAAATACCAACATTGTATAGAAAATGACCGATTTTTTTTTAAACCTATGAAACCTCTTCTTCTCTTTAGAATAATGCCCTTTTTTGGTACGTCTGAATGCTCAGGTGTGTCTAGTAATGTTTTGTTAAGCTTACCTTGTCCCTGAATATTGAAAAGGATCCAGTCTTCGCTACCAAGAGGAACATTCAACAACATCGCAACGCTGTCGAACATCGTGATGGGGTATATGTTGTCATTACCAAAGTTACGTTCACTGCTGGTAGTGAAAGTGAGTGGCACTTGGTACACCTCTTGTTGCTTGTTGGAGAAACCGAAACTCTCCTACGAAAGGCCATTAATTTACATCAAAGAAAAACAGTATTGGACTAAAGAGAAGGCATCAAAAGAAAAGTATGATCTCAGATCTCAGTGACATTGTAAAATTAAATACATATTTGCTACGATTACGTTACACTTATGCTGACTGCAGCCAGTTGGCTATTGCAAGTAGATTACGATTTTGTTTGTGATGTCCCATTGATCACAAGTATTTATTAAATGTCTTTTTTTGTGTCTTCTCTTGTCTTTGTCTTGTCTTGCAAACTATTCAAAACTACACCAATTTACCTGGAAAACTAGCACAGCATTGTTGTTTACTCGTATAACATGTAATAATGGGTATCCATTCGTCTGAATCCACGGTTTCAAGAACTCGCCGAAGTCACCAACTTTATCGTGATTGGTCGATCCAAACCATTCGCTATTCACAGCATCTATGAATGTTAACGAGTTCACCCAATTTAACGACCTGGAAAGAAGACATGACTTTAGAAATTGGCGACGGTATTATTACAGTTTCTAGACTAATTTCAGTTACAAAAATATACGATTTGTTATTATATACAGGGTTATTTGTAAAACACCAGAAACCTCTTAAGAGGTCATTATACTCATCACTATGAACAACTTTTACTATGGGACCAAACCTGAAATCGCGAAAAAAAAATCAGCTGTTCCCTACATTTTGACGAGTTAATCGATCATAAATGTATGTATTACCCAGAACTAACTGGGTTGTGGAGGTCAGATAGGCAGTCGCTCCACGTAAAATACAGGTGGCTAGACTGCAAGCCGACCTCAAAATAGTTGGGAAAAGGCTAGGCAGGTGATGTTGTTACTAAATTAATATTTATTTCTCAAGGATCTGGATTCTGGATAATTATCACTTTTTTTTTTAAACTTACATCGATCGAAGAAGTGCTTGCGCTGCTAACTGAATGAAATCAGTCTCTGCATCACCAAGCATGGTCCTCATCATCCTCATTAAAGCCGGAGCCTTGTACTTGAGGATTCCATTCACACCGATGTGGTCTCTAATAACATCTTCTTCGAACAAATCATATTCTGGTTCTAATGCTTTTGAACTTGAGTACGAATCACGGAGTAAGCTCTCTTGTATGACATCAGTAACGAATAATGTATTGACATCTAGCTGAGTTACGCCGAAGTTCCTGATCTGGGGAAAAAGTACTGCAGTAAAAACCTAAGTAATATAAATGTGCTTTTAATCCAACCAGATTAATTTAATACCTACTATTCTCATCATTTCCCAACCTGCATACGAGGCAAGGCCCGACACGACCCATTCGAACCGCCTGTTTTGCGGGTAGATCACATACCCAAACCATTGCTTAGCTAGTGCTTCTGCTACCTTCGGTAGTGCTACAGTCTGCAGCATCACTTCGTGGTTTGGATCCATGAACAAGTAAGGTTCCCTGATAAGAACATTGAATAAATTCACATTAACCTATCAGGTACATTTATGATTTGAATATAATATCTACAATTGCTGCTATTCTACGTTTACAATATATGAAGTAAAAGGCAGGTCACAGAGGACAAGTTTGCTAGGGCTATGACAAAATTACAATTTTGTTACATTTTTTTTTTAATATATGCATTACCTATTTAATAATATGTTTCATTGTACTTATGTTATAACTGAAAAGACTCACCAAAGACCAATAATAGAAAGAGCATTCCAATCTGTTGACACGTCTGGGAACCCGAATATATGTAATCTTTTATCTTGATTCCGAACAATTTCTATGTATGCCATATCAGTCCATAGATTTAAGCGGGTGTAGAAGTAGTGAACAGTTATTTTTGTATAGAATACAAACTGCGGATTGAGGATAAACCTTGGTCTTCCGTATATTAAGACGTCATTTAAAACAACTGCGGTAACATTCATAAAGTTGTGAGCTATCATCCCCCGAAGACATGGCGGCCCTGCCAATGGACGGAAATGATTCCTGAAATAATGAGTCAGTAAAGTATCGTATTTGAAACCAAATTCATGCCTACTTGATGATGCTTGAGACACGCCTGCCTACTTCGTAATGGGCATGAATCAGGCTTACGTTGTAAGAAAAAAACCGGCCAAGTGCGAGTCGGACTCGCGCACGAAGGGTTCCGTACCATTATCTATAAAAACGGCAAGAAAAATCATATCTGTTATATGGGAGCCCCCCTTACTATTTTTTTTTTAATTTTTAGTATTTGTTGTTATAGCGGCAATAGTAATACATCATTTGTGAAAATTTCAGCTTTCTAGCTATCACGGTTTATGAGATACAGCCTGGAGACAGACAGACAGACAGACAGACAGCGAAATCTTAGTATTAAGGTCCCGTTTTACCCTTTGGGTACGGAACCCTAAAAAGCTATTAGAGGGTCTGAGGGTATGAACACAATGATTAGAATTTGATTATAATCTGTGGCCCTAGAGTCAAATTGACGCGAAGTTTTTTTTTCAAACCGAATTTGTTGTTCAGATATTATTATTCGCTTCTAAAGCCGTAAAAAAATGTCCATCTCGTCGTAGAGAGGAGTCTCTAATGTTAGTAAGAGGTGGAAAATTCTGAAAAAATTGAGTTTGTAGTAAATGAAAAGAACTTTCAACAATAATTAGTTTAAGTGAGATTTTATATTATATTTTTGAGATACGAGACTTTTTCGTGAAACTGCATCAGTAACTTTATTTTTCATTAACATACCTACTATGAAAAATAAATTAAACTTTGCTGTTAAGTGTAAATTAAATGAGCTTTAAAATATTGTTAGTATATTGTTTGGTGTAACGGAACCCTTTGTGCGCTTTGTTAAATTCTTAATAGATATGGGCTTATCCAACCGTCTCTGATAGCAATGCCTATATATATATGCCTATAGCTGAACACCAAAATATTATCTCCTCTTCTTTAACCTGAACTTTATATTGAAGTACTTACGCGCTGTTTTCCTCCAACAAAGAATTCGACACCAAACTTGAGTATTCCAAATTGTTGAACTTGAAGCTTATTATTGGCATCTCGGTAAGCTCGTCCATGCACGGGAACACGCGACTTGCGTACGATGGATGCAGATTCATCGACAGATAATTGCTAAAATAATATATAAGATTTGATTAAGGGAAATAATATGAATATTTTAAATAAAAAACACCAACACATAAATACTGTTGTGCTGACTACGCGAAGAAGAAGAAGAGGAAGAACAAAAGCAGCGTTTCCGGGTTAATTCTCAATCGATAGCTTTTATCCGAAGAACAACGAACGAATAACTGTTGGATAAAGTTAATCCCGTTTTCCCCCAACCATGACATTTAATCCACAGATTGAGTCCATCTGTGGATTTGTAAAGTAAGCCCGAAATTAGAAAAAAAGTAAAAGTAAGTAAGTAAACAGAAATAAGTTATTACTTTTGATTGTATGTTCCCAAGTGAAGTCCATGGCCATCGTTCGCTAGTTGACCACTGTACTCTATGACAACAATTAGAGCCGAAGCGGGGATGGGTGGGTCGATATACAGGAGTTCATCTTCAACATAGAAGTCGGCCGCTATGCAGTTTGTACTTGTAAACAATCCAACTTTCACAGATTTGATAAATAGGTCTGTGGTGTGTAGAACTATTTCATTGTCCCTCGTGTCAAAGGATAGCCGAATATCAAGAACAACACGGCCATCGAAGGAATCCTCGTTTACCGATATTTCAATTTCATAACCCCGTATTGTTTGACCAGGTCTTACATATTGTCTTCTTGAACCATCACGAGTTGCATTCACTGCTTCTTTTACAATAGTTACTTCTTTAGTTTCTTCAAGACGTTTTGGCACTACCGAATCTTTAACGGTGTCGGGTGTCGGTGACGAGTTTGCAAACACATTAAATAGTATCACGGATGAAAAGAAGATGTACTTCAACTTGGAAGGAGACTGAACCATTTTTAACGAATTTTATCAAAATCAAATCAAAATCAAAGCATTTATTTCAAGTAGGCCAGTTACAGGCACTTTTGAATTGTCGAAAAAAAATTTAATGTCCGATTACACTCTCCTTGTGATAATTCGCTGTACGGTTGTAAAATGAATGTGGAATTAAGGAAGATGCGTAAGTTTTTAAGCAATCGTTTCGGTAGGTATAGTAAAGCAGTAATTGATTGATCGTTAAGATAATGAGATAGTTGTTAATAATCATGCGATAAAATATTATGTGACGTGATACCGTGATCATTATATCACCAATTACTTTAATCAGTGTTTTTTGTCAGTTTGTCCTTTTTTCTGACGGATGTAATTTTTGCTAAAGGATACGTTCATTGGTCGGAGAGTGACATTTTCAAACATGAGCTAAATTTCTTTAAAAAATAAATCTAAATTAAAGAATAGAGAAATTCTAAATTTCTCTATCTATCTCAAATCAAATCAAAATTATTTATTCCTTAAACATATTTTACAAAAACAGAATTAGTGATTGGAGCCTCCCTTTAAGCAAGTAATGCCTGTATTGGGAAACTCCGCTCTTCCATATCAAATATTCTTAGATTAACATACAATCATGTGTAAGTGTGTGAGTATATGTGAGTGTGAGTGTATGTTTGTGAATGTGTGAGCAGGTTTGTGTTTGTGTAAAATAAGTGTGACAAAATGTGATGTGAGGTGAGTACGTGCCACCGTACTTCCACTATCCCTACAACACTTAAACTGTTGCACTCCATTGCATACCGTTCAAGTGGACAGAACCAAGCATCATGATATAAGTGTTAACAGTGCTTCTGTTTCATCGTAGTTTAAAAATTTCATCCGATTAATTAAAGATTTTTTGTAGTCATATTATTGTTTTGTATATATGCATATATTTTGTATATATTTCCCTATTTATCCTATTATATAAATGGGCTGAACGTTTTTGTAATTGTATTCTAGCAAACCGAGTTCGTGAGTGGGGAATTAGTGTAACATTATCCTTTCGTCTTATTGTTAATTTGGAGGAGTAGAACGGTAAAGTTTTGTGCATTTTCAAGATGGTCTGTATAATATATAATTTTCTTACAGAGAGCAGGTCACTGATCTGAAATAGTTCATCTGTGTGGAATCTCAATTTCTTAAAATACATACTTTTTTGTAAAGCGCACTGAGCACGCACAACATCTATGAATTTTGATTTACTAGCCCCTCCCCAAACAGGGATGCAGTATGTCAAAAATGACTATATTATAGCAATATATATATCGTTCAGAAAATTTCTTGGTGAATTGTGGCGAATATACAAAGTTTTTGGGACGACATGATGTAATGAGTTAAATAACCAGCTTAGTTTTCTGACTCTGCTTGTAACTTGTTCGAGATGTTGGTACCAAGATGACCTTTGGTCAACAACCACTCCTAAGTATTTCGTATGAGTTACTTTAACAATTGTTGGACATTTGCAATTTAGATTGTTTATATTTTCACATTGATGATTTTTTTATTTCAAGTGTTCATCTGGCTGGGTACGGTTATTAATACTAAAACATATACAAGTTCGTTTTTGAGGTGTTCAATGTGAGTAAATTACTTTTTAAACATTTGTCTATATTACAGTCATACTCAACTCAGCATAGACTTTGACGTCTTTCCAGGACTTCCCAGGAAATACTACAGCAGTATCATCGGCATAAGCGAAAATTTTGGCATTTTAGATGCTCAACTTACAGAGGTCATTAATATAGGTCATAAATAATGTTGGACCTAGTACGCTTCCTTGAGGCACGCCGTATGATACTTGTGCGTCCTCACTAATATAGTCACCAACTTTTACTCTCTGTTTCCTATTAGAAAGATGTTACGAAGGAGGTCTAGTGGTTTACCTCTTATTCCAAATTCTTGTTCTAATTTGTTCACAAGGATCGGAACAGAGACGGTGTCAAATGCTTTTTTCAGATCTAAGAATATTGTAATACATTTATTTCCATTATCAAGACTGTCAATTACTAGAATTGAAAGAGCAGTTACTGCATCCTCATTAGATAAACCTTGTCGAAATCCATACTGAGAGTGTGATAGTGGGTCAAAATTTAAATATTTAAGTAGTCTTTTTTTATAAGTTTCTCTATTATTTTTGAAATGGTGGGTAAAACTGATATGGGTCTATAATTATTGACATCGTCACTGTTTCCGCCCTTCTGTACAGGTGTAATAATGGATTGTTTAAGCGGTTCAGGGAATAAGCATATTCTAAAACAACATTGCAAGATGTGTTATAATCGGAACAGCTTCGCTTCTTATATGCTTCAGAAAACCAGTCATTATGTTGTCCCAGCCAGGGGCGCTTGAAGTAGAAACTTCGACCAGCTAAGATTCCATTAACTTCACTGAAGTCCATCTCATAGAGTGGAAACGAATTGGGCTGAGTAGACAACTTACCCGTTGAATTAGGGAGGTTTGCATTTAATTGTATAACTGAGCTAGCTGTTCTCCAATGTTCACAAAAAAGTCGTTTACAAAGTTAACTGAATCGATCGGGGATGATTTTAAGTTCGACAGTTCACAATTTTCAATTTTAGGTTTGCTAGAATAAGTTATAGTTTTTATATTTTTCATAATATGTAGTTTATTGTTATTGACTGTAAGCTAGAAAGAAGTTCTTTTTGATATTTTCGTTTAACTTTTTTGATGAGATTATTGCAGTAATTCCTGTAACGGTTAAAAGTGATTTTGAGAATATCATTGGTTCATTTTTTAAGACATTTTTGCATTTTATTGCGGTTATGTATACAAAGTAGGATACCAGGGGTGATCCACGGTTTAATTGTACGCTTATGACAAGGGCTTTTTACAATATCAGTACTTATTTTTATAGACTCAGATAATTTATGCAGGAAAATAATTATTAGTTAATGCGGGTCACAGAAGAGCAGTTCTGCAATTTTGTGTTCTTGGAGATATTTCAAAGCGTTTTCAAAATTGACAGTTTTTCTCATTTTTGGACCAAATTGTATATTCTTTATTTTAGATATAGATAGAAAAGTCGTGTAATGATCAGTGATTGTCAATTTATTTTTAAATTTTAGCATAAAATGATCCAAACAGTTAGTTTTCCTGGTAGGCTGTGAATATCCAGGTAGTATACCGTATGCAGACAGCATATTAATCTCTTCTTAATCCATTTTTACGCTCTTGACTCGATTCAGAATCTTTTGGTCTTATATTAATGTTGATATCTCCCGCTATAATAATGTTTTTCTGCATGGGTAAAGTATCAAGCTGTTTACCAAGCGAGTCGAGGATTTTATCAGTATTAATATTTGACGGCGACCAGTAAATGCACAACATAATGAAATTAAGATCGTCTAATTGAAGGCACGATGCATGATTTAACTTTACCCCCCTAACTTTAAATTTAAGGGTATTTTTTATGTAAACAACTACGGCATGATTTTCATTTAAGTGGTGGGTAGAAGTGTAGGAGTGAAAATTTTTTTGTTGAGGTATCTGTTTATAGGCACTTAATCTACATTCCGTCAGTATAATGACGTCAGTTTCAAAGGCAAGAGAGGACAGTGGTGTCAAAAAACTGACAAAATTACAATAATATAATATACTCAAAATATAAGGAGCTTATCATGCTCCTTACATTTTGAGATATAATCGTCAGATCATTTCGTTTTACTTGAATTCGTTTAGCAAGATCGTATGAGTCACATTCAATAATGCGGGTAATTTCAATATTGTCTATTTCATTGATCTAAATGCAAAGTTTAGAGTTAAAATAAACTGTTGTAACGTCGCGTTTGAATTAAGCAAAGTTGGTCATGATTGACATCACATTATGACATTTGACACATGACATTCACCAGAAGTACGGAGCGAGGTTATTGTCATCAACCGGGCACAAATTCAGTCTCCGTGATTCAGCTGAAAAATTCCTGATGGAAACGCAAGATCACTTCGGCCTACTTGAACCCAAGACCTTATACTCAGCTACCACTAGACCAACGAGGTAGTTACAACAAAAATATTAGGCAACAACATTAGGGCTAAATGGTAAACTGCGCACAACGGTTCAAACGAATTCTTTTTTGTTTCATGTTAGAATTTAGCTACCAAAGGTATCATATTACCCAGCAAATGGGTTGGGAGGTCAGACAGGCAGCCACTCTATTCGAAGTACTGGTATCCAAGCTGCATTCGGCTGGAAACGGATCCCTAAATACTGGGAATAGGAAGATGTTAAAATTAACTAGTGAAACGTCATCGTTATATCAAAACCCGCAAACTTTCGATCGCTTAATAATAACGGAATAAATCGGTTGCAATAATGTTGCTTGTGAGAAATGCAAGTCTGAACATCCAAGATGCGTTTCTCGCAAGTAACCTTATTGCAACCGATTTTTTCTGTTATTATTAAGCGATCGAAAGTTTGCGAAAGTGTCGGTATCTATGTCGAGACTGCCGGCCCTGGAATCTCGACATAGACTGCGATCAATTATGCAACCGAATTATGTCGCAAAGTCCTAACGATCCGATTCAAACTTTAGGATTGTCGTAATGGACGGTGAGTAATGGGCTAGCTCGCCGCGGCGCGTTCGTGTTCCACGCGCGCCTCAAAGAGTTGTCAGCAAACGGGAGGGGCCCGCAAGGACCCGTGCCTGCCAGGGCTGCGGGACTGTTCGAAAGAGATACCGCGGCCCTGGAACATAAAGGGCCAAAGAAGGAACATGGGTGGTTTTTAGTCAGTAAGAGTCTGACACTCCCTTCCGCTCCGCCCAGAGCGGGGGGGGTCATTTGATGATTTCCCACCCACCAAAAAAAAAAAAAAAGACACTTATCTGCTTAATCCTCATGTGAGTTGACCAAGATTCATGTCTGGACCTTAAAAGAGACTATGACCTCTGAGTTTGTTTCGGCTGTTTCCTCTCAAAGTAGGAAGTTACGAAACATCGGCCCCACCCAGTTTAAACAAAATGACGTGTCAAAGTATCTGTAATACTTATTTGCAAAATAAACATAATTTATCATTTAATCCGATATTGAACTGTTTCTACCAAAAATATAGATAACACGATACCTACTACCGAAAAAGAAAATTCTTATCTAGGTTTGTTTTTAAGTAGTTTTTTCAACTGAGATAAAAAGCTTAATAATAACTCTAAGCCCATAATTAACAGGGAAAATCAATCAAAAACAAAAAGGTGATTACCGTTTACTTTTTCTATCTGTTTTGACGCATCTTGGAGGGAGATAGATACGACATACGACGGACGGATGGCGAGCTAGCCTATTACTCACCGTCCACAGGCCCGCGCCTACGGTGGCCGAGAGCCATCACGGCGTGGCCCCCGACGCCCGGTGCTTCTCCTGGTGCTTCTCCTCCCGCGGCGGCTGGGACGTGAGGCTATCTCCCTCTCACGTTCCGCCGCCTCCTTCGATAACATGACTGCTTCGCAGAAGGAGGCGACGGCTTCCCATTCCCTCTCGCCCCGGACCATGGCTTGAACCAGGGCCGGAAAGCAGATAAGTGTCTGAGATGGTCTTTTGAAGAAAGAACCACTCAGATTTGAGTGGACCTGTCCAGTCAGTGCAAGCATTTGTCAGTTATCGTGTAGCTCGACTCATAACTCAAGGAGCTCAACGAACCGACGAACATTACTATTACATTGTTAAATTATAAATCAGATATCGTTATCGTCGCTTGTTGATTTGTTGTTGACTACTGGTCTTTTTTCGAAACATTTTCAGAAATCGGAAATAATAACTTGCAATCACCAGCAATTTCTAATTTAGAAGCAAAATTGTTTAATTTCATTGTTTAATTGTTGTTCAATTGTTTTTGTTGTTATGGTTTTTTTAAAAAAGAAAAAATAAAGTGTTTCGTTCCTAAGCCATTTAAAGTTTTATATAATTTTGTAATATGTACATATTACAATCAATAGCATTGGTAGTTTAAATTATAAATTAATGTAAATATGCCTTAAATGTAATTATTTAAATAACTTGTTAAATCATTCATATTTTTTTTAAGTTGTGAATAAATAATCTACGTTTTTTATTCCATTTTTATATCTAATACTAAATTTGAGGCAAGAGGACGCGTTTGCCTCAGATTTAGATTCTTTTTCTAAAAATAATAATAATAATTACTCACTATTTACTTACAAACTAAAAAATAAAAACATGAGTGAAAATGCAGTAAAAAAACATAACTACTCTACCCTTATCATTATTAAAATAATATACATATATATAACAGAACATCCTACATCCTACTTTCAAAGAAAAAACTAAAAATTATCTATTAATTATAAAATTAGACAAATAAGACCCCAATGATAGAAGGTAATAGAAATAAAGTAACGTGTTTGCCTCCAGCAGGGTTTAACAAAACACTGTACTTATGTACATACCAACTTTATGAACCAAGATGTCAAACTAAGTGTGTTAAAACTCTTTTTAAAGAAATAGTTCAAAATAACCGCGGTGCCCGTTTTGTCTAATGTCATAATCTAATAATAAAAAAAAAACTATTTTAAATGATTACATTTTGTCTAATTCTACTCTTAAACTTAGTCACTTTGTGCAATTTTGGTTCCTAAAAATACGAAGTTAAAATCTAATTTTGAATTAAATCTATTTGAATACATCGTAATTGAATAACATTTATCATTCATTCTTATTACAAAACATGTAGCAAGATGTGATCTTTTATAGAGGCTTGTTTTGAATACAAAATAAAATAAAGCTATTGTAAATAAAATAGTTGAAACTTTTTCTGTATTCACATTTAGCCATTTTTAAACTGCGAATAATATCAATAGAGATACTATCGAGTTTTTCTGCGATCAACCATATCATCCAAAATAATATTTAAACAATAACTTAATTATACAAACTTTATCTAGCATAAAAATATTTATTGTAACTTATTTACTACAAAATATTTTTTTAAAGTTATTTAGCTTGTATTGTAGAGTTTTTTTTGGTTATTTATTCTTCTAACATCTAATAATTATTCATATTTATCCATAATTTAGTAAAGTTGATTAAAATAATTTCTACTAACTACATTTAAAATTGAATAAAAAATATACATTCGAATACAAATTGACGAATTAACACGAATTTTACTTATTTTCTTTTATCTTACATTTTATCTTTGAAGATCAAAAATCTGTTTTTGAATTAATTAATACACACGGCGACACATCAAGCTATACATTTTCAGTATAACATGGCCTCGCTTTGCATAAATTTCCCGTACAATGAGAGATCCGCATGAAATGGTTTTGTATAACATTGATTATTCGTCGTGCGTACGTTCTTATAAATCACTTAGTTCCAACCTTAAAAGTTAAAACGTCTTTCTATGTTTTCATTTACATACTCCTTTGAAAACTATCCCTAATCAAAACCAAAATCAGCCTCTTAATAATAACACAAAAACAGATTCTTGATCTCCGAATTCTTATACTTTTAATGATTCAACAACGCTACCATCAATGACACGCAGAATGCCATAAGCGACAGCACTATCTTGGGGGCATCGTTCTCGTCAATCCATTCGTATACATACTCTTTGTCTCTTACATCCCAGACTAAGTTCTCTTGGATCTGTGCGACGGCTCGGAAGGCCGCATCTTGGGAGTCATCTAAATTGTTGCCTTGACCATTCGCCCAGATTTCGAACTGTGGAAAGAATTTAGCTTAGAGGCTGTCTCCACGAGCGAGAGAATCGCGACGATATTGTCGTCCGTGCCACGTATTTCTATACACTCTCTTAGAGGCTGAAAAAGAATCAGCTGTTCCCTAAATTTATGATCGATTAACTCGTCAAAATGTAGGGAACAGCTGATTTTTTTTCGCGATTTCAGGTTTGGTCCCATAGTAAAAGTTGTTCATAATGATGAGTTGTTCATAATGACCTCTTAAGAGGTTGCTGGTGTTTTACAAATAACCCTGTATATTGCACCTTGTAGATTGTCAGATGTGCGACTGCTTCAGGAATGACACTGCTAAATTACGTGCTAAGTTGCAGTTTGAGTGAATAAATAATTGATTTTCGATTAGTTACTATAGGAGTCTGGAATTGGGCCCGGTTGATGGCAATAGACGCGCCTCCTATTATATGGGACTTAAACATAACTGGCAAAATGTGGGTGTACTATTAGATACACCTCTGCCTTACCCTTCGGGGATTACAGGCGTGATGTTATGTTTATGTTGTGTTATTACTATTTCATTTAAGTTTCGATACTTACTTGTTCAATTTGATCGGGATCAGCCATATTATCAGCAAGGATGAAAAACACCTCTTCCAGTTTTTCGGGACCACCGTACCTGAAAAAAATATGTGTTAAAGTAAATACATTGAGAAAGCTATAATTATCACAATATGGTGGGCCTTGTTCGATTTTAATTATCATAACACGGAAGTTATGATAATTAAAATCTAGCTTTTCATCTGTATTGAAGAGAGGTTTTCAATTTTTTATTAAAGCACATTCTGTTTTTTTTGCACTCATTGGTATTCTCGCTCTTAGAGTGAGAGACAAGCTTGAATTCGATCCCACGACGTGTAATTCGTAATTTGCAACCGTTACCACTGAGTCACCACTGCTCACATAGTCATAGCCTTTTAGACGAAAGATCCATAGAAATGAAAAGTTACATACATGTCCCTGATTTCTGAAGTCCTCATTCTCATGAAGGCGCGCGCTAAGTGTGCATTCTGGTAACTGCTTTCTACTACTGCTATGAAAATCTTCACTCGTTCCTCAACAAGGTACGGACTATTAGCTGCTATAGTTCGATCAAGTAACCTAAAAAAATAAAAGAACCATTTAAATATTGGAAAATTAATAAAAACAACTGGACCCGAGATCGTTCCCTGCGGTACATCAAATTCATCCCATACGTTTTAAGCTTCTCTTAGAAGATAATAAATGAAGTGCTATCTGAATAAAAAGCTGGGTAATGCTAAATCTTAGCAATCGTACACAGATAGGCTCTCTTCAGGGCTTCAATTCCGTTAAGTGAAACACATGCACGTCAGTCCGCGAGTCGCACCTAGATGACTCGTGGCATACTGTGTTCTAAATAACTTCTTTAATATCAGTCAACCACTGTTGCATGACGCGTATTGCTGTATCTTGTAGCTTACGACCATAAGGTTACACTATAGGTAAGTACTCACCCATTTATAAAAGCTTCGTCTCGCGAACAAGCTAAGGACTCTAAGATCACGATCCTCTCGTAATGAGTCGGTTCGATCTCCAGTCTTGCTTCCAAAGCTTCTATGACTTCTTCGTCGCCTTCGCTAACCATCGTGCAGTATACAGCTGGTCTGATCTCGTGAGGGATGTTTGGATTACTGGAATCAATGAAGTTATTTGTAGGTATCGTTTCAATTGGTACATTTTAATCTTTTGATTAATTGTATTTATAGACTTTGTTTAAAATAAACTAAAATCCATGTTAATTTTGTTCAGTAATTTGCCTATTTAACCAAAATCTTGGTGGTTGAGCTTGCAGTTAACCCACCCACGTGAGTTTACCCCTAAAAATTACGTTGTTGCAAACGTTGTCATGTGATTCTATTATCAATATTCATACTATTTCTTGTATGACGAATACGCTGCGTGATAAAGCGCGTCGCATAGCCAGCGCCATTTGACTGTGTAGCCGACTGCTTGTCGTCTGTTTAGAGTATGTTGTCGAGTACCACCTCCTTAGCTGCCACACATGCTGAGAAACCAGCTCCGTCGTCTGTTAAATCTATTATCGGCTCCGTTACTAGTTTACGAAAAGCTTCTTTTTTACGCTTAAGGCGCGATTTATACAGAAACGGCGTAAGGTGAAGGCGCGGCGCAGGCGCAGCGCAGGCATGATGCCGCTTCAAAACGTTTTCATACAAAATGTACGTAGGTGACGTGTTGTGAATTACACTCAAGCGGCGCGACGCAGGCACGGCGTCCTTTCGTTTCCTTATAAATTCCAAGCCTGCGCTGCGCCTGCGCCATGCCTTCACCTTACGCCGTTTCTGTATAACCCACCTAAGCTAGTATTTGGTTGTTCCAAATCGTGCAGATACAACTCTAGGTCAACTAGCCTTATCGGAATCACCTCTCCATGAAACCGAATAATTGAAAAATAATATTTTATAGTCATAATTATACGAATTCTACCCAGATGGGAAATCTGTTTGGTGATAAGATCTCATCAACGAAAATTATATGACACACCATCGAAGATAACATCTCACGCGTTTGCATTTGCGACCCTCTGTCGTAGTCGACACACAAGAAATATCAGGACCATTGAAGGTAGAATCATACTGTTACTACGTGAATTCAAGAGGAGATCTCACACACTGGGTGAATCTACGGCTGACAATATTCGTTCCCTTCAGCGAGAATCTACCCTGATGTACACTAATATTATGAAGAGTGATTGAGTAACTGAGTGTGGAAGTAGACGGTAATCTTTGAAACTACTGATCCGATTCTGAAAATTTTTTCACTACTGGGAAGATTCAAGATCCTTGAGTTTCATAGGCCATATTAAAAAAAACTAACAGGTTGATCCTTTGGCATAATTTCCGACCATAACGCAAGCATAGACGCGGGCAAAAGTTGGTGTTGCTATAATTTACATCATGCATCAGTCAACTGCTTTTCGAAATACTCACACTACTCCAGCATTATTGGGATCGTAGAACCAGTCTACAGCAGCAGCTATGCAAGGCTGGTAACGGGCTCTGCAAGCGTGATCCATCACCAGGCCTCGAGTCAACGTTTGCATCACTGGCTCAGTTAAAGCCACATCTGGGTAAAATCCTATTTGATCTTCAAAAGCATGTATTGTTCTTCGAACCATTCTCTGAAGAAATACAATAGAGTATTTTTTAAATGGAACCAATTTTTTGAACTGTTATTTAAACATTCGAAGGTTATTATGATCAGTTGAAAAAAATAATGGGCAGTAATTTTTTGTATCGGCGGTTGGTAAATTTGTGCGACATTTACTGTCGAATATAGTCGATAGACAGTAATAAAAAACAATTGGCCGGGTATTTCGTCATACAATGTTAGTACTAAAACTGCGTAAGCAGACTAATAAATAAATGGCCAGTAAAAATAATGGAATGGGCAGTAAGATAAAAAGTTCGGCAGTTCATAGGGAGCGGAGACACCCGGACTTGGGGCACGCCAACTCGGACAGGTTTGGTTCGAAGGGGATGGCAGGGTCCAGTGAGCGAGCGAACTAAGACCCCGACATCCCCTTCGTGACGTTGACTACGCTTTTTAGGCGAATATAAAGTGTTTGGAGATTTCTTACTAACTAATTCCGTGTCGTCTGCCCTCTCGTAACTGCCCATTTAGTTATTTTACTGCTCAGTATTTATTAAATGATCCATTTTGTTATTTTTTATTATTCATTTTTGTTTACTTAACTGCTAAGTTTGAACTGCCGAACTTGATAATAAATATGCATTTTGTAATTTTTAGCTTACCAAAACTACTACATACAGCTACCGCTTTAAATCAGTGCCCTTTATATATGAATTCTTTGATCGTTTACTCAACCTACTCGGCAAATATAGTCATTGTATTTCAGTTATACGTCCTATCTACTTACCAAATAAATGTCTGGATCTAAATCTTCGTCGTCATCAACATAGGCCACCAAGCGTTTCCTCAAGAAGTCCATGTTTCTTACAAAGGCTTTCCACGGCGCGTATTCGGTTTCATGTTGCATGGTTAGAACTAATCTGAATGCATAGTCATAGTCTAATCTTCCTGCTCTGGCTATGTTCAGAGCATCGTCAATGAGCTGAGAGTAAAATGTGATTATTTATATGATGGTAATTAAAGATATATAAATGCGTAGCACAAGAGTCCCACAGATAGTATGTATTGTTTGTTTAACAGTAAAGCCACAGATTAATTTTAAAGTTACTATTAGGTAGGTTGTAGGCACCAATGGAAATTTTGTATAAAAGAAAGCAAAAATACTCGTGTAAAGTAGTGTAAACTACGGTTCTTCTTATTTCAAAGCATTTTCGGAAAAGTATTACTACAACCTCAGAGAAGAAATTATGGTACTTACAGTTGCACGATTGAGGGGATGAATTTGCTCCCTCATCTCTGGTTCTTCAAGAGCTTCAATGATTATATCCCATAGTTCAAGCTCGTAGTTGACGCGATAGTAACCTGATGAGTTGAAGAAAACTTTGAAATCATCATCATCATATTCCATCATATCCATTATCATTAAGACTTAATGATATCATCATTAAGATTTAATCCTTATTGGATTTCTTACGTGGAGATTCTCTTAATTTTATAGAATAAAAAAAAACCTCTTCCAGGTTAAAACTCACTCACTGCTGTAAAGCCTAAGATGATGTGGATGAAGGGAAATCCGTGGCTGTATTGAAACGTATTAGAACCAGCAGATTTCCAGTGCAAAAACGAGATAAAGCCAGGATAAGTGGAGACAACAAAAGAGTCTACAGAACGAAAAATACAATTTCTTTTTCGTAACTAAACCATCTGCAAGATGATCCTGTCTTTACAGACATTGAAATTTAAAAACTGCTTCTTTGCGAACGGCGGCGCTGTTTAACTCGTATGTTGACGCGGGAATCATTAAAAAACGCATTATAAAATAATTAGTTGTGTCAAGTATAAAATGTTAAACCTTACCTTGGCCCTGGATATTGAAAAGGACCCAGTCTTCGTCGCCGAGAGCAAATACCAAATTGTGAGATTGGTCAAACATTTCCGTTGGATATATTCTATCTACATTAAAATTTGGATCAATGCTGGTAGTGTAAGTGATTGGTATTTTCATTGGAATGAATGGCTTGTTGGAGAAACCGAAGCGTTCCTGCAAAAGATTACAACAGTATGAGACCAATTTTAAATACTTATCAGTTTAGAATTATGACACTGTAATATAACCACTCCTGAATCTACTCAGCTACGACAACGTATCGTTCTTACGTACGTACCAACGTAAAACTCTCGCTATAATGTTTTGTGATTTTGTTTTTAATTTCTTTCATTTCTACAGTGCTTGCTACGTGTGCTGGTCGTATTATTTAGGAATTTTTTTATCAGTATCCAATGAAACTGATTGTGAATAGCACACCTAAACTACCTTCAAGAACTGTCAGTATCATAATTGCTATGAAATATTAACACTCTCTTGAACACGGTTCGGATGTGCTGATCACGTTCAAATTCTTTGGGGAAGATCGCTCTTAGTATTTGCAATTACGACTGCAAAATTTTGTTCCACAAATTAACATGAATTCACCTGAGTAAGCAACACTCCTGAACCTCGTACACGCGTAACTCGTATCATAGGGTATCCATTGTTTTGAATCCACGGGTTCAAGTACTCATCGAAGTCGTCGTCTACTACACTAGTATGGCCCGTTCCAAACCATTCGCTGTTCACAGCATCTACGAAGTTCAACGTGGTCACCCATTCAAGCGACCTGGGAAAGAAGATAGGATTTAAGCAATTCGACAAAGTTCATCATTAAGCAACAAAGTTCATGTAAATTCATGTCAGTAAGATTTTATGCAGAAGAAGATATTGACACGATGTCGTTTTGCACCCGTAAGGTCGTCAAGTCTAAATCTCCTGAAGATGCCCTGTAGACGGGCGAAACCCGTGTCGAGCCTTGGTGTAGTGTTGGGTTACATGTTGCATGATTATATTATTATCGTACATTCTGCATATGCATCTTTTTGCATAGAAACCTAGGTAAGCAAGTTTTCACGGAATTAAAACTAAATGACATACTAACTAAAAGTTTGAAAAATGAGAATCAACAAGATTGAAGTAAGAAGCCCGCAAACTAGGAGGAAGGCTGATTTTTTACAGAGAGACTGGCGGTAGCTGAATGAGAGCGCCGGCTGATTGTGATAAATATTGAATCATTGGAGAGGACTATGGCCAGCAGTGGCCTGTACCATGATTATGTTATGATAAAGCTCGATTGGGATACTAGTTTTTATAATTAGAAATAAAAAGAAGAATGCAATACAAAAAATCCCGGTCACGATTAAATTAACATAATTTTGATGGGACGGGGTTTGGTATCTAAACCATGCTAGATTTATTTGCCAATGAGTTTTTATATTTTTTTTTATTCTGGCGGCCGAATTGTCACTTTATGCCCAGTTAAAAGCCTGCCTACTTCTTTTAACCAAGGTTAAATATGAAAAACACAATAATATATTCGTTTTTCACGTATTGAACATTTAAATTTTCGGTGATCGATAAGGCTATGATAAGGTTAATATTATGATAAATCTGACACTCACAATCCATTATCAACTGATAATAGACCTTAAGTGTCTCTGACAGATCTTAATGTTGATGTCAAAGATAATTTATTTTCCGAATAGTAAGAGAAACTGTGAGGCTCTTGAAATGAAAGTGTAGTCAAGGAATCGTTTCCTTTCAAACTGACGTATGTTTTTTATCTATACTAGGTAATATTATAAAGAAGAAAGATTTTTTGATTTTGTTGTTGTCCTTGATCGATTTTAACTATTTTTGACCAATAGAAAGCTAAATTATCAGGAAGTAACACAGGCTATAATTTATGTTAAAAAATAGAGATCGAAATTTACGCGAATGACACCGCGGGGCGCAGCTAGTGTGATATAAATACAGTTCAAATTCGAAAGAATTTGATTTTTTTACGCTGTCAAATATTTATTTATTTAATTTATTATTGGGAAATGTGCAGTTGTTATTTGTGGAAAAGTATATTTTTTGTCAAATGTGGTGCTTAAAAATTTGACTTGATTTTCATGTTACATTGTAATATGTTTTTGTTGATAATAAAAAATACCTTTTTTGTTTTGTTCATTGGGTAATAAAATCCTTAATATTTTAATCTCTCGATCGAACCTTATCAACATTGAAAACTACTATTTGATCTTATTCTAGCATACAAAGAAAAATGGATACCAAAACATATTTGCACATTTGCTTATTTATAAAAGCCATTATTGTGTTTGATAAAAAAAAAAATCAGTTCGTTTAAGACTTACAACCCATTCACAAGTGCACTCGCTGCCAATTGAATGTAGTCATGGTCTTCATCACCGAGCACGATCCTCATCATCCTCATCAGCGCCGGAGCCTTGTACTTCATAATTCCGTTCGCGCCAATATGGTCTCTAATTTGCTCTTCATCAAACAGATCGTCTCCTGGTTCTAATACTCCTGAGGATAGGTAGGAATCACGGAGTAAGCTCTCTTGTATCACTTCGGTCGTGAATAATGTGTTGACGTCAAGCATTGTGGTGTCTGTGCCTAGCCCATCCCCTTGGAACTGTAAGAAAGTAAATTGAGTGTCATTAAATTCTTTATTAATTTAAACCCGCCCGTGCAGCAGTGGGAACCAGGGCTCCTCTCTATGAGAGAGAATGGGCTATAATCCACCATGGGCCAGTGCGGGTTGGTAAATTTTTCGTACTAGGACATACTGGTTTCCTCAGGATGTTTTCTTCACCGTTTTGAGAGGTATTTATGAAATAAATTTCACAAAGTCACGCGCCTGCCTGGGCTCGAACTCACCACTGCTCGAAAGTCGGTGTCGCCACCACTGGACCACCGCTGCGCTCATATTAGTCCATTAAAAGTCTACACTTTTAGAAATTATGAAAATTTCTAACCTTATCCATTTGCAAAGTACATTTAGTTAAAAATTATCGGGAATGGATGATTTGTTTACGGTTCCAAATTCATTTTTTTGTTTTTATTTTGTTGTTAGATTGGCACAACTGTTTTCCGTTTTGGCGCGGAGTTTGGGATGCATCTGTTATTTAGATTAATAAATACAGTGCTGTTTTTAGTTAGATCATTATCTAGTGTATATTACGAATTTCATAATAGACAAAAACATCGAACAAAGAGTTTGTCTTAAATTTTGCATCAGCAAAATGGAATTTCGTGTTCGGAGTCACTGAAAATGTTACAGAAGGCGTGAATCGATTTTATCTAAAACACGTGCTTGTGAGTGGTACAAAGCGATCAAAAGCGGTCGAGATGTGATGGACGATTTGCCTCGCTCTGGTAGGCCTTCAACGCCTTCAACTGAAGTTAACATCGCAAAAGTGAAGGAAATAGTGACTGCAAATCCTCATTTATTCATTTATTTAACACTTCAAGCACAAAGTACAGAGGCGGACTCATTCAAGTTTGAGAGAGAGCTATCTGTCTCAAACTTGCTGCAGTTGGACTTTCTGTGTCTCACGAGTCGATCCGTACCATTTCAAATAATCATTTGGGTATGAAACATGTTGCCGCTCGGCTAGTCCCAAAAGACCTGAATTTTCTCCAAAAACTTAATCGCATAAGAGCAACATTCATGAAACGCATTGTTACTGGTGACGAGATTAACTGACCCGAACCCGAAAAAACCACGCCAAAGTCGATCAAAAGTTAAAGTCATGTTGTAAAAAGAGAAACAAAAACAAAAGTTCCAACTATCCCCAAGTGATTTTCAGAACCTACCATCCTCAGCATTTCCCAGCCAGCATACGAAGCTAGGCCTGATACGACCCATTCGTACCGCCAGTTCTGCGGGAAGATCACGTATCCAAACCATTGCCTGGCAATTGCTTCTGCTAACTTCGGTAAGCCTATACTCCTCTGCTTCACTGAGTGTATCGGTTCCATGAATACGTAGGGCTCCCTGAAAACATCCATGCTCATATAATAACCGGTCCAGTATTTTGAGAAATATATGAATGACAGTTTCTCAAATAGTTTAAAACTATATAATAATGCCTAATTCTATATCTACAATGTTCAAGGTCACGGTGTATCAGGGTCAGACTGTCTTGTTCACGCAAGTCAAAACAGGCAAGCGTGCACAAATGCAAACAAAATGTTTGCAAATAATATTTTTCCGGCCCTGACGAAACACTGCCCTGGTGTTTGGGATTGCACCGCACCGCCACGCAAATAATGGCAAACATTTATTTAACTTCAATACATTCGAATGTTGGTCCATTCAAGACTCACCAAATGGCAACCGAAGAAAGAGCATGCCAATCCGTTGCCACGTCTGGAACCGCCACGACATTCATTGTACCACGTTGATCGTTGATAATTTCAGTGTATTCTTTGTTAGTCCATTCATTCAAATTGGTGTAAAAGAAGTTAATAGCCACTGAAGCTTGAGCCTCCTGACTACCGGAAACTGATCTTCCGAAAAACCATACATTTGTCACCGGCATGTTAATACTGGCAAAGTTGTGAGCTATCAGTCCCCATAGATGTGGCGGCCCATTCAATGGACGGAATTGAGTCCTGGAATAATGAAATTAGTCAATAAAGTAAAAAAAATATTGATATGAAGGTGTATATAATATAAAGTGCATATCCTGTGTTGGGGCTCCATATTCGCATTTTGTTTAAGATGGATCAATTATACCCCATCTAGCCAGATTGGATCTACAGCGGCCAACTTGAGCACGCAGTCGGTTCAAAGATTTCCACATCGGTCACTGCAGTTCGTGAACAGGGGGTAGTTTCCTTCTCTTCAGCTCAGTGTGCACAACTATCTGCACCCTTCAGCACTTGAGTGAGGCATATGACAGAGCTGTCCAGGTCGCTACGTAATGGTCGGACAAAAGCTGAGTCATCGATTCGAGAAGAAGAAGAATGACATAAAAAAAAAACCTTAGTGACTGTTCCGAAGATCGCGCATTGGCTTAGGAGTACTTACGCACTATTCTCCTCCAATTCAGAATTCAACACTACATGTGTATATTCCAAGTTGTTGAAAGTGAAGCTTACACTAGACAGCTCGGTAGGCTCGTCCATGCAAGGGAACACACGTCTTGCGTACGTTGGATGCAGATTCATGGCCACGTATGTCCTAAAAAAAAAAAACAGGTTACGGTGAAAGGGTTCGGGAAAAGTAACCACATCCGGACGGAACGATCGAAGGTTAAGATACAATTTGGTGATTCGACCTCGACCTCCATCTATTTCATACTGAGACAGATAGGCTGCTTTTTTAATGCAAAATTGCATTCAACTGCATTTTTACAATGGCAACAAAATTAAGAGAAGATTGATGGTGAGGCTAACTGAAAATATGTCTGTGAATTAAATGTATGAGGTGAATTATTTTACGAGGAGAGCAATCGGTTATAGATGGTTTTTGCTTTGCCATGATTGGCAAAGTAGGTTTACAACAATATGTTTATATGCAATTTTCCAATCGTCAGATAATTTTATCTCAGGAACAAATATGGTAGTATATACTACAAACCGCTGCATCTAGGTATTTTTCTAGAAAACGTCTACTGCCTAACTCTTTTGGGAAAACAGGCGTGTTGAGAAGTCATGAAAGGCTTGCTATCTGCCAGTGAAACGTCATCTAAATCAAATAAGTATATAAATCAAATAAGTTATTACTGTTCATCGTATTGCCCCAAGTGAAGACCAAGCCCGCCCTTTGCAAAACCTCCACTATACTCTATAACAATATAATACGTTGAAGCCACAATCGGTGGGAAGATCAGCAGTTCTTGATCGTCAATATCGAAGTCGGCGTCTAAGACGTTTGCAGACGATAACACTCCTGCTTTCACTGAATTGATATTTAGACCATCAATGTGAAAGATTATATCGTCTTCCCTCGTCGCCGTTGTTAAAACAACATCAATAACAGCACGCCCACTAAATGAATCCCCATTGGCTGTTATTTCTAACGCATAACTCCGTACTGATTGACCAGGTCTAACATTTTGTCTGAACATAAAATCACGAGTTGCATTCACTGGCACTTCCACAATATTCACATGTTCATCTGTTGTTTCACTATACGTTAAGGGAAACCCTTCTAGAGGTTCAATCACAACGGGAGCTTCCGAATTTTTAAAACTGGTGTCTGTGTTAGTTAAGGAGTGTAGCTCCGTGTTTATCGGTAACGATTTTGTGAACACGTTTAAAAGGATTGTGAACGAAAAGAAGATACACTTCCACTTGAATCTATTCCTGGCCATTATTAATGGGGTTTTAATGGCCGGTCACTACACTTCCCGCACTCCCATGCGTCGTATCGCCGTACGGACTTAGAAGAAATGGAACGACGAGAAAGACATGTAAAATTTTAATCGTGAAACGTCTCCAGAGATATGAGATGGTACCGATAATGTCTCAACTAGGTTTAAAAAGATAAAATTGACGATGGAATTTCAGTTTCGTTGAAAATATGAACTTATCGTTTGATATTGAGATTGTACAAACTGTCAATAAGTAGACATACTGCAGTATGTGTTATATTATTACATAAAAGACTATCATTATATCAAAACTATGTCAAAATTGCAGATGACTTTAAAGAATTTGTATAAAATCAAAATTGAGCTAAAAATTATATGTTGGTAATTATTTATTTGTCTATCTTTACGACTATCATAATATCAAAATTATGTCACAATCGCAGATGACTGAAGAATTTGTATAAAATTAAAGTGAGCTAAAAATTATATGTAGGTAATTATTTATTTGTCTATCTTTAAGACTATCATAATATCAAAATTATGTCAAAATCGCAGATGACTAAAGAATTTGTATAAAATTAAAGTGAGCTAAAAATTATATGTTGGTAATTATTTATTTGTCTATCTTTGCCTGACGTCACAATGAATGTGCTACTAGAACATAAATGCGAAAACTAACCCAACTAATAAGGGACGTGTACAATATCACAAGATTGGCTAACTCTAGTAAAAGCTACTGCACATTATTGCGACTTTTAAGCGGCTGATCAACTAGGTTAACAAAATAATCAAGATTACCATAATTTCACTACTAGTTCGTATTTTCTGATTTATTTATTTACATGCCTTTGTTCAACATATAGGTACAATTTCCAATAAGCTTAGATCTGTGGCTGAAAAGTACACAAACCACAGTCCGTATTAGTTATTATTTAAATTATTAATATAATAAAACAAAATCCTCCGCACATCTGCCTGATCGCGATAAACTCAAAAACTACTGCACTGATTTTCATACTGTTTTCACCAATGGTAAGAGTGGACTCTATATAATTTGTCAAGTTTTTTGTATACATTGGCTAAAATATAATGATATTTGTTGGGGTTGTCGGAAAAAAATAACCCGATTACTTTCGGTCGTGATAGCCGACATACACGCCGGCGAAGCCGCGGTCATCAGCTAGTATAAATTAAAATAGGATTACAGCTTATTCCTTCTACTAATTCCATAGCGCTACCATGAAATTCTCTCAACATGCAATGGAGTTTTTGTGGTTTCTGCCTACCCCAATGAGAAAAGGCGTCAGTTTATAATATATGTTTGGAATGGAGTAGTTATAAACCCACTCTACCATTATAGATACCTGTTTCATCAGCCTTGATTTGTTCTCTTGTCATTTAATAGGTATGTTAAACACATTTACTTTACGAAGAGCAATTAGTGATAACTAGTTAACGCGAGTGAACCTATAAAGGCTTTTACTTTATTTGCTGGGCCGTACTTCAAACAACGCCGACGGGGCATGGTTCAGCCCCACGGTATTGCGATGAAAAATACAAATGGCCAATGTTATTTACCAGCTAATCAACTGAACCACGGTAAAGTGCGTATCGTATTATCTAGTAACGTTTAAAACGTTTGCCCGAATGATCGTTTGACCACTGAGCTGTTGGTTGAAATATCCATCGCCTGAAGGACGTTAGCCCGTAAGATTTCCCGATGGTCGTGGTACCGAAACCAAGAACTACTTTCACATGAGACTTCAAACACAAATTCTAACCGAGACGAGAGATTGATGAGCACCGTCCTATTTATTACGGAAAGATTTTTAAACATTCCCGGACCTGCCCGGTCTATTTGGAGAGATAGACTCAAAAAAACCTGCCTCAAAATGCCGCTAAGGAGTAATTTAAACAGTCACCAATTCAAGATACTTCATTATCGTCGTCATCATCATCCTGCCCTTGTCCCATTCTACATACTTGGGGTCGGCGCAATACGTTTTCTTTTTCCATTCTCCCCTATCAGACGTCACGGCATTATTTACTACATTCTCTTTCATATCAATGCCTCACACAATCCAATCTATTCAAGATACTTCATTATAATTCAGGTAAAAATGTCTAACAGAATTTACGTGTGTTACTATGAATAGCAATGGGTCTTTGTTACTGACGAGAACATCCCTACAGACAACTTCGTCCTGATAGTGAAACTAGACACTAATAATTTCGGGATTTAGTCTTTGTCTATTAAGATTTACTTTTATACAAGCTATACTTCGTACAAGCTATACCACAATGTGGAGTCAAAACCTCCACAAATCTAAGAACATTCGGTAGGAACAATTTTCAAGAATTCAAATATTTGTCATAAAATTAAATAGGTACTCACAGTCCGTCCCCATAATGCCCCAGGTACAATCCTTTGCCAGCCACACGTAAATTTCCCTCGTATTCAATATAAAACGTGTAAGATGTAGCTGGTATTCCGGGTTCTATCTCTATCAAACCATCGTCTTCATCAAGCTGAATGTCAACAGGATCATGCAGATTGGACCCACTAAGTATAGAGTACCTCACAGATCGTACCCTCAAATCAGTAAAGTAGAACATGACTGGTGCATCTCTGGTATCGACATCAGTTATTGACACGACAATTCTTGCGTTTCCAATAAATGAGTCTCCATTAATTTCAATTTCTACGGCGGTTGAAGTAACAGACATTCCAGGACGAATTTGATTCACAAAAGCTGCATCATTTCTGAATTCTGCAGTAAAATTTTTCACTTCCAAGATTTTTGTTTCTGTATTTAGTTCAGTCACTTCATTATTACTCATTTTAATATTATTAATATCAATAGGTTTACTTAAAACTAACACTATTGTAATTAAAAACACGAAACTAAATAACCCCATTTTGACTACACTTTCGATGGTAAATTTTTCATCGAATTTACGCAAAAGCGTTTACGTCGATGACCTAAAAATAACTGATCAGATTTTTCTTAAACTAGTATTGTGTAAAATTGATTCTGTCGTTCTATGGACACTGAAAACCCCGAGATAAAGTATTTACAGTGCGTTGCAAGATTAGTAACCGGATTGAATTGTGAACGATTATTTTTATGGACAGCATTACATCCAAGTTTTCGTTTGTTTTCGTACATTTATGTTGGTAACCATCATGATATATTTAAAATTATTGTATTAATTGTTTACTTTACGAGACCACGATAGTAAACAACTTGGGCCACATTCTGCGACCGAAAAAAATCAAAATACTGCATGTCGTATATCTGAATGTAGCTCAATCTACGTTTAGCACTTTAAACGTTGATTACCTAAATATATACACACACTCACCCCTTTTTTAGATGGGGGTTGGCGGAAACTACAGAACTACATCAACTGCGAGCCAAGTACCTGTTAGTACATGTTTCTACTCATTTCGGTTTCGTCCACATTCATAAATCTTGTCAAATGGTTAATTAATTGTTGCTTATTGGTTAACATGGTAATATTATTATGGTTTTTGCTCTTCTAGATATGAAGTCCAAACTGCATTGTAGATCAGATACATCCAAAATATAATTTCATGACTGTTACCATAATTCGCGCCTCAAGTGTACAAAGCAGCATATCATAGTGACCATCCATTTTGGATTATCTTTGTTGAGCAATATACTTTTAGATTACAGAGCTCCAAGATGACTCAGAGATGTTTGAAGTTTTCAAGTGCTTGGATAGGAGGACTTACCTATGATGCATTGTAGTTGAGGAGGAACTGATGTATGATGCATAAGTGAGTGAGTAATACTTAGAAGGTAGACTTATGTTGTTCAAAGCTACATTGCAGCGTGTTTCAGAAATAGATCTTTAATTTATTGAAGTTAACGTGCATTTTCTTAGTAGGCCACAATCAACTACGCGCAAACACGTGAAGTTATAACAAAAAAAAAAACAAAATTCTATCAAAATATTTTTATTGTAACAAACATGTCAATAGTGTAAAAATCTTTAAGAAAAAGTTAAAAACTCTTACAGTAGGTGTACTCATTCAATTATAAAAACCCTGGATTCATCTGTTTCACCTCGAGTAAATATCAAATGGTTAAATTGTCAACATTTGTAGGTACTTTTTCATATCTTATATTTGTCTTATAAAAGTTTTTATTCTTATTGTACTTAAAATAACACTGTACTTCCACATTATTTAGCAAAAATTAATTCCAAAATCTTTAGCTTCTTCAAAAAGGGATAAAAACGGTGACTATCAAAGCTACATTCTCAAAAATTGACTAGTGTTAATTCTATATAGCCTAATCGTCCTATTAATAACAAAATCTAGTACAGAATCAAGCCTACATACGAGTACTTATAGCCACAAGAACACATTGTCTAGAGCTACAAAACAATATTTTTTTTTAACTTAAATAAATAATAAAGCTGCTAAAAATATTTTTCCAAAAAGTTCCAACCGACAATAAAGAAGCTAAATAAAACGTAGAACATAAAAATAAACTTATTAATAATTGAAAATGGTCACTACAACAGAAATTAAAAGAATAAAGCTTGAAACGAGGGTAGGGGCGCCACTCGCTCCATAGTTGAGGGTAAGCCAAGATTCCACAACCTCTGCATTTTGTTTGCTCCATGTAATAGAGGCTGCGATGTTCTCTCTGATGAAACTGATCGAAGCCAACTCACCAGCTGTCAATATGCTTTGGTGACGATTGTACAGTTCGTCAATCTGAAATGGGAAAGAAAAATTTTTGTTAAATGTCAAATGGATTTTTTAGGCAACGTATAACTTTAGTTTTCACCAAAAAAAAAAAAAAACTGTCACTCTTGCATGTCAAACTAGTTGTCTATGAATCTCAAGAATAATGTCACTACAAGCACAAAGTACAGCTCTGTACTTTGTGCTTGTAGTGTTAAATAAATGAATTAACTACAGTGCATTGATATGACAAATGACAGAGCTAGACGAATTACATAAACCCATTATTCTTGAGATTCATAGACAACTAGTTTGACATGCAACCATAGGCATTTTCTACCAGTCAACCTTTGGGTGATGCTTTGTGTGTGTGGGTGTTCATCATCAGATCATCCACACAACCTATTCATCTTTTGAAAACGACATTAATACTTTTTTTTATAACATGAGCATAAGAATGCAGCAAGCAGGTGCGGTGGAGCGAAGTTTTTTTGGATCTTCCATCAAGAATTGCTTAGTACCAGCCTGGAGTGTGTGTTAGGGTGATAGCGCCAGGCTTGTCTCAGTTCAACACACCAACCATTTATTTGGGGATAGCATACTCTTTTGCTTTGCGCTTGGAAAAATATCAACATACCTTTTCGGAATGTGCCTCGGTGGTAAGTCTCCTGGCCAAAGCGTTCAAGATGTTGGTTGTGCCGGTCAAACCTTGCACTCTGTGAGACAAAAATTGGTTTTAATTTATGACCTACATTATCTTCTTTCTAAATCATTGTACTTATGTTTACCTAAACTAGATTTGCGTGTCTGTACACGAGTACCTAGGTACCTACCTGCTGCAGACAGACGAACAGACAAGACTTAGCTACTTTCGCAGTTATTATATTAATATGGATCCTTTTAGGCCCAAGAAATCTTACAGTCGTGCCATATCGATACGAAAGAAAGAGAAGAAGTAAAGTATGGATATTTCTTGATTCAATAAAGTCTACAAATAAATTGGTAAATTACTGTTAAATTTCTCATTATGACGCTAAAAGACCTCTTACGTCTTCAGAATTTTATTATGGTGTGTACGTATATAATTTCACCCTCTGTCTTTCTTAAATAACTTAACAGTCTAAAAGTTACAGTGATCTTTAATTCTCGCTACGAAAGGTTGTTTTTGGGATGATGCTAACTGTGAAAAGACTGTGGTAGAAGTGCTTCCACCAAAAAACACCTAAAGAATTTTTCTTTACAGTTTGTAACTTGTCTTTACCTGGGATTTTATCTTGTTGTTGTAGTTAGTAAATAAATATATCAATGAATTAAAGCTACTTGTAGAATAATTAAAAGTAATAATTTTCAAAAAAAGAGACAAATTTTATATAAAATAAAACTAACTAAATAAGTAACAGGAAGCTTAGGCGTATAAGTACTCCTCCACACTGCCGACATCCGGAAACGTACCCTAAAGACTGGCAGCAATGCCACGTCGAATGGCAATGCTAATTCTTGTTTTGTAAATGTGTGCAACCAGCAGAGCACCAATTAAGAATCGACACCCTTTCTAATATTTTTACTGTTCTATTGTGAAAGGACAGTGGTAGAAACGCTTCCGCCAAAACAGAATCCCATTTTTGTAACTTATGTTTACCTGGGTTGAATTTTATCCATGTTTTCAATGACGAAGTCCAGGGCTGCCTCCGTACTGTTGGGGCCTGCGTTTGTGACTGAGACTAAGATAGTATGTCTATCCTGCTCCCTCACTGCAGAGTTGTCGTCGATGACCTGGTTCAGGTAGCTAGTGGATAGAAAAAAATACTATTATTAGACAATCATATCAGCTGGTTGGATTCTCACCAAGGGGTATTACCTAGTACTAACTGGGTTGTGGAGGTCAGATAGGCAGTCGCTCCATATTAAAGTTAGATTGAAGATTATGAAGCTGATCATCATCAGCTTTATGCATTAGTTTATCTCATGACTGTTGTTAAGGAGTTTCTATTTTAAATTCATCAGAATTATATGATAATCCAACTATGATAATCTGAGTTGATTGATTGAAACTAAACTTTCCAAACATTAAATTCTATTGTATTGGTTTACGAAACATTTTAATCTTAACTTTACTATCAGATTTCCTTTAAAGATAAGCTTGCGTTTTGCTCAATATACCTTTATGCTACCGATAGTAAACTTTCCGATGTTTCTTGTGTGTGTACTGCCTTATCTAGTATGAGGTCGTAATCTTTTAGTATCTGCGAGATAGAGTTGTAGATACGGTGTCCAGTTTTTTTTTCGGTTTATGATCTCGGCTCTTTTAGATTTATTTCATTCGATCATTTTTATGGGCTATTCCATATCAGTGTATAACTAGGTCAAACATAATGTGAAATAGCCTACACGGCCGGCATGTCCTAGAGCTGAAAATTCAAGAAATCCACCAACTCGCCCTGGGTTTACAGAGTAGTGGGAGCGTTATAAGCGGATTTGATCCTCGTGGTCTAAAATTAAAACTTATGCTGACAATACAGTAAGAGTATTTGCTCCAATATTTGCATGACTTCATCATCATCATCATCATCAGCCTATAGCAGTCCACTGCTGGACATAGGCCTCCTCAATCGCACGCCAATCAACTCGATTCTCAGCAACTCTCATCCAGTTGCTACCAGCCACCCCGCGGAGATCGTCACTCCACCGAGCCTGAGGGCGTCCCACCTTACGTTTGCCAATTCGCGGTCTCCACTCAAGAACACGTCTACCCCAACGGTTATCGGTCCTGCGGCTAATATGACCGGCCCATTGCCACTTCAGCTTACTTATTCTGTGGGCTATGTCGACAACTCTGGTTCTCTGTCGGATCACCTCGTTCTGGATGCGATCCCTCAGAGAGACTCCAAGCATAGCCCGTTCCATAGCCCGCTGAGCGACCTTAAATTTATGGACCAGCCGTACCGTCAGTGTCCACGTTTCGGCTCCGTATGTCATAACAGGCAGGACGCACTGATTGAAGACCTTAGTCTTTAGGCTCTGTGAAATACGCGACGAGAAGACCCGGCGAAGCTTCCCAAACGCTGCCCAGCCCAGCTGGATTCCAGCATGACTTGATCAATACAAAACATACCTTAAGTATTCATTATATTCGTATCTATAGTCATTACTTGTCGTATTAATTTAATTACTTGAGTTTATATATACCTACAACCATTTTTATACAATAGCCGAGAATTTGAACGAAGTAAGAACCGTCAAAGAAAGCAAAGCTAAGCAATCTGCAACTTTTGACAGTTCTAACTTGAAGCAATAACTAAATTACAGTATACGAGTTGGACTCGCGCACCTAGAGTTCCGTATAATCTTGTATGTATTTTGTTATTAAACTACATATTTACGGTTTTCAGATTTTTTTCCTTTACTTGTGCAGTAAGACAATGATTTTTGCCAAAATTACACGTTGAAAATTAAGGTGAATTTTGGTACTTACAAGTTTTAGCGAAAATGTAAATTTGCCTATATCTTTTTATCGTGTTGACGCAGGACTTTGATTTTTATACACCGAATAGGGACTATAGACCTGAGTATCTATTTAAGTCGCAAGTTAATAGGTTTCTTTTGGGTTAGCTCGTTCCATCGTCGCATCATCTCTGTCCTCAGGACTAGATTGAGGTCAAAAGTAGGCCCATTTAGTACATAAAAAAAAAACTGGTATAAATTTCAACTTGCTAGGTGCACCCGTTCTTGAGAAAATCGGTGGTGACACATAGATGGACAAGAGAGTGATCTTATAAGGGTTCCTTTTTTACCTTTTGAGGTACGGAACCCTAAAATCGTTAAGTAATTACTTTTACTCAAGTAATAACTTTGACGTGTTTATTGATACGGGAGTTAGTGACGAGAACATTTGAAAAAATGGGTCATAATTATTTGTTGCCAATAAAACACAACTACATACGATTAGAAACCCTACGACTGTTTCAATAAAGATCGATATGTCTGAATGAAAAAATACCATCTGTGCTGCCAGTAAAACACGACTTACAAAGTACGCCTCTCCTCATTGGAAGTGCATCCAAGAGCGTTCAGCAAGATAGACTGCTCGCTTGAGTCCTGGCTGGCCAGGTACAAGTCCCAGAGGAAGTTGAAGTTCTCCGCGCTACCACCTCGGAGACCGGAGCAGAAGATCAGGGTTTGGATGTCAGGGTTCAGGCGCTGGGCTAAGTAGGAATTAGAAGTAGGTTTAGAGTTTAGTTCGTGAAATCGTAATGTTAAAAAAAGATCCGCTAGTACAATAGAGCCGATAAAATAGTCCCATTTCAACAATTCAGGATTTCCAATGCAGTTTAGAAAGCTTAGAATTATATGGCGATTCTTACGCGAGATTTGTTCGCGTGGTGTCGTGTGTTAGGCATCAACGATTGCATTCAAGCCGATACGACGTGAGATAAGTAACACCGTCCGACCACGCGGTAGAGCGGTATTGGGTGATTGATAACCGAAGTTTTACAAGAAGCAATCGCTTTGAAAATGTTTTCTATTGCTACAACAACTGTCTTCAAGATTGACATGTTAAAGGTTTTAGTAACTTTGTCATTTTATACTTTTTCAGCATCGTTATTGCAGATAGAATTGTCCCTTATCTTCTTTTTTATCGTTTGGTTAGTAATGCTTAACCTGGTGTTAGAGTTTTTGCGCCGCCCATGGCCCCCTGACTTGGTTTTACATGTCGTCGAGAAATATCTCTCAGGCATGCTCGTTTGGTTTCCTCACGATGTTTTCTTTCACCGAAGCAAGTGATAATTATACAATACCCACATGCATCCGTAAAATCAGGGGTGAGTGTCTTGGGTTCGAACTCAAGACCTATGACTTGGCAGTCCGTCGGTCACACTACTAGGCTATCACTGCTAATGTCCCTCATGCACCGTGTACTTAAGTACTTAACGCAGATTGAGAAGGCCAAGCTTAAGTTCAGACTTAAAAAAAAATAGTTTCAAAGAAGACTTTAAAATTTTTCAACAGACGTTTTTTTCTTGATAATATGAAGATTTCTAAAGAAGAACTCTTTAGAAATCTTCATATTATGTTTCTCGCAAATACTTACTCGGGTTATTTCTGAAACTTTCGAGCTTCTCCTGAGCCTTATCAATGCAGTCTGGATTGCCGTGACGACAGTTCAGATCCAGGATGATGTTTCTGTGGTAAGGAGTAACATGTTCTTCATCAGCTGCCGCGTCAAAGCCAAGCTCTTCGTACAGAGGAGCAGATAGGTGAAGAACGTATTTCTGGAAGAAGAGTGGTTTTGGAAATTAACATTATTATTGTAACAGCGACTGCTGAGCATGAGGTCCTGGGTTCGGGAAAATTGTAATTGGGTTATTCCATCAGGAATTTCTCAGTAGCAGCCATGGAGTCTGAATTTGTACCCGATTGCTGACAATAGGCTCGCCCCTTATTAAATGGGTCTTATAAAACATAACAAGTGAAATGTGCGTGTACTACTAAGTACAGTCCTCTGCCTAGCCCTTCGTGGATTACTGACATGAAGTTATGTGTGTGTTCAGGCCAGCCAATTCTGGAAGATTTATTTCTAATGGTTGTCTCACTCGAGCGTCTGGACCAGGATTTTTTGATGTTGTATGTCTTTGATGTTATCCTAAGAAAAAAATACTTTAGTATAAAAAGTAACTGCCTCATACCTGGAACAGCTCGTGCGCGGGGGAGCCACTGAGGACGGTGTCGAGGTAGGTAAACGCTGGGTTGATGGCTCCCCATGGAATGTAGTCCTTCTCCTTCTCCAAGTAGATAGACAGGCGGAAGGCATACTCGTAGTTCTGTTCATGAAAATAAAGTATTATTATTGTATTGTATAACGGGCTGGTGTCCACAACTCTACGTCCAATGCGCGCATTATTACATCACTGCATCAGATCACGGATGAACGTGGATGAGGCGAAAGGAGTACGTAAGGATCCTCGCAAGTCTGCCTACCCCCATGCGAAAAACGTGTGAGTTTATGTATGTACTAACTTATGCCCGCAGCTTCGCCCGCGTGAAGTAATTGGTAACTGCCCCACGGGGTCAAACTACCGAGATAAAAAGTCTTGTGTTAATCCAGGTACAACTATCTGTGTGCAAAATTTCACACAAATCCGTTTAGTTGTTTTTGCGTGAAAGACTAACAAACATCCATCCTCACAAACTTTCGCATTTATAATAATTGTTATAGTAGAAAGGATTGTGTTCACCATCCTTTCTATAAAACTCCATACTGCAACGCACACTTATAAGTATCGTAATGGTTTCATCGCTGATCAGGATCAGCTAGTAAAAATTAAATTAGGTGCTAATGTTTCGGTGCAGTTTTTATAAGAGTGCGTTGACCTTTAATCATATGGACGGATGTAACGACGTTGACCATTTTGTTGGTGTGTCCACAGTCCCTAGGACTACACATTTGAGGCTGTTAAGAATGTTATTGAAGTCACGATCAATGTGCCCCACCTACTGGGTAAAATGTAGATAACTAGACAAATGTAAAGATAATTGAGTCGAAAAAAAGTACATCACAAAGTTTATCATAAGTTAAATCATAATTAACAGAAACAAAGCTTCATAAACTTATAATCAATCAGTGGCTCAACATCTAATAAATATCTAGAGTCGCCTAGCATTATACCATCCATTTTTAAAAGCCAGCATCGCCATAAAATTTTTATTTTCTCTCTTCATTTCCATCCAATCCGGTATTCCCACAAGGCATAGCAAGATACATTTCAGACATACTTTCGTATTAACAAAATGTCTTCGTTCATCGAACATTTTATTCGCAATCCTCAAAGCTACGTATATTGAATATATCTCGGTGCATCTTGAATTTACAAAGAAGCATCTATTGGGAATATGCGACGATTTATTCGGCCGGTTTACTCGGAATCTGTATGAATATTTGAGATGGAAATTGTTGTTTTTTTTGGAATTGTCTACTTTTAAAAGAACGATGAAAGATGATTACATAAAAAGCGGTACATAAAAGCAATGTGTTATAAATTCAATTCTTCGTCGGTGTTCCCAAGTTCATATGACCGCAATCTATTTAAGTCGCGAGTTAATAGGCTTCTTTTGGGTTAGCTCGTTCTCAGGACTAGATTGAGGTCATGAGTAGGCCCATTAAACATAAAAAAAACACCAAAGAGTAGCCAAAATGTCGTACGTAGTATTATTAATTCAAATTCAAATTCTATATTTCAGACACGACTCTATAGCGTTGGTTTCAATAAAATAACTTAATAACTAGTAAACGAAAAAATCAGAGGAGGAGATAATAAATATTCAAGTACTCACAAGCGGTCCTTCCACGGAGGCAAAAAAAAACAAAAGATAATTTAAATGAGTATTGTAAAGATGGTTCATACGTTATAAAAACTTCTCAGCCAGAATATTTAAGGCCCTCTACGCCAACTTTCATACAAGTACAAAGCCTACAACGTATATGGGCATAGTTTCTCATGAAACTTGGTCACTGCTCTCAGGCTTGTATAATTTGTATAGTACAAGTTGCAGAGGCTTCAGCCAAGCTGAATCTCATTACTATTCTGTTCAGACCAGCAGTTAATATTGCAAGCCACAATCCTGTTTTATTCCTCTCCAATTACCGCTACAAATGAAATACCTTTTGTGTGCACTCGGCGTAATGTTAAAAAGGAGAATTTAATACTTTAAAAAGCTTTTGTTTGGATTTGCTTCGTTCATTACTTGGGTCACGATTTTTTTTTTCAGATGTGGTGGAGGATTTTTAATGAATGCATAAATAAACATAAATGCTATACTTTAACTATAAACGGTACACTCATGACAGTAAATACGTAAAGGAAAGGTAGTACATCGTTCAATTAACACAGCTGTCTGAACATCATGAATCGATTCTCAATACTGTATCATTTTCAAAGGAGTGAATACTCGTATAATTATCTACAAAAGATGTATGTAAAACTTGGCCTTTGCCATAATGATAGTTTGCCAAAATGATAGTTTTTTTTCTTTAGCCTATATTGTCTCACTGCTGGCAGTGAGACAATAGGTATAGGCTAAAGAAAAAAAACTATCATTAGAATAAGTATGGAGTTTCTTGTCCATTCGTCTCCATACGAAAGTAACAGCAAATGAGCAACCAGAATCAATTCTGTTATGGGTCCGTGTATGTTTTGATCAAAAGTGCCTTTTGACGGCCTAGGCAAAATAAATGTTTCGACTTTGATTTTTATCTAAGTACTTGTTTACAATGAACTTCTCCATAAAAAACAGCATTCTTACCAAACGTCCATTCCTGGCCAGGTTAAAGGCATCGTCTAAGATCTGTGCGCGGTTGAGCAAGTGAATAACCTCGTGAGACTGGTTGAGGGCAGTGGCTAAGGCAGCCCAGTTCTGGGTGTCGTAGTTCACTCTGTAGTAACCTGAGGAAGAAGAGGAAAACCGATTAGCCATCATCAGACTGATGTCTACTGTTTGAAATAAGCCTCCTTCGCGTCGCCTCTTTGATCGGTACTTCTCGCATGTTTTTTCATGCGGCCATCACATGATCTTTGGTCCACCTTGCAATAGGGCTGAGCCTATTACCATCAGCTGGGCTCGAACATCCAAACTCCGGGCTACTACTGACAAATTACTAACCTAACCACATAACACTGTCCAACCAGGGCATCAAACCCAGGATCCCACTTTTAGCAGTCTCGCTTGCGACCACAAGACTAACTAGCTAAATTTTCTGTGGTTGACTCACGTATTTATAATATACTAGTCTGTTTACACCGTTAACTTACCTGTCTGCTGTTTATTGAGGATGTACCAATCAGCGGCCGACAATCCGGGAATATCGACGGCTCTCGCAGGGAAAGTCACAGGGACCCAATCTTGAGGACTGGTGTCTGAGAAGTCAGGGTTGGTGGACAGGACCCAGTTGATGGGAACGTGCCAACGGTCGCTGGATCGCAGGGTATTGTCAGTGAGGTATCGGACCTGGGAAAAAAACGGTTTTTAGAAAAATGTATTCTCTTTATTTCATTCTCTCATCATCTTCCTGCACTTGTCCCATGTTACTTGGACACGGTGCAACAAGTTTTCTTCGTCGCATTCACCCCTTTATTTTAAAGTGATACATTTTTAAAAACCAAAAGCGTTCCACATCACTTTTAGGGTTGCGTGCCTCAAAAGGAAAAAATTAAACCCATATAGGATCACTTTCGTCCGTCCGTCTGTCTGTCTGTCAATACCCTTTATCTCGAGAACGCGTGGAGGTATCGAGTTGAACTTAAAACCATATACTCAAGTCAACAGTCCCTTGAAGCTGTGAAAAGTCAAACTTCTAAGTTAATGTAAAAAAAAGATACGGCTGTTTATGCCGCAAAAAATGTATCTTTCGACACTCTCAAAGGAATCAAAATTTATAGGGTACTTCCCGTTGACCTAGAATCATGAAAAGAGAATGACCAAAGTTGGTACCAAAAAGTCTCGCGCCTCAAAACCAAAATATTATAGTAATTAGTTTCATATTTTTTTACGGCATTACGCGTCGGGGATTTGATTTTTGAACTGGAAATATACTTTTCGAGTTTAAAAGTATGAATATTGTTTTACTCCCTTTATATGACGTTCCGTTTCAACTGAATATAAATGACGTTCCGTTTCAATTGAACAAACCCTTGTCTGTCGAGCGGACTCTAAAATTAATTACAATTAAGTAAGATCAGTACACCAAATCGATTTAGTTTGGTTTATTGCTATTTGCAACAAAATAGATTTTCTCAGCCTAAAGATTTTGATTTATCGATTACATCCCTAAATCCCGACTAGTTTATAGCACTTACTATACTCTATGGTTTATAGTTATCTTATCTGTGGCATCTGACATTTGTACTGTACTGACTGACTATTGGCAATTTAAAGGTCTAAAATAAAATCGAGTTTCAGTCAAGCATACTGTGGATGTTACTTTAACTCGTAATTCTTACTAATATTAGTGTATTACGCTGTTTTTAGAGCAATAATGTAATGTATGTGTGTTAAAATACGTCGTTGGTAGCGTCGAAAAAATAGACCTACTTTTTAGGTTAGTTTCGATTTTATAAAATAACTCTGAAACGCGGGTTTTTTTTTCAAAAATAATTTTTGTAGGAGTTAATATGATCAGTGTAGTCTATAAAAAACAAGGTTTGATTTTGATGCAGCATGGTACGGGATTCCATACTTCCATGAGCATTGTCCTTTGGCAAAAAGTATTGTCTTATAACACAAGTAAAGGGAAAAATCTGAAAACCGTAAATAAGTAGTTTAATAACAAAATACCTACAAGGCTGTGGATTATGATGATGATTACAATACTAGAAGTAATGCTAAGTAATTAGAAAAAACCTTGGTTGTTGCTTCTCTTTTTGTAACCGACTTTTAAAAAAGGAGGAGGTTATGTATTCTACCAGCATCTTTTACAAACCCAACTCTATCAAAAATAATATTTGACATCTTGGTCTACCATATCCAAAAACCACCGACGGCGGAAAATTAAAATGGAAAGGTCATAGTTTTGACCTCGCATCTTTAGATGCTAGCAAACTTGTTACAAAGCTGTTAAATAGAATATTAAAGATACGGTACGCTGTGCCGAGCTCAGTAACGTTCAAAGTGCTCTCCGTACCTAAAATCTCTATACTTGGAAATTGTTCGCTGTGCAAACCCTCAAATGCCATAACGGGTATTATGAATTTCATCTTTTCGAGGCTTGAATTACGTTAGACTGCAGAAAAAACAGAAAAAAATACACCTCCTTGAGAAAAATACCTACTGCGCCGTTATTCGTAATAAGCTTGGATAAAACAAAGCCTGCATAATCAGCTCGGCGCAGATCCTGTCTCGGCTCTCCAGAGAACATTGCGACTTATGCTTTATTACGAATAAGTACGAGTACTGCATAGCTAGGTGTCTGTTCTAGAATTACCTACTAATTTACTATCAAGATGCAAGTTAAAAGATGGAAATTGTTAACGGAAATTGTGTACTCTCAAGGAATGCACGTTGATGGAGATTATTATAGAAACTTAATAAAACATAAAGCTCCAAATGCCTTAATACGCACAATTCATGCAGTGGATACAAAATATCCTACTAACAACTATGACACGTAAACCTCATTCTCTTTACAATCTTGATGATTTTGATTATTGGTGTTTTTTTATTTATTAGTATGTAAGTTTTTAAACTGTCATGGTGACTAACATTATAATTAACACTAGAAACGGGATATTTACCATGTCCACTGTTTGTTTAGAGGGTAGACCGATTTGTCTGCTCATAAACACCCACCCGTAATAACTTCAGTTTATCCGTGATCATGGTGCTTGCAACAGCGCCGAAATATCGGGAACTCAAAACAAACAGTGGACATGGTAAATATCCCGTTTCTAGTGTTAATTAACTCTTGCGATGTTGGCCTCTAAGGCCCATTTTCAAATGTTTGATCGATGTTGATCAACCCTGTAAGGCCCATCTGTCACTGTCATCAGTTATGTCATAAATTTGCTTATAAAAACTGCATCTATCTGGCTCAAAACTTTCACAGAGTCTAGGAGAAAGAACAAGAGAGATATACTGCCTTTGTCCAAGTTATTGAAAAGCGCGCGAAAATCCGGCAAAGTACCCGGAAGGTGTAAATGGACCCTTTACGAAGCCATCAACTAAGTATTCTGTACATCAAACTAAGTAACTCTCCGCAAAATTTTTTGCTACAAAACTTGTTTTTTGGCAGATAAATCACGTTTCACGGTAGTACTCAATGTAACGGACTCAAAATATTGTGCTGATGAATACATTGAATAGTATGGGGGCCGTGGAGGTACTCGTATTTACATAACATAAACATAACATCACGCCTGTAATCCCCGAAGGGTTAGACAGAGGTGTAATACCTAACAAGTACACCGAGATTTCGCCAGTTATGTTTAAGTCTCATGTAATAGCGGGCGAGCCTAGTGCTATCAACCGGGCACAAATCCAGACTCCGTGGTTGCTACTGAGAATTTCCTGACGGAAAAACCCAACAACACTGCGCGAACCGGGAATCGAACCCAGGACCTCATGCTCAGCAGTCGCGCTTGTGACCACTAGACCAACAAGACAGTTGTGAGGTATTCAAAGTAAATTTATACCTACCATTAAAAACTTATATTTTTTCAAACTTGTAAAAAAGTTGAAAATTTGACCCACAATATCTCCGTAACTAGGTTCCCAGGAATGGTCTAGTAAAAAAAAAGAGGGCAATGACTCATGACGGGGAGAATAAGTAGGATGTCCACTCGACTAATGCAACTTGAAGCTCACCTGTTCAACAACAATGGACTGTCCAGCAGTTGCGCTCCTGGTTACAGTGAGGACTGGGAAACCTCCCTGGTTAACCCAGCGGTCCATTACAGTGTGCAGGCGGAAAGGGATGCTGTGGTCAGACGCGTTCAGAGCTTCCTCGAGGGACGCGTACAGTTCTAGGGGAGAGGCTGCGTCACGAGTGCTGCAAAAAGAATTGATTGATCAGATACTTGTTGACATCTGGCACTTTTTGCATTTTTCTACATAGATGCGGTTAAAATGAAAGAAAACATGCTCAAAAATGCACGATCAGCAGATTTTAGCAAAAATTTGCAAAAACTTCAAAGTAGCCATAATCTGCATTTGCATTATTGTTCAATCTGCAATAATAAGCCAATAATAGTCCCATTGCTGAGACACAGGTCAACTTTCTGTGTGGGGATGTGGGCCATAAGCTATCATGTGGGCCCAGTGCGAAGTGTGGGCCCCAGTGACGAATTTTTGACATGTTCAAAGTTAAGTAATTGTAACATTTTAAATCTTGCTGTCTCGTTAATTGTCAAGAAGAGGCGTAACATCGAGAGAAGTTGAAGGAATAGAGGGACGCCATAGCCAAGGAGTGGGACAGTTCAGGTTTACAAAAAAAAAACTTGCTTTGGTAAAAGACTTTTTCTCCCGATAATTATAAGTACGAAATTGTTATGATTACGTGTCTTTAACAAAACTTACTTATTTTTAATGTAGGTCACCAACCCCTTGCGGAACACTTCAGGAGTGAGGAAGTGTTGCATCATACGGATCACGGAACCAGCTGGACAAAACATACAAATTATTTATAAGTGTGAAAGAGACAGCGTATCAAGTGACTTCTTATTTCAAGGACACTAAGGTTCATTTTGTTTTATTTGGAAGTAAATTTTCTTGAACGTCAGAGATAATGATTGTTTACGACTCCCGCGTGACTGTTTTAGGTTTTTTGTCTGACGAGTTTCAGACAGATTAAAACGTGCCTTACCCAAAAGCTGACGTATTGCCCTTCAGTTGAGTATGTTCCTCCATATTACATTAACTCTCCAAAACCACCATGATTTGTTATAAACCTTAGTTATTTAGAGAATAGAGGCGGTATTAATGTTAAAAGCATTTTCGAACAGTCTATCTTTGGGTGAGGTATCAATCAGTTCAAAACAATTATAGTCTTCTTGAGAAAACTTAAATGGAGCTCCACCTCAGTAAGAGAAAGAACCTTTTGACAATTATGCTTTTGCTAATTCCTATAATTAAAAATAAAAGAGTGACTGAAGAATATTACCTACTACTGAAAAAGATCACACAGAGACGTAAGGCAAGTAAACATGGAAAGTACGTTTCTTTCCGACCTCCCCTCAAACAGGTCATTTATCCATGTACCCAACTTACAAGCAGTCATCTCAAACATTATTCAGTTACCTACATTGGCATCTCATTTCGCCAACGTCATGGATATGTTGACACATCCAATATCAAACATGCCAACAAGATTATTTCGACGATATGATTGCCGCAAGGTTCGCAATAACGCTTTGCGAATCCAAAATGGCGTCGGTAAATAAATATTCCTTAGTAAATATTGATGTATTCATAACCGTTCTATGACGCGTTATTTTTGCGTATGAATTTTAATATTATGACTGACCCCAAAATCCTTTGGGGTAGTCTCTAGTAACCTGTCGCTTTTTCCAGCTTAAAATATAGGTAACATAACATCACCCGTGTAATCCCCAAAGAGTTAGGCATAGGTTTACCTAATAGTACACCCACATTTCACCGTTTCTGTTTTTAAGTCCCATGTTATAGGGGGCCTATTGCCATTAACCGGGCACAAAACCAGACTCCATGGCTGCTACTGAGAAATTTCTGATAGAAAAACCCAAAAACACTGTGATAGACCTTGGAATCGAACCCAGGACCTCATGCTCAGCATTCGCGCTTGCGGACACTCGACCAACGAGGCAGGCTTGCGGCAGCCACACTTGCTGGCGAAGCCGCGCGCGCCGAACTATCTGGGGCCCAATTCTGCTATTACAATAGTGTCAGAATGGTCTGTCATTGATTTCATAATGGTTGATTTTGACTTGTCAAAACTTGTCAAAATCAACAATTATGAAATCAATGACAGACCATTAGAATTACCATAAGAATGGTCTGTCATTGATATCAAAATTGTTGATTTTGACTTGTCAAAACTTGTCAAAATCAACAATTATGAAATCAATGACAGACCATTCTGACACTATTGTCGTCTATTGTAATAGCAGAATTGGGCCCCTGTTAGGTGAGGCGCCACTGACGCGTGCACTCTGCACTCAGACTCTCAACCTCATTGATGTTGATTTATTCCATTGCTCTCTGAGTGAGTTCACAAAAAATACATTGTTTTTGGTTATTGTGTACACTATCGCATTATGTAACCCTGGAAAGATAGTCGTAAGATGGAGAAAATAAATAAAAAGTATCCCGTTTTCAGTGTTAATGACAATGTTAGTGACCATGTCATTTTAAAAGTACATCGTAACATGATCACAAATCTTCTATTCCATATATTTTTACTCTTTTTTTTCAGGAACCAATCTAATTTTTTCAATAACCAACCATAAACTTCAGCGTACTGAATCCATCGTAAAATTTTGTGCCACGCTGTTTCTGTCGAATTCTCTTATTATTGCATAAGGGCTTAATGTCACACAAGTCGGCTGGCGGCTTATCTCCTATATCGAAGTGTTCAGTCGATCGTAAAACAGGTTACTGTTACATGGACCGTAATCTTTGATCTAATTCTTTCCTCATTTCTTTGGATCATTTTATTGCCTATGTTTGTACGATACGTTGATAGGGCGCTAAATACAGGTTGTAAAGGACATCAACTCGCATCAAAGGACATCAATTTGTCACTATTCATTCAAAACTTGTTCCAAGAACCACATCGTTGAAAGTTTCAGTTGGGGTTAGAAAATAAAAACAGCTACTCCATACATTTTGTCCGTCAAGTATTGCACGGGAGATGTTGATGGACGAAGACGGTGAGGAGTCTTCCACACCGTCTCCCGGACCGTCTCAAGGAAACGATGGATGGATTGTGTGAGGAATGATATGATAGAAAACCGTTTATTTGTTTAATGCGGTGTTAATCCTATGCCATCACAGTCATGCGTTCCAGTTCTATGACACGTTTCCTCCGACATTCTCCTACGATATCAACAATACTCAATACTAGATAAATAGCATTATACCGAATAACAGACTGTTACAAAAGTCGTTTCACATGTCACTCGGTGAGATGACTGTTCGGTGATAGTGGTGATAAGAGCGGTATCAAACAGTTTCTCAATTCTGATATCAAGAGCGAACGGTTTGCGAAAATATATTATGTTGGGGCCATGCAGTTAGCGATAAACGAATGTTAGTTGTAACCGTGTCGAATTAATGAATAATAGAAAAGAAAAAAAGTGAGACGTACTGACGCCAGCACATCAAGCTACCCGAAAATGTCAAATTTTTCCAATCTACCTTGAACCTAATACTTTAGCGATAAAGTTGAGAATCTATTTAAAAAAAATTGACAGATTTTAGTACCTTGATGCGCTTGCGTTTGTACATTGAAATATCAAAACTAAAGCCCCGTTTACGATCTGCGACTTGTTTCAAGCGAGTGTGGCACGAGTATGGTCGCGCTGCAAGTCACGACGACGGCGTTATTAACGCAATCCGCGTGTTGCTTGAGCGTATGGCTTGTGGTCAAGCGGAAAATTCTTTTTCAATACACTTTCTCGAAAACTGGTTCTTATCGCACTACGATTAGGTTCAACGTGCAATGTATTTCACACACGTGGATTTTTAATATTTTTCCGCACACGGAAATAAAAATTTCCACAAATAACTATACATATACAAGTCCAAATGGGTTTAATGACTATAGTCGGCGGTGACTGTTTTTTTTTAAATCTCGGCAAAGAGATATGCGTCTTTAAATTGTATTTATAAATAGAATATCACAGATAAACATGATTATTTAAAACTAATATATACTTCTATGAACAAATTAACATTTATTTGTGATCTAAATTCAAAAATATTTGAATTTTATATTTTTCGTATTAGGCTGTTTGGCGGCACCCTCGCCTACAGCTCGAGTGTTAATTCCGCCTCGAATGCAATAACAAAGTTTCCTCACTTATATCAAAATGTACTATATCAGTCTTATTTTATTACTTGACTACTAGACCAGTAACGTATTTTTTTATTTTGCCAGATAATTATTCTAATTTGCGGCAAAATAAAAATTTGAATTAAATTTCAATAAAATAATTTTACCATGTTAATCAAAACGTGCTTTTTCATTAAAGAATTTTCATTACTTTACAGCAATCATTGGCATACTAGTAGTAGTCGTTTTCGTGGCCCAAACGATTCCAATACGCATCGAAACAAAATTCTTTGTCACTCGAGATTTGACACATGATTTATCTCGCACGTAGGAAAAACAGGAAAGGAAATACCACACTTTCTAGTGTGCATTTAAACATAACATGACGTACAAACAATATTGGTAGCAAAATACAGGTGGAAGGGATATTGACGCAAAAAACGTTTACCACGTATTCAGTACATCATTCTGAGCCCCCCAAAAAGAACTTTTTCATCAGTAATTTAAAAAAAAATTGCTGTTTCCTATAAAAGTGCAATACCTACTCGTTCAAAATGTTTGGAACAGCTGTTTTTTTTTGTTATTAATTACCGATCCACCCTGTATGTAAAATTATACATAACTCTTGACTTGTGTTACCCATATTGTTTTGCAGACGTGCACCTTTATAGTACACCCACATTTCACCAGTTATTACAGTTTAATCCAGTCAACAGACTGCTTCCACGAAACTCATGAAAGAGATCTGATGAAAGAATTCTGAACCCCATGGGGGGCTCAGAATGATGCGAAAAATACAAACTGAAAAGAAATTTTCATCAGTAATTTAAAAAAAAAACTGCTTTTTCCTATAAAAGTGCAATGCCTAAACGTGCAAAATGTTTGGAACAGCAATTTTTTTTTATTAATTACCGATCCACCCTGTATGTAAAATTATACATAACTGACTTGTGTTACCCATATGGTTTTGCAGACGTACACCCACATTTCACTAGTTATTATAGTTCAATCCAGTCAACAGGCTGCTTCCAAGAAACTCATGAAAGAAATCCAAAAAAAAACAGGATGCCTTGCTCTAGTGCATCGTTTTCAACTTCTAGACCAAAAAGGCAGTAGGAAAATTATTTTCCGCATTATGTTTACTTTTAATGCCATTCATATTAGTTTGTGATGTCATAAAAGTATTAGAAAAGAGTTTAGCTCAAATTATCTAAATGGATACTTGGTTTCTTATCAGTCTGTCAATGTTGATAATGATAGTTACATTATTCAGAAAGCTGTAAAGCATAAACATAGCATAATCGGCCAACAATGTTCCCACTGCTGGGACACGGGTTTCCTCACTATGAGAGGGAGTGGACGCAGTAATCCGTTACGCGGGCACGGGGCAGGATAGTAGGTGTCACATATCTTCGAAGCCAATGGTCAATGTATGTTATAGCATTTCTCATTTTTGAGAAAGATATATTATGGCACCCAACACCTACTTTTTTTTTGGGATGGGAAGTCATCAAATGACTCCTCCCGCTCTGGGCGTAGCGGAAGGGAGTGTCAGACTTTTACTAACTAAAAATCATCCATGTTCCTTTTTTTGCCCTTAATGTTCCAGGGCCGCGGTATCTCTTTCGAACAGTCCTGCAGCCCTGGGCAGTCCCGAAGCCCTACACCTACCAACACCTACTTGCGGTACAAATTCAAGAGCCTGTTTCAAACTGCAAATAGGGGGCTATTTACTGTATAAATTTAGGAAATCGAGAATTTTTATTTAATGATCAGCCAGATCAGTTAACCGAAACTTGTTGTCTGGAGAAAATTTCTATACTTTTGGTCTTTTGGGAGAGGACCTTAAAACCAGTTAAATGATTAAACTTACATTTTTGATAAGCCACTGCATTGAAAGTTCCGAGGATCTCGGAAGGCGAGTAGACTGCATGCGTCATGGCATTAACACTGAGGACTGCGTCAGATTGGAACACGTTCTGAAGAGCCAGAACGAACTGGTCCATCATTCGCCAGTCTGGGCGCACCTGGAATATAGAACCATTTGTTAGAATGCATGACTAAGAGCTTCCTCTTCTTTATGCTTCATAATTAGCCTGTAATCTATTGCTGGTATACAGGCCTCTTCCGAATGGGTTGGAACTTGTTTAAATATTATTATCCCATTTGAAAACAGACAAAACAGCTTCATTAGGTGTAAGCCTCGTTCACGTTGATGCGTTAGGGCCGAACTCCACCGAAGCTGAGACCAGACGAAAAGAGATATATGTTTTAAACCAAAATAGAATTTCATTATTTACTCTTCCTGTCTCCGCTTTTATTAGAAATGGTTGAGCAAAGAGGAGAGGGGATGTCTTGCAATTGTTTAGGCCAGCGGAGATGAGAAGAGACGTACGCGGCGTGTGGTGAGCGGTGAGCGGTGTGCTCTGTGCAGCTTGCAGGGGCGGTGTGCTATGAGCGGCATGCCGATTTGCATATGTCCTTTCCTCTCCGCTTTGAACATCTCCGCACAGCTTTTGTGGATACACCCCAGCTTTTACGCATTTTCTGTGCTCTCCGCTTCACACATTTCCGCTCTACTGCGCTTTGGTGAAGACCGGGCAGTTCACTGTCGCATAACCCGCGTTCGTCACTTGTTTTCTTGGCGTTAGTATAGTTTCGGAAGTTATCTGCGAGTCACGGTCTGCGCATTGTACAGTCCGAACGATAAGTTTTCTGCACCCTGCTGATGCCTAAAATTCTGTTTGGCGTAGCTTTACATTAGATGTTTCAAGCCACCATAAAGTTTCAACAAAAGTATACCATCGTCGCGTCTTGTTGCGTGGTGATGTCTCGTGGCAAACTCAAAGCAACATCTTCCATTTTATTTTCTCCGCAATTGCTATCACCATAGGCGTGTCATAATCAAAGCTCATTCTTTGCTTCATCTTTAAGGGAAAATTTCTAACTTACCAAATCTGTAGCGAAGTTCTCGAAGAAGTTGGCGAAGCCCTCGTTAAGCCAAGTGTAGGTCCACGAGAGAGGGCCGACTTCATTTCCAAACCATTGGTGAACATTCTCGTGACAGATGATTCTGCCAACATTCTGCTTGGTGGCTGTTGTTGTCACGCCGTCTGTGACCAGGAGAGCCACTTCTCTGGAACGTGAAAAGAAAGTTATGTTACTGTGTGATTCCCGGTAATAACCCTTGATTTCGCGTGGATACTAAAAGTATTGGGGCCCGAAAGTCTTACAACCCGTCTTACCAGGGATAATATTGTTCTACTCTATATATAATTAATATATGAGTAGTAGATGTTAGAGAGGCTCCATGTAAAATTCCGGTATTGGGTGCATCCGGTTAGAATTTAAACCGACCCAAACATTTTTGGTAGAAATATAGGCCGTCGATGATGACTAATGATGAGGCTTAAAGAGTGGGGAAAGACAAAAAAATATTAATGGACTGGGTGCAAGATAATATGGTTAGTAAGGGGATGAACTATAAAATGAGTAGGTATGTATTAAAAAAATGGCAGACTGCATCGACCCCAAATAAATTGGTAAAAGAACAGGGAAATTATAAGGTTGATTTTGCGCCAACACGACAGAAGCGAAGGCAAATAATGCAACTATCGATCTAGCTGTAAAATAAAAAAAACCGGCCAAGTGCGAGTCGGGCTCGCGCACGAAGGGTTCCGTACCATTATCTAAAAAAAATACGAAAAAAACACGTTTATTGTATGGGGACCCCCTTAATATATATATTTTTTAAATTTAGTATTTGTTGTTACAGCGGCAACGGAAATACATCATTTGTGAAAATTTCAGCTTTCTAGCTATCACGGTTTATGAGATATAGCCTAGAGACAGACAGACAGACAGACAGACAGCGGAGGCTTAGTAATAGGGTCCCGTTTTACCCTTTGGGTACGGAACCCTAAAAAAAGGTACGGATTTTTCACCCCGGCGCAGAATAAAACTCCCTTGGCAACTATGAAGCATCATAATTCAATACAATACAAATCTGCCTTGCAGATTCGTTCTATAAAAGGCTTATGAAACACTTCACTGGATCGCTACTCTGTATTTATGGAATAAATAAGTTTAGTACCTGTTTATTACTGTCCCGTCTCGAGTTAGTAGGTACTTCGGGAGTATTAGAAACGTTTTAAATGTCAACGATTTGAATAAAACTGACGGGAATTGTTTAACATAAGAATTTTGGTAGCTTTTGTCAATCCAATACATCTTTGACTTCTCTATTATCCGTAATTGCTAATAGAATATCAATTTCGGCTCTCGGAATGATCTACCACTTTTCTGCTATTTTATAATTGTTAGATTTTTTAATGCAAGCAGTACCCTTACTCATAAATATAAAGTTGCATATTATAATATACCTAATTTAAATAAAGATAAAATAATATATATAATTAATATTATGAAAGCCTTGAATTTATTTTGATGCTGATAAACGTCGTTTTTCACCTCGACGCTACTTGTAACATCAGGCACACTTTACGACGTTTTATGATGACTATTGACATACGATAAGAAGCCATAAATTCGAGTATTTATGGCTTATAATAAAATATTTCTCTTCTGCTTCGTAAGTACATTAACACTTATTTTATTGACGTTTTTACGGAACTTATGAATCACTCAAAGGAATATAAACTGTAACGACTTCGTTTTATAGTTCACAATACATTGTTTGGAACGTTTGATCTGATTAATTTCGTATAACGTGATGAAAATATAAGAACAATAAATAAGTAATAACAGTATTTTATTATCCTGGTCCTGAGATTTCTTGCTGAAGGAGGTTTGAAGAAATTATTAGCAATATGAAATTAATGAAATTTTTTAAGAAGGTCTTGGAGAATTGAAATACAAGGGCATCTAGTTTTCCTGGTTACACTTCTAATGCGATTAGCAAGTGGAGTGATCCTGGGCTAATTCCCAGGTCAGGTCATGTGTCATCGGATTTTTCCTACAGCACTTTTTAAACAGTAATTAGATTCCCAGTTTATGGCATTAGGCTTACCATTCATTTGTATACATGTACCTATACGAACGCCTAAATATTTTAGGACTGGAATTTCAACCTACGGCGCTGAGCCAAGAGATGAAAATCATAAACATTTTGTTGAACATACCTGTAGATAACCAATCCCCAATTTTCCATAGCACCAGCTGCAAAGTCAGGCACGGCGGCCTTATCCAATTTCGGGAACTCATATTTAAACTCGGTATATTTCTCTAATTCGACCATATTCTTCTGGCCAAATTCCAGGGCAAACATTGCCGTGTTCTGAGTACCAGGTCTGGAGAATACCTTGAAGGGTATATCATAGATGCCCTTAAATTCGGTCTCCATGTCGTTGTCGATGTGATCCAAGTTGGACACCAGATAGGCCAGGAGGTATGTGGACATCACTAGCGTGTCACGGAATTCATGCTTGGTAAGGCCGGTTATTGCTGGTCTGAAAAAATAAATAATATTTCTTAGATCGGTTATTTTTGCTCCTGCTACCTTTGTTTTGATGTGGTAAAGGATAAACAGATTTAGTTGTGGTTTTCGTACTGGTATTAAATAAAGTAACGAGAAAAAGATAACACAAAAGTACTGTTTCCGTTGCTCTGGTAGTTTACGATGATTAGCAAATTATAGTTACGACTACACCTAGCATTCTTTAGAATAATATTGAAATCGGTCATAATGATCCTAAAATGTTCCGACTATGGGTCGCCGTCTTCCTCTATGAAGTCCAGTCCATATGCAGTAGGCCACCATATGGGACCAGTGCATATAAATGGATACCACGTGCTTGAACTCGAGAACTAATTGTCAAATTTTGTTATAAAATCTCACTTACTTGAGCAAATCTGTCCTCTTAGGCATATTACTCTCGACCACCGTGTATGCTGGAGGAGCGTATATGGTGGTTCTGAAGACAGCCTTCAGGGAAGGTTCGTCGTAGCAAGGGAACGCGCGACGGGCGAAGGTGGGTTGCAGTTGTGATGTTATGAGTTTGCTGAAAAAAAAAATTGTTTGGTGAGAAATTTCTTGGAATATTTGGTCTTCGAGAGAAGAGAAGACGTGAAATTTATCTAGTAGCTTACTTTAGCTCTAGTAGATTACACAATCTAGGGGGGAACAAGAAAAAAGTCCCATTAAGAAAGTCCATCGTAAGAGCCTTCGACGTCGAAAAGTGGTCACGTTATAATTCGTTGACAAAGATATTGTATTGCCTCGCTCACTCACACTTAAATGGTATTTATATTTTCATACGGGATGTGCTAGTTCACTTTCCTCAGGGTAAAACTTTTTCGGGCGATCTAAGTATGGTGAGAGCACATCTTACTATTCAAATCTTTAGTCTCATGTACATGACCAGTTTTTTTACTCCCCTGATGTGGAACGAGATCAACTTAATTGTAATCTAAAAGAGATTTCTGCTAAGCCTGGTGTTATTAAATTTTGGCACAGAGACTGCAGTAATATGAATAATGCAATATGTATGAGACTTCACCTAGCACAAACTTTTATCATATTTTCATATTGTGGATTTCTACTGAGGTTACCTAAAACTTCTGCTACAGTTGGCCGAGAAATACAGTTTTTGGAACGCAGATCGAAACAACAGATGTGTAAAGTTGTACGAGGATGTTTTCAAAATCGGTACACTGCATTTGAAGGCAATACAGATGATCCTTCTGCGCAGTATTTGTAATCAAATATACAGAAACCACCAAAATGAGACTAGATTATAACTACTGCTAAGTCTTAATACGGTATTCTGTACATCATTCTAAACCCCCTCAGATAGAATTTGTTATTTTGTGTGCAATAAAGAATAAGAATAGAAATTTTTCATCGGTATTTTTTTTTTAATCTGCTAGAAAAGTGCAAGTATCGACACGGTCAAAATATATGGAACATCATTTTTTTTTAAAGTACCGTTTCAAAATTTCTATATGACCTCGTTCAGAATGATGTACTGAATACGTGGTAGTCGTTTGTGCGTAGATGTCTCTTCCACCTTGTATATTGCACTGAAGTTTTGATTAACAAGTATTTTGATGGATAAATAAATTACATAGAGCCCCAAATCAAAGAATCTTAATAAGTATACCTAAAGCTACCAATCTAAATACATTCAGTTCATTAAAATAACTACAAACTAAAATACTTACTGCGTTGTACCGTCATTGTATGTAGACACGTAAATGCCAAACATATTCTCAGCATACTGCCCAACGTAATGTTTAATTCTTATAGTATGTGGCTGTAGTACTGTCAACACCTGGTTCAAAGTAATCCTGAACAAATGAGTATCGTCAGTGGCCAATGTATGGTTTGCATAGATGTTGATATTCGGTAATCTGTCACTAAATACTTCAATGTCTGACGACTGAATAGTCATCGCCATAGCGTGTAAGACTATTTGGTTGGTGGGCACTAAAGGCACGATTCTAATGTCAGTTGAACCGGTGAAGTATTCCTCATTGTCTGGGTTAAGATGGAGTATGACGTCATAGAATGTTGGGATGGTGTCTCTGGGAAGTACGTAGGCTGCTGCCCGATCCTGTTCTGTGGGAGCGGATAGAAGCTGGGTTGATGGTACAGCTAAGGGACCGGCTACGGCCGCCCCGACGACGGTTAGTAGTGCCACAGTCTAAAAACCTACAGTCGTCCGACGAAGCCGTCTAGACAGGGCAATCGTGCGGGGTGTGAGGGGCGAGACGCGGGAAAGCCGCTCCCGGACTGCGAACAAAACTATGTTGGTAGTTCGTGAGGCATCATTCAGGGCTATCGCGTGTTTGTTATATTTATTTATTTAAAATGGTGAATACGACGTGTGCTGAGAAAGATTGCAAGTCGTCATCTTTTATAAATAAAGATTTGCGGTTTCATCAGTTTCCACGCACAGAAGAAAGGTAAATAAATACCTAATGTTTTATTATTGTAGACTGCATAATTTTGTTTGTAATTTCGTGTCACGTTGATAATGCTAACAAAATGGCCCAACGGCGGACGATAAAATTTTATATATTTACAACTTTAAAAAAAAAAGTATTTTTATCCTAATATTATTATGTATTATGTGTTCAATAAAAGCCATCCATTTTTGAAATCCAAGATGGCAGACGTCATTTTTTTATAATTTGATATGGGTGTTAATTTTGAGTATTATTGGGGTGCTTGTTACGAAAAAGCCATTCTTTTAAATCCAAGATGGCGGACGTAATTTTTTTACCAATTTGATATGGGTGTCAATTTTGAGTATAATTGGGGTGCTTGTTACGAAAAAGCCATCCTTTTTGAAATCCAAGATGGCGGACGTCATTTTTTTACCAATTTGATATGGGTGTCAATTTTGAGTATAATTGGGGTGCTTGTTACGAAAAAGTCATCCTTTTTGAAATCCAAGATGGCGGACGTAATTTTTTTACCAATTTGATATGGGTGTTAATTTTGAGTATAATTGGGGTGCTTGTTACGAAAAAGCCATCCTTTTTGAAATCCAAGATGGCGGACGTAATTATTTTTTTATAATTTGATATGGGTGTCAATTTTAAGTATAATTGGGGTGCTTGTTACGAAAAAGCCATACTTTTTGAAATCCAAGATGGCGGACGTAATTTTTTTTTATAATTTGATATGTGTGTCAATTTTAAGTATAATTGGGGTGCTTGTTACGAAAAAGCCATACAGACGCTACAAACTGTAACGAAGATTTCGACAGCATCCTTACGCAATTTGTAGAGTTTACGAAAAATACAGCTCGACCACAAGTTTCTGTGCAGAACCCACCACAAACATTCAATACCTCGGAAAACCTTACAAAGGATTAAGATATTCCGGAACAAAATGCATTCCATTAAATCTGTGGATATTTGTTACGAAAGTGTGTGGAAAATCACAAACGTGACTGCCTATCGGTAGTCAATTACGCCTCATCATATGCAGACGAAGCAAATGACAAAAATTTGTACATCCGCTTGAGAGCTTACGACACTAGCCGTGATTGCTTTGGTGGATTACAAGTCCCTCCGGATGATTTTGTTGAATACATCCATAGATTGGAAACAAAATTGCTGTCAATCTTTTCTTTTTCTGAATCTAACATTGGGCTCAAATTATTTGAACATTTGAGTTTAATAGAATATAATGCAAAACCATGTCAATGCTTCCCAGTAAAATTTTTGTTGAAATTATTTATTATAATGAGAATTTTTTATATAATTAAGTTCAACAATAAAAATTTCAAATCGAATAAATCTAGAAACCGAAAATATTTGTCGATGGCCCATTTATAATTTTTTTACTGTCTAGTATTTGAATTGTTCCTCAGTAAGTTACACCGTCAATACTTAAAAAAAATAACCGACTTAAAAAACAACCGCAAAAAAGTGTAAAATAACTTCAATTTCGGTAGTCGGTGGCTTTGTTTTTTAATTCATTGACTTTTTCCATCTTTTCTGAAAGAAAAGTTATTTTTCTTTTTTGAGGTTGTGTTTGAAGTGAGTTAATTTTTTTTAAAGTTTTGACGGTGTAACTTGCTGAGGAACAACTGTATTGTATTGAATTGAATTGTATTAAATTGTATTGAATTGCATTGCATTATATTGAAAAAAGAAAAAAAAGTTTAAATATTCATCCCAAATTCTTGGATTATACAGTTGTCTTACATGCGCACTAGAATTTTTTGTATCGCAAAGTAAACAATAAGCGAAAAATGTTCATAAAAAAATGAAAATTACTGAACCAAACTGAGTTTTGTATTTATTTCACTTTCTTTTAAAAATTTAAGGTATATTCCGTGTAGTAAATGGCTAGTAATTATAACTCCTAAAATATTTCTTTTTCATTGACTACACTTAATATTTTTAAATATTATACGCATTAACGCATGCGACGCGAATTCAAAGATTTTCTATGGAAATAAAAATTCAAACCGCAAGCGAGATTTGAACCTGCGACCTTCGCATTCAGTACACCCGACGCTCTTACCAACAGAGCTACCGAGGTTCTTACCTACAAGTGTCGAATTCTTCAATCCATGTCTGAAGTTCATAAATCTCTTTGTATACGCCTCACTGCATTTTTTATTGTCATACTCAACATCTTAATAATAAATGCAGTAAAGAGCGGGTTTAAAATTGTTTACATTCTTTTATTAAGTTATAATATTGTTTTAATTATAATATTGCTAACCATGTTGATCTGCAATAAATTAATAATTTCATAAATATTGTTTACTTGTGACAACCCTGGCATCCATACGCCGTTGCGAGATTGTCTAGACGTTGTCGGCATTTTTCCAGAGATCAAAGGCGTCGTCCTACTGTATTAATATTTATACTGTGGTAGTGCTAGTAAATACATCTCTGTGAATCAAAGAAAGTTTATGGTTAGTTCTAGGAAGATTTAATAATTTTAAGAACTTTTGGACGCGGTTGCACCCGTGTAGATGTCGGAAATTATCCTACGGGAACCGACTACAGGGACCAAAGTATCCCTTGTTCTAGCCAAGGTTATCATTTATCCGTATGCCAAACGTTCAAATCCGTTCAGCGGTTTTTAAAGCGTGGTAGACAGTTTCGTATTTTTGTTAAATTAGTACAGATATGGATGGAGGAGCTCGTGGCTAAATAATAACAGCACCTCGATTTTCAAGTCAAGCCGCATTTGCCTATGTTGGTCCGTGGTTGGGTGACCACCCATTACATATCAAGTTTCCTCCGTGCATCGGAAAGCACGTTAAGCCATTGGTCCCGGCTGTCATTTGTAGATCTTTGACCGTCGTTACAGCTAGTCAATCGCCCGAAAGTCTGACAGCCAGTCTTACTAAGGGGTATCGTATTACCCAGTACTAACTGGGTTGTGGAGGGTATTTAGCTGCATCCGGTTAGACTGGAAGCCGTCCCTAACATTTTTGGGAAAAAGGTATGTGATGATGAGCAGGTATGAATATGGATAACCTACTACAGGGTCATGTTGATGATGGTCGTATACAAGATCACATTGGAAAATGCAGTAAATGCACGGAGTATTTATTTCAGTAGTAGTTTCCTATCAAAAAAGTGTGCTTAATCACTTGTATTTTCTAATCACAAATTGTTAATTATGCTATCAGATAAGATTAAACACGACTCATTTGAAATTGCGTATTCTAATTTTATTTATCGTAGTATTAGTGACATTGTGCACTATAATAAAATGTTTTAGCTACACATCTTTATCTTGCCTTGCCTTTCCCCGATTATAATGGGAACGGCTTCCAGTCTAACCAGATGCAGTTGAATATATTAAAACTAAACAAAATATCATAAATCTAACAGTAGTAATACATAGACACGTGATTATTATTTGGGGGTAATGAAGAACAGGGTGTAAAGCTCTTCAACCCCCGTAGAAAAGGGAGGATCCTCCGACCAGACGTGGGTGAGGGTGTTATGTCTGGTGGGCTACTGCCCGACAGTTGTTGTCGGGTTCTTCTATATAGTTTTAAGTCGCGAATATCTTTACTTGCGCGATGCAGGATTTCGATGTTTAGTTTGTCCTCTGCATCATAGATGGCGCTGTAGTACTTTTTGTTCTATGTTGCTGTAGTACTTTTTGTAGTGCCACTACAATGAAAATATTACTGGTTTTTAAGTCGAGAATTAATGGGAATGATGTTGCCCATCTCTTTGCCAATAATTATGTCAAGTAAATATCGATGATGTCAAGAGGATTGGCTGTAGCATCTTTATCTTCCCTCTTCTCTTCATTGTCTTCTTCTTATTTCATATTTCAAATGTTTACATAAGACCTTTATTATAATTATACCTGTGTTCACAAATAAAGATTAATTTGATTTGATTTTTTTGATTTTCTTTTCACGAAAGCCACATTTGAGGTGAGGTAGAAAATTATTAAATTATTGACTACTTCGCGACTGCTGAGAATGAGGTCCTGGGTTCGATACCCGGGTCGGGCAGTGTTATTGGGGTTTTCCATCAGGAATATCTCAGTAGCAGCCACGGAGTCTGGATTTGTGCCCTTTTGATGGCATTAGGCTCACCCCCCATTACATGGGACTTAAACATAACGGGCGAGAGATATGAGTGTACTATAAGGCAGATCTCTGCCCAACCCTTCAGAGATTACAGCCGTGATGTTGTGTGCTATATAAAGTAGAACATTATTTTAAGGGATCAGAAATAAACTTGTATTATCCACATACCATAATATGATGCTAGTATAAAACTAAGTCGTTTATTATTGTTACCACTTAGTACTTATTGCAAAGCCATACTCCATACTAAGCCAGTTTATCTTGCTGAAAAGTTGTATCTAAATCGGTATGGGCACGTGATGCGAAGGGAAAAAGGAAAATGACATGGGAAAAGTTTGCAGTGATATAAATGTTGACGGTTCTAAGGCCCATTTGCACTATAAACGCCAAGTTAGCACTAAAAAATCAATCGTTTCAAGTTGGCAAAGATATGTTAAACACCACGCTTACTCTTAAAACCAGTCGTAATGTAGTCAGTGTCACGAAATTCTGACAACCAGTCTTACCAAGGGGTATCGTATTACCTAGTACTAACTGAGTTGTGGAGGTCAGATAGGCGCTCCATGTAAAATACTGGTATTCAGCTGCATCCGATTAGAACGGAAGCAAACCCCAACATAGTTGCTCTTAGAACCCATTGAAGGAGTTGTCGTTGGGCTTAAGAGTAGGGAATTCAAAGAAACGATGGATGTACTGTGTGAAAGATGACATAATTTGTAGAAAGAGGGTAACTGCTGAGATAAGTCATAAGATTCATTAGTGACTCTGCCTTGAAGTGTAAATGTGGTTCTGTTCTACAAACGACGGGACACTTAATATCGTGTCCTGCTGTTGTTTGTTCACTACAGGAACTGATGGACGCTACTGAAAGCGCTAAACTAGTAGCTCAGTTCTGGGCTGACACAATTTAGATTGCCATCAACACGCTAAGAAGAAGTGATGAGATAATTCATTGACAAAGCCTCGATTGAGCGAAGCTAAATGTTCAATAAATATAAACATACGGCTTAAAGAATTATAAAGCACAGCTACCTAAACCTAAATCAGCAACACATTATTATTTCAAAAGTGTATTTGTGACTTGGCAACACAGTCACATCTCAAGGGAGGGTGTACTGCGCTCCGAATTTGCATAGATGATGCTCCTTTCCTCTCCACAAGTTGTTAGTGCTCCCAGAATGTAGAACTGTATCACGTGACTTGAAGTTTGTCTAACTTTGGGACCTAGGTAGGTAATAGATGTCACTGAGGAAGTAAAGATAGAAGGTCAAGCGGTGTAACTACATCATTCAGGTGTAAGAAAAACCGGACAAATGCGTGTCAGACACAGTGAATGATTACGTAGCCAAGGTGTATACAGGAAACATAAAACTAAGTAACAGTAACACTGCCCAAGAAATATTGCTGGGAAACGACTTCTCTTTTTTGTTTTGAAAAATCCCGGATAAGCGCTTAATGTAACGCACCCAAAACATTGTGCTGATGGATGCATTGAGTAGTACAGGGGCCATGGAGGTATTTAAAATAAAGTATTTATAATACAAAAAATGTATGAAAAAGTTAAGAACTTTGACCTTCGATATCTTCACAACATGCAATAGCCGGAAAGTACACGTGGTTTTCGGCTTCGTTATGGGTGCTTATACACGCTTAATGTACATATTTGCACTTGCACAGTTTTGACTTAATCGGCCCCAAATATAAGGATGATTCCCTACTTATTTATTACTCAAAATGACTAAACGTTATTTTCGCGGCTGAATGTATTTAGCGAAAGGTGTAGGTATTATCGATTTATTATCGTTTAATGCTATTGGACTTAGGTTGATTGAAGCCTCAATAATATTAAGTACTTGTATGTTATGATAATTTTAATGCCACTTTAATGAATATCCATTGCATTTATCAGCGACCTCAAACTTTTCTGGGAAGGTAGTCTGGTTTTGTAGGTCCTTCATTCGGTACTTCATGTTAACCAAAGGCAACAAGGCAGCAATGTGGCAACATAACATAATATAAAAGCCCGCCTGTAATCTCTAACATGTAACTTTAAATAGGTACACCCACATTTTCGCCAATTATGTTTAAGTCCCATGTAATAGGGGGCGAGTCTATTTCCAACAACCGGGCACAAATCCGGACTCCGTGGCTGCTACTGAGGAATTCCTAATAGAAAAAACCCAATAACACTTTAATCGACCCGGGAATCGAACCCAGGGCTCGACTCGACCAACGAGTCAGTCTGGCAGCAATGTGGCGACTTCTACGGATGCTTTTTCATAGAAAGTTATAGAAACACCAGTCGTCTAGTGGTGTGTCATCGTAATAGTTGCTTTACCGGTTTTGTCCCCTTAGTTGTTGTACCTTTATAAACTTTTTCAAGAGTCCTGTAACAATAATGGCTCTACCAAGCCACCTTTTTTTTGTGATGGGAAATCATCAAATGACTCCTCCCGCTCTGGGCGGAGCGGAAGGGAGTGTCCGACTTTTACTGACTAAAACCCACCCATATTTCTTCGTTTGCCCTGTGTTCCAGGGCCGCGGTATCTCTTTCGAACAGTCCCGCAGCCCTGGCAGGCATCGGCCCTTGCGGGCCCCTCCCGTTTGCTGACATCTCTTTGAGGCGCGCGTGGAACACGAACGCGCCGTCGACACGGCCTGTCGTCATAAGACGGACGGAGTCGGCGAGCTAGCCCAATACTCACCGTCCACAGGCCCGCGCCTACGGTGGCCGAGAGCCACCACTTGGCCCCAGACGCCCGGTCTACCAAGTCACCTAATACCTTAATTAATCCAATACAACTGGGGGCCACAATTCATAAAATGGTCGCACAAGTAGTTAATATTATGATTTGAAATTAAATTTTACGAATTGTAACGTGATTTATATTATATTATTATCCTTTATCCCATATTTGCCCAGAACTATTTTCAGATTCCGATTTAGTTTATTTTCAGATAGTTTAAGTCAATTTACGATGCTTTTATGAAAGTAGTAGTACTTTCATTATTTTTCTTGTTTCGTTTTCGAATCAATAGGCATTTATGGGTTAGACCCTGCTAATGCTACCTTTTTGTATAAATTCCGTACATAATAAATAAATTCCCCGTCTTTCATTCGTCAACAAATATTTATCAATCGATTTTTGTATACCAATCTAACTTGAAACGTACTTTTCAAAGATAATCGTGATAAACGGATAGACGGCGCATACCTACATTGATAACGAATACTTATCTAAAATATTGATAAGATTGTAAAACAATCCACTTGACATGGCCAAAGGCGGAGTTACCCAATAATTTGGAGAATTTTGTCTAAATGTTTTGGAAACATTCAAATAGGTAGGTATTATGTTGAAGAGTATACACTACCTTACTCACGTAGCGTAGGTACTTTCGTTAGGGATTTCCTAACTTGTTTAAAACTCAATTTATTGTAGATCTTTCTTGTTCTTTTTCTATCGACGGTATACACATTTACGTACCTAATTGAATGGGTGACATTTAAAAATTCAACCAGCCACCTTAATAATAGTAGGTATGTATTGGTTTAACGTGATAGACTAACTAACCCGCACCGGGCCCGCAAGGTGGATTATAGCCCATTTCCTCTCATAGAGAGGCTATACACAGGCTTAAGAAGACGTTAAGCCTATATCCCAGCAGTGGGAACATTATAAGCTAATTATGCTTACGCTATCGGACAATGAAAATGAGGGAAGAGAGAGTGCAGTAGCTTGTTTACGTCATACGGATTGTGCACTATAATATTTTCTGCTTGCATGGCCAGTCTCCACTGAAATTGGCTCTCATTGCCAAAAAACGGTTAGGATGGTTATTGATTTATAAATAGTGAATTCTCCCCCCACTCTCTAATTTCTAAAGTAGTAGGAGGAAAACTTTCACCAAATATTGGTTTGAATAATATTAAGCAAGCTTTTGAGATAATATGGGACTTTTTCGTGAAACTACAGCAGTAATTTTGTTTTTCATTCATTCATTCACTCTTATTTTTTAATGCACACAAAATAATAAATATATATACAAATTGCAATAATATAGCTTAAGTACAATGGCGAGCTTAACCCAGAATTGGGTTTTCTTACAGCAAACTTAATTTTGACTGCGAGATTTGCAGGAGAGGGTATACTTATGTGCATTATCATTACATTCTATAACTCACTCATTATATTTTTCTTTTCATTAATTTTCTTTGAAAAATCAATTTAGCTGTTGTTTGTAAACTGACCATTGAATGAGCGTTAAGAATATTGTTACTATACTGGTCGGTGCTACGAAATCCTTGTGTGCGGTTTGACTCGCACTAGGTCGGTTTTTCTATGAGACATTCTTAAAACGGCAACTTATAAAAAAAGTGAAGTGAAGTTTTTAAACTATCATGGTCACTAACTTTGACAACCAAAACAATCAGAAAACATGGTAAATATCCCGTTTCTAGTGTTAACGATAAGTAGCGGTATTTCTAGAACAAAAAATTCAAAAGAAGACATGGTGACAACCACCACAATGCACTAGCCACCTTCATAGAGACTAGACTATATTTATAAGTAATAGTGTACTAATTGTTGAAGAGCCAAATAAAATCAATAAATAAATAGAGGTGGCTTGTATCCCAGCCTTGAGAAGATTATAAACTGAAAATGCAACGTACTTTTTATGTGGGTTCTACTCATTGACTTCTTTAAATTTCCGACTAAAATTGTTTTCTATGAATACAATTTATCAATTTTTTTTTTGCCTTCTGACGTGACAATGCTGCCAGCCGTCTGGCCACTTTTCATGTTGACAGCGTTGTGGACAAATTTTTGGACGCCCTGTAACCCTTTTGATACTTGTACATATTTTTATTACTATTCGTTGTATATATATAGGTACTTTATTTTAGTCTTCTTTTTATATTTATTTTAGTTATATTTGTAGTCTGTATATAATGTACATAGCAATAAATGTTTATTTAGGTACAAAAAAAAAAAAAAAAAAAATATTACTATTATAGTTTTATAGTCTGTAAATAATTTAATTAACATGAAAATAAACTTTTATTTATCAGCGAATTTAAAGTTTTCAACTTGTGCCAAGCATATACCTTCTCGTTGCATGATGTTTTATCAATTTAGCTGATAACTAATCTTGTCATCTTATTGAGATAAAAAAAACTGAAATGCGTGAATGAACGGGTTTGTACTTATAGTAAGTTATGAAAGGGGAAAAAATATGTGAAATGTAATGCCATCTATTTATGTTAGACGGAACTACTTACTGACTATGAAGGTTGCTGTGATATGTTACCTGTCATTACTTTCTGAAGTTTTTAAGTATTGCTGGTAGACGATAAACATAATATAACATCACACCTGTAATCCCCGAAGGATTAATCAAATCAAATCAAAAAACTATTTATTCCGAAAAAAGAATAGAATAGAATAGAATAATCTTTATTTGCGTGAAATATGGTACATTGAGGTGTGGTGATGAATAGGTTCTACATATTCCGCTTACTAAAAATTCAGCATGCAAATATTGGTCCATATGTGTTAGTGAATAAGTACTTAAGAACTATGTTAGTGGTGAGATTTTTTTTCAGAGGAGTACCTAATAGTACACCTACTTATTCATTATTATTATTGGTAGACGATGTGGGCCTATTTATTAAAACCAACAGCTGACAGGTGACAGGTAAGATTCAATAATATAAAATACTACAACTATTCTATTATAGATTTTCTGCTTTAAAAACCACCCGTCGTAAAAATGTGTCAATTTTGTCACTATTTGTCAAATATACCGCATTGTCAGTTACATTTAAAAAAACCGGCCAAGTGCGAGTCGGACTCGCGCACGAAGGGTTCCGTACCATTATCTATAAAAACGGCAAAAAAAATCATATCTGTTGTATGGGAGCCCCCCTTAATATTTTTTTTTAATTTTAGTATTTGTTGTTATAGCGGCAATAGTAATACATCATTTGTGAAAATTTCAGCTTTCTAGCTATCACGGTTTATGAGATACAGCCTGGAGACAGACAGACAGACAGCGAAGTCTTAGTAATAGGGTCCCGTTTTACCGTTTGGGTACGGAACCCTAATTGAGACCGTGAGAACGTAGACAATCAGTGGTTATCAGAACGTCCCTTATTTCTAAAACAACCTGTACAGTATGACCACTTTAATTGTGCAGTTCAAGGTGGCGCTGCTTGTCAAGAAAAAATGCATCAACATGTCAAACTTCGTACATTTATTTTAGTTCTGTGTTTTACCGCCTGACAGATAAGTTGGTTGAAGTGTTACATGATAAACATAGGATTTCGATAGCTTATGTCATTTTCAAAAACATTTTTTCGATTCCATTTTCGTTATCGCTCATAGATTGTCTAGGTCTTCTTGTATAATTCTAAATACATGGATCAGTTTAGAAAGTAAAGAAGATCTTCGTTGTCATCGTCCAAAAAAGAAAACATAGTATTGGAGATGACTTGTATACATCAAACTAGTAAATACCTATACTTTCTTTATCGACATTTCGTATCCTAATTTACGATTAAGATAATAAAAAGTTATCTGATATGTGCCGATACACTTTAATTAGTGCACTGTTTATAATATTATAGGTTATCATATTGGTTAGGTATCTACCTAAAGGATAATTCAAAAACAGGCTACAACCTCCTCATCATCTGCCTAGTCTTTTCTCAACTATGTTGGGGTCGACTTCCAGTCTAACCGGATACAGCTGAATATCAGTATTTTACAAAAAGTGACTGCCTTTCTCACTTCCACAAACCAGCTAGTACTAGATAATATGATGCCCCTTGGTAAGACTGATTATCAGACTTTCGGACCACCGACTACTGACAGACGGGACGTGCTTTCCGAAGCAAGGACGAAACTCGGTATATAATGGATGAAACCCATCCACAGACCAACCTACGCACGCGCGGCTTAACCTGAAGATTGATCCAAGCGGCTGTTATTATTTAGCCACGAGCTCCTCCACCTGATTATCATTAAGCTTACTGATTATAATTAAGGTTATGGAATCGACAACCAATCATGATGATTATGGTAAAAAGATTGGTATTCGAATGCACAGGTTTGTTGATAAAAAACCAGACAGTACCAGAACATAATTTACCAGGTTGATGTATTTTTAAAAATCTTGAAAAGATACTACCGTATTAAAATATATTTGCACAAAGGTAATGGATTGGTCGATGAGAGGTAAAAGTTTTGATCACCACAACAGGTTTCAGTTGGACTACTAGTACCTACCATACCTACTCATTTTGTAAATGTAAAAGTAACTCTGTCTGTCTGTAGTCTTTACGAAGGAACGGCTGAACGGAACTGAATGATATTTGGAAGAACGATAGTCCATGACTAGGAAAATACCTGCTTTAAAGGAGAAATTGTTTTGGTGGTAATTTAATTTATTATTTAACTTCTACTAGTGAAGAAAATTCACAATAAAATCTAAGCTAACCTAACCTAACCTACGAAGATAAATTTGAGGATTAATTTAATCTTAAATATAAAAAAAACGCACACTCACCTATGTATTTACATGAACACCACTAATGTGAAACTAAATATATGACCTACTATGTCAATGGAACGTGACATTATCATTATCATTACTATCGATTAATAAAAATAATCTGCCACGATTATAATAAGTCTTTAATTTGACACCTACGACAGGCCGTGGTGATGCTTCGATAGTCGGTTATGCCTGTGTTTTATGTCGGCCCAGTACCCTTTACACCAAAGCACGTTTTTAGGGTTCCGTACCCAAAGGGTAAAACGGACCCTATTACTAAGACTCCACTATCTGTCCGTCTGTAACCAGGCTGTATCTCAAAACCGTGATAGTTAGACAGTTGAAATTTTCACAGAATGTGTACCTCTGTGGCCGCTATTACAAAAAACAATAAAAATACATGTAAAATTAAATCCGGCCTCCTACTACTATGGTACAGAACCCTTCATGGGTGAGTCGGACTCGCACTTGGCCGGTTTTTTACTTATTGTTTAGCGACACCTAGGCTAGCAGTGATAGCTTAGTGGTGTGACCGTTGGACTGCCAAGTCATAGGTCTCGAGTTCGAACCCAAGATACTCACCTCTGTTTTTAGTGTTCCGTAGGTACCCAAAGGATAAAACGGGACCCTATTACTAAGACTCCGCTGTCTGTCTGTCTGTCTGTCTGTCTCCAGGCTGTATCTCACAAACCGTGATAGGTAGAAAGCTGAAATTTTCACAAATGATGTATTACTATTGCCGCTATAACAACAAATACTAAAAATTAAAAAAAAAAATTTAGGGGGGCTCCCATACAACAGATAATATGATTTTTTTGCGGGTTTTATAGATAATGGTACGGAACCATTCGTGAGCGAGTCCGACTCGCACTTGGCCGGTTTTTATAGATAATGGTACGGAACACTTGGCCGGTTTTTTCGGATTCATGTGCGTATTGTATAATTATCACTTGCTACAATACAGGAAAACATCGTGAGGAAACCAGCATCCCTGAGAGATATTTCTTAACGGCATGTAAAGTCAAGTCCTCTGACGCCAGGTTAGGCACTAACCACAAGAAAAAAGAAAGAGACCAAAATGGATGGCTAAATATCGTAGCTCTATTTGAAAAAAAAAACTGTTAAAAACCTTGCCGTCCATTTGTATGCGTTTATGTAGGTACTCGTTTAGGTCTCGCCAGGAGTTACTGAATGCACGGGTAAATAATGTAATTAAATTATTTTTCATATAATTATTAAGAGTATGCTTAGATGGTTTGGTCATGTGGAGAAAATGAGTGAAAGGCGACTAACAAAAGGTGTTTACAAGGCTGATGTGAGTGACAACGCCGGGAGGGGACGCCATAGAAAGACACCGTCCTGACTTCGTTGGTGAGGTTCTTCAGAAAGGTCAGGTGCGTAGTAGTCACAACCGCCGTGCGTGTATGACCTGGGGGTCTAAAATGGCCGCTTAAGCAGAATTATAATAGAGATAAATTCTTAAAATGGGCATAGACGTACCTTTTTTTTCTGATGGGAAATCATCAAATGACTCTTCCCGCTCTGGGCGGAGCGGAAGGGAGTGTCAGACTTTTACTGACTAAAAACCATCCATGTTCCTTCTTTTGCCCTTTGTGTTCCAGGGCCGCGGTATCTCTTTCGAACAGTCCCGCAGCCCTGGCAGGCATCGGCCCTTGCGGGCCCCTCATGGCATAGACGTACCTACTATTATGAATTGTCACCTTGTGACCATTTTACGAATTTAAACGTAATTCATATTATTGTCCTATTATGATTCTGCAAAAGCGGCCATTTTAGACCCCCTGATGTGAGAAAATGGACGAGACAAAAGGACTATTGTAAGGTTCGTAGCATTAGGCGTTCTGTGGTGGGTTTACTCATGGGAAAAATACGTGAGCTTATGTATGCATGTATGTATTTATGGTTGCTGCCATGTTATTTTCCATATGAACCAACATACAATTCAATTCATAATTTATTAGTACATAACAAATATACATATCGTACTTATCTTAAGTATTCTGATTATGATTAAATTATTTATTTCTTTATTACTGTAGACAAATCGATATCATATAGACTGCATACTATCTATAGTCTACGTTATAAACACACGTCAGTAGATTACCTGTAATGATGACAAGTGGCTCGTGGCTAAACAGTAACGTGGTTAAGTAGAACATCTACCTGTAGGCTATACAAATATTTGTTCCGAGCAGGAATCGAACCCGCGACAAGCAGTGCAGCAGCGAATCGCTCAGCCGCTGTGACTGAGCCAACCGTGCAGTCAAAATTATATCGGTTGGACTTCCACAAGCAACTGAATAATGTTTCTAGTACTTTTCGAAACAATCTTTAGTGATGATCTTTTAAAGTTTTAATTAAGTACCAACTAGCTATAAACAATGCCTAAGTCCACCGTAACGAGTAATCAAAACTCTCCGCTTCCTCGCTGTAGTTACACTTTGATCTTAGCCAAAAGGCCGAAAAGCGATCCTCGCTCTAGTTAAATTCGCATAATAAAAAGCATACTGTAAGTACATACACAATCTGCAGAAGAGTACCTCATTTTCTCGTCGCTTCACCGAGACAAGTCAACAGAACAGGAACAGTGCAAACAATGTCCACGATGGATTATTTTATGTATTTTCTTCAACGAACTCGTTATTCGATTAAGGTGTTACGTTTCTGATTGTTAATTTTTATTCTGAGTCAATAATCAAACGACGTCGATGAAGCAAAAGAAGTAAGTATATAAGCATCGCAGCAAGTAGCTGTAGTTTCTGCCTGAGAAAAGACAAAATCGCGACAGTTTTTTTTCAAAATTAGGATTTTGAAAAAAAAACTGGCGTGATTTGGCAGAGGTTCACAACAAAATTTTATCAATATAATCAACCAACTAGTAGGTACCGCCAAACACCGGTCAACAATCCAGACTGAGGTGTAAAAATTGTATCTTAAAAAAGTAGTGTCATTGCGAATTTCTCCAGTATTGTGTGTGCGATTAAATATATCTTACATACACGAACATAGAACCTGCTTTGAATTTTCAACACGAAACACAGAAAGAAAAGAGTTTGAGGATGATTTCCACCAATCGGCTCGCATCGCATTGGATTAGAACGGATTTTATAAACTTTAAACGATATCAAATCGTGTACACAGTATTTAAAATCTATATTGCCAAGCCGCGCACAGCAGCTTGACCGCGGGCGTCTTCCACGACACGTGATCGTAGCCGAAAGTATGCTGCGACGCGCGATCGGCTCCGTTCGCCTGTCGTCGTATCCGAACGGACCATTTCAGCTGTCAACACGGTAGGAATAAAACTATTTGACCAGGCGCAGAAACGGATACGTTCACAAGCGACGGCACGGAGACGATCGTATGCGGCGACATCCTGCTGGACGCGATCGGTTTTCGCCACATCAGTTCGTATCCGTTCCGATCCGATGCGACGCGGGCCGTTTAGTGGAAATCATCCTTAATTGGGTACCGACCACTGTACTGTTGGGTAACGTCATTATTCAAAAACTTACCAAATAGTGCTTCATTCGGCCTAGAATCTCACTACACTAAACAAAAAAATAAAACAAATTAAATTCAGGAACACGTTAGTTTTCATAAATTAATAGACGAAGAGTGAAGGTTCAAAGATGTGTGTTTACAAAATTGCAAATGGCATGCACGTTTTAAAAACGTGCAAGTCATTTCATTCTCATCAACAATGAGATAATAATGAAAACTATGTATGGTTGTCCATATGCAAATGTGCAAATTACAAAGAAATAAAATTGAAGCGTCTATTAGTATGGTTGTTTAATTTTACAGCACATCTAAAATTGTATGTTATTGTTTTTAATTCTAAACACACGTGCTTGTCTAACGTTGTATGTACAGACGCCAGCACATCAAGCTACTATAATCTGTCAAATTTCTTTAGTAGATTTTCAACTTTACCGCTATAAAATTAGGTTCAATGTTGATTGGGAAAATTTTACAGTTTTGGGTAGTTTGATGTGCTTGATGTCTGTACTTTCAACCTTTTGTCTACGTCCATTATGCCACTTTATCGCGCGCTCATGATTGATTGCGATTTGTAGTCAATCTTTATAATACCTACATATTTTACTTATTTACACTAAGTACAACAATTTTACTTATTTCACTGTCTGATTGGTCTAGTTGTCGCAAGCCCGACTGCTGGGTATGAGGATTCTGGATTCCATTCCCAGGTCGGGCAGTGTTACTAGGTTATTGCAAGAGGAATAAAAAAGCCTACACCATTAGTAGACATTCTCGTTCTCTGACATAAATGTGCCTACAAACTAACATATTTATTTATGCAATGGGAGAGTTGGATGATATACGTAGACAATATGCAATATGCTTCTAGAAAAAAAAATTAAACGTTTTTTTTAAATATAGGTTAGTTTTTGTCGTCAGTTTTTTCGTAGGTATGCTTCTCGGCGATCCCTCTTAATTAATATCCACGTCATGGGCGGCATTAAAAATAAAAAGTCCACCATCTTTGATTTAGAATGACGTCACTTAGCTAACCATGCATTGTCATCCGAACTAAAGATGTACGCAAAGTTTCAGCTCAATCGGTTAGGAGTAACTATTTTAAAATTCAGTTGCAAGATTTGACCGGAACAAACAAACATAAAAAAATCTCAAGTTTTTATTTCACTTGCAATGTGTGTATGTTAAACCATCCAGTATTTCTCTCTACAGCTAACACACAACCCACAACACTTATTTCCCATCATACGATAGTTGATATTCAAGACATGGTCTATACGATGTTATTCGTATTGCAGTACTATCATGCCGAGGGTCGAAACCGGATTGTTCCACTCTGCTCCACCAAGTTGTCCCACGAGCGAGACAAATTGAAATGTATAAAATTGTAATGTCTACTTTACCACCTCATCTTTTCCCAACTATGTTGTCAGCTTTCAGTCTAATGCAGCTGAATACCACTATTTTAGATGGAGCGACTGCCTAAGATCTGATCTCCACAACCCAGTTAGTACAAAGGGGTATCTTGGTAAGACTGGTTGTCAGACTATCATGCCACTGACTGCCTGTAACGACAAAAATTGTCAAAGATTTACAAATGAAAGCCGGGGTCAACGTCTTAACGTGCTTTCCGACGCACGGAGGGAACTCGGTTTATTTAATGCCTTCTTTACTACACTAGTCGATTTTAGCATTTTGGGTGAAAGAGTCATCGTCTTTTTGCCCTGGTCCCACTTTACTTGTGTGAACATGTAACATGTCTTTTGCTCCATATTTCCCTGTCAAGTTATCATATTTTACCTCTTTTTCTTTCTAATTACTCCTCACACAATCAGTTCATCTTTTGTTTGACCTTCCCTTTCATCCATCAAACACCTAAACCACCATAATATATATGTACTTACCTCCATATTTATTTTATTTTCATTTTTCGGATTGCAGTTTAGTAACTGCTAAACTGCTGGACTGGGCTGGCCATGTCTGTCGTATGCCCGACAAGCTGTGGGCCAAAATAACCACGATGTGAAGCCCTGACACAGCCAGAAGGCGACGGGGTGGACCGCGCAGGACAAGCTGGACAAAACCAACGACCAGTGGTCCACAATAGCCCTAGATCGAAAGATCGGAAGTCATGGGGAGAGATCTATGCCCAGCAGTGGCATGACACAGTGTAGTAGTAACAGATTACTAGCTCTATTTAGCAAAGTTTGTCCAACTGGTGGGACAAACCTTGCCCCACTTGTGGGACAGAGTAGAATAACCCTGAACACATCAAGATTCATGCGGAACCGCTCTGATGCCCGTCAGGTGAGAAACCACTTTCGCGTTATTAGCTTTTACAGTTTACTCAGTGTCTAGCAATGGTGAGGGATGCAATCATTTATCTTCAATGTTTTGTTTTCCTGTAAGAATCCCCATGGACATGTTCGAGGGAAAAGGGGAAGGATGATAAGTGTTTTTGTGTCTTAAGCACATAAAGGTGCCTTGCGGGAAAGAGTGCAAATGTATATTTAATTTTTGAGGTCTGGGTATACATTGAATTTTCGTTTTATTCATCAATTTATTGACATAACCTAACATCACGCCTGAGATCCCCGAATGGTTAGACAGAGGTGTACCTTATAGCACGCCCACATTTCGCCAGTTATGTTTAAGTCTCTTGTAAAAGGGGGCGAGCCTATTGACATCAACCCGTCACGAATCCAGACTCCGTGGTTGCTATTGAGGAATCAATTTATCAAGGTAAAAGATTTCATAAATGTCGCTCTGTGTTGTACTTAAATATAATTAATATCAATTGACAAATATTTGTGAAGATTTGCGAACTTTCAAAATTCGACATCTCATCTATTTACGTCATTCTTGACTCATTAGCGTATTCTGGTTAAAGACATTTAATTCTCATAAAGAAATAACATTTCACTTACATGAGAACAAATTTAAACATACATTTTTTATTTTTTTATTTTTTTTTATTACAAAATGGGCCTGCTCTTGACCTCGATCACGCCTGGTGGAAAGCGATGGATGAGGTCTATGATGAAACGAGCGTGCCCAGAAGATGCCTGTTCACTCTTGCTTTGAAGGCAGACGGGTTATATGTAGGAGGGAACACAGATGCCGGCAGAGAGTTCCACACTTTGGCTGTGCGCATAATAAACGTGGAGGAGAAGCGCCGAGTACGACTTGTCGGGATATCAACCAAGTGTGGATGGTACGCCGCAGTACGTCTGCTAGTCCGGTGGTAAAAGGGTGATGGTGGGATTAGATCGTGGAGCTCCTGCGCACACTCTCCGAAGTACAGTCTGTAGAAGACCAACAAGCAGGCGACATTACGCCGATGAGCTAGGCTGTGAAGCGTTGCTACCAAAGACTCGTCGCCTATGAGCCTTTTAGCTCTGCGTTCCACCGAATCAAGTGCAGCAAGCTGGTATTTTGCTGAGCCATCCCACAGGTGACTGCAATACTCCATACAGGAACGGACCTGTGCTTTATACAAATTTAAAAGCTGTCCAGATGTGAAGTATCGCCTCACCTTATTCAGGATGCCCAGCTTTTTACATGCTAATCATTGTCCTTCGACACTCGGACTCACAATTTATCTGACGTACTTACTGATATTATTAAGTTTACATTAGTAGTACAATAAATAATTAAGTCTGTGGGTACTCCTAGACATCTGAGTTGCGATACTATGCATAACTACCTCCGCTTTGGGATAAAGAGTGCGAGATTGACAATTTATTTCGATACAATCGAAGTACCTAGGCATAAAGCTTATTATGCGCAGGCTCAAAGTTTGGACATCTCTCCTACAAACCCATACCATCCATTCCGCGAGATTAAGGTCAAGACCAAGTCCTTCAGGTAGTAAATAAAACCGTTTAAAAAGCATCCGTATTACTAACGTATGAGTTTCCATATTCTATGAGCAAAGCAAATCGTTCCCACTCAATTTCCAGATAAAACCTTGCAAAAGAAACCTTTTTAACGCATTAATATATAAAATTCACCAGCTTCTGAAAACACAATGATACTTAAAGAAAATTCCCGACTATGTGGGTCAGATATAATAGTGATATTATGCGCAGCTTCAAAGGGAATATGCGGAGTTTTCACTTTGATGTCGGTAAAAAGATAAGTGTCATTATCGTAGTTATTTTGTGAAGTTAAAGGCTTGTGCCCACTACACCGTACCATACCATGACTGTGCAACGAACGTATTAGGCAAAAATATTCTTTGTATTGAAAAGTATGAGACTGCCCACTAGACCGTTCCGTCACCGACCAACACTGTCACGTGCCAGGCACATTGTGTATCAGCACCGGCAAAATACTCTCGCTGGCAATTGGTTACGCCCCGTGCATGGCACGCGATGGTAACGATACGGTCGGTTTTAATACATAGTTTTTTTTTTATCTATGATAAATTGAAACAGAAATGTTTTAATAATAGTCATAGTTTTCCATTTTCTGTGCAAAAACCTGTATCTTTAATTAATTAACTCTTTATCCCCAATTCAAAGACCGACAACTTTCACATTAACAAGTAATCCGTCCAAAGACGTTTGGTATTCAAGCAGACTCTGCGTCATTCAACTTGTAACCGGCGCACGAAGCGCTCGTGGTGGACCGGCGCTCAAATATTAAGGAGCCACCAACGAGCCGTGGTTAGTGCTTTGATGCACAGTTCTATTATGTATGAGGGGAAGATTTTAACCGGCAACCTTGGGTTCTGTATTGACCTTTACGAAGAGACGAAGGTTGAAGTGGTAATTGAATAAAAAAGTTTAATTTATGTTGCTTGCTATTACAAAAATAAACCATAATACAATGTTTTGAGTTTTTTTTTTTTTAACCCACTCTATTTTTCGTGTTATACATTATTCTAGTTCATTAAGGTAATGCAGTGCGGTAGCTCATTGTTAAAAAAAACACTGATGTCCGCAATTTTATAGTAGCACTCAGGAAAACAGACAACGGATGGTCGACGGGGCATCAAGGTTCTAGAGTGGTGACCACGTACAGGTAAGTGCAGATACACACTCCGTGGCTGCACCTGAGAATTTTTTTCCAACCCGGGGATCGAACCGAAGACCTCATGCTCAGCGGTCGCACCAACCAGCACCAACGAGGCAGTGGAAGAAGTTCTTTTCCGTGAAAAAAAAAATAACAGGTATTACGAGTTCTATGTAGTTGTTGTCAATAGGAACAGATACGTCCTCGAATGACCAGAAATTGTCCTCTTATCTTTCGGTTATTTACTCAATAAATTGTGATCGCGATAAGACTGTTCTTTATTAAGGTACAAACGATCAACAAATTATTAGGGTACCTTTATTTATTTAATTTCTGTCTGCGCTGGTGCTATCCTTTACTGGAATAAGCAATTCAAGTTGCAAGTATTCTGAGGGTTTTATGATTAGCCATGCTATTCAAATATCACATTTAGTCATTTTCTGTTTATTTCCACATCTAAAGCGATTAAATACCTAAATATAGCTAATTTAGACCTCGTGAAAAAGTTTATGAGACTTTCATATTAGTTTATCGGCAGTATCGTCCATGCTTCAATTTTTCACCCTAATTAGAATGCCTAGACTGTCTATGAACCCCTGATATAAGTAGATTATAGAATTGACTGCATCGTTGATCAATATTATTTTGAAAGCAAGCGGAGCGGTTTTAAAATACATAAAAGATTGAAAGTTCTGTTACTGCAAGACAAAACTGAACCAGCTTGTAGGCATCAGTTTTGACCAAAATTCACAATTAATTGAAATAACTATCAAATATCTGTCATAAATAAACAATTATTGTTTTATGTCGTGCCAGTGACTTATGCCCGACTGTTCAGATTGGTCAGCAATTTTTTTTCCATACAAGAAGTCCCGATTCGTCTTCATAAGAAAATAAATGAATTTTTATTTAATAATGTTCCTAATTTGTCATGACATTCAAACTTTGTATGATCAAGCTTATACGAGGTCGACTTTACCAAATTATTATAGTTATCTTTGGACCCGGTTTAAATTAAACGCCACTGGTACAGACGCCAGTACATCAAGCTACTACAATCTGTCAAATTTATTTAATAGATTTTCAACGTTATCTAAACCAATGAATTAGGTTCAAGGTTGATTGGGAAAATTTGACTGTTTCAGGTAGCTTGATGAGCTGGCGAATGTACGAGTACCATATTCATATAACACCAAATTCAGCTTTGTAGCTATTAAACACGAAAACAATTTATAAATACTATTTCATATTTATAACAAAATGGTGGTTACATTAAATATAATATAAGGCCGCCCGCGGTGGTGCTCACTGCGGAAGTATTTAATTAACACTTAGGACTGCAATGTGCACTGTATACTGCCATATTTTATTATTTAGTGATTCGATAATATTGTTTTGTACTAGCAGTTACGCGCAGCGTAAGTAGCAAATTACTTCAATAATCTAGACGAATCTGACTGTCCCGAGAAGGCAAAACACCGCGAGAGTTGTAAAGAAATGAGGGAGGCCTTTGCCCAGCAGTGGGACTGAACAGGCCAATTAAAAAAAAAGGTTGTCTGTAAAGTTGGTTTACGGACGATAGTTTAACGTGACAACGTCATAACAAAACATTGATGAAATGATTGCATACTTGCATGCGGCGCAAGCGTACAGTGAGCGTAACGGGACAATGAGTCATCCTTTTTCGTGCATGCAGCCGGCGTTCATCGATTTATTAGACGATGTCACGTCAATAAATCTGACAAAATTAATTTGAACAGCTACTTAACATATAATTTACTATTTTTCATTTTTAAAGAACCAAAAATTTTATACCAGAAGGTTTAGACGGAAGAGCATCCTATTTCGTCACGACACTCTCATTTCGCCAGATTTGTTTTATTAGTCCCACGATACAGATGACGTGCCTATTTAAAACAAAATCCCGTTCACACGATGACCACATCTATAATTACCGGCCGTTTTTGTGCGGATCAATAGTGGTAAAAAAGACCGAAAAAAAAAATATGCGAGTTTTTTTTGTTATATTAATACTTTGTTTAAAAAAAATCTCAGACTCTGTCAATGATCACAGATGTTTGATAACCCTTTTTAAACGAATAGGAATAAAACAAAAAAAAATACCAATGAAGAGAAACTTTCTAAATGTTAATATAGCGGCCAGCGCGGGCGCTGCAAGCAGGAATTCATTTTTTTTCATTTCATTTATTTCATAAACAATTTTTACATTATATCAAAACTCATTAAAAACTAACACAACACGGTTTTTAAGCTTTACAGTTACAAACTTACGCTACTTTACAAAAAAAAACCACTTAACCAATTAAAATTCGGTACATCAGCAAAGAAAACAAAATGTTAATAAAAATGAATCATGTCAATAAAAATAAATTATGTTAATAAAGAAGTAAATCATGTCAATAAAAGATAAACCAAGTAGGTATATAAAAATAGTCCTTACGGTGGTCAATCGCAAGTTTAGTCGGCTGCACAAATCTAAACGTGAAACTGAGAGAGAGGAGAAGAGAGGCTGAGAGATTCCTGGTATTAGCCCGTCCTACGAATCGAACTCAGGACATCATGCTCAGGAGTATAGCTTGCAACCACCAGACATTTAAAAATATTTATTAATGTAAAAAGAAATTACAAAATGGTGGCAACATCAAACCGCCTGAGGTCGTGTGCCTCACGACCTGTAAATATTTAATTAAAACTTATGAGTGCAACATAATTATTACCTACTGATATTTCGTTGCCAATCAGTAACTTCGAAATATTATGTGAATAAAAACTTTTAAAGAGAGGATTCTCAATACTCCTGTTAATATAATATGGGGATTTTTAAGTTCTGCAGTTGCATTTGAAAGGCTTGACAAATCAGGTGGCCTACCATGGCGTCTTATAGCAGGAGTAATTCCAGTGTGGGAAAGAGGTGGCGCTAGACGACCTGCATAGCTCTGTCTCTTTCCCACACTGGAATTAGTCCTGCTTTAAGACGTCATAGTAACCATTTAAATCATTGAAAAAACATAATTATTTAAAAATCATTACAAAAATCAATAAAATCATGAAATAAAAATATTATAATAATATTTATTATGTTCGCATTATGTATAGTTATTTATTCATTTGCATAAGTATATATATATATATTTAATCCACAATATGTTAAATTGCACCCACCACAGTTTACACAAAGATTGACTGGTAGAGAATGCCATTGGCAGATTCTTGCAATTGTTAATTTGTCTAGGGTAAAATGTAAAAAGAAGCTTACACTGTGGCTTTTAGAACTAGATTATGAAGAAACTGAAAAGCTGCTTACTATCTTATCCTAGTATAGCGTCTTTCAATACATACTGCATCTCACACGCACACATCGTATACACATCCACACACGCAACAATTCTTACTCACCCTCTCACACGCACACACACACACACACACACACACACATATATACACACACACACACACATACACACAACACCACACCCCACTTACATGACACCTTCCACATCACACTTACACTTGCAAACACACACACGCACTTTTATTTCCATTTTTATTGTTTTTTTATTTTATTTCATTAGTACCTTTTCGTGTTATTCTTTTCTTACAATAATCCTATATGTCATACGTTCTATAATTATTGTCATAACCTCAATCTCGGCGAGGGGGGCCAGGAGTCCATAGCACAGGGTATCCTAGTTTGGATTCCTGACTCCCACAAACCTTTGTACCTTCAATATTTGGAACACCTGTATTATTGTAATAATTGTACTTTGTGGGAGAAAATAAATCTTATTATTATTATTATATTATTATTGGCAGTAAGTCCGCCTCTGTCTGTCTGTGTGTGTGTACTGAAGGTGTTAGATAAACATGAATATGCTACCAAAAAACTCATATCAATGCTATTGAAAGTCTTAGTAGAATGTAAACGAGACGCTTTGAAAGTGATCACCAGATTTCATATCTTTCGTACCTTTAATCAGATATCTAGCCTGAATCACAACCACACATTTATTTTGCACAATTTGTGTTAAAAAAATACACGTCACAATCTTTACTCACTAAGCTTAGATTATTTTTCATTGAAGTAGGAACCTATTAACCGTTAGGTACCGACTTTGTAGGAAACTAAAAACTTCATTAAAAAAGCTTTTATTGATTTTTTTTTACCACTAATGTACTGAAACATTATAACAAAGCACAAAACCTCTTTATTGATTGATTAACCCTTGATAAGAGTCTTTCCTAATACCTAATAATAAATGAATAAATCAAGCATTATGTATACGAAGTGTTCATTAAAATCTCGTCCGTTTGCCTGTTGCGTCGTAGCACCGTAGCACCGTAGCACGGCTACGCTGCTACAGTTCGTAGCCAGTTATCTTGCGCGCCTCAGCCTTCCCGCTCGCGTATTGCTCCGCGTCGACCCACTTTCTATTCGTCAGTTTCAACAGTGAATAATTTTTAAACTTCGCGTTCTATGGAGTTTTTGTTTTTATATTTAGTGGCCAGTGTTTAATTATGAATGATTTTGGTGTTAGCTTTTATCGGTAAGTTCGATTTTTAAATCTTGATAGTAAATTTTTGTTTGAGCGAGGTTTTGGTTAACGAGTTTTGTTTTTAATTATAGATAGTGTTTATTAAATTATTAATGTGAAAATAAGGATTAAAAAAGTATTTGCTTGATACATTTTTGTAGTCGACAATAAAAACGATAGTTTAAAAAAGTCGTACATAGTTAAAGCTCTAAGTTGAAGTTTTAAGAAGTTATGCTCTGAAACAGTTATGAAATGGATATTTTAGTCTCTCGGGTGTAAGGATCAGAAAGTTTCAATGAAAACTACAATCCTCCTAGCAAACTAGATGATAATAATTCTAATGTTTCATAAGTTTTACGTAGGTTTTATCGTCTTGAAGAATGAATACAGAATATTAACATATTTTGATACTTAATTCTCTAAGATTTTAGTTTTACGTACAGCTGTAATATGTTATTACAATTAACAAAATAAATTGCCATCTTTTTGATTGAGTTTCAAATTGCGCGTCATATCGATTTTCAAGTAACATGCATTTTGCGTGTAATACTTAGAAAAGTGGTTATACATATATCATGTTTCTGTACCCATTATTAGATATTCCTTAATTTATTACCAATGTTTTTTCCTACTCTGTGCATCATCATTCAGAAACCCCAAATCTAATTAAATAAAACAAAAGACGAAACTAAAATATTCAAATTTCGAACAAAGTAGTTTTTGTCAAAATAATTTATTCACACGAAAAGAAATAGTATGAATACTTGTATTCGCAAAGAGGCTTGAAGTCATGCCTTTGTCTTTGAGCACAAATGAGTTTTTTTTTTATTGTACATTTTTAATTAATAGCGGCCTGGCACAGGAATCCTGTTTCGACGGACAGTCTTTGCAAAAACATTGATTTTCGGAAAATAAAATTGTGATGTTAATATAAAATCACGACTGATTCCTTTCGAAGGGGTAAGTAAAGGATATACACTCATAAAATGGACCGTAATATACTTTTTTTAGTTCATTGGTTATGTTTAAGTCTCGTGTGCTTATCGAGGAAACTATCATGTTCTGGAACAAAACATTGGAAGACATATGACATCGACCAACCCGCACTGGGCCCGCATGGTGGAATACCAAGGATGGAGGTTGCGTCTCTCACAGAGACGAGCCCTGAATTTTTCTTCTTCCTAGCTATATCCCACTTTAAGTGGGGTCAGCTCTCCTAATTTTAAATTAGGTTATTGGGTCGGGCAGTTCTTCCTCCCATAGGAGCTTCGTCATGGTAGTCCACCACGTTGCCAGAGGTCGTCCTCTATCTCTTTTATATTCAGGTAGTTGCAACGCTTTCTTCACTATGTATTCCTCGTCTAGTGATAACATTATAGATTGATTTATTAAGTAAGCCCCACATAAAAGGCCAGTCACTTGCATCCACTAGACCAACCACATAAATAATATAACTTTTGCGATTATGTCAGTAAATCTTTATTTGAATAACATTTTGACATTCATCGTTGACTCGAGTCGACTTACGGCTAAGCCTTCCTTTTCTACATTAGAATAATTTATATTTTCAGGGTTGCGTTGCGTTGACAGAATATCTAAACGATATTAGACTGCGTTCGTTCTTATCCGTATTTCAAATATGGCTACATTTATAAGAATTAAGTTATTAGTCAATTATTAGAGTTATTTTAAGAACTGGGTTTATAAAATACATGGGACGGTTCTCGCCCGTCACCGCTTCCTAGTGAAATCTGTTGTTGATTCACTGCGTCAACAAACTATCTAAATTCATGTACTCCTTACATGAATGTAGGTAATTATTTTGGTAGTTGTTAGCAAGTAGAAGAAAACTGCTGAAAATTTTCTTAATGCAAATCACTTTGATACACCCACTGGTGGGGCAGAATCAGCTTGTTATTAAAACTTCCTCAAAAACGCACTAGACATACTTAAGCTACACTGTTGCTAGAAAACAGATATTGTCCATCTTAGTATCCTAACTTATAACCTCAAAAGGCGCAAATACAAAAAAAATGTAGTTATGTGTTTGAGCCGTTTGGGGTTGGAACACTAGGGCCAGGGAGTCCGAGTGCCCACATTTCGGGAAATCGCCAAGCGGTTGGTCGACTCTTCACGTGACCAAAGGGCGGGCCTATTTTTTGGCCAAAGAATCAGCATTGCCATCCAACGCGACAATGCTGCCAGCCTTCTGCGCACTTTTCCTGCTGACAGTGATGTGGACGAATTTTGTAACCCTTTTAATACTTTTTGTAAATAATGTAATTATCGTGAAAATAAACTTAGTATCTATTTATTTAAATTTTTAATGAAGTTCACTCTGAAATTAACACCTGTATAAACTGTTCGGGGATAACTAAGAGCTCTTTGAAGTCAGAACACATAATAGACTTAGCACATTTACTTCGATATCCGGATATGAGTTTGAGAACACTTGAATAGGCTTATACTCTCAAAGAAGAGCTTTATGTCATTATGTGCGAGACAATCGGTTAGGTACAGGGTGTTGGCACTTGATCGGAAGGTTGGTAACACTTTGGTGAGCTCTTATGGTTTGAGTAAAGCCTTCTTGAAATGCTATGATAAACCTGTATGGACTTAATGTTTTTAGACGGCTTAAAATTTTATTTAACATTACATAAGGCATTGGGTTAGGCAGAGGTGTACCTAACTTCACACCTACATTTCGCTAGTTATGTTTAACATCACTGGCGAAATGTAGGTGTGGTGTGTGTGTGGTGTGGTGTGGAATGTATGTAGGTTGTGAATGTAGGTGTGGTGTGTGTGTAGGCTCGTCCCCTATTATATTGGACTTAAGTCCAATAGCCTATTGGCATCAACGGGGCACGAATTCAAACTCCGTGGCTGCTACTGACAAAAATGAAAAAAAAAAAGTTTTTGTAACGCAAAATGTATAAACGTAAATCATCATCTGCCTAGCCTTTTCCCAGCTATGTTGGGGTCGGCTTCCAGTCTATCCAGATGCAGCTGAATACCAGTATTTTACATGGAGCGACTGCCTATCTGACCTCCACAACCCAGTTAGCGCTAGGTAATACGATACCCCTTGGTAAGACTGGTTGTCAGAGTTTCGGGTCACTGACTACCTGTAACGACTGTCAAAGATCTACAAATGACAGCCGGGACCAACGGCTTAACGTGCTTTCCGAGGCACGGAGGAAACTCGGTATGTAATGGGAGGTCAACCATCCACGGACCAACCTAGGTAAGCACGGCTTAACCTAAAGATCGACCCGAGTGGCTGTTCTTATTTAGCCACGAGCTCCTCCAAATCTAAAAGTAAATACGATATGTTTTTATAATCATCAAAAGTAATGTTGTTATCATATTATGCTTACTCATGTTTCTTAAAATTAACGTCATGAATCTAAAACTTAAAGATTTTGGCACTAACTCACAGTACCCCACCATATTTCATTTACAATGGATGGCAATGGTTACAAACTCTTACCAATTTTTTATAGGTTTGCATGATATTATATATTTTATTTTATTTAATTTTTCTTTATTGAGTTTTTATTTAGACATTGTATTTGAAGTTTTCTCTTTTGAAATTCAAAAGAAAAAACTTCAAATACAATGTCTAAATAAAAACTCAATAAAGAAAAATGAAATAAAATAAAATAAAATTGAAATTTATCATTCGTATGGGCTCTTGCCTGAAATATAAAATTCTATTCTATTCAAAACAAATTAATATTATTTTATTTATTTATAATTACTGCAGAGATTCTCGTGCCCGTGTGTTCTCAGTGGCGTATATTCATCCGTTTCATAACATATAGTTTCCATGCCCTACTACCCCCTGAAGAAACAATATTAAAACTATGTGCAATTGCTTGGCTAACATAGTGCACTGTGTTGACACTTGTATGCAAACGGTGCCAGAGTAAATATGAACAAGCCGTATTTATATGTACTATGTAGAATTATGGAACGTTATTTTCACCTAATATCATATTGACATGACATCAGCCAAATTGCATCTCTATTTAAGTTAAATGAATGAACTCTCATGTAAGACAAGTACTTTCTGTATTTTAGGAGAATTAAATATGAAACCTTCAAGTTGCTCGCAAAAACTGTATAATTAATCCTGCTAAACCATCATAAACTACAAATACTTACAGCTCTAAATATGATTCAATAAAAAAAAATTGCACTTTCATCTATGCTGTGCCCGACAGGGTCCATAATTGTGACTAGTATATTTATTTCCTTACCAACTTTATACATTATGGTTCGCAATAAAGAATTGAGAACCGTGCAATATATTGTATTTCCTTTACGAACGAGTTTAGATTGTCAAAATGTTTTTTTTTTTTAAGAATTGCAACATTCGTATCATTCTTTCCAGTTTTGATATATTATGAAAAAAATTACACTTATTTTAGAGATCTTATCAGTGGGAACAGCCTCTGTTTTCTATAAAGAGTAGTTCCAAATACCGGCATTCACTTTGTTTTTCTGAAAGGTTAACATTGAATTAGTAACTTAACAATATTAATAAAATATTTATAATAATGAAATCTAGCGAAATGTGGGTGTACTATTAGATATACCTCTGCCTAACCCTTCGGGGATTAGCGGCGTGATGTTCTGTTATGTTATTTATAATAATTCCAAAGCTTACGAAGCTACCTTCATTCAAAAGTAATTTACCCAACTGTAGACTCCAGCTTCAAACAAGTACCCCCGTCCTACGTACCTACATCTCCCAATCTGCGAGACATGGGAGAGACGTCTGCAGTCGCATGATGAATAGCATTCGGTTCAGAAGGACTAATGGAAATGGAATTGGGGTACCATTGGATTAGATGTGTGTACAACTGTACATCTTGTTGATTCATCTGGTGCGGGTTTGATGAAAAGTGTTATATGAAATACTTTTCTTTGTTCCAGCTGTACCTAGTAATGTTTTGATTAAACAAGAACAGGATATGTTCTTGGTTGGGTTATCTCTGAAGAAAGATAATAGACAATAATGGCTCAGGCAACTTCCCAAAAGTCTGACAGTCAATCTTGCCAAGATATGCAGTCGTTTCATGTAAAATACAGTTACATGAGTACAGTTGCATTTTTCATTCAAAAAGTTGTTACAAACTGTTATGTAGCTCGACTGCGTGACATACTTGTAGTATATCACGCAGTCTGCAGTTTACGAGACGTGCAAAAGACGTCAGTAGTAGCATGATGAATTGCAATCGGTTCAGACGGAGTAATGGAAATGGTTCAGTGATACCATTGGATTACATGTGTGTTAACAACTGTACATCTTGTTGGTTCATCTGTGGGGAATGTGCGATTTTTTTTACAGAACAATAATTCAAATCCCGAAATATGTGTTGAATTTTACATTGATTGCTTCTTAGAGTGAATTTCACCAATAAAACTGAATGGCATCAACACATCTGCACGTTCGTTCGTTCGTTGAAAAGCTGTCAGAATCAATAATTCATAGCAATGATGATACCCACATCTCTGCAATATCAAAACAACTTTAGATAACTTAAGAAACGACAGAATTTAGTGCACGGTGATACTAATCATAGCAGATCACAATTTGGTTAACTCCTGCTCTTCATCATCTGCCTAGCCTTATCCTAACTGGGTCGGCTTCCAGTCTAACCGAATGCAGCTGAATACCAGTACCATGGAGCGACTGCCTATCTGACCTCCACGATAATACGATACCCCTTGGTAAGACTGGTTGTCAGACTTTCGGGTCACTGTCTACTTAACGACTGTCAAAGATCTTCAATTGAATGCACGGAGGAAACTCGATACGTAACGCGTGGTCACCCACCACGGACCAACCTAGAAAGCGGGGCTCAACCAGAAGATCGACCCGAGCGGCTGTTATTATTTAGCCACGAGCTCCTCACTCTTATATAAAACCACATAAAACAAAACCAGAAGCTGACTTTAAGCTAACCTCATTTAAAAGTAATTTACCCAACTGTTATGTAGCTCTAGTTAACAAGTATGTACCTACATCTCGCAGTCTGTTTGCGAGACATGGGAAAGACGTTTGCAGTTATAATATGACGAATAGCATTTGATTCAGACCGACTAATGGACATGGAATGGGAGTACCTTTGGAGTAGATGTGGGTACATCAGGTACGCAAGGGCCGGTGCCTGCCAGGGCTGCGGGACTGTTCGAAAGAGATACCGCGGCCCTGGAACATAAAGGGCCAAAGAAGGAACATGGGTGGTTTTTAGTCAGTAAGAGTCTGACACTCCCTTCCGCTCCGCCCAGGGCGGGGGGGGGGTCATTTGATGATTTCCCACCCACCAAAAAAAAAAAAAGGTTTGAACATCTCTGGGGAATGTGGGAGTTTGGTTGTACAGAGGCAAAAACGTTTTATTTGATTGTTTTCCCTCTTGTATTCCGTAACTCCACGTCCTTTGCGTATTTCGTGTACGAGTGGGAAAATTAATCATTCGATCTATCCCAGATCCTCGAGGAAGGCTAGCAACGTCTTGGTTTTACTGGCTGATCTCGCGGAGAGTACTTAGGTTACCGAAATACTTTGACCTGCATGAGGCAACCAGTTATGGCGGCTGTAACTGAGCAGAAAAAACATTCATCCCATCTGCTTATATAAGCTACTCCGATGCTAAATTGATTGTCCCCTATTGCTTTCCAAGTTCCAGTTTCGGGCTCTTACTAGACTCCCTATTGCTTCTATTACTCCTTTACTCCGTTCACTCCGCAGAACAATACTTGGTGCAAAGTCCTTTCCTCATCTTTGCAAATTCTTAAATAGCTGCAGCGATCTTATTGACGTATATTTAGCTCATATCCCAAGTTTCATAGAACAACTATTAGTAATGTTTAATTCTATTATTTTTTTCTGTTTTCTTGTGTTCCTGTTTGTTTTGTTTAATTGAATAATACTTTTATTTTTAGTGTTAATTTTATATTCGATCAAGTAATATTAATTTGAAACTGGTTAATTTTAGTTAATTACACATCAATTTTATGGGCATGCGGTGCTAACCTGTAAGAAATTGTTACACTCACCTTAGATTATAGTGGATGATTACTTAAAAATTTACGGTGTAAACAATGTTGGCTGGCCAATAAAGGAAAATAAAATAAAATAAACTGTGCGGAGCTGTTTGGTCAGCCGGAGTGCCTGTCTCGTGAAGCGGCCGTTGATAGTATGAAGTTCTTCCTTGGACTGCCTGCACTCACCATGGTCGAGTCACAGTTTGTAATATATTTCCCTGGTTCATTTCTTAAACCGAATGTGCAGTACCCGATACTTACTGTACTATGGATAAAACAAGACATATAGCAGCGGCACTTGTCGCCTTAAAAAAAACCATTGCTTATGCAACTGGAACCACGGCTCCAGTTTGACTGCGGTCAAATTACGCTTATTTTCAAAGAATTTCAATCTATAGTTGTATAATTAATGTATTCAACATGCATTCAGCAATTACAAAACATAAATATCTTACAAAGTAAAAAGTCTTTTTCATCCTCACAGAAATTTGTCCTCGGCCACATCTTGAGTATTTAATCGATATGAATCTCACAAGCATATTCACGTAAGTACCTATATCTGGTAAACCAGACTACAAACTACACAAAGTTCCTAGCAAGAAAGCGATTTTGGATTAAAATTAATTCTCTTAACCTTCATTTTGCAGGTAATAATGTAATTGAAGGTAGTCTGATTAAATGAACAAAAACAGCTGTAAGCAACCTCCATAAAACAAAATAAACATGACTAAGGGAAATGCATGCAACCCGTATTCATAGACAATGAGCCAGCAACCTGTTACATTGGTTTATGCAAATTAGTGAATATGAACGCAGGCACACATATAGTGTTGAGAATTCTGTAATGATTGTATTTAGACTTAACAGCAGGCCTGGGGGTCTAAAATGGCCGCTTTAGCAGAATCATAATAGGATAATATTATTTATTTATTTGTATCAGACTCACGATCCATAGATTAGTTAGTAAGTATACTTAAAAATAATGTTAGTAAATAATCAGACAAAATTCACACCACAAAATACTATTTTCACATAGGTAGTTGAACACAAAATAAAATTTAAATTAAATTAATATAAATAAATAAATTAATACAATCATTTTTCGTCAGATAAAATGTAGAATGTCCGTAATCAAATATAAAAATAAAAAAAATCAACTTCAATACAATGTCAAATATTAGAAAATTAAAATTAAAAATTCGTTAAATTCAATACGTAGTTACTCAAATTAATAAAACAATAAATAATAATAATAATTATGAATTACGTTTAAATTCTTAAAATGGTCATAGACGTACCTACTATTATGAATTGTCACCTTGTGATCATTTTATGAATTTAAACGTAATTCATATTATTATCCTATTATGATTCTGCTAAAGCGGCCATTTTAGACCCCCTGTAATCCCCGAAGGGTTAGGCCTAATAGTACACCCATATTTCGCCAGTTATGTTTCCAATGTAATAGGGGGTGAGCCTATTAAAGTTATTATTAGTTATAGAAAACAAGAAGTTATTTATAGTTTTAGAAAACAAGAAGTTATTTTTTAGATATTTATTTTGTACCCTATCACAATGTTTTCTTATTTAACCCAAAGGTTGACTGGTAGGCAATGCCTTGTGTCATTAAGTCCGCCTATGTACCACTATTGTACACATGAAGTTTAAATAAATAAATTATTGTAGTCGTACTTAAAGTAACAGAAAACACGGTGTGTGATGGGAAAACTGTAAAAAGTTTTCTTTAGCCTATAAGCTAAAGTCAGCAATTACTTTAATATTATTTCTCGTATACCATTTCAAAGACTTTCAGTGCCAAAAAATTTATCAGTTAAGTATTTTTCAATCAAAAACGCCATTAAATTACCAAATGCTCAACCAAAAGTGAATGAAGTTTGAAAACATCCTTGTAAAAATTTCCTTTTATTTACACAGCAACTTTGGTTACCAATACACAATTGGCACTGGCCGTAGTTTCAGCGATATTAGACTATAAATCACGTTTTTCGGTGTTCGATTTTTAAAACGTGACTGGGGGAGTTGGAACACTTTTTTTTTAAACAGCCGTTTCGAATTCACTGGCCGTTCAGAAGCGAAAGGCGTCGAATTACTTTTTATAATTAAATTTTTGTTTTTTCGCGAATTTTTTTTGTGTCTATCGATTTTGTGACTCATTTTATGTAGGTTCCTTAAGCTATGATATATTTTATCTACTTTTATTTTTTCAGAGATCTATTTGAAAATACTTGTTAATTATGCATTTTTACTTGATGATCAGAAAAAAAGTGGTATTTTATTTGACCATTGGAACCGCTTCATAGATATTGAGACTTATTTTGAAAATTCGAAATGCCATTTATTCATTAGAATGATTTCGTCAAACCTTTGAAATACCCAAGCTCAGAGATGTTAGAGCCCTCAAGCTCCATTTTAAGAGCTTAGTTTTTTAAGTACCATCTGTGCTGGTCTCATTACGTCAAGTATGGAATTGGTTCCTTCCTTTGGATTTTTTCTCTTAGGGAAAACTTTTGAAATTCTAGAATAGAATTCTAATTTAATTCTTAGGTAAATCAGTATTAATTTTTAGTCTTTTTGATTCAATCAGAATATCAGGTTATATTTATACAAAACGTAGTAGGTTTTTTACCTAAAAAAGTACATAATTTTGATCCAGATTATTACCTAAACAAAGCAATAAATAGAATGCTAACTCAAAATAATAACAACATGAGTAGAGTTTAGGTCGCTTAATGTCGATAGCCAATATGACATCTAAAATTCAATTAAAGTTCCATTTTCGATTTTGAAACATCATAGCTTTCCCTCAGTTTTCAATATATCTTCCCACCACATCTATAAACCAAAGTTCTACGTTCGAAAATAAAGCCACGTACCCATCAGTGGAGCTCATCGTGATGCAATATCCGTTTCGTCACATTTCATCAGATTGCGCCAACTCGATGACGTTGCGATGCTCTCATCAGATAGTACCCCGTGATGTCACTCGCAGATCCACTGCAACTGCTCATAGTCCGTTATTGAGGTTGTTACAAATCTGTAATGAGGAAATATTTTGTGTTAAACAAACATGATTGCGCAGAGTAAAAGCAACGTTAATTAAAACGAATAATTTAAAAATAAATAGCCGTTTTGTTGTTAAGGCGGACTTAATGCCACATGCATTTTCTACCAGTCAACCTTTGGGTGATACAGAAAAAAACAGTGGTAGGTGGCATATCTGAGAATAATTTTACTTTAATACTAAGATAAAGTACAAGGATATATAAAATACTATCCATAAACATATATTAAAAACTATAAATATATTTCAAAATAATTATATGATGTGTGTGTGTTGTGTTTATCTATTTAGTTTTAAGACTTCATTCACATCTACGGGACATAATAATTTTGTTAGTCGCAAAATTAATATAAAATGCAATAGGATATTTAGTACGTATATTTTTGATTAAAACAATGTCAAAGTCAAAGCATTTACATATTGTGGTGTTATGTTGTGTTCGAATTTACGTTACATTGTACGTAGCGTGTTCGTGCTTGGTCCTCTGTAACATCCGTAATGAGCCTGTTTATGTAAAAGTCTTTTGGTGTAGTATGCAATGTTAAAAGTTGTAGTTAGAAAAAATAATCCAAAAAAATATAATTATTATTCTTTTACAAACAAAATCCACTCATAAAAAAGTCTTTCAGGCGATAAAGTGTTTTTGGAAATAGTGAGGCGGGCTTGCTCCAATAAAAAAAATATATGAAAAAGTGAAAATATTTAGATGTATCTAAAATCTACATGATTTAATTATTTTAAATCTACTGAAGGTAATGTCGGTGTCCTAATGTTTTGTGAAAGCTACCTATTTGACATTCAAAAACACTGAGAGCACTCAAACATTATTACTCCAAAATAATTTAATTTATTGAAATCTAGCTCAAATCCCAAACGAATTCAGAAAATCCAAAAATTTTAAACATGAAAATCCCAATAATCATAATATTTATATTTATCCCCCCGCTTATAAGGGATGGCTCATAAAATATTTGTGAAGCAGCCGTCGATGCCCGAACGAGAAATAGTAGGACATGTTCTAGATTTAGTGAGCGCTTTACGTTGTACACTGACCCTTATATTTCAACGCCATCGTGTGCTTTTGGAACTGATTTTTTATCTCACGTAATATGGTTGAAGACACGTTTAACCTTAAGTTGGTCGATTTGAGCATAATAATATTAAGCACAACTACATAAATGTCCTTATTATCGACTGCCTATCTGACCTTCTCAGCCCAGTTAGTACTGGGTAATATGATACGCCTTGGTAAGACTGGCGGTCAGACTTTCGGGCCACTGACTACCTGTAACGACTGTCAAAGATATACAATTAACAAACGGGACACCAATAGCTTAACATGCTTTCAGAGGCACGGAAGAAACTATAGAACTAAGAAGTATGTAGTGAGTGATTACCCATCCACGGATCAACTTAGGCAAACGCGGCTTAACCTACAAATCGACCCGGGAGGCTGTTATTATTTAGCCACGAGATCCTCACATTTCACACCAAAATCCAAAACAAACTATTAGATACAGAACAAATATTTATACGTCGTACAACTGGTGTGTACAACTGGTGGTGCACCCGGTTAGACTGGAAGCCGACCCCAACAGAGTTGGGAAAAGGCAGGCAGATGATGATGACAACCGTAAACGGACCCATGACGAATCCGTCAACCAAGCATTCTGTACATCAAACTAAGTAACTCTACGCAAAAATTATTGTTGGGAAACCACTTTTTTTTTAGTGCAAAATAACCTTTTACGGTAGGACTCAATGATATGCACACTTTGTGCTGATGGATGCATTGAAACGTACTGAGGTCGTGGAGATGTTTAAAATAAAGTTATAACAAAAAAAAACTTATGAAAGAGTTGGAACTTTGACCCCCAATATCTCCGGAACTAGAAGGTTTCCATGGTACGGTCTAGAACAAAAAAAAACGCAATGACGGGGAAAACAAGTCCCTCTTGGTTTCGTTACTTTTACACCCATTATGTCTTATAAATAGTTGTACCTACCGGAGGGGAATTATATCTTACTCCTTTAGTACGAAAACTACTCAGTCAATCTTTACATTATTTAGCTTTTAACCTGTCTTTCTCGCAGTAAAATAACTTCACTGTGGAATTAAATAAACCAGAAGCGCAGCTTCATAAACTTCAAAGTTAACAACAGTGCTTATGCATTAACTATACCGTAGCGCACCTAGTTTCAAGTAGTTTTTTAGAACTGAAACTTTGATTTGATAGAAATTATTATAATTATTGTACTGGCAAACGTCGAAATGTTATTTGAGGAGGACGATAGCAAGCTTTATTTTAACTCGTTTTTTAAGCTGTGTTTTGAACTTTATCAACAACAATTAAGATCGCAAAACTTGAATTTTTGACTGTGTCACAGTTGCACCTAGGCGCTCTTGCTTTGAGGACGAAATTCAGAAAAACTTTCATACTGCGAAATAACCGTTCCCAAACCCCACCCCGTGAGGGCTGGCCAGTGGTATGAAGGTCCATTGGATACCGTTAATACCGACAGCTTTTTGTGGGAGCTGCTCATCAAGTTCTGCACCTCACCGAGTCGATTTGGTATAACATTATAACAATATTGCGGTAGATGGGATTTCCCTTTAGTAAAAAATGAAAAACTTTCATGTTAGACCCAGTGTAACCCAGTGGTTTAGTTGTAATTTTTTTCAGTGAAAAAATGTAATTTTGATTTTATAACAAAAACAATTAGTTAACAAGCTAGTAGTTATGAATAAGCGATCAACTTTGGGAAATAGGTACCTACTACGTTTCACATTTTCCTGAATTAGTGTTGGAAGACTTCAGACCGATGGAAAGAAAAACTTATCTTAAATAAGAATATACTATGAACACGGAGTATTGAAACATATAACATCACGCCTGTAATTCCCGAAGAGTAAGACAGAGGTGTTCTTAATAATACACCCACATTTTGCCAGTTATGTTTAAGTCTCATGTAATAGGGCGCTAAATCATACTAAACTGCACTTACATCCATGCTTACTCATCTAGTCAACTCTAAATATAGAAGCACGCTTCTACACGCTCTATGCCTCGCCAGCCCTAAAATATAATTACCTCTGGCAACATATCTAGAACTACCGGCAGGTGGGGCTAACTACCAACTTATTCCATTAAAGCGTGTAACTGCCAGGATACAGGCACAAGTCGACTGTGCCGGTAATGTCGTGGGACTGTAATTACTTACTTAGCTATTGAATAGCCAATCAAAATGGCGGATTGTTATTTAAGGGAGGTTTTAATTTTAAAGTTTGCTTGTTGTTTATAGGAAGTTGGGCTCGTTAAATGATTAATGATGTTTGTTTTGTAAATTAGTTCAAAGTGAAAACATCGTCTAAAAAACTTACACGTGTAGTCCTAGGGTCTATTTTTCGCTTCATTACTCTTTTTTGGTCTTCCAGCCTGGACTCATCTCAAAAATACTACCTAGACAGAACGGATAGTCAGCCAATAACGTCCCACTACTAGGAAACAGCGTTCCTTTCCGTGAGAGGGAGTGGAATATAATTCACCACGTGCACGTGTATCTTCATGTCCGTGAATTTGAAACTGGGCTTAATTGCCAAAAATAATAACAGGCAATCTAGACCGTTCTACCGCGTGCATTCTGACCTTTTGATTTTGAAGGTCTGTGGATGAGTAACTATCATTACATACCGAGTTTCCTCCGTGCCTCGGAAAGCATGTTAAACCGTTCGTCTTGGCTGTCATTTGTAGATCTTTGACAGGTGGTTCAGGTAGTCAGTGGCCCGAAAGTCTGACAAACAGTCTTAGCAAAGGGAAGGGTAGGGTAAGGGTATTAGGGTAGTGCTTACTGTCGTTTCATGTAAAATACTGGTATTCAGCTGCATCCGGCAAGCCGACCCTAATAACGTTAGGAAAAAAATCTAGACAGTTGATGAAACTGACTTTTTGTATCACTTTAGTAACATAGATTACTCATAAATACAGGGTGTAACAAGACACTTAACGAAGCCGTCAACCAAGCATTATGTACATCAAACTAAATAACTTTACGCAAAAATTATTGCTGGGAAACGACTTTTTTTTTTGGGGAGAAAAGTCACGTTTTACGGTAGGACGCAATGTAACGCACTCAAAACATTGTGCTGATGGATGGATTGAATAGTACGGGGGTCGTGGAGATGTTTAAAGTAAAAACCTAACAACAACTCCATGTAATTAAAAAAAAAAATGTGAAAAAGTTGGAACTTTTACCCCCAATATCTCCGTAACTAGAAGGTTCACAGGTATGGTCTAGAACAAAAAAAATATCGCAATTACGGGAAAAAGAAATCCTTTTCGGCTTTGTTAAGGGTCTTGTTACACCCTTTTTTATTCATACCTATTTTTTTAAACGTCTGTAAACCACAAAAATAAAGTCTAAAACTTCAGAAGCAGATTCAAAGCGAATTCAAAAAACAAAGAACAAAAAATTTTTTGTAAAAATCATTGTTTTATTGTAGTGCAACTCGCACTGTTTCTGAAAACTGAATTTCAAATATTTTTAAAGTCGACTCAGTTGTTTTAAATTTTTCTGCGCTTATTCACGGACAGTTTAAATACTTTGGTGTGAGTGGGGAGATGTAAATATTGTAAAATGTAAAAGAGGTTTTTATATTATTCTTGGAAATGTAGATTCTACGCTTATAGTCTTTATTCAAGTTGTTTATTATTGTTTTAAATACATAAACGTTTTTTTTTGTAATTTACATACAGTATCGTGCCCCTTGGAGGCTTATGTTAACACTAGCTGTTGCCCGCGACTTTCGTTCGAGTGAAATTATTATAAAAATATTACTTTCCTATTTGAATCGGATTTTGTTTACAATTTCAACGGTTTCAATTTTTTTTCACGGGACCCTAATCCTTCTCTAAAATAAAATAAAAGTAGGCTAAATTACTTCTTATAACATCAGCTATCTGCCAGTAAGTCTCGTCAAAATCGGTTCAGCTGTTTCGGAGATTAGCTGGAACAACCAGACAAAAAATTAAAAAAAAGTTTTTTTTTGTTTCGACGACACGGTTGGCGCAGTGGTCAAGCGATTGACTGCTGCGCTGCATGTCGCGGGTTCGATTCCCGTACGGGACAAATATTTGTATGACCTACAAGTAGTTGTTCCGGGTCTGAGTGTTTTTCTATCTATAATATGTATGTATTTACAAAAAAAATGTATATATGTAGTTTATCAGCCATCTAGCTACCATAACACAAGCATTAAGTTGCTTAGCTTGGGACTAGATGGTGCTGTGTGAAAAATGTCCAGGGATATTTATTTATTTATTTTATTTATATACAGTAAAAATCTGTTCATTTGAAATAAAAAAACAGATACTTCAATTTTATTTATTTGTATACATTATAGTTACCAGAAATTTTATTATGAAAAATTAAATTAACAGATGATTATTGTGACCCTAGCACGACGGTGTGAAGTTCCTAAACGTGTCAAACGTAATATCTACTCACCAATTTTTATACATATCTACGTTTATTACTTAAGGTGCCTCTCAAAAACAAAAACAAAAAGGTACAGATTATTTTTTCTTTAAAATTTACTTAAAGTTAACGTCGCGTTCGTGCTAGGGCTCTCTATTAATTATTTTTTTCCAGTTACACGTCAAAACACTGATAACTTAAAGCTCTCGGCTAAGTGGCACAGCAGCCGACCCGATTCACCGACTGAAAAATAATCTTCATAGATAAGACTGTACTAGCAAACAAAGAAAATGTTAAAAATTGTCAATCTTCTCAATACAACTAACTAGCCCATAACATAACATTATCAACCTAAAATGTTGCTACTAGGACTTATTTTCCCTCTCCGTGAGAACAAGCAGGTTCTAATTCACCACACGAGTCTAGAGGGCCTAGACAAATGACAATCGATTTCAAAGCATTTCGCATTTCAATGGCAACTTTTCAGTGACGTCTGGCACTCCCATCCCATATAATGTTGACTATTTCATGGTCATTATTACTCGTACTAATAGAATGTAACTTTTTCGAACCCCTCTGTGCGGGTTGGTGATTGTTAAGTCTAACTCAAACTCAAACTCAAAGCATTTATCTCAATTAGACCATTACGGCATTTCTGAATGTCAAAAAAAAAAAAAATGAAGCGAAGCTACAGTCCCAGTCACAAGGCATAATAACTTGAGAGAGTAGAACTTTCGATTATTATTGGTACTTGGACAAGCTTCCTTATTTATTCCTTTTAGGTCTTTGACTCCTTATTGTAATTTGTATTTTTTATTATAATCAATTAAACTTAACTGTGCAATAGCTTGGATCTACGTCTGTGCAAATATGCATGTTTTCTCAAAAAAATGAAATGATTTACAACAAACTCTAGCCTAAAATAAAAAAACCGGCTAAGTGCGAGTCGGACCGAGGGTTCCGTACAAACTTGTAGGTATATTTTGTCATTAAACTACATATTTACAGTTTTCAGATTTTTTGCTTTAGGTACATGTGCTGTAAAAAATTGCTTCTTGCCAAATTTTATGATTCTAGGACAACGGGAAGTACCCTTTAAATTTTGATTCCCTTGACAGTGTCGAAACGGCCGTATCATTTTTTTACGTTATCTTAAAACTGATTTTTCACAGCTTCAAGGGACTGTAGACTTGAGTATATGGCTTTAATTTCAACTCGATACCTCCACGCGTTCCCGAGATAAAGGGTCTTGACAGACAGACAGACGGACAACAAAGTGATTGTATAAGGGTTCCGTTTTTTCCTTTTGAGGTACGGAATCCTAAAAAATACACTTAGTAGGAACTACACAACTCTTATAATATTCCATGCCATCTATTAATTTATCAATTTTCGAGTCACACGTCAAACCACTGATAACTTGAAGCTTGCGGCTGAGTTGCACTGCAGCCGACTCGATTCACCGACTGAAACATAATCTTGATAGATGCGGCTGTACTAGCAAGACCAGACTTGGGAGACTAGACTTATTACGGCTAATTCAATCTCAAATACATCGGTTTAGATTTGTTCTTTCTTGTTTTTATTTGGTTTTGATGTTTTGTTCAGTTTGTTTGTGTTTGGATTGTATTACAAAAACGGATCGTTTTGTTTACTAATTGCTGCTCCAAAATGTTTGACTATCAAAGAGATGTCTTTGATAGTTTACTCATTAAATAGAATATACTGCATAACATAACATAACACCTATAATCCCAGAAGGGTTGGGTAGAGACTAGCTAAATATGTGTAAGACCTATGTAATATGGGGTGAGCCTATTGCCATCGACTGGACTCAAATCCAGACTTCGTGGCTGCTATTAAGAAATTCGAACCCAGGACCTCATGCTCAGCAGCTGTTGCGCTTGAAACCACTAGACGGTAGTCACTACACATTAAATAAAATATATTAACGTATTTAAAACCTTATTTGCTTACAATAGCCAACTGGTAGTGGAAGAGTAATGCGTGTGTGTACTTGGCAAATATTGTTTGACTTTTGCTAAATGGCCTCACGGTGACATATTTTTTCTATGACATTTCATCTGAGAGCCCTGTCTAGTATTGCTTTAAGCACATTTTTGAAAGATTTTTAAAGCAATTTACAAAACAATATTATGGTAACCAATCTTACTAAGAAGTATCATAATATAGATTATTTATATTGTTGAGGTCAGATAGGCAGCCGCACTATGTAAACGTATGTAGTCTGGAGGCCGACATCAACATAGTGCATAAAGGCTGGTTTGTTGATGGCACAACATGCAACATAAGAATGACAAGGACATCACTAATATCATCAGTTATTTGAATTTATCAAAAAAATACCTAATCTTCATAATCTAACTGAAAAGTCTGGATCATCTGAGAGCCTGTCCATAGTATAACTATATGCACATTTTTGAAAGATTTTTAAAGCAACTCCACATATTTTGATGGAACCAATCATGCTTGTTACACAACAATATTATGGCAACCAATCTTACTAAGAAGTATCATATTACAGAGTATTAAATTGTTGAGGTCAGATAGGCAGCCGCACTATGTAAACGTATATAGACTGGAGGCCGACATCAACATAGTGCGTAAAGGCTGGTTTGATGATGACACAACATACAACATAAGAATGACTAGGACATCACTAATATCATCAGCTATTTGAATTTATCAAAAAAATACCTAATCTTCATAATCTAACTGAAAAGTCTCGACAACAAATGATAACAGTATCTAAATTGATTATCACAAACTCTTCATTACGCACATAAATTATGAAATCATCACAAAATGGCGACTAAACAATTAAAACAGCCGAGTCCAATAAATTTATACAACTGACTATCGAAAATTAAGCTGTCCCCATTAATTCAAACTAATTCTATATTGTGTTGCCAGCAAAACCAATGATTTAGTTCGAAATTCGAATTAATTGGACGGTGTTGCCACGTGTGTAAAATATGATTTTATGCTCAAATGGGTATGTCCCTAGTGATGTCGTTGTGGGCTAAAAATAGCACAACCCCTCCTTTTCCTGTAGATTTTGTATGAAGGGGTATGTTGAAGGGTTATGGGGTTATGTTGGATGGTTGAACAGCGTCATGATGACAAGGTTTGATTTTTTAAGGTTATGTGAAGGTCATGCGGTAATTGGGTCATTTTAAAACCAGAAAATCGTCATATTCCGTCATTCGCTGTAGTCCCTGAACGTCAATGAAGTCCCTTTTCTTATAAAAAAGCGCTATCAAACGAAAAAACATTGCAGCAAAACTTCTGAACTTAAAAATATTATGAAAAGTTCAATAGATAATATACAGATTTCAGTAGTTTGGTTAAAAGATGACTCTATCAGGGAATGATATCATCATGTATTCGCAATAAATTGGCTAAGTCGAAATCACCAAGAACTTCTTAGTGACTTTAAAGGTGCAATTTTGAAGGACATTCCGACCCCAAACGGCAGTAGCAAGGCCAAAAAAGTGTAACAGGCGGCAGGCGATCTATAAAATCGATATCGTTGAGTTAAAATCCGTCTTATTGCAGTGCTCTGTCGTTTAGATTAGCTTGGCCTTGTCACTGTGGTGTGTGGTTGTAGTCACCACTGGAATTCGGTTTCGGTTTAAAGAAACTTTATTCTCAATAAAAACATAAGTCACTTACTTGAGAACAATACTAAAAATATAGATTACAATAAGTTCGTCATCAGTATTACAACTTAATAGTTACCCATCCAATGCATTCATTTCTCCAGAAGTGATCGATCCGCAATTATGTGCTGGCTAAGTTGAGTTTTGAATGCATTGAAAGAGTGTACATTTCTTATACAGGACGGTAATTTGTTATAAAGCTGTGCTCCTTCAAAAGTTAGCATTTTTTTGCCATAGTTAGTTCTTGTTTTTGGTAAAACTAGCAAGCTTGCTCGCCGTGTACTGCGTTGACTAACTTGTTTATATTGAGTGAGTGTTAAGTTTGAGTGAACGCGAATTACAGTCTTAACATCAAACACAGAGAGAATGAACTTATTTTCTTGTAACTATCTTCTTAACAAATAATCTGCACTCATTCCTCCTCGCGTCGTGTTCTTTATTACTGAGAGTCGTGATTCCGATGTGAAGTCATGTGATGCGATGTTTTGCCATCTGTGGTTATCCTATGATCTGCGCTAAGACGTACGTACTATGTACGATGGAAGCACCCGAGATATTATTTTCTTGCGTTTTTTCGCCGGTAAGTGTCAAGCTGTATGTTGAACAAAATATGATTCACGAACTAAACACTTTTGGTTTTAAAGGCAAAGTCAAAGTCAAAATTGTTTATTTGCAGTAAATGTGGTACAAAATATAGTAAAAATAATATGTAGCAACGACATTAATGAATAAGATCCTAATTTCAAAACACAATACCTAAGTTAATTTTTTTTTTCTTAGTCTCTATTGTCCCACTGCTGGGCAAAGGCCTCCCCCATAGCCTTCCACTCTTCTCTCCATGCGGTTTTCTCTGGCCAATCTCTCCTAAAGGCGTCTAGGTCGTCACGCCAGCGTTTTCTAGGCCTCCCTCGACGAAAGAGTTAGTTACTGAGTTATATTCATTAAAATCACCAATACAACCCTCTAACTTCATTTAATCCCATGGAATGACTAGTTCATGAAACAGTTGGACTATTCTGGCGCTTCCCTTTTAAAACAATACTTCCTATTTATCCTCTCGTTCATTAAAATAATGTATCTCATAACTAGGGAATGTAATTTTGTATGGAAATTAGTAGTCTTCACTGATGGGAAATCCGATCGTGCATATGGCTTCTTGACAGTAAACCGCACATCTTTTCTTTGATAACTAATACGAAAGGTCCTTACTTCCAAATGTACGCGGCAGACTGTCGGTACACCTGATACAGTTTCATTACTACCCCGCACCTGTCACCCACAAACTTGAGTTTTACGTCCAAACATAAATTGGGAATCTCTCTTGCTTACGTATCTTTGTTTTTGGATGGAGGGACGGCTCATTTTTATTTGGGCTGCTGTAAATCGGTAATGTTTGGGTATTAACTTTTACGGTGTTAGTTAAGGTGTGTTGTTTCGACAAAATCATGAGGTTTTGTTTTAGTATCTTTGGTAATAGATGTGTGATGTGATGTTTAAAGCCCGTTTGCACTAACATTAGGTGACACCTGAATGAATGCCTAAATATTGTTGCACTGTTTAAATTGCAACGCTCAGCGCTGACCCGAGCGTTGCAAATTCAACAGAGTGTTTAAAGATTTAGTGTAAGGGAAAATAAAGATTATTGCTGGCCAATCTCGATCACAAAAACTATTTTAAAATTTCTTGACAGTTAACATTTTTATTTAAGTCGTTAATCTTGTTTAGGCAGCATTCTGAACTTAAATCAATTTTGTATTAAATTAATTAAAATAATATTTATAGTTGACAGAATAGAATGTGTCTTTGTGACATGAAAATAGAGATCATTTTCGATTGTTTGGCATCAAAACCTTGGTTTTGCTTAGTTTGTGGATTGGATCATTTCTGCACAACACGGTCTTGAGAACATTTTTCTTTTATCAATGTTCTGTAAATTCATAACATCATTCCCCAAGGAAGAGCTCCTTTTAACGGGAAGGTAAATTAACGCGAGCGAAGCTGTGCGAGTATTAGATCATTTTATTAATACCAGCTTTTGCCGTTTGTGTTTGCGTTAATTTAGAATTTGACATTTAAACTCTGAACACACTACTAAAGTTTGAGTATCTATAATATATGATTCAATCATGATTCGAAAGACATGTGGCGCCATCTATTATCATCTGAACGTTATTGTTGTTTTCCTCGAACAGTCATTTTTCGGGATGAAAGGTACCATAAATCCGTTTCTGTACACCTGACAACGTATATGCAAAATTTTAATATTGATCATACAACCATACTTTTTATTATGCTGCAAGCTTAATTTATATTAAAAAAAATTGTTTTTTTGTTCCTTATGTTATTTACTTATGAACTAATTGTAGATATAAGTTTATGTTTTTTATGCTAATTTCATATTTTGTTTTAATGTCTTCAAATAATTAATTGTAAGTACTTGTTTACCTACTCCAAATTTAAATTTTAGAATCGTGACAAAACATTTTGCTTCATATAATTGTTAATATAAGCCGGAGAGGTGATCTGTAACTCAGGACATTCCTACTTCACACACCTTTCTATATATAAGATTCTACATGTACAATACCAGCGTCTGTAAATTCTGATGTCGAGATAAATAAAGATTTATGATTTATGATACTGAAATTTTAAATGGTTCACTGGTTTAGACGTGAAAAAGTCACAAACAAACACACTTACTTTCGGATTTATAATATTAGTTAGGGTAAGATAGGATTAAACATTTCCTGATGGGTCGCGAATGTCATGCGTAGCTGTTCTCGCGGCCCATCCGCCAAGGCGACAGTAGGCCACGGCGGTGTTTTTAGTGCGTGCAAGCCCCACATAACCAAACCGTCTCCCCGGACGGTGCGGTATGGGTTAGGCATTTTTCACCGCTTAAAAAAAACAAACGATTAAACATGAACACGTGAACAAGGCTAGCGGTCCTGATGGTATACCAGCAAGAGTCTTGAGGAACTGTGCGCCTGATTTGTCTTCTGTGTTGACACACTTGTACCGCCTCTCTCTTAAAACCAGAACGGTACCGAAGTCATGGAAGGTTGCCAATGTACAACCAGTACCCATCACCTCCATACTTTGTAAAGTTATGGAAAAGGTTCTCAATGGGAAGCTGCTGGCGTACCTAGAAGCAAACGACCTACTCAGTGACCGTCAGTATGGCTTTCGCCGGGGACGATCAACTGGGGATCTTCTAGTGTATGCTACGCACTGCTGGGGCGAGGCCATCGAGAAACACGGCGAAGGCCTTACCGTGTCGCTCGACATCTCGAAGGCTTTCGACAGGGTATGGCACGCAAGTCTGCTGAGCAAACTTCCTGCATACGGCATTCCCGTTGACTTTTGCTGCTGGATATCTGACTTCTTGAGTAAACGGTCGATCCGAGTGGTCATTGATGGCTGCTCCTCTGACCTTATCGCTATTGATGCCGGAGTTCCTCAGGGGTCTGTTCTCTCCGCGACACTTTTCCTGCTGCACATCAATGACCTTCTGGTTCCGGGTATTTTTGGGTACGCAGATGACAGCACTGTCATGGAGGGTTGTGCATCCAGCGCAAAAGCCAGCGGTGAAGAAGTGCGTTCATTGAGAGAGGCCATGGTAGAGCGAACAAATTCAGCCTTAAGTCTTGTCTCCAAGTGGGGTGATGAAAATCTGGTTGTTTTTAACGCCACCAAAACTCAAGTGTGCCTGTTCACCGCCAAAAGGAGTCCGTTCAATCGGGCTCCTACTTTCCGGGGTACATCTGTACCAGTTACCGACAGCCTCGAGCTTCTTGGTACGAAGTTGAGTGCGAATCTCAACTTTGGTGCCTGCATTGAGTCGAAAGCTCAAACAGCGGCAAAAAAGCTGGGTATCCTAAATAAGGTTAAGCGGTACTTCAAGCCAGGACAGCTTTTAGTCCTATATAAAGTTCAAGTTCGGTCCGGCATGGAGTACTGCTGTCACCTTTGGGATGGCTCAGCCAAATACCAATTAGCCACACTCGACTCTGTTGAGTGCAGAGCCAAGAGGCTCATTGGTGACGATGTGGGTACCAAGCTTCATAGCCTGGCCCACCGGCGCAGGGTTGCATGTCTGTCGGTCTTTTACAGGCTGTACTTCGGTGAGTGTGCCCAAGAGCTCCACGAGATCATTCCACCATCTCCCTTCTTCCATCGGGAGTCCAGACGTACTGCGGGTTATCACCCATTCCTTGTCGATGTTCCACACATTCGCACGAAGCGCTTTGCTACATCGTTTATTATGCGCACAGCCAAGGAGTGGAATTCCCTGCCTTCGTCGGTGTTCCCAAGTTCATATGACCCCAATCTATTTAAGTCGCGAGTTAATAGGCTTCTTTTGGGTTAGCTCGTTCCATCGTCGACCTCATCTCGGTCCTCAGGACTAGATTGAGGTCAAGAGTAGGCCCATCAAACATAAAAAAAAACATTTCCTCCTGCACAGTTTACACTACAGCTATTTCAGTTCGCGTATAAAACTCTTTTTTAAATATAGTGTGTACTTTGTCACACTGCCTTATTAAACACGTCAGGTTTATATTTCAAAATCTGTTTAATACCGTAAATATTTATGAATAAAATCTTGACATGACAAAGGTTGCATTTTTGCTCCATGTATGCTCTCGCACATTATTATTTAAATGGATGCATGAGCCAATGAAAATTTTTAATTTATGTATAAGACTTCATGACTCGTGCAGACCAGGGCCAATTTTTTTGGTCACGAAGCTCCTTTTCTGATAAAAAATCCATGTAATTCATTCACATTCAGTGCTGTGTAATCTGCTTGTAGATAAATTCCTGATCTTCTTTCTTCTTTTTCGCGTGGTTAGCGCCTAACCTGGTGTCAAAGTTTTGTGACTCATGTGTCTCTGACGTGGCTTTACCATTAAGAAATATCTCTCTAGCATGCTGTTTCCTCACGATGTTTTCCTTCACCAAAGCAAGTGATAATAATACAATACGCACATGAATCCGAAAAATATCCCGGATGATTGGGGCAATTAATAACATGATTGTCATCAGGTGTGATGTAGGTCAAACGTTACCTTGTATATACTGTGAATATGGCCCTAAAACCCGTACTTTTCACTGTGAAACTGTGGCTAGTTTATGGCAATAGTTCACCCTTAATATCTGTCGCGATGTGAATGTACATTATGTACGTACATAGGACAAATTAATTGTTCATCAAATTAACAAACTACGCCCATTTGCATGTTGCATCCATATTGTACGTTTTTCTATTTTGTGTGTATTGTATATTGTATGTATTATAGCATAGTATTGGACCAGTCTGTAATGATGTTTTAATTGGTGGTAAATGAATAAATATAATAACAAATAAATTTCCCAGGATTTTGAAAGAATGACAGTTATGGTTTAGATTTTCAGACAATTTAAATTGTCAATTTACTAAACAATTGATTTCCTTGATTACTTTACACCCCTTTTTTTTTTTTTTGGAGGGTGGGAAATCATCAAACCCCCCCCCCCCCCCCCCGCTCTGGGCGGAGCGGAAGGGAGTGTCAGACTCTTACTGACTAAAAACCACCCATGTTCCTTCTTTGGCCCTTCATGTTCCAGGGCCGCGGTATCTCTTTCGAACAGTCCCGCAGCGTTACTTTACACCCCTGCTTACTATTTTTAGAAATACAACCATGATATTTAAATGTGACTGTCTCGTTAGTCTATTGGTCACAAACGCGACTGCTGAGCATGAGATCCTGGGTTCCATTATGAATTTCTCTGTAGCAGCCACGGAGTCTGGATGTGTGCCCGATTGATGGCAATAGACTCGCCTCCTATTACATGGGTCTTAAAAAACATAACTGGACAAATGTGTGTACTCTTAGATACCTACACCTCTGCCTAATCCCCGGTGATTACAGGCGTGATGTTATGTATACGTTTAAATGTATGTAAATCTGCTTGTTATTTGGGTGTTCTTATTTTAAAATTTCATAAACAGTTACCGACTTTTACCCCATCCATCAGCGTAGAAACTGAATCTATAAGTAAATTAAATCTTACAGCTAAGCCTTCATTATCCTTCAGTCTTTTGGACGGTGAGCTGAAACAAAAGAAACTTTTAACAATGCGTAATCATTTCGCTATTCATAACAGATCGGAAGATTTCTATAAAAACTCCTTTTTAAGTATTCTTTTTTGATAAAGAAAAGGATTTATTTTGTTTATGATAACATTAACGAAAAATTACTGAACTTAAAATCTGGATTTGTACCCGATTTAGGGTAATGGGCTCGCCTCCACACGAGATTTAACATAACAGGCGAAATGTACTGTTGGATACACCTCTGCCTAACTCTTCGGGGATTACAAGCGTGATTTTATGTTATCATGTACTACTTTGTTTAATAACACAATTTAGTAATACAAGCTAGAGATGCAAGCAGCAGATAAAGCTACGGAAAAATGTGAAACAAAGGCCTCTGTATCACTATAATGAAACGAGAACGCGCGAAGTAAACGTAACGTAAATTCAATATTTTTTTTTAAATGAAAATTACAACTGTTCTCCAGGTTTGAGATTTTGTAACAAGCATAACCCAAAAATGTTAATAAATTCTAAACACGAATTAAATATTATGTTCAAAAGAAGTATTTTCAATTTTAGAATCGTTCGAATTACGTTTCGTTCACTCCGCGATTTCGTGTCAGAGCCACACGAGTGAAGGCGTGGAGCTCATAAAAATGCAGTTAAACCAAACACACAATTAATTAAGGTAAAAATTAGGTACATATTACAAATTTCTAACAAAAACTGGTTACCTACAACATGGCTTCATGTGGAATATTAAAAAGTTCACCCTAATCTGTGCCCATTATCTACTTCTATTAATTTCGAATCCACAAGCCAATTTACATGCTAATCGCGTTTCGATAGAGTTTGGTTGTTACTCTGTTTCAGTTTCGATCCATTTGCATTAAAATAAGTGAAGTAGTTTTATTATTATAATATCAGCAGTATTGTGTTAAAACTTTAGAAGCTAACCCAGCGAAAAGTTTTGATTTTCGTTTCCGTGTTCATAATTGTTATGGTAACTCATTTTTAGCTATCGTGGCTTTGAAAATTCATCCATTTCGATATATATTCGAAATGGATGAATTTTCAAACCCACGATTGACACCGAAACCCATTTTACTTTGAGAATAACTCGTGACTACTGAAGTATATTTTCTGTTTCACTAAATTGCATTAGTTGGTAACAAATTGTTTCTACCTTTTTTAATATTTAATTTTTAAATTACCACTTATGTACACATTATGGCATGAAATAAACGATTTTCTACTGAAATGTGGAAAAAAAATTAAACGTGTGGTTCTTGCATGTATCTGGTTCCATAATAAACTAATAGACATCATTAAAAACCACTGGAATCTTACAGAACCCAAAATAAAACAGGAATAGACAAAGTAACACCTAATTACGAAACGAATTTGTAATTCCAAATCGTCGACTTAATTCGGAAACTTTGGGTACTCCAGTTCATTTAAATTAAGGTTTTAATCCAAATGTTTAACATTTCGTATCCAACCAGACAGCAATAGAGTGGTTCTTTTTTTAAATCATTGGAATGTAATTTTCGTGAGTGCTATCTGCCATTTTGTTAAAAGTAAAAAATCTTTAGGCCCGTTTCATATTATATTTTTGCACGAGTTTATGCTTCAGTGATTTACTTATCTTAACTTAAAAAATTTGCTGCGAGATTTAAAAATCTCGTAAGTAATTAACCATTTTGTTTATCGTAGACTTATCTTTAAAAATATTTGGAGATGCAGTTTTAGCAACAAAAAAAAATGTGTTAGCTGGTTTTTAATTTCAGCTGTCTCTGAGACGCTATCTTTAGAAGAATCTCACTCACCATCTCGTTTATTTAAAAGACTATCAGGTAAAAGCTTTCTAATGTTAATTTATGGTATGATAATTTTACATAAAAAAAAAATGCAGAATTATCAGAACAGTTTACCGCGGTCGTTTTCCGTATAAACTCCATTTATTACCATACATACTATGTAAATACAATATAATTATTTCAACCAGAGGCCCACATTACACGTGTCACATTATTAATACACCAGAACCGTCCTTGAAACACGTTCCGAATAATGATCAAAACCACATCAGAATCCACTCGGTAGTATCGCAATTAATCTTATATTAACCACGTACCGGTTCCGCGTCACTGTCAAAACTGGGTTGGAATTGGGAATTAGGTTGAAAATATTTTGTTTTATTTCTAGAAAATAATCAAAAAAATATATATTTTAAAACCGACATTTCCTAGATAAGCAAGAGGAGCTCGTGGCTAAATAATAACAGCCGCACGGGCCCATCGTCAAGGTTAAACCGCGCTTGCCAAGGTCGGTTTGTGGATGGGCGAACGTCATTACATACCGAGTTTCCTCCGTGCCTCGGATAGCACGTTACGCCGTTGGTTCTGGCTGTCATGTAGATCTTTGACAGTCGTTACAGGTAGTCAGTGGCCCAAAAGTCTGACAACTAGTCATACCAAGGGGTACAGTAATACCCAGTATTAACTGGGTTGTTGAGGTCAAATAGGCAGTCGCTCCATGTAAAATACTGGTATTCAGCTGCATCCGGACCCCAATAAAGTTGGGAAAAAGCGAGGCAGATGATGATGTCCTAGAGAAACAAAAAATTCGTGTGCTATTTACAGCCTACTCCTTCGACTTGTACGAGACCGGTCGCTGCTCTGAGAACTTTATGGGCTGATTATCCATCCTTTGTCGATGACATCATAAAGATAAAGATAAATCAATCACAAGAACATGTAAAAAGATTGAAAGAAGACAATATTCTAAGAAGGGATATGCAAATAGGTACATTTGGTCATACCACAAAACAATTTAGCTGAATGTGGGTCAGAAATAGTAATATTATGCCCAAGGCTTACAAATTTATAAGTTATCCCAAACGATGTACGTTTCAGACGTAGCGGCTTATATTGCGTCGATATTCTGGGTATTAGATTTAATCTCGTGGGTTTAGGAAATGCAATTTTGAAGCAATTGATTTTTGTATCCATTCCCAGTACGCTCCGTAAGGTATACGTGAAATAGGAATTTCACATTTTGCGATCGGTACATACAATGATACTTAATAAAAAATGAAGTTTATAAGAAAATTGAAGTAGCACACAAAACATGTCACAGTAAAAACGTTGAATCTAACTCAAACAATTACCTTAACGATACAATACATGATTTCATGAAGAAAAATAGTATTCGTCTCTTCATATTACTAATCCAAAAACTCAAATTCAACTTTTCAAATCTAAATGTTAGACAAAGGCCAGATAACAGTCCCCTGCAAAAACCACAACTCTTTTAAACTCTGAACCAAGACCATTAATCACTAGCAAAAATAGCCAGACCATAATTGGAACTTCAATATTAAATTCCGTTTCTCGGAATTTACAGCTCCACTCGCCTCCTCTTCTATTGTCAATAATTCTTCAAAGAATCCCAAAAGGATAATGAATATTTCATAATCATTGTCATTTCACAGATTTTTCATTCAGGTATCAAGGAGGTTCATTAAATTTGGCTTGGGTACCTGGTTTTTAATGATTAATTACTTGCTAACGAGGTCGGTTACTGTCAGATAGCGGTGTGAATGAGGCTGTTCTTTGCTATCTAGACTACAATAGTCGTTGGATAGTTGTGAATAGTTTGATTTTCTATTGTAAAGTGGAGTTTTCATGTTAGCTTTAGATTTATATTTTCTTTTCTTTCTTCTTGTACTGCACTTCTTGTTGTTTTTTCACGGGTGACCACTGAAAACCAGCGCTGTGCTGTGGGCCTCCATAGCCCTGCATCATGCTGAGTGGTAACCTGCTTGTTGCAGTCACGAGGTGCAAGCTGTCAACTTTGTTTGTTCCGTCCTGTTGTGTTTATAAATATTTGTTATTTGTATGTTTATTTTTTGTCATTTTGTATGCACGCCATGTCCTTGCGACAAATAAATATTTTTTCCTTCTTTCTTTTAGCTGGTGGAATTAGCTAGGCTAGCATTCAGAATGGCATTTCGAATTTTTCTTTTTTTATTATTACCTAAGCTTCAAAAGCTGACTGTAGCTTCAATATTTTTTTCTTTGAGACAAAACAAAGTTTAAACTGCATCGCTGTGAATTTTTTTACATAATTTTTTTCGTGCATTTTTTTGTTGGTTTTAGTCAGCTTTTACCGCTCCACTACAAATCTGCCTTCCTTTGTACTCTGAAATTTTTAATAGCGAAATATTCACCGAATATTTTAGACGTTCCACACAAAATCCCCAAAGGTCAATCACCTAAAATTATTCTCACAAAATCCATCGAGGCGCATAATAATAGTAATGCATTACCAGCGGCACTGACCTTCAAACCCCTTTTATTTCGCCCTGCTTCGCTCGAGTACACCTTTTACCGTGTAAAGAACAAAATGTGAAACATTTTTAGTGAAAATATAGGTATTTAGGACATGTAGACAACAGACTAAGTTCGATAATTAGAAACCACTGACGTGTTAATGAACAGGAACACTATTTGAAACTACAGAACAAAATATTTAACCTGAATTTATTTAATTATTTTTCTTTTTCCGTGCAATGTTACGAAAAAAGAAAAATAATAAAATACTAACAAAATTAAATGACGCATGGCTTTTTTTTAAGTCAATATAATATTATTCATTTACATTGTGACAATATTAAACAAGTTATGCAAGTTTTTTATGCGAAAATGAAATTGTTTTTAAAGACAGAAACAATAATGTAATTAAATTGGTTGTCAAAACACCAGAGTTGTTATACTTATATTCATAACAAAACAATTAAGAATGTTTTTTTCATTTGATTCATCTTGCAAGTTGGTTTATCTTAATGAAGTATCTGACATATCACGTCTGTGATGTTTATTTTTTATTTAACACTTCAAGCACAAAGTACAGAGGCGGACTTAAAGCCATAGACATTTTCTACCAGTCAACCTTGACCGACCTGGTCTGACCTTTTTGCTGTCGACCTGGTGTTCCGCTTGCTAATTTCATTTCATTTCTGAATATTCTTATAGAATATCAATAATATGAACTAGTAAATGATGAAATAACCGATCATCTACCTCCGTCTAAGACATAAATCCACCACCTGCAAATCCTTATCCCTACTAATCCCTACTTATAGTATATTATAAATATAAATATAATAAAAATATATTAAATATTTAAATATATAATATTATAAATGCGAAAGTAACTCTGTCTGTCTGTCTGTCTGTTACGCTTTCACGTCTAAACCACTGAATTGATTTTAATGAAATTTGGTACAGAGATAGAGTTGACCTTGAGAAAGAACATAGGATAGTTTTTATCCCGGACTTTTGAAGAGTTCTCTTGGAAACGCGATATAACCGAACTCGATGCGGGCGAAGCCGCGCGCGGAAAACTAGTGTAACGATATCAATGAATGTTTGTGGGGTTTATTTATGTAAATACTAGCTTCCGCCCGCGGCTTCGCCCGCGTGGTGTGTTGATAAAAAGCCTATATGTTAATCCAGGGTATAACCTATCTACATACCAAATTTCAACCAAATCGGTCCAGCCGTTTATGCGTAAAAGAGTAACAATCATCCACACATCCATTCTCACAAACTTTCACATTTATAATATTAGTAGGATATAAACCTTACAAACATTCACTGATATCGGTTCTCACTTAGGCACATTTGTATCAGTTGCCCTTCCTTATAAGTATCGTTATGGGGTCGCCAAAGTGTTGCAATAAAGGGCTCGGTTTGATGAGCGTATAAATACCTAATACAATAACGGTGTTGTGTTTATGATGTTGATTGTGCTTATGAAATAGGGAAGTTATTTCTTTTCATTTAAGTTATTTGTTTTGTTAATCTAGTTCGGCTTTTCATGCCAATTATCTAACATATTTTATTCATCGTTTTCGTGATATTTAGCGGATTATAAAATACGTAACCTCGTTGGTCGAGTGGTCGCAAGTGCGACTGCTGAGCATGAGGTCCTGCCTTCGATTCTCAGGTTGGGCAAAGTGTTATTTAGTTTTTCATCAGGAATTTCTCAGTAGCAGCCACGGAGTCTGGATTTTGCCTGGTTGATGGCAATAGCTACAGTTTACATGGGACTTAAAATGTAACTAGTGAAATGTGGGTGAACTATAAGTTACACTTCTGCCTATCCCGTCGGGGATTACAGGCGTGATGTTATGTTATAATTTTTTTTCCATGGATCATCGAAATATTGTTATATAAGATTCCATTGAGAGCAGCGGTGGCCCAGAGGTGGCGGCCCCGACTTACGAACAATAAGTCGTGGGTTCGAACCCAGGCAGGCACATTACTTTGTGTAATTTATTTCATCACCACTGCTCTCAAAACAGTGAACGAAACATCGTGAGGAAACCGGCATGTCCTAGAAGCAAAAATTGTGACATCTACCAACCCGCACTGGACCCTTGTGGTGGATTATAGCCCATTCCCTCTCACAGCGAGGAGGCCGTGTGTCCCAGCAGTGCGGAAATTATAGGCTGATTATGCTTATGCTAAGATTCCATGAAACAATTATTTCGGAAGGCTATTTTTACCTATTACTACACTTAAACTACTAGCCAATTCAATATCTACGTTAACTATACGTTTATAACAACTTACTAAGAGGATTAATTACTAAAAGAAACAGTACTACACTAACAAACTCATCCAGTACTTAATCAAAGTAGGTAGCATACAAAAATAGAAAAGGCGCTGACGCAAATGATGCAAGTAAACATATATCATCAAATACACACCCGGCCATAATAACATACCCATAATGTTACTCGCAAGTGTACTGCATCAACCTATGTACACGACCTACATTATTATATCTGCTAGTGTACTGATAGTCCTTGAGATAGTCCGCTTCCAGCCCAGTAAGCGAGCCAGTGAACCATTGAGTCGCTACACATGTTTATGTACGCATTTATACACTTAGACATATGTGAGGGGCAAATACGGGGTGGAAGGGACACCGACGCGAAAATGGTTACCACGTATTCGGTATATCATTCTAAGCCCACCTACATATAAATTTTTCATCAGTTATTAAAGAAGAATCAACTGATTCATACATTTTGACCGTGTAGATATTTGCACTTTTGTAGGAATCAGTTGATTTTTTGCTCAAAATGATGTACTGAATACGTGGTAACCGTTTTCACGTCGGTGTCCCTTCCACTCCGTAAGGAAAACACCACTACGATATTCAACGTGACAATTTAGTGTTTTCGCTTGGTCCAAGGCTCGTGTCTAAATAATAACAGCAGCACGTGTCGATCTTCAAGGTTAAATAGTGCTTGCTGGGGTTGGTCAGTGGATGGGTGATCATCATTCCATACCGAGTTTCCTCCATGCCGTGGAAAGCACGTTAAACCGTTGATCCCGGCTGTCATTCGCAGATCTTTGACAATGGTTACGAGTGGTCAGTTCCCGAGAGTTAAGTCTGACAATCAGTCTTCCCAAGGAGTATCTTATTAACCAGTTACTGGGTTGTGGAGGTCAGATAAGCGATTGCTTCATATGAAATAGTGGTATTCAGCTGCATCCGTTTAGATAGGAAGTCGAGCCCAAAATAGTTTGGAAAAAAGGATTTGAAAGGTTGATTAGTTGGTCAAAATCCCACACAGCAAAGAACTTCCGTCTTTGCTGTGTGGGATTTGGAGCTCAAAAACTCTCAAGGAACAGCGTAACCGCTTGACCAGACGCGTCACGCGATTGTGACTGAAGAATAATAAATAAAAAACAAAAAAAGAATCCTCGAAAACGGTTCATAATTGGCGAAGATCGGAAGATCGGTGAATATACACATAAAAAAATGCAGTCGAATTGATAACCTCCTTTTGGAGGTCGGTTAAAAAGAAGGTGCTAAGAGTAACTGTTCTACGACACGACTTGCAGAAATGCTTTACTCACGCAAAGTCTCGTCGGAAGACTCAAAAGTCGCATCGCTCATGGCTGTGACGGGGCATTACTCAAATGAGTCAACATAATAATATAAAAAAAAACGTTAAAATAATTTGAGACACTATTTTTGTACACAATTAGCATGTACACACAAATCGTGATGCTGTAGGAAACTAAATGTGACGTTATCTTTTAATTTATTAATCAGTATCTATGATTTTTCGGGTGAGTGAGTTTTCAAATTGTTAATTGTGAATATCGATTTTTTTTTTTGGTTGATGGTGGAAAAATACGCAAAGCAGGTGGCTGGTGATCATGACTTATCCAGATAAATGAAGTCCACCTTTACCCCTTAAGCATCTAAAGATAACAGACCAGTCAAGCATAAATTGGATGCTTGAAATCTTGGATTGTCGTAATCACCAACCAACATTTTTACAAAATTTTCTAAGCACCAAAACATTCAATAAACGATAATCTCACCTAAAAACTCACTGACCCAGAAAACTCCAATAAAACGCACTGGGACCAAACAAAAATAATTCCCACCTACAGCCACGCTCCACTGATCAAACTCAAGCGCTTCCTTTACAGATGAAATAAAGCCGTGATCGCATGGACGACGCTGCCGTTCCGGGCCGTCTCGACGGCCGGACGACACCTGTTCCCCGTTTGGCACATTCCTTATCTATAACGGTGAGATTTGAATAGCACGACAGTGAGGGAGGTACATAATAGTAGGCTATTCATTGAGACATGCATTCTATGTTGATGTTTGCATTATTTTGCGTGTCAAGGGTGGGTGCTAGGTAAGGGTGGAGAACGTGTGAAATTTGAATGTTTGGAGGTCATGAGAAACGAAAATTTGAAAAGGTTGTGATGTGTGACTGAGTTAAGATCTTGGTGATTATGGAAACAGGTTTTTGTAAGAAGAATTGTGAGATTTATAAGTGCAAGATAAAAAAGTTCGAAAAGATCGTGATTTGTGCACAAGTTATACAAGATCCTACGTCATATCATATCATAATTATTTATCTCACTTAAATGGTAGAACTAGTTCATGCCCGCGGCTTCACTCACGTAAGTTCAGTAATTGGCCCACGGGATCGCATTACCAGAATAAAAAGGATTCTATGTGTTAATCCAGGTTATAAACTATCTGTATTCCAAATTTCATCCAAATCCGGTCAGTAGTTTTTGTGTGAAAGAGTAACAAACATCCATACATCCAAACTCACAAACTTTCGCATTTATAATATTAGTAAGATAGGATCTACCAATTACTTTGACTAAGCTTGTAAATCTGAAAAAAAAAATCTTTTTCGAACAAAAGCGCAATACCTACGCTGTACAACTGTTTTTTTTTTATTCAACGAAATGTTTCTAATCTGAGAGGTGACACAGAATAAATCCACAGAATCATATCATCCTAAGTTTTAAATACAGTTTTGTTCCAGACGCACTGAGGTCCGGTAGCGGAGCCAGACGCCTCAACTCAGACAATAATACCAGCCTTCAACACCAACATGAATTCTACGGAGCCCAGCCTTGACGTCAACCGGTCCACGCCGATCTATACTATCGGTACCAGCTTTATTACGCAATGGTAAATATCTATTCTACCAGTTTTATTAATTTTGTTTTGTTTTCTAACAGTTGAAAGGAGACACGACTGTTAGACGAACAAGTCCAAGCAAAATACCAGGTTGATCTTTAAGACTAAGCAATGCTTGCTGAGTTCGGTACGTGGATAACGTTACATAACGAGACTTGAATGGTGCCTCAAAAAGCTCGTTTAACCACCAGTGGTTAAAGGAATGGTGCCTCAAAAAGCACGTTTAACCACCAGTGGTTAAAGGAATGGTGCCTCAAAAAGCACGTTTAACCACCAGTGGTTAAAGGAATGGTGCCTCAAAAAGCACGTTTAACCACCTGTGGTCAAAGGAATGGTGCCTCAAAAAGTACGTTAAACCACTGGTGGTTAAACGTTCTTTTTGAGGCACCATTCGAGTCTTGGCTGTCATTTGTAGATCTTTGATCTCCTTGTCATCGGTAGTAGAGACGCTCCAAAGTTTGACAGTCTCGCAGTCAAATCTTAAGTCTCACACATACTGGAAACAGGTGACAGATAAAACTGATCTGGTAGTAATTCCTTCTAGCTATTTTCCTCAAACTTGTGTTGGATCCATATTACTTTTTCATTAAATAACAAGTGCTAAGCCCAATGGAATTTCCCATCGGCAGAATTGATGGACTACCATACATACATTCATCCATCATATTTAATCGCTTTAGGGAATGTATTTTTAACAAATTAATCCTTCTTATAAGGTCAAAATTGCATGTTTCTAGACTCAGCGGACTTCGTCCTGTCTGTTACGGAATGTAAGACTATAAATTTCATATAATACGTAACCTTTAGTTACATATACTTTACTAGCGACCCGCCCCGGCTTAGCACGGGTGCATGTATTACACATATAAACCTTCCTCTTCAATCACTCTATCTATTAAAAAAACCGCATCAAAATCCGTTGCGTAGTTTTAAAGATTTATGCATACATAGGGATATAGGGACAGAGAAAGCGACTTTGTTTTATAAGAAGCATTCGCATTTCCAATATCACTGGCAACATAATGAAGAATTCATAGCAGCTGTAGTGATATCGTTCCTCGTTCACTAATGCATTTGTGTATGCTTTAGGCTTTAAGGTTTAACGCTTAGTTAAAAGCACTGCAGAGGATCAGCAACCCTCAAGTCGACGTGTTTCGGATTATTTCTATGAAACTCCGTACTGCACACTTATAACCAGGAGGCATCGTCTCGGATCGGGACCATAATAAAGAAAAACGAAAAATGATGTATACAACTCCCGCGCATTTAAATAAACATAAAAATAACAATATTACCTAAAAGCCTCGTAAAAAAAAGGGAAATAGTAAAAATCTGGTGTAGTGCTTCATGTTCTGAGTTAGCATTTGCCGCCGGCAATCTACGTGGAGTCGTCCCAAAACTTAGTAATGAGTTTGGTGCCAATACGAGCGTTCATCAATTATATACACACAATCGAAAAAGAGGCGCCATGGCCATCAGGTGTCTCATTGTTTGTGGAACAGCAGTGCTTATAAGTGTGCGACGAGCTTTAGTCACGTGTACATTTAGGGATCGGCTCACTGGTTCTAGAGCCGAACGGAACCTGCTCATGAAATCTTCACGCGGCTCGCTAGCACGTGCACTTGAATACAATCGAACACAATAATAATGATTGCTTTGTTTTCATTTGGCACATGGATTAAAGCATTCGTGTAACGTATTTTGAACTTAAAAACTTAATAGCCAAGGCATAGTCTGGTATGCTTTTTGAGCCCAAGTTAAGTTATGCGGGCCAGATGCTTCAATAATAAATTCTTTAGTACCAAACTCCACCATAATCATCACCTTCCTGTCCTTGTCCCATTCTATTAGGGGTCGGCGCAACAAAACGAAAGGAAATCTTTCTTATATTTAACACTAGAAACGTGTTGTTTTTTGGTAAATATGCCGTTCTAGTGTTAATGAAAATGTTAGTGACCATGACAGTTTAAAAATGTATATCTTGGACGGCTTTCTCTTTCATATCATTCCTCACAACACTCATGTCCATCACTCTTTTAGTCACATGCGTTTTATTCCTCCTCATTACATATCCATACCAAGACAAAACACAAACCAAGACAAACTCCGCCATAGTACCTATCTCTAGTAATTGTGTTGATAAATTTTTTTACAGTTTCTGTTAGAAACGCTACCAAAATAAATAAAATTTTGCACGAACGTTCATAAAATGCAAGTATAGTAAGGACTTACCACAAATAAACTAGACAGTAAAGCTGTCTTTACTGTCTAGTTCCATCAATCAGCAAAACTAACCATAACACATACCATTACATAAACACACATAATATATTTATAGTTGAGGATGTTTTAATCTAAACAGCTCATAAAAATAAATAAATCGTACTATGAACCCTATAAAAACAGCAAACGGTCCCTCTATGACCCATTACAGTATCTGAATACTTGATTTTACGACCTAGTGTGGGTATGCTACACTAAATTCAGCTTAAATATGAATTATATAACAATATAGTTGGTCCTGAAAAGAAACTGTACCTCTGAACGCGAAAGTATGTTGTGTTCATGAAGAAAAAGGTCAGACTTGTGAATAGTGTTATTTATAATGTTCTTGCAGTAGTTTTACACAATTGCCTCTAGTTGCGAACTCGCGAAGGAGCTTATGGCTAAATAATAACAGCCGCTCAGGTCGACCTTCAGGTTAAGCCGCGCTTGCCTAGGTTGGTCCGTGGATGGGTGACCACCCATTACATACCGAGTTTCCTCCGTCGCTCGAGCTTAAACCAATGATCCCGTCCGTCATTTCAAGATCTTTAACAGTCGGTACAGGTAGTCAGTGGCCCGAAAGTCAACCAGTCTTACCAAGCTTGCCATGTTCTGGATCTGCACTCAGGCCGAGGACGAATCGACTTACTGACTTGGGAAGGGGTCATACTGACACATTGACACCGTATAACTATGTGTGAGTACGCATACACATCAGGTATCATTACCAAATACTAATTGTGTTGTGGAGGTCAGATGGGCAGTCACAATAGGTTAGACTGGAAACCGATCCCAACATAGTTGGGAAAAGGCAGGCAGATGATGATGCCTTTAGTTGCGGACTATGGGTTAACCGATACTTATCTTTAATCTTTGAAACCCACAATTGTATTTAAGAAACTAGCTTTCACATATGGAAGCAAGGATCTACATGCTATTATCTATCTCATACATACTTCCTTATTTAAATGTTTGCTACCGAATTGTGCACACAATCAGAGAGCAGCATTGGCCTAGTGGTGGCGGCCCCGACTTAAGCGAACAGTAAGTCGCGTAAAAAGACCAAGTTCTTCTCTTGTGATTGTTTGAAAAGTCGTATAAAAGCTTTTGAAGTTTTATAAAGAAGATGAGCAGTGAGAAGATCCAATACAGTAAATAAAATTGGTAATATAAATAGCACCTTTTTCATTATGTAGTAGAAAGCCAACAGCATTATAGGAGATTCATGAAATGAGTCTCCCTCGTATGGGTTTATGTTGTGATCATATAAATATACGCCTTCCAATAACCTTTTCCATGAGTTCAGAGGCGTCGCAATTTCTACTCGATTAGCTATTGTTTGCCAATAATCCAAATTTATTAGCCAATACCGTACTAAACCGGCTACCACATATTTTAAAATCACACCCATTTTTCCGGATAAATACATAGATACAGTGGATAAATCAACTTAATTTCGAACCCAGGCAAGGCGCATTACTTTGTGTAATTTATTTCATCACCACTGCTCTCAAAACGGTGAAGGAAACATCGTGAGGAAACCGGCATGTCCTAGAACCAAAACTTCGAATACATCTGACATCTACCAACCGCACTGGGCACACGTGGTGGATTATAGCCCATTACCTCACACAGAGAGGAGGCCGTGTATCCCAGCAGTGGGGAAATTATAGGCTGACTATGCTCATGCTACTGAATTAGGCAGGCGCACCTGGCATACAAATGTAGTCCAAAAAAAATATAGTTTGATGTAGAAGTTATTGGATGGATTAAAACTCGTAAAAATTTGATACGCTTTGCTCTTGTCCTCGGTTTGCTCATTGGATACTTTTTGTTATTTGGGAATACGAGTTTACTTAGTTTTTTTTTATATTAAATGGGCCTACCCTTAATTAATTACTTAATTAATGCGAGTAAAACTGCTAGCAACATCATGCTGATCATATTTTGTTTCTTTTTGTCATAATTTCAACAGCACGTGATTCGTGGAGTGTCGTGCCTTCCACGACAACCGAAACATAATACCTACCCCTTTTTTTTTTTTTTTTTTTTGGGGGGTGAGAAATCATCAGATGACTCCTCCCGCTCTGGGCAGAGCGGAAGGGAGTGTAAGACTCTTACTGACTAAAAAACACCCAAGTTCCTTCATTGGCCCTTTATGTTCCAGGGCCGCGGTATCTCTTTCGAACAGTCCCGCAGCCCTGGCAGGCACCGGCCCTTGCGGGCCCCTCCCGTTTGCTGACATCTCTTTGAGGCGCGCGTGGAACACGAACGCGCCGTCGACACGGCCTGCCCGTCGTCATACGACGGACGGACGGCGAGCTAGCCCATTACTCGCCGTCCACAGGCCGCGCCTACGGTGACCGAGAGCCATCACGGCGTGGCCCCCGACGCCCGGTGCTTCTCTCGCGGCGGCTGGGACGTGAGGAGGTTCTCTCCCTCTCACGTTCCGCCGCCTCCTTCGCTAGCATGACTGCTTCGCAGAAGGAGGCGACGGCTTCCCATTCCCTCTCGCCCCGGACCATGGCTTGAACCAGGGCCGGACGCGAGAGGTCGCCGCCGCCAATCGCCGCTACGAGGACACGGCGGTGCTCCGCCCAAGCAGAGCAGACCTCCACGGTGTGCTCCACCGTGTCCTCCGGTCGATCCTCGCAATTGTAGCATCCGGGCGTTTCCTCCCGCCCGATTCGGTGCAGGTACCTCCCGAAGCACCCGTGTCCGGTGAGGACCTGCGTCAGGCAGAAGGTGAGGGCGCCGTGGCGCCTCCCTAGCCACTCCTCAAAGAGGGGACTTACCGCCACTATCGTGGCGTGCCCTATAATACCTACCCCTTGGCAGGCTTTCTTTATGAAGGTCGACTAATGTTGACTCTGAGCTTGAAACCAAAAATCACAATATAACATCACGCATGTAATCTCAAGAGTTAAGCAAAGATACAGGTATACAGGCTATAGGACACTCACATTTCTCCAGTTATGTTTAGCGAGCCTATTGCCATCAACCGGGCACAAATCCAAAATTAGGACTGATGAGTAAATTATGCAGACAGAAAAAGTAAATATTTGTTGATTTTCGAACAAAAAAGTAGGAGGAAAAAAAGTGCCAAAATTATGTTTAAGTCTTCGTTTGATTTAAATAATTCTGATTATTTTCTTCTGTTTTTATTATGTCTCCAGAAATAAACCAAAACAAAATCCTCGTTGATTAATTTTTCATTTTGAAATCACAACATAATCTTTAAAGAGCTTTAATGGCCTTTCACTGAAAACTACTTAAAAGATTCGCACAAAAATATGCATATTTGCAAAAGACTTTGTGGTGGAAATGGAGGTAATGTTTTCCTTGCTTCTACAAACTAAAACGTGGGGGAAAACCAACTATGAGAGAGGTTGGTTGTACTTTGTACCTAAAAATTTCTTTAACAATTTTGTTTGTACGGTTTTAATAATTTACTTCTTCTGCCCTAGTAGCATGAAATAGAGCCGCATCATCAATATCGTCATCATTATTTTCTAACTTCAATTCTTTAATATTATTCAATGGGATGACTACCAATGATAAAGTATTAATACCATCATAATTCTAGTCCGTAAAAGGAATGGAAAGAATAGTGCTATTATCATACATGAATAGCTCTGTCTTTTTTATTTTTTTAGTTACTAAGTAGTCTTTCTTGCCTTTGGCTGAAACTCGCCCGATGTGACGCGATGATGCAGATAAGGGATAAGGGAGATAATCGATGCACTCGAACTTTAAAAAGATCCAGATTATAATGATCGGGAAACAGAGAAGCTGGCAGTGAATTCCACAGACTGGCGATTTGCACTATAAGTGTGGAAGCATAGCGCTTTGTTCGGGTCCGTCCCGCACTGAAGTCATGACAACGACCCGAAGTAAATAAAGAAAAGTAAGCCATTAAGTAGCCGGATTAAAGGATCGGCGCTTCCTTTGAAATATCGCGTAAAAAGGTCATTCAAACATAACATGACCAAGGTCCAGCAAACCTATAAAAGATACATATTCTTCTTATTGAGTCATCATTTATTTGAGGGACGGATTTTTCTGACCGTCGTAAAGCTCACAAACGGCTAGGGGTCTATTGCGATTGTCCTGTGGGTACATAATACTACAGCCCTTTCAAACGGACCTTTCAGCTTCAAGACCGCAGAATGTGGTCCAAAACTGTTCAGAGTCTGCAATTTAATAAAGTGTAAGCGATCTTCTAGAGCGACGATATCACTCCATTTGTCGAGATTGCGTTTTCTTGATTGCAGTGCTTCATTACTTCCCATTTTTGAAGCCTTTGAAAATGTTTCCTGAGGGGTTCTTAAAGGGGATATTCTTGGACTTATGTTAACTTTCGACCATTTTACCATTTTAGAACTATTGTAATGTTTAGATTGAGTTTTAGATATATTATTTTTATGGAATGTAATGAAATAACTAGCAGGACAACAAATGTATTCTAATAAGACACAAGTTAACAGTTAAAAACACAAAAGTTATAAGTTTAATAATAAAATTACAACAATATTCGAGAGAACAAAATCAAGGGGAATAGTTAGTAAGTGGGTGCCGCGGATTAAGGGAATGGTTCTTTGGCCTTTTTTTTTTTTGGTAGTGCATCTCGCAGTTCGACCTAGGAGGTTGGCTACTGCTTAACCGAGCAAGTCCTGTGGTTGCCTTGAATGTAAGGCTTCCAGCCAGGGGAGGGTCATTGGCCACGCTACGCGTTGACTTATATAGGCTCGATCATGTGGTCCGGGCTTTCTGGAGACCCTAGGTTGGCGACACAGCTATTGGAGCCGCACCTAACATTATATTATATTTTGACGAAGAGTACCTAGGAGATGAAATAACCTTTAACAAAACATTTGGGTATAATTGTAATATTTTTTTATTAATTAAAAAGGTTTCTTCGCCATCAAAATTGACTTAAAGTCATTTCCAAGAATATTCGTCCAAATATCTTGTTTCCGTGAAACTGTTGGCTATACATATTTATTTTCGACAAATGAATTTAGCCGTTGATTGATGAAAACTTTCAACGGTACCGACAGAAAGAATCTTTTTAGGTCTACTAATTGGATCGAATTTTATTTCAATTAATGTAGTAACCGTGTTTTGTTTTTTTTTTTGGTTTTATTAATTTATCTTCTTTTCTCTGATGTAAATGAGCTCCTTCCTTGTTATATAAGATTAATAGCTTTTACACCGGCTTCGCCCGCGTAGGGTTCGGGAATTTTCCCACGGGAACGTACCGGGATTGAAAGTATCCTCATGGTAGTGGTCATGGTATATCCGTATGCCAATTTCATCCAAATCCATTCAGCCGTCAAGGCGTAAAAGGTAACAGACAAACATAAAACGTACTTTAGGTAAATATGCATACGAATATCCGATCTCTAGACATGAGACAGAGTAACGTTCGCATTTATAATACATATTTTTTTGGAAGTCGTACAGATGTGTACTTTGACGCCAGAGACTATACAACTGTATAGTTTTTGGCGGCCGATCATCATTATCAGCTTAAATAACGTTCTCAAAATCGAGACACAGGCTTCCTCTCTAATAAGGGAATTTGCTTTAATTCACCACGGAGGAAAAATATTATAGGACTTTAAGAATAAGAATAAGAATCATTTATTTGTCAAACATGCGTGCATGCGTTTGTGTTTTACTTTCTATCAGAAATTTCTCAGTAAAACCCCCTATTACATGAAACATAAACATAAATAGCGAAATGTGGATTTCTTATAGGAACATCTCTTCTTAACCTGAACAGGTGGAATACCATGACGTCTTAAAGCAGGAGTAATTCCATTGTGGATAGAGATGGCGCTAGACGACCTGTACAGCTCTGACTCTTTCCCACACTGGAATTACTCCTGCTTTAAGACGTCATAGTAACCCCTCTGAGCCTTTTTAATGCAACTGTGAGACATGCAATGTTATCTTTCTTGTTCAGATTTAAGTTTTTTTAATTATTTAAATTGTGTGCACTTATTACTTCTACTTGGCATGTGTCAAATAAAGGTATTTTCTTTATTTTTTCTATCTAACCCGTTTAAGATTATTGATGTTATGTATTTCAAAATACATATTTTATCAACAGGAAACTGCAGAAGATGAGACAACGGACATGTTTAACTACCGCTGGCGGGATTCAGGAGTGTCACGGCGAGTACCTCGTCGCCAATGGCACCAACTACACTGACATCTACTACTTCAATAACACCTTCGAGAATATCCTCACTGTCAACGGTGGTTTGGTGAGTTTGTCTTTCTAATTCTTTGTCTTATGTTTTATTGATTTCTTTAGGATGATTATCTGCTGTTTGTGTGTTAATTTACCTGTTTTATTATTTATTCTGCTTTAAATTAGAGTGTCATCGCCGTCTAGACCAGCTCGTTGCTATGATTGATATCAGTTAAGGTGTCAAGCTCTTAATTTACTATTGCACATGAAAATTAGTTCCAGTAATTACTATAATTTACTGCTCATATCATGAGTTCCGAAACAATAACTTTCAAAGTATTTCGTATTTCTACAACGACTCACATCTTATATTTTATTTATCCATTTTGGATCCTCTAATAAACTAACTAAACCAGCAACTAACCATACAAGAGCATTAAACTCCTCTGGCCAAGGTGACAGCCAGCCCTTGACTCATGGAAAGACATCTTATTGCCAATCATTCAAATTCAAAACATTTTCATTTTCTATGTTATAATATTACTTTATCTAGAGGTATAGACCATCTGGATTCCATTCTGTTGGTACCACGTCAACTCGACTAGTCTAACCATTTTAAGTTGAAATACTGCAAATGTTCAATAGCCACACTTTACTCTCAACCGTCTATTCAGTCGACTAACTTTTTAAAATCGATTATACTGACTCATTCATTAACTTCGTTATCGTTGTCCGATAAAAGGCCGAACAAAAATCAAAAGGAACTTTCAATGAAGTTGGAAGTTTAGTAGTATTTATTTTAGCGATACAAAGTGATGCAAGCAAGACACTTATGACCAAAGTTGTTTCATTATTGACTTTAATAAAGACTGGGAGACTTTTTTTACTGACCTACATTGGTTTATAATGTGGGAATTTTTGCACAGTTTTCCTACTTTTTATAAGGCCAATTATCATTTCTGCGACTAATTCATATTAAACTATATACATAATTTATATTAGTTAGACTAGCTGTTGCCCTGGACCGTCATTCGCGTGAAATTATTAAAAAAAAAATGTTACTTCCCTTTTTGAATCAGATTTTGTTACCAATTTCAAGGGTTTTATTTTTTTTCACGGATCTCTAATTATTTATCTATAATAAAAGTAGTCTAAGTTAGACCTTATAACATCAGCTACCTGCCAGTAAAAGTCCCGTCAAAATCGGTCCTGCCGTTTCAGAGATTAGGCGCAACAAACAGACAGATAGACAAAAGTAAAAAAAAAGTGTTTTTGTTACATGTGCCATGTATATTTTCACATGCATTCAGCTGTTATTTTGATATTACAAACAGACACTTCAATTATATTTATTTGTATAGATTATGTTCATAAATAATCGATGAAATAATTGAAGGGAATAAAGAATAAGACTGAATCGATAACTGTCATACTTGAACTTAAACTGAGCAAAAGTGGAGACGACACATCTACACAATACAAGAAAAACAGAAACTCGAGAGAATACACACAACAGAGAAAAGAGTACAATTGAATGACGATTTAATATCAATTAGCTTGCTTTCACACACACTACACGTTAGATTGGCACCTGTGTTGCAGATTGAATGCGGGGCCTTGAGCATAAATTATACCATATAATGCTTTTATACGAGTTTTTCTACAAAACTTTACATTGAATTACAAAAAAATCTGCCGTACCGAATATTTCGAAAATTTCCCTCCTCTAACTTGATCATTCATCATCTGTCAAGCCTGTTTCCAAACTATGTATGTTGGGGTTGGCTTCCAGTTTACCCGGATGCAGGTGAATACCAGTATTTTTGTATATCTGATCTCCACAACCCAGTAAATGGAAAATACAATACCCCTTAGAAAGACTGGATTTCAGACTTTCGGCTTCTGACTACTCGACGTCGAAGATCTACAAATGACGACCGAGACCAACGGCTTAACGTACTTTCCGAGGCACGGAATAAATTCGGTATGTAATGATGGTCACACATCCGCGGACCAACCTCGGCAAGCACGTGGTCGTGTTTTTATTTAACCACGAGCTCCTCTAACTTGATCATCATTTCATAAAAAAAAATTATTTATCAAATCTATTCCTTAATTAATTTAAACTTCCGAATTTTAATTACTAACAGATACTCGGAGTTTCATTACTCTTTCATACTCCCAAGTTTCTTAGATAAAAAATGATTAGCTTTTCGCAATCTTCGTTGCCCCATTCATTAAGTTAAATTGCACTAATATCGGCCTGTTCCGATAAGAACTTAAACTGTTAATGAATAGGCAGCTTCCTTATTGTGTTTTATTGAATGGGGCAAACACAATGGAGTTTTGACGATAAGGAAAAAGTTTCCTAATCAAGATTGCGGGTTTCGGATGTAATTGTTTAGTAGAAAATGTGTTTACGCAACTATATGACCGATCATCCAACTGAGAACATAGCAGAGGAGGCAGGTGGGCGCACGCGGATCGCAGCGCCACCGCCCGCCTCGCGTCTATGGCGGCGCATGACATTACTTGAACCGCCGGCGGGCGCCGTCAACGATCGCGCGCACGCGCATACGTACCACGTTACCTACTTACGCCACATGTACCTATATCTTTTGTAAAATCGCATCAAAAATAAATGTATCAAATTAGCAACGAAATAAAAATCGTCATTGAAGAGTTCCCAAGTCCTAAAGACCTCACACACACACACACACAAAATCAGTAACAAAATGTAATGAGAAGTTCATAGAACGGAGAACTTGTATGTAGTAGTCAATTGTAATGAAAATAAATGAGACAATTATCTAGAGATAGATATGCCAGTGAAAGATAGTTGTATCATAGAATGGATCTAGTAGCAACTAAATTGAATAGCCTGGGTTGTGGAGGTATTTAAGCATAAAGCAGTAAAGTTATAACTTAACATATATTTTAAAAAAACTTGTGAAAAAGTTGGAACTTTGACCCGAAATATCACTTAACTAGAAAAATATCGCAATGACGAGGAGGACAACTGCCTTCCGGCTTCGTTAGGGGTACTTTAACACCCATTATGCACTTGAATAGCCAAGATACACTTGCCTAGGAGATTAATGCCTGAACATTCGATACAATTAGAACTTCTTCTAGAACCCGGTCTAAAAGATTTCAAAATCGGAGTTTTGCTTGTGTTTAAATTAATCGTCTTTTGTATCCCATGCCAACTTCTTGTCCCAAGTCAATGTTCAGGGGAAAACTCGAAAGAATATTGAAAACAGAATGGCGTCGTTTAAGTTCTAACACCACGTAAGTAAATTTTTGCCGGTTTTGACAATTTGATGCCGTTTGCTATAAAGTCGGAAGACGCGTTGTTTCAGCCAATCAGAAACAAGCCACGGTTCTATCTAATTTGAGGTGAACACAAATTATAAAATGGTAGTGTACCTAGGTATGATAATGCAATTTTTCACTGTCCTGTAAAATTGTTATTTTTGACTTACGTCGTGTGACTTACATAAGCGAAAGTGGGGATTATCGTTGCCCAGCAGAGAGACCCATTATGTTAACAAATGATGATCAGCAGTAACATATAGTTAATAACCGAAGCATCAACCACTCAAAGCGTGCGAGCTACTACAATTCAACGGACTTTAAAAACAGAGGTCTTCTATTTCTGCCTACCCTTTTTAAAATAGAAGGGGTAACAAATGTGTAGCGGTGCAGACAGGTAATCGATTGTACATTATCGGCATCGGTATTGTGTCACGGCCGTGTGTTGGGATGTGTGTATTGTGTGTGGTACACACAAATGAAGTGTGTACTTTGAGGGCCTAGCGCACACTCTACTTAAAACTATGCGTGATGGGTGATTGATTAAATGTTTTTTTATTGTTGATGTTTAGTAAGTACTGATAGGCTTTAGAACATCTTAAAAACAAATAAAATTGAAGTCTCTGTTTGTAATTTTAAAATAACAGATTTGATTTTTACTGAATGCTTATGATACGCGGTAGTTTTAACAAAAAAAAAACAAAATATTTTTTTTTTATCCCCGAAGATAGACCGATTTTGACGTAACTTTTACTGGCAGATAGCTAATGTTATAAGGAGTAACTAGTCTACTTTTATTTTAGAAAACGAATATCCGTGTAAAAAAATTGAAGCCCTTGAAATTGTTAACAAAATCCGATTCGAATAGAGAAGCAATATTTTTATAATAATTTCACACGGATAAATGTCACGGGCAACAGCTAGTGTGAAATAAAACATTTTGATTTTTATAGCAATCCAATATTGAATGGATATAATTTTCACTGGAATTAGAGTACTAACTTAGGGAAGTTATATTTTTTATAATAATTTCACGCAAACGAAGGTAGCGGGCAACAGCTAGTTTTGAATAAATAAGTTATGATTGGATATTGTTGTCATATTAATTAAGATTTCGTGTTATTATTAATGCGCACAAGCGCATTAATAGTAATAGCAAATGTGTTGCTGAACAGGAACACGTTTTCTAGAACTGAAAAAGTGTTTTTGGCTTTTTCTCAGTATCAGCCTGTAGTCAGCCTAATTCATCAGATAGACAACACGGTAAAATACAACAGTAGCCGATACAATATCCATCTTTTTCTTGTCCTTTTTGCCATATCTTAAAGATTTCTTAAATCAAGATAATAAGAAAAAGCTCCCTTTATATATTTACATAGTCTAACTTACTTTATTGAAATAGAAAACTATTTATTAATTTACAGACCATATCCAAACAAACACTTTCATAGAATCTAAAATTGTAATTACTGAAACTAATTATTCACAAAACAAACTAAAAATGTAAGAACTCGATCACTTAGCGCTAGAGCTTGCTAAGAGTTCTAGGTATTATTATCTAAACATATTTCTTGTAAGACGATAGTTTGTTCATTATAGAAGTTTTCAAAGATAATTACGAACAACGCTTATGTTCGTTTCAAACTTTATTCCCATCTACCCCACCCATTTGTCCCTAGGGGTGGCAGTTGCAACTTTTACTCCATCTACCGCCAGTAGTGGTGGATGCGACTAGTTCAGTCGCATCTGCCCCTACTCTCTGCCACCACTACAGGCAGATGCAACTTAAATAGGCAGCATCTACCACCATTGGTGGCAGACGTGACGATCAAATAGCCGTCTCACCAAAATATATTTCAACTAACAGCACTGAGACTGAGAGTTTTATTTAGGTGTATCTTAGTTTAATTGAAATGGGAGCTTTGTTAAAGGTAATTACGTTTTCTAAAGGAATCTTCCGACTAGGAATTGTATCAACCTTTTTGTAGAATCTAGTGTTGCATTAACTGTAATGACTTTGCCGTTATTAGCAGGATTGGTCGTATTGCAGTTGCTAACACGTAGTAGCTGTGGCAATTGCAATTTGTTGGTAATTGCAATCTTTGCTGCAGTGTTTTCGGTATCAATTTGTTAGACAAAACCCTGCATAATATACCTGTAGGTATAATGTAATATTTTTAATCTATTTCATTTAAAAGCATGATATGTTTAAAAAAACTAGTTATTTAATGTGTTTTTGTTTTATTATAATGACTTTTTAGATCAAATACGCAGTAAGGCTTAACTTTGTTTGCAAACATCCTGGTAGAAAACATCAGCCAGGTTTCTTTACAGAAATCAAAATTTAATTATATTAAATTATCTATTGTTAGTAATCGAACCAAAGCAGACAACACAAACCGACTTCTAAAAAGGAAGAGCTTTTCAATTCGGCATTAATTTATTTTTATTTTTTGTTACCTCAAAATTCCTTTATTACAGGTACATGTGTTGCGTTTTATTTAATATGGTTGAAAAAGCTCGCGCAGTCGTCCTATGTACATTTAAATTTACATTTCTTGCGTAGTTTAAGTATGAGTTATCTTTTATAATACTTTTTCTATGCCTTTGTGGATGACCTGCTACTAACTTTTAGTAACAATGGAAAATGAATACTCGACAATAATTTGTGTGAGATACCGTAACAATGCGTAAATACATGTTTTGTAGAATGTTAATAAAACCACTTTTGTTTTATCTAGCAACCAGTCCTGCCGCCGTTTCCGCTGTGGTTAGCAGCCATCTTTGCCACGTGCCTGGTGCTTGTCATCCTGTTGACTGTCAGCGGCAACGTCCTGGTGCTTCTTGCGTTCCTGGTAGATAGGACTATCCGACAGCCCAGCAACTACTTCATCGCCTCGCTTGCCGCCACCGATCTGTTGATAGGTGAGAATAATTATTTTAGTTTCATTTATGTAACTTTTGAACTACCAAAACAACAACACGTGCCCCTTAGACATAGTGATCCAATTTGTTTCATGAATTCGGTACCTATATGATTTATACCAACTTTTTATCAATTTCAAAAAAATTATAAAATGTTATAAAGTAGCTAAAAAATAAAACGAATGTCAATGTGTCTATCTGTTCCCTTCAAAAGTGCGACCATCAAAATGTATAGAACAGCAGATTTTTTTTTTGTTTACTACAAAAATGCAATACCCACGCGGTCAAAATCTATGGAACAGCTGATTTTTTATTAAATACCTATGAAAAATTTCTATATGGTAATGAATACGTACTCAGAATGATATACTGAATACGTGGTAACCGTTTTCGCGTCGGTGTCCCTTCCACCATATATGTAATGGATCGTTATTTTAAATCCTTTTGAATTGTCATGGGACCAATTTTATTTTTGTGGACTATTTGTTTAGCTATTTTCAATACGTCAATAATCCACTTTTAATCGAAGGTTATTCAGTAACTTACTGAAGCAGTATGTACTTGACGGAACATTTCATATCATGGTAAAATACACACACACGAATACAAACACACATACATAAATATAGAAGCTCGCTTCTAAGTTGAATTGAAACTTAACGAAAAAGGCATTGGTATTGTATAAAAATCACGGGCACAAAACAACAATAAATAGAGTCAGAATAAATAAACTATTTTGTACATCTGTCAGGTTTCCACTGCGGGCTTTTAGTTATTCAAAGCTATTAAAAACTCTAGACCCTTTATTTTGAAATTGCAGTTTGAATTCTTCAACTCCACTGAAGTATTGTTTTATTAGTATTTCGATTGTTGCCAAGCGTTTCAACTAGAAATATAATGTTTGAAGCCAAAAAGAGGGTGAAAAACGACGTAGATGAGTAAGAGAAAATAATTTAATTAACTCCATAATATTTGTCTAAAAGCAAAGTTTCGGCAAATGCTACTGCTCATGAAAATAACCTCAACTCTCATAACAAGGAAAACCTGTCCCTGTTTTGAAACTAAATTAATTTAACCATTTATTTGATTAATTATTTTCTGTTTACACAAGAAAACTTTTAACTGGAACATTGTTATAAGCTTTTGATAAATTAATTCTGACTAAAAGGTATTTCCGAATCCGAGAAGCTTGACCCTTGACATTTCAGTGTCTGATAATGACAAAAGTGCTTAATAGAAAACTATTTTCCTTTGTCTACAGGTACATTGTCGCTTCCATTCTACACCGACTACGTTCTAAAGGGCTACTGGCATTTAGGGCCCCTGCTCTGCGACCTTTGGCTATCAGTCGACTATACCGTATGTCTTGTCTCACAATATACAGTCCTACTCATAACTGTGGATAGATTCTGTAGCGTGAAAATAGCAGCGAGGTATAGAGCCTGGCGAACAAAAAACAGAGTAATATGGATGGTAACAGTAACCTGGATCATACCAGCTTTACTATTCTTTACGACAATATTCGGATGGGAACATTTCGTTGGATACAGGGACTTACAAGAGGGCGAATGTGCTGTACAGTTTTTGAAAGACCCAATATTTAACACAGCTTTAATCATAGGCTATTATTGGACGACGCTGTTTGTATTGATTGTACTTTATGCTGGGATTTTCAAGACAGCTTATGATATGCAAAAGAAGAGTGAAGCGAAGCAAAGAAAGATGCAGTCGATGGTGGCTTTAAGCGCTGGGGTTATGACAGGAATGGCTGGCCGAGCTGCAGGTATGGCAGCCTTGTCAAAAGCTACTATATCCAGTGAAGATCAGATGAAAGTATCAGAGGCAATGCGAAAAGACTCTACTTCTAAAGGTTCACTTGCGGCTCCACTACTAAATCTAGGCGGGTCCAGTGATTCGAATTCGAGTCAAAAATCTTCGGCACATAAAAGTAGCGCTACCGCCACTGGTACTTCAACTACAGCAGAGTCGGATGGAGATAAGAAGGAAGATCAGGTAGAAGCGGAAAGGTCAAGCAGTCCTGCATTCGACTCGGATGAAGAAAGTACTACACAGACAAATGTCAAGAAACGGCCGTCAGTTGCAAACTTAGTGATGCAAACAGGTGCTATACAACTGCTAAACAACATGCGTTTTAACGGTGGAATGATGATAAAAACTGATTTGAAACAGTCACCAGTATTAAAACACGAGTTGGAAAAGCCAAAGACGTCATTATCACAGATATCCGAAAAGAGTTTGCTTGACACAGATAACCCAGATACATCACAGAGTAACGACAATATTTCTGTACCGAATGTGCCACTGTCTATCGCTAGTGTTATGTCACCCATATCATCTGGTATAACAACACCGTCCGAACAAAGAGAGGTATCGACAACAATTGCTCAAAGAATCATTCCACCCCCATCTGAATTCAGATGCAGTCCTCCAGCTTCAGAAAGTCCGCCATCACATTCAGAATCATCACGCACTAGGACTGTAAGGCTTGTGAAAGGTGATGGTACGTCGTACGACGTGCTCGTAGGTATGGATGGAGCAGACTTGAGATATATGGATGAGAGCTCCGTGAATGTACCGTCACCAACGTACGAGAGTCCGCCCTCTTCCGTCACATTCCAAACTGGGACTGAACCCTCATCTCCACCAACATTAAATTCAGGTAACGAAACGAATAAGTCTTTATTACAAGCAGCTTTAATACGAGCGACCGCTGAAGCTCAAGTTACACAACCGAAAACGAATTTCTCCCCACCTCCCCCAATTAAAGTGAATACTGAGGTGAGTTTAACTACAGGGGAGCGCTCCAAGCCCGTTATTACTCTCGTATCGTCGTCTTCCAATAACAATGAGCCCCAACCCCCCAAGTCGTCTGAGACGAAAACATCTCCATTGAAGCTAAATCCCGTAATAAGTCCAGCGGTCGAGAATAGTGATATATCAAGTACTGTGGTAACTGGGTCAGGCCGCGGCGACTCTAAGAAAGAGTTTGTAAAAAACATAGGAAAAAAATTAAAAGTTAAACGTTCAAAGCGGGACGGCCTGTTTCCGAGCATCGGTCGGCAGAAATCTAAATCTGAAAACAGAGCGAGGAAAGCTTTTCGAACTATATCGTTCATATTGGGTGCGTTTGTTGTTTGTTGGACTCCATATCACATATTGGCTCTGGTGGAGGGATTCTGTACGGACCCGCCATGCATTAATAAGCACTTGTACATGTTCTCGTACTTCTTGTGTTATGCGAACAGTCCTATCAATCCGTTTTGCTACGCGCTCGCCAACCAGCAGTTCAAGAAGACCTTCACGCGACTCCTTCGGGGCGACTTCCACATCACCTAGTCCATGTATGTCGGTCACCGGAATGCGTAAACAGGAGTACCCGACCGAGTGTCCCATGGCAAACGTTTTACGCACAATTTCCAATGATAAGACAATACCAATATTAATGACTTTGTTGAATGCTTTCAATGTATAGACATGGAATCGTGTAGAATACTTGTATTAAATGTATAGCGATTTCAGCTTTAAAAGCAAATCTTTATTATATGTAAATAGTACTAAGTATATTGTAATTTTTTAATTTCTTTAAACGTTCAGAACTGACAATAAAATGTTAGATCGTGTATATAAATGTTAATTAAAGTCTCTTCATATTTCTAATTAATGTTATAGTTAATTATTATAATGTTAGTTGAGAGTAATAGAAATTGCTTCAAGTGATGTCGAAGACATTGTGGTAAATTAAATGTTTGTAGATTTATATGGATAATAATTGTTTAATTATGAATTAAGTATTTAATAAACCACGATAGTATTGTGTGTGACAATGAGTTTGTACTTTAAGGTTAAAATTAGATTTAAACAAAAAAAAAATGAAGTAAAAATTAAATTATTTTAGTTTCGAATAAAACCAAACCAAACTAACGGTAATATGGTATAATACAAAATGAAATCATGAATTCAGACGTTATTATAGACAAAGACTCACTCACTCATAGTCACATACTAAAATGAGATTACGCTTCAAAGCTTTCAGCCCTGAGCCCTGCTAAAGTTTTCTAGCGTTTGAAATAGTCAATTAAAATAATATTTGTATAGAACTATCACTAACAATGCGGGCCTAAACCGTTTTAGGTATTAACAGACTAGTTTTTGAAGTATCCGTAATAACTCTCATAGTTTTCCAATGTAAACTGGATTGTTCATAGTTTATTTGTTAAGTATCTGTGTATATTTACGAAAATGTTTCAGATTTTGAGTGTGACGATTTTTGGATGGTAAAATAAAAATATTTAGCGAAAATGTTAGCCTCAGATAAGTTAGTATTTCGATTTTTTTAGACTGATATTTTTATAATACTCATTATGTAAATACATATCAAAAAGATTTAATAAAATGACCAACAAAACTTGAAGCATTTTCAAATAGATTTTTTTATAGTTGCCCATATATTATGATGAATGTATAGTCGCTTTAAATAATCTGTAATTTATAACATCGTTTGTGAGTATTTCATAAGTTATTGCAAATTAAAATGAAAGACAAAAGTGAAATAACATTAGTTGATAATTATTAAAAAAAAAGAAAAATAGAGTTATGATAGCCAGTACAAGCAATCCGTTTTCAAATGCATTTTATAGAAATTTAATAAAAAATAAAAATGTATAATGTCATGCCCCGATAATAATATATCATAGGAAATATATGTCTTAATTTTGTACTGCTCGTCAAATGAATTTTAATTCAATTTTCAATCATTAATTATTTGCCCATGATCGTGATTTGATTGGAACTTTTAATCATGCGAATATGTTTTTTTTTTCAATTATTAAAAAAATGATTTTGAAGCCATTATTTTGATTTAAAATTATAACCTTCTTTAAAAATTAATGTAAGTGTAATTTAGGTGACATAATAGTCGTTTTTGTACCCTCTGTTCGAAATACTCATTAATATTAATACTCGTAGTAGATAATCTGGTAAAATATGTAAATAATATTTTAAAAAGTATTAAAAATGGTCATGGGCAGTACGTGTTTAGTAAAATAATTATAAATCTAGTATTCTCGCCTTAGAACAGTGTCAATAACTACTATATAAAATTGTACATATGCTTTGTATACTGTCTGTTCATTTTATGTCGGAAAATGAAAATTGTAATGAATAAAAATAGTAATTTCATTGAGGTATTTTATTTAAAAAAAATATCTTGTAAAGAAAACACTATCGTCACAAAAAGATAAGCACCTGTATTTTTAATAATTTAAAAACTGAAAAATATTTTTTATAAATTAAAAATAATTCATAAACATTTTCCCGTTTAAACGTAATGTTTGTCAGAAAATCTCAGTCAAACTTGAAAACAAACAAAACGAAACTGCCAAAAAAATAAATCCAATTCAAAAAGTTAGTCGAAAAGTAAAATACCCGAATAAAATAAAATGAAACTCTATTGTCGAAAGCTCAGTCACAAATACCCTTTTAGCGTTTAAAACGAGTACCAACGTTGTCGGGGCATCAATGTGTGATCGAAATTGCAGAGTATTCCCAACCGGATTAGAGATCTGCCGTTTGGAAAGGCAATAAAAATTGAACGAAGGAAATTACAAGCTGTTTGATGTTTTTCTGTGTGATGAGAAGGGATTGCGGATTGCTAGTTTACAGTTTTTTTGGTACATTATGTGTAAAGATTTTATTTAGAATAAATATTTTATGTGTTCAAGACTTTGTGGTAAAAAAAATAGTATTAAAATTTAAAGAGTTTCAACAGCAACTACTTCATAACAGTCAGAATATTTTCTAATCATGACACTGGCCATGATAGCTTTTTAATTTTTGTTGAACCCTGAAAAATAAATGGTTTCCTTAAGTTTTACTAGGTAAAGATCACTAAAGTTCTATAATAATAACGAATACAAAAACATAGACTTTAAACAGAACCTAAACATATAACCAAACAAAACGGATACTGCAAGAGAGATACACTTTTGATAAATTACTAACCCAAAAACTCCCAAGGGAAACTCAAAAAGAAATCAATATGAATCAGATTATCAGTGACCCTGATCTAATTACCGACTGAGTAAGTAATCAGTGAAAACAAATGAAAAAGAAACGTATAAAATTGGTATAATTTGTCTCGGGAGGTGACACTGCCGTGACAAATACCATTATACTGAAGACGAAAATAAAACGAAGGTCCGGTCTTAAGGTCAGCTTCGTTTTGTTGACAACTAGGGTAGATAAAATGCTCGTTTATTGGTTAACTTGCTTTTACCTGCGGTTTCACTCGCGTGGAGATCGGAAATAATGTCACGGGTGTGTTTTACCAGAATCTTGAGGAGCTCGTGGCTAAATAATAAAATAGCCGCTCGGCTCGAAATTCAGGTTAAGCCGCGCTTGTCTAGGTTGGTCTGTGGATGGGTGAACAACCATTACATACCGAGTTTCTTCCGTGCCTCGGAAAGCACGTTAAGTGGTCCCGGCTGTCATTCGTTGATCTTTAACAGTCGTTACAGGTAATCAGTGGGCCAAAAGTCTGAAAACCAGTCTTACCAAGGGCATCGTATTACCCAGCACTAACTGGGTTGAGGAAGAGATAAACAGTCGCTCCATGTAAAATACAAGATTATGTATTGATATTCAAGTTGCATCCGGTTAGACTGGAAGCTGACCCCAACGTGGTTAAAACAGGCTAAGCAGATGATGACGTTCGTCATACCAGAATATCATCACCATAATTGGCAGTCTTCTTCCATACACTGATGAGTATAAGCCTCCTCAACCAGATCTTATCTACGATTATCTAAATGTCATCCACTCATCTAGCTGTGGTCTGCAACACGTCTCCTACTATAACAGGTCGATGCTATACTTAAAATCTCATGTCTTCATACAGGTTATAGGCTATCCTTATGTCAAATATAATCGAAATTAGTTCAGCTGTTAAAATGTGAATGAGTGTCAAGCAAACAGACACACCACAAGAATGTGGGGAGTAACAAAATTTAGTCGGCGCTTGATTGTTAAGACAAATTATACTGGGTACAGCCTTAATAGTCTGGGATTATGATGGGAATTCTTATCTCTATCTAGTTGATGACATCATCATCATCATTAGCCCTTAATTGGGCGCACCTAAAAAAATACGTAAACAGTCAAGTGGGGTGCGTGACACCTCGATCATATAATCAAATACGAAATACATGCATAATCACAATTCTGCTCGATAATTGATCATCAAGGACACTTGTTTTCGTTACGGGAACTAAGTCGCTCAAAATTCTGAATTTAAAAAGTTTAAAGCCTTTAAGTATGCGCTGGGGTGTGTAACACCCCACGCGACCAATTAAGGGTTAGGGATAGTGAAGGTAGTGATACACGTGATACCTTCAAACCAAGTATAAACGTGATGTATGATTGATTTGAATCGAATATTTAAATTTTTCGGATTATGATCCTCACCGTATTTATGTCGCCAAACTATAAGGAACTATAAAAAATATGATTTTTGTAAGAGTGAGCAAGACGATGGTTAAATAATAATAGCCACTCGGGTCGATCTTTACGTTAAGCCATGCTTACCTAGGTTGGTCTTTCGATGGGTGACCACATACCGATTTTCCTCCGTGCCTCGGAAAGCACGTGAAGCCGTTCGTCCCGGCTGTTATTTGTAGATCTTTGACAGTCGTACAGGTAGTCAGTGGCCCGAAAGTCTGACAACCAGTCTTACCAAGGATATCGTATTACCTAGTACTAACTGGGTTGTGGAGGTCAGATAGGCAGTCGCTCCACGTAAAATACTGGTATTCAACTGCATCAGGTTAGATTGGAAGCCGACCCCAAAAATAGTTAGGAAAGGGCTAGGCAGATCAATAAAAATCAAAATCAAAACATTTTTATTTCACATAGGCCTACATGGGCACTATGAAACGTCGACAAAAAGGCGCAGATGATGATGAACAAGACGAAATCAGAATTTGGTACTCCAAGTAATGTTCATTTTCAATAAAACTATTTCTTGACGCGATCGGGCGAAACTTTTATAAACTAGTTTCGATAAACTGAAAGCCCATAAATTAATAGAATAGAATATACTATAATGTACCACGAAATTGAAACTCAACTGTTTTACAAAATTATTAATTCAATGGTTAAAGGGACTGGTTGAGAATGCCTTGTGGCATTAAGTCCACCTATGTACCACTATTGTACATGAAGTTTAAATAAGTAAATAAAAAGGTGGTCTTATCACTAATAGCGATATTTTCCAGAAAAGCTTTAGATTAAAACACTGTTTTAACCTTTCACGGTTTATAGCTAAACTTACAGTCATTTAGCGCCATGAGCGCGGGATGACTTACATCCCGCAATCATGGCGCTTGTAACAGCGTCGAAATATCGGGAATTCAGAATAACTGATAATCACGGAAAATATCCCGTAAGTATTTGGAATGGCTGTACGAACATAAAATATAAAGGTCGGGGTACTTCATTTTTTACTTCATTTTTTTTATTTAATCAAAAATATTAATGTTAACATTAAATTTATTTATTTATTTATAAATAGTAATACCTTTAAGTGCACTTAACTTAATGCTAGTTAACAAAACAGGTAGTGGCAACATCTACCTGTTTTGTACTTAGTAAGGGCGCTAGTTGCAAAACCAGCACCCTTACTAAGTTATGAAATAACTTGTATTAAGGGGAGTGGTACAAGCCCATACACACTTCAGTTTCACAAAATATTTGCAGGGAGAGTAAGTGTTTTCAAACTAAAGTTAACATATAGCCATATTTGCAGAATTCTGAACATACAATTTATTTATTATTTTATTTATTTGACATTTGGATTATTCGTGTTTGTGTTACAGGGTAGTCTGTGGTAGATAATACAGCGTGCAGTAGAAGACAAAAAACAAACATTCCCCTGTATAGGATATCAACTCTGCACATTCCAGAACAACAATAGAATAGCATTGTTGTGCACTGAACCCGATATTTCAAACTATTGAAAAAGCCATCAGGAATTTCGAATGACATTCCTATCTCTATAAATAACAGCTGCATGCGTCGAACTTCGTGTGTGAGTGTCGATGTGTGGATGGGTCACCATTCCTAATAGACCCCTTCGTGCCTCGGAAAGTACGTTATAATGGTCCCGGCTGTCATTTGTAGATCTTTGACAGTCATTACGAGAGGTCTGGCGCCTAAAAGTCTGACAAGCAGTCTTTTCATGGAATATCGTGTTAGGGGCGAACCTCAACCTTGAAAAGAGCGTGATGTAGACGGCATCGTTGTCGATGCTGCCGCGTGCGATAGTATTCCTGCTCTTTCTCTTTCTAGCAAATGATAGTTCTGAGCGACAGAAAAGGATGGGAGCATGGAAAAACGCGATTCCGTGCTGCTAGACGAGGCCCTACCCTTACCCAGTAACTGGGTTGTGGAGGTCAGATACGCAACATAGCATAATCAGCCTATAATGTTCCCACTGCTGGGACACACGGCCTCCTATCTATGAGAGGGAATGGGCTAAAATCCACTACGCGGGCCCAGTGCGGGTTGGTAGTTGTCACATGTCTTCGAATTTTTGGTTCTAGGAAATGCCGGTTTCCTCACGATGTTTCCCTTCACCGTTTTTGAGAGCAGTGGTGCTGAAATAAATTACACAAAGTAATACTGTTTGTAAGTCGGGGACGCCACCACTGGGCCACCGCTGATGTCGATAGAAAAGCAGTCGCTCCAGGTAAAATACAAAGTATAAAATATTCAGAATGCATCTGATTCTACTGAAAACTGACTTCAATATAAATGAGAAAAAGGCTAGGCAGATGATTTAAATTTCCACATGAATAAATCATTTTAATTACTTTTGGTAAAATTTTGTTGTATTTAAAGGGGAGGGGGAAAATGAGAACAACCGTACATCGTTAGCGGAGGTTCTAAACGGTCTCTCCGTTTAGAACCACATATACAACAGGCCGAGATAGTCGTCATAACGCGACCACAATAGTGTTGACGGTGACGTGTGTGGTCTAAAGTACGAGCGAGATATTGAATAGCTTTGTGGCTTTGGTTTTTAATATTATTTTTTATTTATTTCAATCAACTTTGGATCATACAATTACCAATTACCAAAATTGAAGAATTACATTAAATTAAAAATTATACAATAACATTTAAAGGTAGACATTTTTTATCGTTAAGCAGCAGATTAGCCAGACAATTTTGCAACACTCAAAGACAATACTATTTATTTTTTAAATTCAACAAAAATTTCTATATTTACGTTATTGAACCGACCCTTACATATTCCTATTTAGGTATAGGGTGAGGATGATAATTCACAACGTTGAGTACCATAGTTCTTATAATAACATAAAATCACGCCTGTAATCCCCGAAGGGTTAGGCAGAGGTGTACATAACACCCACATTTCGCCAGTTATGTTTAAGTCCCATGTACTAGGGGACAAGACTATTGCCATCAACCGGGCCCAAATCCAGACTCCGTGGGTGCTACTGAGAAAATCCTGATGGAAAACCCGAATAACAATTTTCCTGGCCTAGGAATCGAACCCAGGACCTCATGCTCAGCAATCGCTTGCGACCACTCGACCAACGAGGCATCGAGGCTGTAATTACTCCTGAAAAATGAGTCTTTATTTAGTTTTATTGTGCCCATACCTTGTACAGTCACGAGCACCAATATGTAAACACTTAACAACTTTTAAAAGTGTTTGTCTCCTACTGTTCTGATTATAATTTCATGTCGTTACGAACATAGTATTCTGGAACTCATATTTTTATGAAAAAGATCCTATCTCCAAGTTATAATCGTTATTTCTACCGAAAATTGCTTTTATTTTTAGGAAAGTGTATACATATTGGTGCTCGTGTCTACATAAACTCATGAATCAAATATGTAGTATCCCATAACAAGCTCGCCCGGCTCCGCCTATAACTTAACCAGTACTAGCTGTCAACTCAAACAATACATGGAAGGAGAAGGCATTATAAATGGCTGGCTCGCTTCAATTTGTTCTGTGGTATTGTATTGTCAACGGGTATATCTCGCTTAGTAATATTCTGTGTATTAAATTCAATTTAAAAACGTTGTTATGACTTACACAATAAAGTCTTTGTTTACTGACCCAATTTTGAATAATCATTTAGGATTTTCACAGTCAGGGTAAGTTATTCAGTCATATTATTACCTAAGTACCTGGGCGACGAAATGAGACGTAGTTAGATCGATTTTGTGCCTAGGATATAACATCGTGCTTATTTTTCAATGAAGGGTTAGGCAGAAGTGTGTAGGCACATGCCAATAGTACACCCATATTTTATATTTAAATATCTTTTGCCCGCGGCTACGCTCGCGTGTATTTAGAATTTGACAATCAATTCGGGTTGTACGCTGCTTGTAATAACATAATTCAATCATGATTCGAAAGACACGTGGCGCCATCTATTATCTTAATAAGGTGATTGTTGTTTTACTCGGGAACAGTACTTTTTATCGGGATGAAAGGAACCCTATGTCCGTTTGTGTACCTTTTTCATGAAATAGTCATGCAATGGGATTATATGAACTTAGAGGATTGTATTGGTGATTTTAATTATTATAACTCGGTTAAGCCGTATTTGTTACGGTCGCGAATCACATTTTAAACAACATGCAACCTGACACTGACCTGCAAATTGCAAAAAAACCGGCCACGCGCCTTTCGGACTCGTGCACGAAAGGTTCCGTACCATTATCTAAAAAAACGGCAAAAACATCATGTCTGTTGTATGGGGGCCCCAGTTGAATATATTTATAATCAATTTTTTAGTATTTGTTGTTATAGCGGAAACCGAAATTCATTATATGTAAAAATTTGTACTGTCTAACTATCACGGTTTATGAGATACAACCTGGTGACAGACGGAGAGACAGACAGGAGTCTTAGTAATAGGGTCCCGTTTTACCCTTTGGGTAAACCCTAAAAACGTAAGAAAATTTGAATTTCGCGGGCTCCCTTGTACTTCCACCTTAATACAGATCTTATGCAATGCCGTTATTTTGTTGAAAATAATATGGTGCAAGTTGGGCAGGTCACGCTTCATTCAAAAATCATCCAACCCTTTTTGGACGCGACACCGGTAGATAGACACTCTACTAAATTATCTAAAAAACAAAATCTAAATTATCTAAATTATTAAAAAAAAGAAACAGTCTCCCACTCACATTTACTCACCTGTACTCACCTATACATTTCTACACTCATACATACACAGCTACACTCACACAAACACACACACCCCGCACATTTACAGATACTCCCTTTTCCTTGTTATTAATTCATTTAAACTTTTTTTCCCAACGTTCTCTTTTTTTTTTCCTAGAAATAAAATTGTACTAGTCTAGTTTATTTTTTACGAAAGTGTACATTGTTAATTTGAAGGCGACTATTATAGTATCCTTATTGGATGGATGGATGACCCCTATAACACAGGTTTTACCTAGCATGGGGGTCATTGATCATTTTTTTGCCACAGATTGGATTTTGTTCAGTTTTCTTACAGTTCTAATTATTACGCCTTCGAGCTTCTTATCAGTTGCTACTCCCACGTGCAACACTTTACAGATAAAGCTAGATAATAATATGACGCACTGTTCTGTAAAGGTCTCTTGAGACAAACCAGACCACATACCAATTGTCATACCCACCTAATTCTAGTATCTACAGGTTCTAAACGTTATAACCATTAGATACACCGCTGCGTATAAGACCAGCTTAGCTGCTGAGATACATAGGTACCTACGTAAATCAGTGGGCCTAGCACGAACGTCCCAAACGAATTTAATTATTGTACATTAATCATACAAGGTGTAACTGTTAACCAATTGTAGAAAGTCCATTTTTGTTTTGCAAACTTCAAGAACTCGTTGTAAAAAGTTGTTCAGTGTCATCGTCCGAGACACCTCACGAGAGGTAGTGGTTTTATTGTGTTACACCTAGTATAGGTGATATTTATCATTTGTGTTTTTGTGTTTGTGTTCTTCCAACATAATACAAACAAAAATACTATGATGATCATCATCATCATCATCCACAGCCTGAATTAACCCACAGCTGGGTATAGACCTCTCTTTTTTTCTGCCAATCTCCACGTTCCTGTGCCAGCCTCATCCAGGTTTTTCCCCCGATGGCAACCATGTCGTCTGTCCATCTGGCCGCCGGACGACCCACATTTCATTTACCCGTTCTCGGACGCCATTCTGTGACAGCCTTAGTCCACCTGTCATCACTGTGCTTTGCTAGGTGTCCTGCCCAACTCCATTTGAGTTCCATAACGCGATTTCCAATATCGAAAACTATGATCATCACTCATTATTTTCCATCATGCTCCTACCCTTACCCCAATGTATTTGTGGTGGACGCAGCGTCATAATGATTATGTCTTCGGCATGAGTGACACAACCCCATTTCTTGCCTTTTCAAAAACAGCCCATCCTACGTTTCTTTGGTTTTCCAGCCAAAATGCTATTATTTATTTCGTTTACCTTTGTCCTCCCACTACATAACAGAGCAACGGCCTTTCTTTCTCCATTTCAACTCTCTATATCTTGAGTCTTCCTTGGACTAATTCTGCATATAGGTGAAAATGAAATACTGGTACAGAACTACTTGAAGTTCAAAATCGTTCCAAAATCTAATTTAAAATATTTTATTTCAGAAACAGCCTACTTAACCTTTTGAACGCCAGAGCATAAACGCAAGGGCGTACCCTCCACGCCAAACCGCAATTTCACCTACCATTTTATTATATATTTATGTCCTTTGGCGTACAGGGCACTTGTCACGTATATGTGACAATAAAAATAGCCTTGCCTTTATTTCCCTATAATTTATAATTGTGTAGTTTATTAAACTTAACCTATTAAGGGGTCATCCATTTCTGAATGAAGACCTCCTCCATCTGTTTCCATCTGTATTTAACTTGGGCCGTTCTGGTCCACTCATCTACTTCTCTTTCTTCTTCTTTCTCTGCTCTGCTTCTTACATGTTGTCTGTGGTCCATGGGCACTTCATTACATGGGCGTTCGAATGTACGTCCAGTTTACTTCGCACGTTTGTGCTAGAGTCTAATGTACAGTGTACACTTCTATGTACACTGTAATTTCGTATACCTATCTAGTTATATATGTCGGATTATGAGTACGCACTAGCACAAAGCGGCTCAACGCTGGCTGAGACAACAACGTGTTTTGTATTGTACACGGGATAACGTTCCATATATTGTTTGCAGTTGAGATTTCTTCTTGCGTAATTTTTGAATGCGTGTATTTTTACAGGCAAATGAAATGTCAAATGAAACCTCGTACAAACAAAATTGTTGAGTGATTCTTGAGTGTGGTCACGGTTTTCTTTTGGCAACGGGAAAATATAAATTCTTGTAAAATAGTATGTCTTTAATCAATCAATCCCCGACTGCACATTTGCACAATACTGTATAATGGTACTGGTAAGGTACTAACATCCATACTCCAAACTTATACTCTTCTTCTTTTTCGTGTGGTTAGTGCCTAACCTCAGAGTTTTTATGCCGCCCATTGGTCTCTGACTTGACTTCAAATGCCGTCGAGAAATCATGCCGGTTTGCTTTCCTCACGATGTTTTTCTTTACTGAAGCAAGAGATTATTATACAATACGCACATGAATCCGAGAAATCAGAGGTACGTGCCTAGGGTTCGAACTCGAGACGTATGACATGGCAGTCGAACGGTCACACCACTAAGCTGTCACTGCTCTCAAACTTATACAGGAACACCATGGTCTGGGTTGGGTACGACCTGGGATACTTTTGTATATTCCCGAGGGATAAGCTTTGTATATAAGCGCAGTTTTGTGTAAATCCTGGACTAAAGAATATATACCGAACCCATTTTATACAAAATAAACTTCTTATTATAAAGCAACACCAGACATAATACATCAGCCGGGTCCAAGCAGACCTTTTTGATGCGTACGATTGCGAAAAACATCAGGAAAGCAAAAAGACGTAATGAGGTCCTATTACGCGGCCCACTGGGCGTGTGGAAAAATATTATGGAAAAAAATGCCGACCAGAAGCACTTTATTTTATTTAACATGGACCTTTAAGGGTCTTGCTGAAAAATGTGAGCTAATTGCAAAGTATGTTGGTATTTTTAATGAGCAGTATTTAGTTTATTGTCTGCTTAGCCTGCCGCTGAATGTAAGCTACTTGCTATCTATCGATGCTACCAACGGACCTGTGGTTTTAGGCCGAAATCTACAACTTAGGAGGCAGGTACTGTGGCTTGGCGTTATTTATCGCTGTAAGTAACGTTCCGTTTATAGATTGCAACCATAAAATTACCCTTATACTTAGACTAGGGACTCGTGCTTCGCACGGCTTTATGACTTCACAAAACATGAAGATTTATTCATGTCAAGTTAAATAAGAATGTATAACACACCTAACTCTACTATACTAGCTGGTTTTCGCTCGCATGATGATCAGAAATTATGCCACGGGAACGTTAAAAATTAAACGTGTACACGCGGCGATAATGTAACTTCTTATTAGTTAAAGCATCTTCACAATCGGACCATTAGTTCCGAATAATACACCCTTAATCCAAACTTACTTACCACTTTATAATATTACTAGCTTTTGCTCGCAACTTCGCAAGCGTTAATTTAGAATTTGTCTGTCAATTCGGGTTGTACTCTGCTTGTAATTCAATAATGATTTGAAAGACACGTGGTGCCATCTATTATCATAAGAACGTTATTGTTGTTTTCCTCGGGAACAGTATCTACTTTTTTCGGGATGAAAGGTACCCTATGTCCGTTTCTGTACCTGACAACGTATATGCAAAATTTCAGGATTGTACGAGCCAATATTGCTCATACAGCAAAAGTACGTTTCTGCGCACGTAATGTATTACGCTAAACGTACTTTATTAATTATATTTTAACATAAACGCAGTCGTCACTAAAACTTAGCCACGAGCGGGTCGATCAATAATAACATTGTATCAAGTGCGGCTCAGATAACTAAACAATCGTAACTTAATTAAACTATTGAACCTAACAGTGGTTTTGGTGTGAGTTAACTACCTTCCTACAACAACTACCGGGGCATCAGTCAACGTCGAGAATATCCCAACAAGGATGATCGGTTCAGTGGTTTAGGCGTCAAAAGGTAACAAACAAACAAGCTTACTTTCGCATATTAGTTAGGAAACTAGGACAGTATAAAATTGTGTAGAAAACGAAGAGATGGCAGACTAATTTATGCCACTGAAAAACTTGTAACCTACAAAATAAACGAGCTACAAATTCAGCTAAAATATTGACATACCTACCAAACATGGCAGGGATGTGATTTTCAGCTTTCTAAGTAAATACATAAGATCAAGCCAGCAAACACAATACAACATTGTTCCCTAATGTATGTTCAAAGCATTTGCGACTATAATACGGACCAACCACCTTTGGTCTCCAACTGCTGATGTTACCATTGTGCCCGATACGCCCAGGCTAGGGATGGTTGTAGTAAATTATACGATACGGTGTATTGTTCGCGAAATGAACATGTGACAGGGTGGAGTGATGGAGGTGGATGGCAGTAGGGTAACATACATGTGTTAGTGGTAATGTAGATACTGGCAGCTTTATTAGTTGATAAGTACCTTTACATAACATCACGCCTGTAATCCCCGAAGGGCTAGGCAGAGGTGTACCTACAGTACATCAACATTTCGCCAGTTATGTTTAAGTTCCATGTAATAGGGGGCGAGCCTATTGATGTCAACCGGTACTAAATCCAGACTCCGTGGCTGCTTCTGAAAAATTCCTGACAGAAAAACCCAATATCACTTTGCCAGACCTGGGCATTAAACCCAGGACCTCATGCTCAGCAGTCGCGCTAGCGACCACTAGACCAAAGAGGCAGTACCTTCACTCACGAATAAAACTCTTCAGAAAGTCTGAAAAAAGTTCAGTCTTACTAAGGGGTGTCATTGTTCATCGATTTAAATTCGTCATCCAGTTGGACTGGAAGCTGATCCTATCATAGTTCTCTTCAGATTGTCTTTCCAGACATTATATTTCGTTCCGAATGTTTATCAAAAGAACATTATATGACTTGAAATAAAAAAATAGGTACTTTTGCACTATTTAGGTGATACAGGTTATTTTGTGGCGTCAACAACTTCTGTCTTCAGACAATCCGGAAAATCATTACTTAGTAAGTATTACGGAGTCACCAGCCGTCATCTGGTATGGCCTACGAGTATGAATAAGTATATCTGAAAACCCTTTAAGCATAAGCTTGGTCAATCTATAAAAGAAACTAAAAGTAATGAGTAAATCAAAATATTCGTTCATATTACTATTGTCTTATTTATGTACATAATATTATACTTCTGGTTCATATTTCCGCAGTGACACAAGCTCATAAGTACGCAACCATTGTTACAGATACACTTTCATGAAGAAAAGTTAATTATACTTATGTTTGTTTGTACCTACATGAAATGTGATGAAACAAGAAATTAGGTCTCAAAATTATTCTTAGTCAGGGCTTTTTAGGGTTCCCTAGCCAAATGGCAAAAAACGGTACCCTTATGGATTCGTCATGTCTGTCTGTCTGTCTGTCCGTCCGTATGTCACAGCCACTTTTTTCCGAAACCATAAGAACTATACATCGATCAAAGTTACAGCGAACTTTTATATAATGTTACTTGCTGCTACAGAACCCTTCATGGACGAGTCCGACTCGTACTTGGCCGCTTTTTTCCTGCAGTGATTCCTGGGATAGAAATAGGAATATTTCGAATATATTATTACCCGCCTATAATATCAGCAGCAGTTTTTATCCAACTAATGTCGGGAGCTAGGCTGCACCACGGTAATCGAGCCTCGTTCGATACAACTACCACTTCCATTTACCATACAACCACGCAAAACTAGACCTTAAGCCCGCTGATATACAGTTCAATCCAATCGCAAAATATTCTTCAATAACTTTGTCCGATATAAGTCGACAACGTTACCTATGCAGTTCTGTCACACGATTTCGAACCTTGGCTTAATGATGTAGTATAGTTCGATGGTGAAAAAACTTTGCGTGATATCATGTGCCGTCACTGCAATTAGCGCCTCGTCGTTCCCATTCTGCTATTGCAAGTGGACGTCTCACCGGCATCATGGCATCCTTATAATTTATGCAGGCTGATCGTATAGGCTTTTCATTTCGATATCAATTATAATGCACGCTGTGGAAGAATGTTGGTGATCAGGAATTCATTGAGTGGGCAAGGGCTTGTATGTGTGTGTTTGTGTGGAAGAGATATGAGGTCCTGTGTGCGTGTGCTTTTGTTATTTACGCCGTCCGTGTTGAGTATTGAGTCTCTCATTTCCTTGATAAGGATGCCTTTTTTTTCGAATGGGAAATTATCAAATGACCCCTCCCGCTCTTGGTGGAGCGGAAGGGAGTATTAGACTTGTACTGACTAAAACCCAACCATGTTCCTTCTTTGCCCTTTGTTTTCCAGGGCCGCGGTCTTTCAAACAGTCTCGCAGCCCTGGGAGGTATCGGTCCTTGTGGACCCCCTCCGGTTTGCTGACATCTCTTTGAGGCACGCTTGGAATACGAACGCGCCGTCGATACGACCTGTCGTCATAAGACAGACGGACGGCGAGCCATCCCATTACTCACCGTCCACCCACAGGCCCGCGCCTACGGAGGTCAGGAGCCACCACGTGGCTCCCGACGCTCGCGGCGGGTGGAACGTGAGCTTCTAATAAGGGTGCCTTGTTTTTCATAATTTTCTCTTCTCGTACGCTTTCTTCGCATATTTTTATCAAAATACCTACTGAGCTCATTATCTCTTTGTTGCACTTGTGTCTTCTGAATTTACACCAGAGCACTTGGTCTGTTTAAATTTTGCGTCATCCCCAAGTATGACCTACCGGGACCAAGTCGGTATGTGGTGGTCACCCATTCACGGACCAACCTAGGCAAGCCCGGTTTAACCTAAAGATCAACCCGAGCGGCTGTTATTATTAAGCCACGAGCTTTTATAATATTAGAAATATTCATTTTGGCCTATCACGTTACCTCTAATAGCCGCCTAATAGCCCATAATAAATTATCAATTTTGATTTTATTTCCCGATGCTCAATCAAATCAATGTGGTATCCGCGCTAATTAGATTGCGAATATGTTTTAAATTGAAATAATAGTTAGTATAGGCGATAGATCAATTTGTACCAGTGTTCAAATTAATATTTTAATAATTATAAATTCGTAATTAATTATCCTGATACTTATTCATTTATATCATTTGAAATAAAACCATTTTATTTTACAAGTCACACATTTTTCGCATAATATCTCTATTTCTTATTCTAATTTCAACCTCATTGTTTATTTCCTTTTTCTTTACTACGTGCCAGAGTTAATTCCCACTTTAAAATGATCGCAAAGGTTAAGGTCTCTACAATACTATGCACCCGCATTTAAATTTAAAAATTAAATTAAATCATTTTATTACGGACAACTAATAGATCCATAAACTGTTAGTAACAGGTAAGCACTTAAACACTATTGTTAGTAACTTAACTAAAGAGAAATTAATGAGAGAACCACCAATAGTAATACTATGGCAAAAAAAGCTGAAATAGGTAAATCAGACCAAAATACCCAAATGAAAATCAATTAAAGTAACACTAATATCACTAACCACTACTCTTAAACATCAATTAAACGAATATGTAACCAAAAACCGTTAAACCACGTCCAAAATCGCGTTCTAGCCTCAGCATGTGATCGGTTTTCATAATAACCGCACGGAACGCTAAAAGCATTATTATTGAAACATGCGGAACCCTGTTTGCAACCGGACATCGATTATGATAATACGGCCATTAAATTGCAAATATCCTACGTGGCCGATTTATAACTTTGTCTAGAGTGGCTGACGATAGTGATGGCAATCGCTTTGTTTCCCTTCGAGATTGCCTTTATGAAAGTTTTAAAGAAATTCATTTTCTCAACTACTGGATGGAAATTTTTTTTGGTGGGTGGGAAATCATCAAATGACCCCCTCCGACGGAGCGGAAGGGAGTGTCAGGCTCTTACTGACTAAAAACCATACATGTTCCTTCATTGGCCCTTTATGTTCCAGGGCCGCGGTATCTCTTTCGAACAGTCCCGCAGCCCTGGCAGGCACCGGCCCTTGCGGGCCCCTCCCGTTGCTGACAACTCTTTGAGGCGCGCGTGGAACACAAACGCGCCATCGACACGGCCTGCCCGTCGTCATACGACGGACGACGGAGTACCTTAGATAAATGAAAAATGCTGCGTCATTTTTGTGTCTACTTAGATTATATTAATCGCCATTCTATCATAGGACGAGCATACATACGGAGAAGCGCTACCGTTGAATGGTCGAAGTTCCACGAACTCGAACAAAACGCTTTGCTCCCACATTCATTGTGCGAACCGCCAGTCTGTGAAATTCTCTGCTGGCTTCTCTTTTTCTCGATCATTATAATCTAGATCTCTTCAAAGTTAAAGTTAATCCGTTTCTTTTGAACAAGCGTGCTCCACTCAGCCCGCGTCATCGCTTCACATCGTGCGAGTTGTGGCCAAACGCAAGCCTATTTAGTAAACAAAAAACAATGGTTTGGTTACGAATTCTAGTATTATTCGTGTCAGTGTCAAAATACAAGTTGTGTAACATAGCATCGGGAACTTATCAAAGCTAAGTAAGGTAGCGTTCATAAATCTCCGCCTTGTATTATACTCGACTTGAGAATTTTAAGTTGAGAACTTATAAAACTATCTACGTAGTTTAGCATTACTTGAGGTGATTCCTTCAATTTCGAATCTAATAATTAGTAAACTTTGAATACTGGAAATCGACCCTTCTAATATTTATGAAAAACGAAAATTTTATCAGTCTACGGTTCTTTTGGAACCTTCACATGTGAATATATTGCTCTTGTCTATTTTGAAATTGGAATAAATAAATAAAATATATTATAAGTATGCCAGGCGATTAAAGCCAGTATCGGCCTCTATACTATGTTCTATTTTAATTGACCGCTACTAGGGTTGGCACTTCAGCAAAGTGCTATGTCCCAGCCATCGAATTGTTGGCTCAGCCCCAACACACTAATGACGCTTGTTGCTTCCCTGGTAACATGAGTTGCTAGAAGAATATTGTATGTTAAGTAAAATTGCTTTTTGTGCCTTACATAATTATTACATAAACATCACAACTTTAATTCGCAAAGGGCTAGGCAGAGGTGTACCTAATAGTACCTACACCCACATTTCGCCAGTTATGTTTTAAGTCCCATTTAAGAGGGAGCGAGCCTATTGCCATAAACCGGGCGCAAATCCAGACTGTGTGGCTGCTACTGAGAAATTCCTGATAGAAAAACCCAATAACACTTTGTGGGGTACCTACTAGAAGGACACCTCTGCCTTACCCTTTGAGGATACCAGGCGTGATGTTATGTGACAAAGATAAAAGATAATGCGAATTTACTAACTTATTTATCATGTTTTAATTTTTTACAACGACAACCTTAAAACAAATTACCAAGTATTAGCTTTCAAGTTGTTTAATTAGAACTTAAGATTAAAAAATAAATTCAATAAAGGAATAAATTAAAATTCATCCTTTTAATAAGTTTTTTTTTAAAGTTCCACATCAAAATAACAACAACACTTCATTTACATGAAATTGATTACATAAAGTTAAAAGTGAACATTGAAATAGAAAATCAAAAACAACAAGTTTTCAATAGATTTTTATTCAGTGATGCATTTATTAACTGGACTCGAAATGAAAGAGAGAATAACGATAATATCCGGTGTTTGCTTGGAGGAAATTAGTTTCTGTATGTTTAAAGAGGAAACTCTTGTTTGATTGTATTGTGTTTACCCTAAGTATATTGTATTTATTGACACAAATAAATCGGAAACGATCTAAGTATCTACTAGCAAAATTGTAGAGGCACAAAACTAAATATTGTTTACATGATTAATTGGATGGATAATTTTGTACTACAGAATCCGAATGTTGGTTATTATTCAATTGGTTATTTGTAGCTTGGTTATTATCAATTTTGATTAAATAGTCATCATCATCATCATCATCTTCCTGCCTTTTTCCCAACCGTATGTTGGGGTCGGCTCCCAGTCTAACCGGATGCAAATGAATACCAGTATTTTTCATGGAGCGACTGTTTATCTGACCTCCACAACCCAGTTAGTACTGGGTAATACGAGATATTTTGATTAAAAAGTATGCAATGTATAAATGAACGCATTTTCACCAGGTCATGAAATCGGTAGTTTTTAAAGTTCAGTTTGTTTTGTTTTTAAGGTAAAATGTAAAAATACACTCTCTTACACAATGTTTTCTTTTCATTCAAGATGTAACCTAAACACGGATATTGAATTCTGGTGGCGTAAAATTTATTTGCATTTATAAGAAGGTTAACATCAGGGATCATAGCTATTTTGTTCGTTTAATTATTTTAAGAATGCTTTCAGCATAATCATTCAAATCAAGCTTGATGAACGCTGCAAGGAGTTTTGACATATTTTGTAAAATTCGTCGGCAGATGTGAGTGGCAACGCCAGGAGGGGACGCCCTTGAAGGACATACACTAACCTTATTGGTGAGGTTCTTCAGAAAGGTCGGGTGCGTAGTACGTGAACGAGGCAAAAGGAGTATGTGAGGATCGTAGCAGGTGGGTCTGTAGTTTCTGTTTAACCCCATGAGATAAATGCGTAAGTTTATGTATGTACTAGCTCATGCTCGCGGCTTTACCCGCGTAAGTTCGGTAATTGTCCCACGGGATCGAACTACCAAGGTAAAAAGTATCCTATGTGTTAATCCAGGTTATAAACTATCTGTGTGATAAATTTCATCCAAATCCAGTCAGTAGTTTTTGCGTGAAAGAGTAACCAACATCCATCCATCCATACTCACAAACTTTCGCATTTATAATATTAGTAGGAAGTTGGATGTTGTAAAATCCCACCTACCTTACCTTTTTTAAACTATATGGTGGGGTCGGCTTCCAGTCTTAAATACAGCATAATACCAGTATTTTTTTTTTATGCCACAATGTACACACCGTTACAAGCTTGACTTAAAAACAAATGAATACATTACCCTGTTAGGGCGCAGCAAAATAACTTAAGACTAGAATATAATTACAAAGAACAGTTTAAATTATCAATATCATTACTCTAATACTCCTACTTTCTACTAATTAACATTACATGTAGCAACTGTCCATTTAACCTCCAATTATTGGGTAACACGATTCGCCTGGTAAGAATTACATATTCCATGCTAAGAATAAGCATAATACAATATCACGCCTGTAACCACACTCAAGGACATCCATTGAGGAGATCTACATGAAATATGGGTGTACTCCGTAGTACACTCACAATCCCCCAGTTATATTTTAAGTCCTCTGTAATAGGGGGCGAGCCTATTGACATCAACCGGGCACAAATCCAGACCCCGTGGCTGCTTCTAAGAAATTCCTGAAAGAAAAACCCAATAACAATTTGCCCGACCCGGGAATCGAACCCAGGACCTCATGGTTAGCAGTCGCGCTTGCAACCACTACACCAACGAGGCGGAATAATAAGGATACACAATCCAGAATAAATTAAGCCAGATGCAAGCTCACTATTCACCATTGACAATAAACGGAGGAGTATTCTCTAAGTCTTTGGGGAAATGTTCGACATTTTCAGGTCAACACGCTAGACGTATCGGCATTGCTTGATGTTTGATAGAACATTGCTGGGCTGTTCCTTAGAGACTCACTGAGATGTGACTGGGGACTAGAGCATTGACGGGACGTGGTGCATCGGTGCATAGATGTAGGTACCTGGTATAGGGGCCAGGTTTTGCTTACTGGATTCTACTGGGTTGTGTGCCGTGTGTACTTGTGATTGAAAATTGAAGGAATCTTAAACTTTGTATTTATTTATTTTTAGTAGGTATATGTACCTTCACCTCTGTATAAGTATTGTTACGTTGGATGCTTTACGAGAACATTTTAGATTACTTTCGAGTCTAGAATGTTCCACTATGGAACTGTGAAGAAGGTTCCAGAAAGTTGTAGAACTTTCTCGAAGGATTGGTAGCCATATAAATAGCCGTCGTGTATGCGGGAGCAGTCTGTCTGATTTTGGTGAAACAACGCACGAAACGAATCGAAGTGAACCAGAAGGGCGCCGATATCTGTATTTGTGATTGAGTTTAAGTGTTTTGTGATTATGTTGGTGTTTAAATTAAATTTTGATGGATTGAAAGGAAACCAATTGAAAAATGGACTCATATTAGGAGAAGTAATAAATAAATAATGGCGTGGCTATTAAAGGGTAGAAAAGCGGATAATTGAAGAAAAAAATGTCTTCTCCCGATCCCTAGTAACATTGGCACTGAGGGCACTAAGATGACCTTCACCTTTGTATTAAACATTTCTGCTTTCCCCATTGGCAATGAATTCCTTTTTTATGTCAAGAACTTCCTCGAGTCTGTGAGTAAGTCACGGAATTTTTGCAACACGAACTCGTCCTCTAGCGTAGCTATAAGCCATCGTCATTCCTGAATTATTTGAAAGGCCTCAGTCCATTTCCATACCCACAACGCATTCGTACATGAAGGGTAAATAGCCAACGTACTATGTTTTATTAAACCACACAATTTTTTGTCGAACTGGCCGCTTTGTAAGTGAAAGCAAAAAAATAGAACTGAGCCAAGTTATAAACTGTTTTAACATCGGGCATCCACGCCCATTAATGTTTGAAATTCGAATACTGCAGTACATTTGGTGGAAAAATATTGTGAACATGATGACTGCAGTGTAAAAAAATATTATATTAACTGTCTCTACTTTTTTTTAAATATTTCAGTTTAATGAAATGAATAAAAAACCATACTCATATGAGACGTTACTCAGAAAATACTTAACGTAATTAATACCTACGATAATTTAAAATAACTAACTTATCATTGTTTTTTTTTAAGAGTGTAAAAATAATCCTCAAAGCCAACTTAATCCGACAGATTAGTGAAACTCACCACTGTTTATGTTTAATATCTGTTGTTATAATCTCTCTAAAGGCACTGATTCTCTATCAATGAACGAGAAAAGAGACATGATTTAACACAACACAATCCATTTATAATCAACCTGGAATATTCCCACTGCTGGGATACAGAGCATCTTTCTGTAAGAAAGAGTGAGCCCAGCACCACCACGTGGGCCCAGTGCGGGTTGGTGGATTTCACCACCAACATGTCTTTGAATTCTCTATTATAAGACATGCTGGTTAAAACACTGGTTGAAGGTAACACAACTTCCGTATAAATAAGAATGTAAACAGCTAATATTCATATTATAATAGCCATATTTATATTAAATGATACAGCACCATGTGGATGTGGCTGTGGGAGAGAGGGGCCTATTGGCTTAGTACGCAAAAAAAAATACATGCATTAAACCAAATTGGTCCTCAATTTGGTTTAATGCATGTCTTTTTTTTTGCGTATTTGCGTACTTTTTATTGTTAATTTAATCACTTTGTTTTGTCCTGTGTGATTCAAACAAATACTTTTCTCTTTTATATTGCTCAATATCTCATCCCACAGAGGTAGCAGAACTTGCCCGTGGTACTACCAAAATTATATCACCTCTAAGGAAGACTAGTTTTATTACAAGACTGAAACAATTAACTAATTCACCTCCATAAAGATTTATAAAACATTTCAGTCTACTTTCAAGATGTTAGATAAGTATTCTGCAATTACTTAACTGTGGAATAAGAATGGCAGGTTGAGCAACGAGCAACTGAAGCAACAAGCAACAAGAGCTATAGTGGGAAACAAAGCTTGCGTTGTCGGCGAGCAATGAATTAAATCCACAACACTGGTATGAAATGAAACGCTCTGGTATAGTTCTGAATGCGGTATACGACATGATTTTTCTTGAGTGTTTTGGTCGATTATTATTACTGAGATATTTTGTTTTAAGTCCGTGGCTAAATACTCGTAATAATTGCCGGTCGGATCAATCTTCAGGTTAAGCTGCGCTTGTCTGCTGTTAATTATATATTCAAAGCCGTTAGTTTATCCGGTATTTACCGTGTTATCTTTATGCTACCGAAAATGCTGATTGCATTCTGAGAGCGCAACTTTTAATTTTCGAAGTGTAAAATATATCATCATTTGTCTAGCCTTTTCCCAACTATCTTGGGGTCGGCTCCCAGTCTAACCGCATGCAGCTGAATACCAATATTTTACATGGAGCTACTGCCTATCTGACCTCCACAACACACTGGGTAATACGATATCCTTGGTAAGACTGGTTGTCAGACTTTCGGGTCACTGACTCACTGTAACGACTGTCAAAGATCTACAAATGACAGCCGGGACCAACGGCTTAACGTGCTTTCCGAGGCACGGAGGAAACTCGATATATAATACGGTTACCCATCCACAGACCAACCTAGGCAAGCACGGCTTAACCTAAAGATCGACCCGAGCGCCTGTTATTATTAAACAACGAGCTCCTCGATGCGTAAAATATAATGATTTTAATATTTCCTTTGCTTTTATGCCATCAAAAGTTTTCCAAAATCAGGATAGTGTGTGGGTTTGCGCCGCAAAACTGTGCTTACCTATACAGTGGACATCGACGAGAACATATGACCCAGAACAGACCTAAAGCATAGATTTTTTACAACAACTGCTGTTTTTTTCTAAATAACAGGCTAAAGAAAATATTCCTGAGTTTCTAGAAGAACGACTGTGCTGAATTCATGGTAACAAATTGTGTGTGTCAATGTCCCCTGTATAGACAGGCACAGCTTCGCGGCACATGCCCAGTTCTACTGCAGAACAATGAAACGTTTCCTAGAGTAGGCCCCGGGGACAGACCACTAGTTATGTCGACTTTCTACGAGCAGGCTACTTCTTGCATAGTTATCTTTCTATTAGGTATTGCAACAGCTAGTCCACACTAATGTCATTTTGTTAATGAAAAAGATGTATAAATAAACCACATTGTATGTCATGAGACTTTTGTCTCACTTTACTTAGTCTCTTCATGTGGGAGTATGCCTTAGGTGATTACCTTGTGAAAATAAAAAAATATGAAAAAGCTATTTATGGTTTAAAATGAGAATGACTCGAAAATGTGGATAGAACACCAACAAAATGTCAAACGAAGTTAAACGATTGGCAAGATTCAAATGAAGGCTGTCTAAATATATGTGTAGTAATTGCTTGGGGCCAGCTTTGTCGTTCAACAAATACTGCCAAATCGAATGTCAGTAGCAATCGTTTCATAAGTCATATAAATATATTTTCTTTCACCCATTTCGTACCCAATAGCAAACTACCGAACTAGCCACGACCCGTTTAGCCATTTCGCATTTCATCACAGCCTTTTGTTCGTCAGGCATCATTCATCCACGGAGTCATTAGTGGAATGCTTAAACGTTTTGTTTGCACTTTAGCTTAATATCGCGATATTGTATATAGCTTTGGTCATTTATCATAGTGTTTAACTGTCAAGTCAAGTTTGCGGGGAAAGACGAGAAAGTGAAGAGTTTTATTGCTTTCAAAGATTAGTGTAGTTTTTGTTGTTCGCCTTGTTGGTCTAGTCGCAAGCGCTACTGCTGGGCATTAATTCCTGGGGTTTGATTCCCAGGTCGGGCAAAGTGTTATTGTGTTTTTCCATCTGAAATTTCTTAGTAGCAGCTATGGAATTGATTGGGCCCGATTGATGGCAATAGGCTTACCCCTTATTACATGGGACTTAAACAAATGGCGAAATATTACCCTTCGAGGATTACAGGCGTGGTGTTATGTTATGGATGTTATGTTATGTAATAGAATACGTAGTAATCGTCAAAGTCACCATTGCTCAGTCCCCTAAACCGTATATTCTATACACTAGCTGTTCCCCGCGGTGTCTCACGCTGCACGGCTCCTAAGGGCCGTAGCGTGATGTTATATACTCTATAGCCTTCCTCGATAAATGGACTATCCAACACAAAACATCTTTTTTCAATTCGAACAGCAGTTCCTGAGATTAGCGCGTTCAAGCAAACAAACTCTTCAGCTTTGTAATATTAACAATAATAATAATATTTTTAGGAAAATGTAATGAAATAACTATCAGGACAACAAATATATTCTAATAAGACACACGTTAACAGTTAAAACACAAAAGTTATAAGTTTACGTAACAAAATTACAACAATATTCGAGTGAACAAATCAAGGAGAATAATTAGTAAGTGGGCGCCGCCGATTAAGGGAATGAGCCCTTGGCCACGCTGCGCGTTGACTTATATAGGCTCGTTCATATGGTCCGGGCTTTCTGGAGGGGTGTAGGTTGGGGACGCAGCTATTGGAGGCGCAGCTAACACGGCCTCTCCTGACGTGCCGGCGTCCTCGCAGGCCTCGGCAACCACCGGAGCGTCGTCAGCGGGAGCTACCTCCGACTCGGCATTTCTGAGTGTCGCCGACGAGGTGCTCTGCTGTTGAGCTGCTTCATTCTGCTCATCATCAGAACCTGCACATCATAAACCAAGAGTGAGCATCAAAATGTTAGATATGATAGCAGATAACTTCCTTTCTTTTTTATTTTTTTGTTTGTTTTTCACGTATGTGCTGGATGAAAGAGTTTAGTCGATCAAATGCTAATGAGATATGAATTGCTTCTTAATACTTGTTTAGGTAATATCAAATTCACCATGATAACAAAAACCATAGCCACATGAACTCAAAAGCCTCAGATAGGCTACCAAAAAGCTCACGTGCCATTCACCAAACAAAACCTTATGCAATTGCGCAGTTGCAATGGGCTTACATGGTCCAAATGACAAAGCTTGTCCTCGGGCTTTACACAGTACTTTGCCATTCACGCCCCGATGTCTCTCACACGGGTACTTCCTGGGTCACGACTGTTACCAACTGGTAGGAGCAAAGCTACAGGCATAGGTTAAAGCTCACAAAGAACCCGTTATTTAGGCGATTTAATTCACTTCCCAGAAACATCAACAAAGATCTTACACTCAAGCACTCGAGCACAGTTCGTGATCTTGGATCAAGTACCAATAACAATAAATCGGTTCATAAGCTTAACAAAAGTTTCACACGGGTGAGTTGTGAATTTATGAAGAGCACACTTTAGACACAAGTGCATTTTGACGCTTGTCGCATAGCGATAAGTGCCGTGCGCTTATGCGTCGTCGTATAACGCTGTAAGTGGTGCCACTCACATAACAATTCTATCCAACACAAGTCAGATAAGCATAAAATGCAACGATAATATAATCAGTGAATGTTTATGCGAACATAAATTAATGTCAGCAAAGTGGCTAAACGTCGTAGGTACGACAAAAGTGGATGAAAAGATCAGCACATGAACAGTTTTAATTTAGAATACTCTCAAACTTACTTTCGAACAATGCAACACAGCACTCAGGTGTCCATTAAGTTGACCAGCAGGATATACACCATTCGTATATCCAAAGACAATCTCAGGTTTGTCTTATTTAAATGTCCTGGCAGAGCTACGCTCAATGCCACACAAGTAATACAGACAGAGGCACCCAGTTCGCATGTCTTACATGGACAGAGGCACCCAGTTCGCATGTCCTGGCAGAGCTACCATCTCAATGCCACACAAGTAGAACAAAACATCGTTTAGCATTAAACAATTACATAAAGTCTACTTACTATCAAAACATAGCACAGGACTCGGGAGTCCACTCTCCTCGCCATGCAACCATATGCTCGGCCTAACCTGACCATTGCTTATGGTTCTCCCAAAGTACTTGTCACCGTAATATTATTTACACACGCATGGTCGGCGCAGATACGCTGGCAATTGCCGGTACGAATGTATGCAATGCCACTGCGATTCAAAACATCGGTATCTATTATCACCGGTATACTCAAACAACCTCTGGGTACTGGATGAAAGTCTGCCTCTAAAGTCAAATTATCGAACTCAATTGGCAAAGTGACGTAGCTATCCGATCTTAACTCATGACCACCTAATCCGCGCAACATCTGAGCATTAGGGTTTAGGCGGCAAGAAAAATGTTTAAGAAGTTCGTTCTATTAGGTACACGAGAGTTCAGATTCTTGTTTTAAAAAAAAACTATTTAATTAAACTGGAAATAGAATTTATTACTTTAAAGAACTTGAACTTAGAATTAGTAAAATAATAGGAAATAGAATGATGTAGGACTTCCGACCCGTACCGAGATTCAGACCGAACTGACTTGCAAGCCCATGAATATGGCGTCTAAGTTATTAAATGCTGACCAGGCAAGTCTGGAGAGCGGTTAGCCATTCTACTGTCATTGACAAGGTATAACAGTTCGATATGAGGGATACAGACGAGCCGCTGTCAATTAAGACGTCCGTAGGTACACCACACAGCACTGCGGGTGTCACGTCACGGTTCGCCATATCACCCTTAATTTCACGACAAAAATTTACATTTGATTTATTGCGCGACTCCGATCGCTGTTTAATAAAACACTCTTCTTCCCTATGCCCCGTTTTGTTACAAATGTTACATTTATAGTTTCTCATGTTCGCGGAATTTGAGTTGGAAAAAGTGTTCTGATTATCACTTACGGCTTTGCTAGAGTTTGAACTGTTACTATTTTTAAATCGCTTGAGACAAGCGTTGCCCTTACTGGTGTGGCCATGAGCGCCACACGAAAAACACTTAAGAGTTTTTTTTTTATCGAAAAATGTAGCACTACGGTTCCTATTACTGCCGTTATCGCGAAAGCTATTATTTCGATTAAAATGGGAGTCTACACTGTGTCTGTTCGTATTTGCGGTTTTACTTGGCTTAACATAAATTGATAAAAATCCAAAATGGTTTCGGTAGTACATTTTGCATTCATAGCTGCAGCATGAATCTACGGATCCTTAATAATACGCACAATGATTACACACAAAAGATCATTACGTAGTCCTTTAACGATACGCAAACGTAACAAGGATTTGCGCGCGTATTCCGCGTATGTGGATTATTTATCTGACTCAGTGCACATGACGTCTTAAAGGATATTAGCAACATCGACACGTTGTGAAAAAAGTGATTTTAACTGTGATTTAAAGGTAGACCAAGTACGATCCGTTTCGGTCCAATCGCGTAACCAAGAGCGAGATTCACCCTTCAGACACAAACCGATACGGGCCGGACATTCTTTGTCGTCCCACCTATTTTGTGTCTTAGCGCGGGCAACTTCGTCACACCATGCTATGACGTCATGAACATTAGGGTCGAAGTTAGAGACGTAATAATGGTTTGATCTCACCGGGTTTAAGCTCCTTAGCGCATTGATGAGGCGCTCAGCGACGTCCCCTGCAGCTGAAGTTGAAGGCGAGGGCGACATCGGCTCCGGTGCCAGTGGCGTCGGGACAGGTCGCGTGACAGCGAGAGGGCTGGCCGTGCCGGTGATGGTTGGGCACGGCTGGTGCTCCACGCTTGATCGTGGTTCTGAAACTGAGCTTCTCTCCAAGGCAGAGACCCTATTGAGTATTGCGTCTAAGGTTGTACTAAGATGAGTTAGGTCGGGCGGCGGAGGCGAGCACTCACGTTTACGTCTTTTTCTGGGGCCAGTATTATTCGACATTTTATTTATTTATTTAAATTTAGTGTGAAAACGAGAGTCGATCCCACTTCTGATTTTAGGAAAATGTAATGAAATAACTATCAGGACAACAAATATATTCTAATAAGACACACGTTAACAGTTAAAACACAAAAGTTATAAGTTTACGTAACAAAATTACAACAATATTCGAGTGAACAAATCAAGGAGAATAATTAGTAAGTGGGCGCCGCCGATTAAGGGAATGAGCCCTTGGCCACGCTGCGCGTTGACTTATATAGGCTCGTTCATATGGTCCGGGCTTTCTGGAGGGGTGTAGGTTGGGGACGCAGCTATTGGAGGCGCAGCTAACAATATATAATATTATAAGTATAGATTACCGCCTGAACATTAGAATTCGATGTTGTATAAAATGCCTAGGCAAAGAGTATGGATTAAATTAATTATACTTCATCTTTCGCCTGAACGATTTGCCGTGCTTATAGAATGCTTAGGCTAGGCGTTATAGAATACCAGATTATATGTACAGACTGCCGATAACAAACAAACAATCATCTTTCGATTATATTTACTACTAGCTGATGCCCGTGACCTTCGTTCGCGTGATATTATTGTATATAAAAATATAACTCCCCTTTTTTAATCGGATTTTATTACCAAAAAATTTCAAGGGTTTTAATTTTTTTGCACGGAACCCTAATTATTTTTCGTAATAATAGAAGTAGCCTAAGTTACTCCTTATTATATCAGCTATCTCCCGTCAAAATCGGTGTAGCCGTTCCAGAGATTAGCCGGAACAAACAGACAGACAGACAGACAGACGGACAAAAATTGTAAAAAAAAATATTTTGGTATATGTACCGTATATACATTCATAGGCATGTAGTAAAAAGCGATTTTTAAAATATTACAAACAGACACTTCAATTTTATTTATTTGTATAGATGTTTAGATAGGTAATCATCACCACTAAATGAGATGGTATCAAGTAGCTGTCATTTTGGACATTATCTTGCTTGGCTAATAGAATGTCTGGTATTGAAATATGATTTCTAACAAAATTGCTATTGCCTGCAACCTTTCTCCGCGTCAAATCGTTATAAATTATATTACTTTCCTATTTTAATCGGATTTTGTTAACAATTTCAAGGGTTTTTTTTAGGACGGATTCCAAATCCTTTTGTTGAAATAAGTTAAGTTTTTCCTTATGACATCAGCTGTCTGTCAGTAAAAGTCACGTCAAAATCGGTCCAGCCGTTTCGGAGATTATGCGGAACAAACAGACGGACAGACCGACAATTTTTTTTTGTTATGACTTCCCTATATACTTTCATATGCATTCAGTAACAAGCTGTTATTTAGAAATAACAAACAGGCACTCCAATTTTATTCTTTTGCATTGACAGCTCTTAAACGTGGCTTACATTAGTACTAATCGCGATCATTGGTGTAATTCGCCCTGACTGCGCTTAATTCGTGCGCCCTTTCACACAATCCCACACTTGAATTAACAAAGACAATGATACGGGGTAATCTGTTTAGTTTAATAACGCATTATTATAAGGCTCATTGCGTTTGATTGTAACGATCGAGTTACAAATGTCGTTGGGCTAGTGGAATTAAGGTCGAATTTACACTGATTGTCAAGTTGAACATAAGCTTATAGTTAATTCCGAAAATTAACCGGTGTTTAAAGTTTTTGGCTGTAATTATCTTCATATCAGCATGTTTGACAATATACAATAGGTCGAGTTAGTTTGACTATCTTGTTGGTTTAGTGGTTGCAAGTGCTATTTTCGAGCTTGAGGCTATGGGTTCGATTCCCAAGTCAGGCAGTGTTATTCCTTCGGAAATTTCTTAAGCTCTGTATTACATGAGACTTAAACATAACTCGAGAAATGTGAGTTTATTATTGGTACACCTGTCTAACTCTATTGGGGATGATTTTTTATTTGTTTTATGGATTTAAATTTTTGACTTTGTTTTTTTATTTATTTGGCTGCCTCGTTGGTCAAGTGTTCACAATTGTGACTGCTGAGCAAGAGGTCCTGGATTCGATTCCCAGGTTTGAGTTTTACAGTACCTAGCAGCAAATTTGTTATTATATTTTTTATTTTTATTTTTCTACAGTAGTAGTAAATTTCTCAGTAGCAGCCACGAAGTCTGGATTTGTGCCCGGTTGATGGCAATAGGCTCACCCCTTATTACAAGGGACTTAAACATAACTGGCGAAATGTGGGTGTACTATTAATTACACCTCTGCCTAACCCTTCGAAACCCCCGTATTTTCATTTTTAATCTGTAATAAAAGTTTACAAATGCAAAAAACATGGTACAAAAACTTTTACATGTCGTAAGTAAAAGTAACACCTATTTTCGATGGTATAAACGAGTCTAATTTAACCTTACAGAATGTAAAGCACTTATCTTACTCGAAGGGAAACACATCGGAGTTAACAAGACACGTTTTATTAAAGCTAACATCAATTTTCCAATTACTTACGTAATAAAATTTCACCCCAACGAAGATCTGCTAATGAAAAATAATTAGTGTCTAATTTGGTAATAATTAGTTTTATTCTGCCTCATTGCTCCCTCGGTTAGTTGCTCCTTCGGTTAGAAGCGCGAAAACTGAGCGAGAGGGGCATATTTTATGTTCGTTTCGATATTCGATAATATTGTTTGAATCAAATCAGGGCCGGCAGTCTCGACATAGACAGAAAAAATCGGTTGCAATAACGTTGCTTGCGAGAAACGCATCTTGGATGTTGAGACTTGCATTTCTCGCAAGCAACGTTATGTACGTTGTTTTTTTCTGTTATTATTAAGCGATCGAAAGTTTGCGACATTGTCGGTATCTATGTCGAGACTGCGGCGCCCAGGTTCGACCGGAACTATGCCTCATTGACGGCGTTGGTAATGGCTTCGGACAGCTCTCTCAAAGTGCAAGTAGAGTTGATAGGGTGGGAGATGGTTTGTTCCCACTGCTGGAACACACGGTCGCCTCTCTATGAGAGGGAATAATATCAGTCAGACAGATGTCACATGTCTTCGAATTTTTGGTTCTAGATACGAGTATCTAAAGATGTTTTCTTTCACCGATTTTGAGAGCAGTGGTGATGAAATAAATTACTCAAACTAATGCGCCTGCCTAGGTTTTTTTTTTTTTTTATTTAAGATTTATCTACCGCAGACATGGTGGTCCGCGCCCTTGTTTGAAATTGTTTTCTTTTGTTTGCATGGTTTACTACTTAATATTACATTCGTGCTCCTACATTGGACACTTACATTATACTAAACTTATTAGAATAACTTAGAATCTACGTGAGTCCATCTTTTTTTTTTTATACTAATATACATGCTCATGCAAAAGTTTTTTTATTTTTTATATTTACTATATATACTACTTACAAGTTAGGGTTACTAAACTGAGGTTACACTACATTATTGTTAAGACAGGGCTAATAACTGCATGGCAATGTGAGCCGACCAGCTCCAACCGACAGCATCCGTTCACGGACATGACCTGCACATCCGCGTCGCTTAGCTCAACCATTTTTTAGGGAACTTAACGACCGGATGCGCAGCGCCACCATCGGCAAAGCTTTTTCGTGAGTATGACAGACTCACTCTGCCATGCAGTTTTGCATAATCTGTGTTTTGATTAGACTCGCCTGCCTAGGTTCGAACCCACGACTTTCTGTTCGTTAGTTGGAGCCACCACCACTGGGCCACCGCTGCTCTCCGAACAGTGTTATTAGGTTTTTACATTAGAAATTTCTGAGTAGCAGCCCGAAGTTTGGAAGTTGGCGGTTGACGGTTGCCCTTTTGCCCGGAGAAAGTACTTTAAGTCATTGATCTTGCGCCTGATCTCTCTCTAAACGTGTTTGCCATCCCATCAGACTATGAGAGTGAGTGAAGAGAGAGTGCACAATCGCACACACTTGTGCACTATAATACCTATCTTTGAAGTCGATGGTTGGTGTCCGCTGAGATTGGCCGTCATGGCCAAAATTCACTCTGGATGACTACAATTATTATGAATTACTTTTCTCCAACATAGATGGTTATAAGACTTTATTACGTAAAAGTCAAAGCTATTGATTATGAAAGTTCGCGTGCTGTTTCGGACCGATAAGTTCGCGTGTGAAACGCGGCAGGCTGCTATCGTATGTGGCGTTTGAAACGCATTAGAAATACCTACCGTTCTTTGTTGACATGTGGTCTTAAGTGACAAATAATAAAGACAGAATAATAATACAAAATTCAGTCCCGATAGGTAATATCAAATCATTATATGACTGAGGAAATAAAGATCATGGTGGCCAAGTTCACAATAAAATATATCCCAGATATCATAAGGATAAGATCATATCATTTTTTTTCTGGAAATTGATTAGCTCAGGCATTGGTATCTTCGCTGTGATAGGCCGTAGATCGTAAGGCACCACATGGGCCCTAAATCCCAAATATTAATCAAACGAAATAATACATCAAAGCCAGACGTAACATGATACAAAACTTACATGTTACATTCCAATTTCGCAGAATTACATGTCCATTCAGCATAGGTACGTGTATTCCGAAAACCACTGCCTCAAATAAACCACTGTCGAATACTAGCTACGCTTCAGAATCTCAATGAACAGCAATTGTCCGAAACTGAATGAGAATGTCCAACACCGAAGCAACAATCCAGTTTCGTGTTGGCTCGAAACAAAAGGTTTGCGGAGCAGGCGTAAGCGCCCAAGCGTTCTGCAAATAAATGCATCGACCAAATTACAGTTCTATCATATCTGTTATTATGCTTAACTTGTCATACTTATGAATGTAATTTTAACAAACTTGTCAGTGGCAGTAACTCAATCGCAAACTTTTGTAATAAATTTAAAGATGGCTGAAATTTTGACAGTGATACAGATGACAGAGGTTGAATTTATTTATTTATTTGTGATCTCCACCAAAAGATATACAGAAGTGATGACATACGGGGTGGAAGGTACACCGATGCGAAAACGGTTACCACATATTCAGTACATCTATCAGTATCTCAAAAAGTATTTTTTATCTCTCTTGGACACGTAAAGTGGGGGTTATTTTCTCGCGGACACCTCAGCGTAGCATGTCGTTGAATAGGACTTTAAAAAATATTGCGAGTTTATTCAAATGGGTCAATTTCCCAAATGACTTATTTTTTTGTCTTCGGTGAAATTAGTATTTGAAAAAAGGAATATTGTTCTGAATTTTTTTTTTTAGTATTCAATAGGTAGTTATTGGGTTGTGGCAAAAAAATAATTTGCCTAGGTCTATTATTAAAGGTAGAAATAAATACATAAACCTCTATTTTTTTCAAATCGGTGCTGTCCCTCTACTTTTTTTACAAACAAAAAAGCTTATACTCTAATAAAAATAAGTAAGTTAAGTATGTAACTTATTCTATTTAATAGAATATTAGTTTTGTTATTAATATATAGCAAATTTTATTACATAATTAACGATGATTATTACTGAGGGGCACAAACGTACTTGTCCTGTAAAATGTTCTCATATCGCTGGACAAAAGTAATTTAAACCTAACTTTTCATCGACGAGTCCGACAGTGTCCTCACCCCAATTTTATTTCTCTCCTTAGTGTGTGCTAGGTCGCAGTCAGGATGGACGTGTGTCAAATTGCTGCATATTCCCGTCAATAACGAAAGTATGCCATTTTAGTTGCTTCCGGACAATTATTTTATATTATCGGTGATTGCATTTTTCTAGTGTAATGAGTAGTTTTATTATTGTTGTTTGGTTCTAATAGAGGTAGTAAGTGAATTAGCTTCATTGACTGTTATTGAAATTAACCTAGATATTATGCATTTTTTTCTAATTTTCTAAAAAGTGTGTTATTTCTCACGTCGCTGTTCTCATATCGCTGTAATCGGTGGTCTTTATTACCACCGATGTGATAATTTACACCGAAATGATAAGAAAAATCAATCGGTGTCTTATATCTCATATCGGTGTTTTGATTCATGATCAACGCACAGTTTTGTCACATCGGTGGATTGCTTTATCATATCGGTAGATCATTTTATCATCTCGGTGAGTCGTTTTATCATATCGGTAGATCCCGTGTCATTTCGTTAAGTATACAAAGAAACAATGGAACATACAAACACATACATATATACCTACATACAAACATTCATACATACATACTTACCTACATAGACTGCCAAAATCATTATCACGACACCACTGGGTAGGTAAGATGTATAAATGTATCATTACCAGGTCTGTATTCGGTAATGTAAGTCTATAGGCTGAGATGATGATGGTGAGGTGGAGCAATTGAACGCATTAAAGGTTTCTCTAGAAAATAATTTGTAGTCAAAAAAATAGTAAGTACATAATAATAAATAACGATAATAGATAATTTTATATTTTTTGTTACTAAAAATATTTAAAAATGTAAATAATGTGTTAGAAAAATTAATAAAGAGAAGATAATAGATAAAAAGAAAACATATAAATAACACATACATATAGCTAGAAAACATATACATATGGCTTAATTTTTTTTAAGAATGCCGAGGCCAAAACTAAAAGAGGAGGAGAAAAAAGAGAGAAGGAGGTTGCTGGAAAGAATAAAAAAAAACTAAAATCAAAAGCGATCCTGTGTTAAGAGCGGAGCATTTAAGAAAAGATAGAGAACGTTTAGCTAGACGAAAGGCAGCCGGACTTATCCCAACCCGAAGCCAAATGACTGCGCATGCACGTCGCATTGTACAAAAAAAACCGAATCAGTGCCCGTGCATATCATCAGAGGAAAAAAGCTAAGACAAATGTTGCCTTAGCATATACATAATTTAAAAAAAAAAAAAAAAAATGGATTTCCAACAACTCTGTTCTCTTTGGATGTGATTTACTTACATAAGGCCCTCAGTTCAGGTCTTCAGTTCTAAGTCACCCTTGTAAAAATATATAGGTACCTACTAACTATTTTCTTTTTGATATTCAAAGGTGGATAGATTATATCGCTGGATATGTACATCATTTCGGTGGAAAAACTTATCATATCGGTGTACAGAAAAAATAATCGGTGCCGGTTTGTCATATCGGTGGAAACCAGAATTCAAACTGAATTTTCTCCTTAGTCTTAAATGATACGTTGATGATATTAAATTTGGGGATATTTGATATCTTAAAGATTACATAAGACCTGAAAAATATACAAAAAAAAAAATATAAATGAAAAAGTTCACCGATATGATAAAAAAAATGACATTTGTTGAAATTCACCCAAATATGTTTTCGACTATGGGATTCGTTTGTGAAATATAATAATTAATCTTTAAGGTGCAAATTACACCGTAGGAAGTAGATTAAATTAATGTTGTAAGACTACGGAACCCTTTATAGTGCGTGGCCCGACACGCACTTGGCCGGTTTTTTTTAAATTACCGATGAAAAATCTCTATGTGGGGCTCCGAATGATGTACTGAATACGTGGTAACCGTTTTCGCGTCGGTCTGCTTTTCACCCCGTATAATAATAGCTTGCAAGCTTGTAATAATGGACAACGGAAGGTGTTACGTAGGTTTACCCCTCCATTTATAAATACTAATTTCAATTTACATAATTTATCTTGGCCTACAGGCGTGGCAACGCCGCCAGTCTATTGGGGACATTACCAGTTGACAGCGCCAACGTTGAGGTGGAGTTTTTTGGCGCCATTTTTTAGTTTATTTTTGAGTTACTTTATGTTATTTTAATTTATAAGTGTGTGTGTGTTTGTGTGTGTGTGTAGTGTGTGTAGTGTGTGTGTGTGTGTGTGTGTGTGTGTAATATTTTAATGTTTGGTTTAATCGAATTATAAAATTTACATAAAAGATAACATCTCACATAGGGTGATCTCAAAGCTAAAAGGCGGGTCTTAAAGCTAAAAGCAATCTTTTGAAGACGACCTTTGGATGGATTAGAGGAAGAGGGAGTAGCAATGGTGCAGGTAGTTTTAAGTATATAAAAAGTTTGCGTTAAAACCGCTCATGCATCCACAGCCTTATTTTCGTTGCGATAAAACAAGCAAAATATTTTTGTTCAAATTAAAAGGTATTGTAATCTTGATTTAATTAGAAGTTATGGTTTTTGGAGCGTGAACACAGGTCATTCGATTCAATGTTAAGTCGTTGTACAATTTATATTGAATAGCATGACGCCATGATGAGGAATGAATGGAGGTCACGAATTGAAATGTATAGAAATTAATGTTTCAGCTGTTGGATGTTCTGAACTTTGATGTTGCCTGAATTGCCATGATTATGAAAAGGGCTATGGAAAGGGGTAAAGCGAACGTTTGAAACTTTGAAATAGTTTTAAAGTAAAGCAAGACTCAGGACTCATCCACAACTTTACTCAAAACTCAAATCAATCAAGGTTTCAAAGAGTAGCTAGAATGTCGCATTAGCATTCCGTAAAGGTGGGTGAATACTCGCGCCGAGACACCTCTAGGCTGGGCGATTGCAAGGGTGTATACAGGGTGGGTAAAAAAACGTGGATTAAACGAAACAAGGCAATAGTTGGGGTAACTTGCAGTAAAAAATATCTCTGCGGTAGAGCCCTAAGTTGATCTCCTTAAAATTTATGACTATTTGAGTGCTTTTTAAGAAAATACTGAAATTTTAAAACAATAAATGGTGTTTAGTTGCTTCTAGGTCTGTTTTTATGACAATCGGTCCCATGATTTATGAGTATTGACACTTTTTTCAATAAGAATCTTTTAAGTCTCACGAAAAATTATTTATGACTGTAGAACATTACTGCAAAAAACCCAACTGTCGCCCTGTTTTGTTTGATCCACGATTTTTTACCCACCCTGTATAATAGCACTCGTCTAGCCTCGGTGTTGCTTCAGGCGAGAGTATATAGCTACCATTATACCGGCGGTCCGTATACACATTACACAACTGATAACAAACAAATCAATAACGCTTTAGTTAGTGGAATCGTGTGTACATTATGATTTACTTTTAAGCAATCAGGCGATTGCAGAAACATGAGTATGGTCCTTCTTTTAAAAAATGACTCAGGTTTTGAGGACACTGCTAAAAACAAGCTTCTTTAGAATAAGAAGACATGTATAAAAGCAATGCTTTTCATGCAAATTCGTAAAGTAAGCCTTGACTTTCCCGATAAAAATATCTAATATTTTCTCACATCCCAAAATAGCCGACAAATCAAGAACGAAAATCGAATCAAGTCATATCGACAAAGTATGACCTTTTCCATGTAGAACACGATGCAATAAAGCGCTGAATACCGCTGAATGCCGCTTTAACTCAATACACAGCCTATCACCAGAAAGCAACGTCTTAAAATTGACTTTGCCACCGTAACAAGAAACGAATAAGTTCACACAAGCGTTCTGAGTAAATGAGATTCATCCGTGAACATTTTAACACGATAAAGTGAAGGTAAATATTTTTCCAATATTTTCCACGATAAAAACAAGGTGGAAAATGTTGAGTAGGTTCAGTTTATTTGCATTAGGAAATGTTTCTTGAATGCAAATGCATGTTCAATCAAGAATTTTCTTGCCATTATCATCATCGGCCTAGAGCAGTCAACTCATGGAAATTATAAAAACAACTAATTAAACAACTGATGGGAATCTTGAAAAACTTATCCTCTCCAAGCGCACGCCATTTAATTCGATTCTCGGCACTCTCATAGGTCACACTGTAGTAAGATCATAATCCAACTTCGTAGGTAGCCAGCGAATCGGTAAGCGTAAGATGGGACGCTTTTATGCCCGGTGAAGCGACGATCTTCGCAGAGTAGCTGGTAGCAACTGGATGAGAGTTGTAGAGAATCGAGTTGAGTGGCGTGTGATTTACGAGGCCTATGTAGAGTGGTGGACTGCTTTAGGCTGAGGATGAGGTGGGCAGCGCAGAAAGACCAGAGTCATACTATCCAAACCAGACAAGAAGGTTCTCTAAACTTTCCTTTTTTTGTTTTCGATTTCAACGTAGGGACGCAAAACTGGGCGAAAGCCAGTTGTTTATAAATAATGCACATGACTGTGACCTGTCAAAAAAAACTTACAAAGACGTACAAAACTTGTACCACTCAACCACATACACTACAACGGAACTCAAACATATTACTTACGATCTCTCGTCTGAACTAGACGTTACTCTTATCGTCACCCGTTGTCGTGTCGTGTGGAGCCACACTTAGCACAGAGTGAAGAGGTGAAGGTTACCGCCATAATATTGTGTCGCACGTACGAGCTGCCGAAATTGCCGTGATACGGTTAATAGAATGTCTGCTATCAAAATCGATTTTGAGGTTCACGTTTAAGATATTGGAGAGATATTGTGAATTTTTCGGGCGTGTTAAAAAGCGGGTTTATTTTACAGAACAGCGTCCGGTAGAAGATGGTCACAGTTTTACAGTTATTTTATGGACTCGACGCAACAAAGCCACATGTCGGTCGCACTAGGTATGCAAAATTTTTTGTCACCGACATTTTGGTGGGTTTGGTGTGTATTTCCTGACCGTAAAACTGGGAAGAAGACAAGAGCATCATCATTTATCTAGTCTGTTCCCAACTATATGGGGTCGGCTTCCAGTCTAACAGAATGCAGTTCAATACTAGTTTTTTATATGGAGCGATGTTCTGTAGCGGCACTACAAAAAGTACTACTGCAACATAAAACAAAATGTACTACAGCGCCATCTATGACGCATAAGATGAACTAAACATCGAAATACATCTAAATCCTACATCGCACAAGTAAAGTTATGATGTTCTGTAGCGGCACTACAAAAAGTACTACTGCAACATAAAACAAAATGTACTACAGCGCCATCTATGACGCATAAGATGAACTAAACATCGAAATACATCTAAATCCTACATCGCACAAGTAAAGTTAGACTATGGTAGAGAATATGTAGGTATAGAAGAACCCGACTACAACTGTCGGGCTGTAGCCCACCAGACAACACCCGTCTGGTCGGAGGATCCTCCCTTTTCTATGGGGGATGAAGAACTTTACACCCTGTTTCTTCATACCCCCAAAGTTCTATCTGACCTTCACAACCAACATATTACGCTACCCGTTGGAGAAACTGGTAGTTAGACTTTCTGGCTTTAGACTACTCATAACGATATCACGTGCTTTCTTAGGCACGGAGAGGTTTCGGTAAATGGATGATCACCCTCCATCTCGAGTAACCTTGGTAAACGAAGCTTTACTTTAAATATTGCGGCTGTTTTTGATAGCCACAAGCCCCTCGATACAACGTCCATTTGTATTTCCCGGTTCTATTTTTAGCAATCCCTACTAAAATAGAATATGGTGGGACATTTTTAGGAAAGGCAATGTCTATCCATCTGTCAGTTTACGTTTCGACACGTTCGGCCCTCCTGCGAGACCGGTATGTGGGAACTGTAGATTTGTGACGTCATTTGTATTATTTTTTAACCGAATTTTATGTAAATCTCGTTATGAAAATTCATATATTCATACATTCATGTATCTTAACAACTATTATGTATTACCAAAAAAAAACTCTATTCTATTTCAAAGTGTGTTCATATTTCAGCTATACGAGTCACAATAATGTAACAGTCAAAATTGTATTGGACTGACATATGATAACGAAAAGTATATTACGGCATTATTATTTGACGGCACGGTTGGCGCAGTGGTCAAGCGATTGACTGCTGCGCTGCATGTCGCGGGTTGGATTCCCGTACGGAACAAATATTTGTATGACCTACAAGTAGTTGTTCCGGGTCTGGGTGTTTTTCTATCTATAATATGTACGTTTTTACAAAAAAAAATGTATATAATATGTAGTTTATCAGCCATCTAGCTACCATAACACAAGCATTAGGTTGCTTAGCTTGGGACTAGATGGTGCTGTGTGAAATGTCCAGGGATATTTATTTATTTATTACTCGTGTTATCAATCATTTTGAAAGTCGTTGTAGAAATATTGAAAAGCTGTTGCCACTTGTATAGGACCTCAATATACACGGAAAGTTATACCACCACATCGTTAAGGTTCCCGTTTGGACGGTGCGCGGTGTAGGTAGTAGGTGCTAGTGCAAATTAAGGCCGATGTGACATTATAACATACAGATGCAATGGATGAGGAGCTCGTGGTTTAATATTAACAGGCGCTCGGGTCGATCGAGGTTAAGCCGTGCTTGCCTAGGTTGGTCTGTGGATGGTTGACCGTATTACGTACTGAGTTTTCTCCGTGCCCTGGGAAAGCACGTTAAGCCGTTGGTCCCGGCTGTCATTTGTAAGTCTTTGACAGTCGTTACGGGTAGTCAGTGGCCCGAAAGTCCGACAACCAGTCTTACCAAGGATATCGTATTACCCAGTGGGTTGTGGAGGTCAGATAAGGCAGTCGCTCCATGTAAAATATTGGTATTCAGCTGCATCTGGTTAGACAGGGAGCCGACCCCAAGATAGTTGGGAAAAGGCTAGGTAAATGTTAATGAAATGAATGGATGCGCCCCCTAATAAGGGAATTATTAAACATAACTGACGAAATGTGGGGTGAACCATCAGGTTCCTCCTCCTAACCCTACGAGGATACTATACGTGATGTTATATTATTTGAGACATTACAAATTGTCTCTAAGGTAGACGAATTACAAATGCTTTTGGTATTGGAGTTTGTATAAACCACTTTCTGTGAGGAGGGCCTACTGCTTTTTTGCAAATTGAAACCCAAAAAAATATTTTTAATGTTCAAATCAGAAGTCTTAACATCATCATGACGGCATCGTGACGGCACGGTTGGCGCAGTGGTCAAGCGATTGACTGCTGCGCTGCATGTCGCGGGTTCGATTCCCGTACGGAACAAATATTTGTATGACCTACAAGTAGTTGTTCCGGGTCTGGGTGTTTTTCTATCTGTAAATTCTGTAATATGTATGTATTTACAAAAAAAAAAATGTATATAATATGTAGTTTATCAGCCATCTAGCTACCATAACACAAACATTAGGTTGCTTAGCTTGGGACTAGATGGTGTTGTGTGAAATGTCCAAGGGATATGTATTTATTTATTTTTATTTATCATTGAAAAGCCTTAAAAACGAAGTACCCTGAAAATTGCCGCTTTTACAACTCCTAAACCGGTTCGATTAGTCCACAGAGATTATTTTCGATTAAATATTTTTTTATGCGACGTCGCAAAGTTCCTAAAAGCAAATTTTCTGGATCACTGGACAAAATAATGCTTAAAGATTGGGTCCATCGATATGACATGAAAGGCGAGATTCGTTTTTGGCCAGGAGTTCCTGACATTGAGTGTTTATTCAATGTTAAAAGCTTGTATTGGTATACTGATTGAATCTTGATGATCAGCTCTGATATCAGACCTCGTTGTCTGCCCCAGGGTATGCAATACACGATCGCGCTTCAATTGTTTTCCTTGTGTAGTACCGTTGCTCTGCAAATCAGGTCTCGGTAACTCCGCATGCTCGAAACAGCTTTTGTCATTCATTTTGTTTTATGTGCAGTTACTGTCGCAAGACGCACGTCGCTAGAACCTGCAGCTTGTGGTCAAAAGTTCACACGTCCACTTCGACACGCTTGTATTACTGCATATGTGGTCATATCAGTTTTGACAAGCTTTTATTTAATTTGCACTGTTCGTATGTAAGTATAAACATGCAAGTTGCTCGCTTTAAAATTTGCAAACCATCTTTCGACCACATATAGTTCTGGTGACAATACATTTTTATGACACATATGACTTGATGCTGCAGCCAGGTTCACCTTTTCACGAGAGGACTTCTCAACGGTTAATAACACGGACACGAAACGTTGTACACGCATTCAATGCTGATAGATATACCTAATTTTCGAATAATAGAATAATTAACAGCCGGGCCCATTCCTTTAATTTATCACTTAACATAAAATTTAAATGGGTCCCGACTGTTAATTCTTTTATTCTGCTTAAACAAATATGATTACTAAATAGTTTTATAATCGATACACACCTAAACAGGTGTGTATCGATTATAAAACTATTTCAATGGTGTAGTTAGTCAGTATTACTGTTAACAAAATTGTAAACTACTGGGCTCGTTTTTTTCTTTTTAGTTTATATTTATTTCAGGTATTTTTTCTTAGTTTTTTTACGCATCGGGTTTTCTGTTTTTTTTTTGCCTTATTGGTCTAGTTCTACCTGGATTACATTCTCAGATCGAGCAAAGCATGTATAAGCTTTTTCTCAGCGGGAATATTCAATAATACCGCTAGGAGTCTTGATTTGTTCTTGGTTGATGATATGAGGCTAGCTTCCATGACAATGAATTGTGGAATTCAGTAGCTTTTTAGACGAATGCCTCGCGTGATTTCTTTTTCTAATCTTAAACCAACTGAGTACGTCTCTCTTTATTAAACCACCTTGTATATACATGAATATTATAAACAGGTAAAATTTGTTTGTAAGTTTGTATGTAGATATTATCTGAAACTAATGATCCAACTCTAAAAATTCTTTCACTTTCAAAAATCTACATTATTCGTGGGTGCTATAAGCTTTATATTATATTTATGTAATTTATATTAGCCAAGATATCACAATTTTTGCAGACGAAGTCGCGGGCGAACTGCTAGTTAAAGAATAAAGGCATAACCTAGAACTTTCCAAGAATGTGAAACCTTTCTTCTCCGATACTACGAGTATAATCTTAGTAACGAGCATTATTACGACCTGAATTATTACTCTACTTAGTCTTCTTTCAGAAATCTTTTGGTAGAAACTATGATTTTCTTAATATTCCTCTTAAGTTGTACAGTTTCATGTTTACAAAGTGGTAAATCTCGTAAGACTAGCGGTCTTTTATAAAGTACTAAAAAAATATGGCCACTTAGACCTAACCTATTTTTAGGTAAGTACTAGTACCTATCTACCAACTCCTAACCTCCCAAGGTTTTCAAAATAACCTATTTATAAATGGCGCAAAATGTTAAGATTATTTCGAGAACTATTTTTAAGGCTTCCTAATGACAAAAGGGTTTGAAAAAAGCATTTAGCCTTATTTTAGAAATAAGGTTGTCATTCATCAAAATTATATTTAACACAATGCGCACTAAATTCGTCAGCGCTCGCACACAAATCTTGAACTTCTAAGTCACTCCTTCACACTAGTTCATTCCTTTAAACCCACTTTAAATCCATTAAGTTCTGTAACGCCAGCTCATCGATTTCAAAACATCGACTAGGTATCCCTCGACCTAAAAATTAAATCAAGTATGTCTAGCTTTCCTAAGTTTCTACTAGAAATCTATTTTCGTCCCATCTACGTCCGCATCTGTGGATATAGGACGTATTGGTGGGTCGTTAAAATTGAAGATCTTTTACAGACTTGACTTTAGATATTTTCCGAGCTAGATTTTGAAGACCAGATGATAAGCCTACAGTAACCTACGAATCGCATGCGACTAAAAGAGTGATGAATATAAACGTTGATGGATGGAGAGGGAGAGGAAGACCAAAGAAACGATGGATGGATTGTGTGAGGAATGATATGAAAGATAAAGAAGTAAATGATAGCATGACGGTTGACAGAGGAGAATGGAAGAAAAAAACGTGTTGCGCCGACCCCAAATGACATGGGGCAAGGGCAGGAAGATGATGATGATTATAAGCCTACAGTAACTTCGAACCAGAGGCCTAGCATGAACTCCCACAGCAGCTAAACATAGTTTTAATGCATTTTAAGATATTTGTTTTGCACATTATATTAATTTAATGACTTTGTTTATATCTATGGGTAATTGTGCTGGTCGCAATGAATCAAAATTGAAATGCTGATGGATAGTTTTATTTCATACGTTCAAGCCAAGGCATGTTTCAAAGTCGCTGTAAGCTTTTTTGGGCCGTAAAATGTAGCTCGGAAAATATCTTGAGTACACAGCATTTTAGCATTTTTCGTGTGTTTCTATTAAGATGCCTTTCAAAAAGTATATTCGAAAAAAATCGCGGCATTCATCACAAACAAACAAACTCAAGACCCCTAAAGTAATTTAACAAACATAACTTACCTCAACACTTCATACAATTCTCAAAATATGCGGCATCATAACGCTCACATACCACGAAGGGTAAGCAGACATCTTGAAGTTTAATTCCGTATCAGTTATGTGGAATATGTTCAGGTACGCGGCGTTTCCTTTGTGGCCAGGATCAAAGGATCTAGCCGGGTCGGTGCGGATTAATACGACGTATTCAATAGTATATGCGAGGTAGCGTTGCTGGATGGTGTAAGGGAGAAATGATGATTATTCTTTGATGAGTTGGCAGAAACTGAATCGAAGTTCTGGATGTTTATTTTTTATGTAGAAGTGGCAAGTTGTTTTTGCAAATTTGCATGATGATTGCAGAGACATAAAAAGTATTTTGTAACATAAAAAGTATTTTCATCAACCAGTTAATGCCCGAGTTCTGACATTTTCAGTCTTCAGTAGTGTTGGTATAGCTGAGTGATAGCTTAGTGATGTGACCGTCGGACTGCCAAGTCATAGGTCTCGCATTTGAACTCAAGACCTCTGATTTTTCGGATTCATGTGCGAATTTTATAATTCGAACTTGTTTCAGTGATGGAAAACATTGTGAAGAAACCAGCATGCCTTTTATTTCGGATGGGAAATCATCAAATGACTCCTCCCGCTCTGGGCGGAGCGGAAGGGAGTGTCAGACTTTTACTGACTAAAAACCATCCATGTTCCTTCTTTTGCCCTTTGTGTTCCAGGGCCGTGGTAGGCGTCGCAGGTTAGGCGCTAGGAACACGATAAAGAAAGAAAGTAAATAAATTACGTAAATAAATTTTATAAACAATATCCATATTGTATAACTTCCATCATTATTTTTTATTATTGTATTACTTTATAATTAAGATTTGATACATTATGTTGTTGTCCTATGGTGAATGCTGTGTATACCTATAATAGGCATACATACCAGCACTTTTCTGTTATTTTTATTGTTTCACATTAATTCTAAGTATGTACTGCTGTTGGTGTACCAAATAAATAAATAAATAAGTAGTTTTAGTAGTATTTCTTTGCAATTTGTTTTGAGTTGCAGTACAATCTCTCCGTACCACATGACAAATGGCATGGCTGACAGCAGATCAAAGCATTTATCTTCTCTTTTCCGTCATAACGGCAACTTAAGGTATCTCTTGACTCAACCACCAAGTACAAGGGAGGCGGACTCTACCTGTTCATAAGTGCCAACAACATCTTTTTAAAACTACATTTGCCACTTCCAGAAGCATTACATCTGCAATCTTATACGACATACAATCTACAGAGATCGGATTATGACACTTAAATACGGGTCCTTTGATATCCGCAGCTGTTTCGCTATCAGGATTAATATTGAGGTTTTTATGTTATCGTGGACTTATTTCATGTTCTTAATGAGTTCTGCTTCTCTTTCGTTCTGGTATTATGTACAAAAGATACCTTTCGCTGTCTTTTTGCAGGGTAGTATCGATTTGTTTATTAGTGTCGTGGGAGGTATTTTTTTTAAGCGATTGTTTTAATCTGTGGGCCCGTAAAACTCAGGATTGGTGCCCTGAAACAGTGACACGGGGTCGCGGCAGACCACGAAGGAGATGGCGGGACGAACTGGATGTCTTCCTTGAGAATTGGAGAGTAGTAGCACAGAATCGTGACCGTTGGAAGGAATGGAGGGAGGCCTTTGCCCAGCAGTGGGACAATATGGGCTAGTTATAATAATAATATAATAATTGTTTTAATCACTTGTGAATTATTTGTTATGAGTCATTGTATGTAACCTATGCGTAGAATATGGCTAGGTATTAAATAAAATAAAAGTATCGACTAATTCTCCTTCTTTATCGTGTGGTTAGTGACTAGCCTGGTGTCAGAGTTTTTATGCCGCCCATGGGCCTCTGACTTGGATTTACCTGCCGTCTGCCGTCGAGAAATATCTCTCAGTATCTATTGAATAAAAAACTAGATTGAATACACTCACTGAGAAAGAACTAAGTGCTTAAACCGCTTGGTCTAAAAGCATGATATTTTACACAGGAAAACGAAAGGTTTTTTTGTTTAAAAAAAAAAACCTTACGTTTGAAAGCATCATAATCTGGATGATTTGAAACATTTGACTGTAGATAACTTCTAGGTATCTACAGTCAAATGTTTATGATTTTAGTTGATACAAGCCGTGTGGCTGATAAGATTTCGCAGTGACAAATTATTACGAAATTTCAGTCAAATTAAAGTTGAGACTTGAGTTTAAGTAATTATTCATGCAACAATTTTTATGCAATATCGGTCAAAGAAAGCAAAGCTAAAAATTCACTATATACTATATATATATATGTCGCAGGCATTTTGTATGATTTCGCCATTTACATACGGCGTCGGCAATTTATAAACGCTCGCTGTTATGAAAAATGCCGAAGGCAAAATGTATAATGCCGTGTCATTATCTAATATGCCGAAACACAGGTCGACGGATCCGCGCTGCGCGGGGCTCCTATTTCTGTCTGCAAGGTTTACAGGAACCTAACTAACCGAACCTCGGGGTGCCCCTGACGTCGACCGTCTAGGGTTAGCGTTTCCGTCAGCAGGTCGACGGATCCCCGCTGCGCGGGGCTCCTCGATTCTCTGTTGTTATGTACGTGTCGCAGGCATTTTGTTTGATTTCGCCATTTACATACGGCGTCGGCAATTTATAAACGCTCGCTGTTATGAAAAAAGCGTTTATAAATTGCCGACGCCGCCATATGTAAATGGCGAAATCATACAAAATGCCTGCGACATATATATATAAACTTTTGACAGTTCTAACTTCAAGCAATTACTGTACTACACAATAAACTGTATCATGAATAATTATGTACTTGTACTCAAGTAATCACTTTGATTTGCTTACAGATACAGGTGAAACTCTTTTCATGTAAAATTACTTTCATTTTAACTGTATCTCGTGTCACTACCAACTGATTTCATTCAAGTTCTGTTTCGTATCTCAGTACTCTCTCAAAGCAGCATCTCAACCAATTTGCCGTGAAGTGCACTACATTCCACCGTCTTCACATTCTAAAAGCTCCACAAAATATCTAGATTTAAAACTACCTTCTCACATTTTCTTGTAATGCTAGGTTAAAACATGTGACGACATAAATACAGGATGGTTGGTAGAAAGATTATCACAAATTTTAATTTCACAAAGGAGATCGCCAGAAATCCATACATCGTTGGGCCAAATATGAACAGTAATCATTTACGTATTATTTAATAGATAAAACACAAACATATTCATATCAGAAAGATTTTTTTTAAAATTCTGTGGGAATTAGGAAGAAAATAAGTTTTTGGGTCACTAGGTTAGGTTATACGGCAGATGGTAAGAATTGTACCTATAAAACGCCAAAATGTATTGTAAATACCATAATCAAATAAACACATTGATTTATTTGTTTGAAAACATATTTGTATGTTACTCTTAGCATATTATTGCATAGCACAAAAAAGGAATTAGGTAGGTAAAATAAAACAAGTTATTTTTTCAATATTTTATTCATCATCATTTTCATACTCAATTAATATATCATCCAGGAATGGTGCAGGAGGTGTGATGGTATATTGGTACCTGGCCACTGTTTGGCGACAGTCCTTGCCCTTATTATGGAAAGAACTGCTTCATCATGTAAAGGCACACTTCCAGTAGCGTTGCTACGATCAGTAGCGATACCACAACTCACGCAATTCACCATTATCCAGTCGATAAGCAATCGGTGTCCAAGTCCGTAAAATCAATCCAAAGTCGTCAGAAAAATAGCAGAAATCGAATAAGCACATCCGCACGAGTACGAAAACGAATGACGGAACTTGACGGGAGTGACGTGACATTGACATTTTGACAAACATCGATATTTTTTCGTTTTGAAACAGTCAACCGATCCACGATTTTGAACGATGTTATTGTTAAATAAATAAATAACTATTACTAAAACAACAATAATTTCATCAAATGTCCTTTTTTCTTTTATAAATGATTATAATGTTCATGACCAATGCTAAAATAAAATAGATATCATTTTTTTAGTAACTTCTTTACAACTACTAGTTTTAGAACGAACTAGTTATGACCTGACAGTTTGTTTACGGAGCTAGTTTTAGAACTACATTCAATTTAAAACCATATTTCAAATTATAATTTTTAGCTCATTCCGGTAGAAAGTTATTATTGTTACATGTTATTTTTAATCAGTAAAAAATCTAGTCTTTTTTAATATACATATCGTTTCTGTACATACTTTGGCCCAAAACTGGCCATCTCCTTTCCTAGGCATAGAGAGCCATAATTACCCATAGATCCTTTGTCTCATGGTAATTGAGATATTATTTTCTTTCGAAATCTCACCGCTGAGTAGTTATACTTTTTTGTTTGAGGCTGTTAAAAACGCAAACTGTTTGGTGTTGTCTACAATATACATTTTCTTCTAAGAAATAATGTATAGGTTTATGATAAATTGAATAAAGCACTTATAACACTAAAATAGCATATAAGCACAATTTGTTACTAACCACTAACAACTTATGGACTGATATAGTTCTGAAATAAAGATATATATATTTTTTTATAAGTTTCCAAAATCATACAGTTAAGGATTATTTTTGTTATATGTACTAAAAGAAAATCTGCGCCAGCGAATGACAGCCCTTTTAAAAAAAAAATAAAAGAAAAATACCTCAAAAATTGTGTCGGTCTATCTTCCAAACATCCTGTATCTACACCTTACCTAGGTGTACATACAGTCGCATACAGTCGTGACGTCATAATGTAGGTACAATGGCGACCTCATTACAGATGCGTGCAAATAGGCCGCCAAACAGTCTTCGTGTTTTGTTTTAGTTTCAGAATTATCTTGAGGCATGTATACGGGTTTGTCTGTGGAAAGGTACCCAAATAGTTTGGAGACATGTGATATTTTGATGTTTAAAGGTCAAGGAAAACGAAATGTATACATTTTGTGTAACTGTTTTGCAGAAAAATAGTTGAGCAAGACAAACGCTAGAATGTCAGTAACACACGCAGAGATGGTCGCTAAGGAACTTTTTAAAGAAGACCTTTATCGTCGGAATGTTGATGTGCCTTTTTTTTCGGATGTGAAATCATGAAATGACTCCGCCCGCTCAGGGCGGAGCGGAAGGGAGTGTCAGACTTTTACTGACTAAAAACCATCCATGTTCCTTCCTTTGCCCTTTATGTTCCAGGGCCGCGGTATCTCTTTCGAATAGTCCCGCAGCACTGGCAGGCATCGGCCCTTGCCCCTCCTGTTTGCTGACATCTCTTTGAGACGCGCGTGGAACACGAACGCGCCGTCGACACGGCCTGTCGTCATAAGACGGACGGACGGCGAGCTAGCCCATTACTCACCGTCCAGAGGCCCGATGTTGATGTGCCTGTGCTGTAGATATTAAATAAAAAGTAACTAGCTATTATAGTTCGACTACTGGTCAAAAGTCTCCCCAATTTCTTCCAGGTGTTCTTTTCTGTCGCCGTCTCGAGCCAGTCCTCTGGATACATCCATGTCATCTCGCTATTTTTGTAAGCCGGCGTCGACGGCTAGCCTCTTCTGTGTTGAGAATTGCTTTTAAAAACATTAAGCTATTCTTTACTTACGACAGTAAGAGATAAAAAAAATTCTTCAGTCAAAACTTCTTTCGCAGTTAGCAGCAGGAGTGCTTGGAAAGGTCAAGCTCAAGTGCTACCCTCTAATATCTATTACCTAAACCAGCGGGATGGCTAGACCCCTTCATCCCCTAGCTAAACTTGCATATAGCTATCCCATAAATCGTCCCAAGATTTCGGACAGCGAATTAATTAATTTATATAAACTTAGTTCAGTAACTAGTTGTGAGTGAGCGTTCTTGAATGTTCGGTCATTAATCCTCGCCGTCCGGGTGCTGCGGCCGAGTTATTGCACCGTTTGAGATTCAAGGAGGCTGGTAATGGTTTCAGACTTGTCTATGGTCTTGTCTTTAATAAGATTTTGAATTAAGTTTTGTTCAGGTTTGCGGTTTATATAGAACCATATTCCACGGCCCATATTCAACGGTTTTTGTTTTCTTTTTGATTTCTCAAAACATACAATGATATTTTCCTGTTTCTATTAGCCTTTTAAGTGTCCCACTGCTGGGCAAAGGGCTCCCCTTTCACCTTCCAAACCTCTATCTTGTGCGATTTCTGGCCATGTTCGCCTCACAAACGAGATCAGATCGTCAGACCACCTTCGTCGCGGTGTTTAATATATGTAGATCTGTATAAACTATAAAATCAGTATTTTATGCAACATCAATCAATTCACACATTCTAAGTATATTGGTTTAGTCTACATTCGATATTGAATCTCAGCTCCCTATTTCTGTATTAAAGGCTAATACTACATTGTTTTTGTGCAATAATCAACCCACCCACACATTTTAGGTATAGCAGTAGTTGTTTGGTCTTTTTTGGGGTTCCATACCTCAAAAGGAATAAACGGAAACCTTATATGATCACTCGCGTGTCCGTCTGTCCGTCTGTCAAAGCCAATTTACTCCGAAACTACCCAAAGACGAACGTGTCACATAAATTAATGAATTTTAAACATGGGGTCCACTTTTCGGGATAATTAGAAAATGATAAATACATTTTTGCAAACAACGTTGTGTTACAATATCCAATGAAAAGGCTCATTGTGAGATCTCAAATATATTTATATATAATTTTAAATTAAATTGTTTTAAAATTATTTAAGAAAATGGGCGAAAATTAACCATCCCCCTTAGTTCCGAAACTACAGAGCCGAAAATTTAAAAAAATATAGTTCTTTGCTTATTGATTTCAGGAAAACTTATGAGTAACCTATAAAATCAAAATATTTTTATTTCACATAGGCCTGCATGGGCACTTATGAAATGTCGACAAAAAGGTGCACGGTTCAGGTTGGTCGTTTCCTATGGAGAAGAACCGGCAAGAAACTCCATGGTTACTCTTTTAAAATGATTAGATTTTACAATATTTTCATGTTACAGCATTAGTACTCAAGTATGGGGGGACAGCATAGGCCCGACAATAAGTCGTTGCTTACTACACAAAAAAACGGAAAACAAGATAAGAGGTTAACAAAAGTTATCACACCTTATATAACATGTTATAGTATTAAAAGTAACAGGATTTTTTTCAAATTTGGGTCACATTTAAAACAACTTACGGAATTCAGATAATTAACTTACGGAAACCTTTCCACGCGAGTCGAACTCGCACTTGTCTGGTTTTTTGTTTTATGTTACTTAATATTTTTTTCTATATTTGGCCCATTTTTATTCAAACTGTAACCCAGTCATACATTTTGGATACAATGTATATGAATAAGTTCATTAAACCCACTACGTATGCCACGTTTACATGAAAACGCAGTTGAGTGAGATCAAAACAAAGGGTAGGCAGGTCTCTTATATAAGAGTTTTTTTTTAAGGAAGTACATACCTACTAATTTTTCTTTTGCATAACATCAAGACTAATCCTCGAAGGGTTAGGCAGAGGTGTACCTAATAGTACACCCACATTTCGCCAGTTTTGTTAAGTCCCATGTAATAGGGGGCGAGCCTATTGCCATTAACCGGGCACAATAATTCAAGCTCCGTGGCTGTTATTAGTAACAGCCACGAAATTCCTGAAATTCAAATTTAAATTCAAAGAATTTAATTTTTTTTCTTCCTCGTAGTTCTTGATGGAAAAACCCAATAACACTGCCCGACTTGGGAATCGAACCCAGAACCACACGCTCAACAGTTGCGCTTGCGACCACTCGACCAACGAGGCAGTATTTTTCTTTTGTTTCTGCTTAATCTAATTATGCCTAGTTATTATTATTTTACGGAGCCATGTTTATGCGCATTTGAAAAAATTAAGAGTACGTGAGCCATTTCAAGCTTTTTTAATTTTTTGAATTGTTCTTTTGAATTGTTCTTTTCCTTGTTTTTACTATGGACACTTTTAACGTGCACATCTTGCTACATCGCTCTCACATAATGTACCATCTAAACATGAATGATGTAACCAAGGTTTTGTAAAAATATTCTGATTTAAAAGAGTGTCCATGGAGTTTCTTGCCCGTTCTTCTCCATAGAGATCTACGTTAGGGAATGGGCAACTACAGTACTTTCACAGTTTTTATGCCTTGTGACTGGGACTGTAGCTAAATTTCATTGTTGTCTTTGTTTCGACAATTCAAAAGTGCCTGTAACGGGCCTACTTGAAAATAAATGCTTTGATTTAAGCAGTCGGCTATCTCTTATCCCAACTTTCCAGGCATTTTAGTAAGTAAAACCATTTTTTTGCTAACTTTAAACCCCAAAAAAAAAACCAATAAGCCGTACGACACAATAGCAAAAACATTTCATAATACCAACAGCAAAAAAAGAAGTACCACCCGCTAAAATGAAATCACTCGCAAATGCAAATCACATTAGCTGACTACTTTTTCCTCTGTACAGTGTACATTCACATTCGAAACAGACTTCTGTCATAAAGTGCTAACGGTGCTGAGCTGGTGACTGTACTCGAGTTTATTTACATAATTCAATTTTGTTCGCATGCATAGTCGCCAGTCGGGCTTATTCGACGATTGTTGGTAAAGAACTTGACTGTTGGTGCTTATTTTTTATTTTGTTATAAGTTTTTGTGTTTGTCAAAATGGAAACGACAAAACGACAGGATTTTGGTATTTTCATTTTTATGTTCTGTGCGTGTGGTATTCGCAGAAACTTCACCAGACAATATTTTTTCTCGATCTATATATTATCTTAAATTGACTGACAGACAATGTACCTACAGCCTAAACCGCATGGCATTTTTTCATGATTCGCTTTTGTTCTGAAAGTGAGTATCAGGGAAGGATTTTTGAAAATTCATCCCATGGAGGGTTGAATAGAGGACGATAATTTGTAGAAAGTTATTTATTATTGTCGATACAAACACCTTTCGGACGCATCCGCATGTCGTATCATAATTACCCACTCGTCTCGTGATTTTTATTACACACTTTTCGAACACAAATCTGACATACAGAAATAACCATAATGTCAACAGAAAAAGAGCCAATCTTAAAGCTTAAAGGTTATCTGTTTTGTGAGGGTCCGTGCACTTTGAGGGATCTGTCTGAAGCAACGCCGTCGAGATGGCAAAGTTCTGGTCAAAATTAAATATAATTATAAAAAGGCGAACATCGACACGACGAAGAAGAAGGGTAATTCTGGTTACCTTTTTAAAACCGCTAGCCGCTTTCAACTGCCGAAGGCCCCAACAAAGATAGCTCAATCAGCCTTGTATCCTAGATCCAATTCCAGTCTAACACAGGCTTTTACTGTCCTACCAAGCACACGACAGTCAAAATACTTGATCTGCCAAAAGCCGCCTTTACATCTACGACAGAAAGGTGCTTTCATGGTGGCAAATTGTTACCACGCGTTTGCGGTTTTGATAGCAGACGGGCCACCTGAAAGGAAATGCCTTAACAAAGTTAAGGATGCACTAGCAACAAAATTTGTTTTGTTTCACATTGCGTGGTTAGACCGTGCATTATTCTATTAGGGCGCGTACCGCAGGGTAATGGATATGGAAGTGGCTAAACTATCTGCCTCATGAATTCGTAGCAAACTGTGTTTGGAGTTTGTGGGCTTTTAGGGCCACACGTGGAAGGGAAATTGTTGCTGCGTTGCGTTGTGACAAGTGAAAAATTTATACTTACCAAAGGGTAACTCGGAGTTTGACAAAGTAAAAAAAAACCGGCCAAGTGCGTGTTGGACTTACACCGAGGGTTCCGTATAAACACAGTAAATATTTAGTATTAAAACAAAATACCTACAATTTTGTTTTAAAACTAAATATTTACTGTTTTTAGATTTTTTCCTTCACTTGTACTGTAAGCCAAATTGCCATAATGTATTATTCTAATGTCAACGGGAAGTACCTATAAGTATTGATTCCCTTGTGAAATCTCAAAATATGCGACATAAACGGTCATGTCTTTTGATCGCGTTTACTTACAGGTTTGATTTTTTTATTGCTCTAAGAAGTAGCCAACTTGAGTATTTTATATTAATTTCAGCATGATACCTCCACGCGTTCCTGATAAAAAGGGCCTTGACAGATGGACAGACAGACAGACGGACAACAAAGTGATCCTATAGGGGTTCCGTTTTTGCCAACTGAGGTACGGAATCCTAAAAAAACATTTAGTTCGATGCGAGCCTAAACATAGTGAGTTTAGTTATATCAACGATAGCGATGATGGGGAAAATCTAACATATTTTGGATTGACTTTATTAAGTTTTTGAAAAGCTTATAGAAGCTTAGAACGTTATCTATTTACATTTAAACAAATAAATAAAATTGAAGTGTCTGTTTGTAATATCAAAATAACAGCTTTTTAATTAATGCATAAGGAAATATATGCGGCACTTATAACAAAAACACATCTTTTTTAATTTTTGTCTGTCTGTCTCTCTGTCTGTTTGTTCCAGCTAATCTCCGAAACGGCTGGACATGGTCATTGGTGCATTGGTCGATTTGGTCAGCTATCTAGCTGATGTTATAAATAGGTTAGAAAAATAATTAGGGTTCCGTGCAAAAAAAATTAAACCCTTGAAATTGTTAACAAAATCCGATTAAAAAAGGGAAGTAATTTTTTTTATAATAAATTCACGCGAACTTGAGTAAACGGGCAACAGCTAGTCCATAATATAATGTAGAACGTAGAACCTCATAAAGGCCCGTCACTAAATACATTAAGCTCTAAACTTATTGTAAGCATCATACACGCAGTAAATAAGTTTAACGTTACACATATATTGTGGTTTGTGGTGTAAGTGTGCTCCTCGTGCAACCCGCTGCCCTCGCCCACTGTCTGTTACTGCAGCTTCTGAAAAATCTCGACATGTTCCTAGAGATTTCGCTAGCGTAGTGGCGGGCGTAACTACTCCCTCTTGGAAGTCCGTGCCTGAAAAGGCACAGATTCGGGCTGATGATGGTTTTATGATGGTGGTGAGAAGGCAGCGCCGTCAGCGTACCAACAGGAACCGCTGCGGCACGGCTCCATTAGAGTCCACGTGCCTATTCGTGCCACGAAGCCGAACACACCGGTGTACCTCTCCCGCCTACATTACACCACTTCGGCGGAAGATATCATGGAGTACGTGCGTCAGAAGACTAAGTAGGTGGCGAGAGTGCAGTTGCTAGAGTCGCGCCGCAACGTCAACTTTAAGGCGTTCGTGGTGCGAATGCTAACGTGCTATCTGCACCTCGTCTTGGAAGAGGAATATTTGCCGCAGGGAGTAGTGTTCCGTCGCTTCCACGGACAAGTGCCACATGAACGCGCAGTGACGTTGTGCACAAGTGAAGTATCACTAACATAGTTTTAAGGGTCAATTTACTAACTCCAATTGCATTTTATTATATTTATGTTAGTCTGTAAGATATGTAGAAAATTGCCTGTTAATAAATGCATGTTGTTGTTGTAAGTTGGACTCTTTGGTAGGGGGAAATGCTCGCGATAATGTACCTGGGTAGAATGGAGGGATACGTCAGACTCCTAACGGCTGAAACCCCATGATCCTATTTCTACCACAGGCTGGAGGCCCGGGAGGTTCAGTCGCCAGCGCATCGTAACTTGACAAACTATCAAATTTTCTCATTGAATTTTGAACTTAACCAGCAAAATTTAATGGATTAAAATCATTTGAAGAAATTTGACAGTCGATCTAGTGCGATCTATTTTCAAATAACCCAATAAGCCAATGTACACTTAGATCCAGTAGTAAATTGGGATTGTTCTTAGGCTGTTCACACACATTCGTGCTTCTGCTCAATTGAAAAACGTGCCGATGAATAATAAGCAGTGTGCTCTAGCGTTTATTTCGTAAACAGCGTGTGATACACTTGTTGTGTACATGACCTAATAAAGGAGGAAGATACTTACTTACTTGTTGCTTGTATTTCAAGCGTTGGGGATAAAGACAAACAACCCAAATGTAATATAACATCACGCTTATATGTTTCGGAAGAGTAGGCAGAAGTGTATATACCATCCTTATTCTGCCAGTTTCGTTCATTAGCTAGTTAGTTATGTGTCAGTCTCATTGAATAGGGAGTAAACCTAGTGGCGATTACCGAGCATATACTCAAATTCAGGGTTGCTGCGCAGCTAAATTCATAAAAAATAATTAAAACATGATACCATCATACTCGGAATATAAAGATGATTATTGATGATGATGATATGAACATGGTCAGTATTGTGCTGAAATTGATTCATATCCATTTTCACATAGGTACAGTACAATAGTAATTTGAACATGTATCAAAAGCAGAAAAGAATTAAAGGGCGTCAAAAAGTTCGTCCGCATCGCTGTCAACAGGGAAAGTGCCCAGAAGGCTGGCAGCATGGCCTTGTTGGATGGCAATGCTGATTCTTTGGCCGAGAAATAGGCCAGCCCTCTGGTCACGAGAAGAATATTTTTATTATTATTTTAGGTTAGTTTGTGTATTAAATAATGTACATTAGATATTTGATGGGAAAGTTAATAAAATCATAGTTATTTCGCAAATTTCTTGTCTTTTATAACCAGGTACCTCCTACCTTTCCTACCTATGATAGCAAATAAAACACAAAAGAATATGTTATGAAGTAGAAAAGTTGCCAATATAAACTGGCATAACAACAGTAGATACATTTGTCGGAGACGGTCATTGGTACGGGCTTTAAATGAATCGCAAGTACGCCAGTGGTGACATCACACGATCGAGTTACAAGTCTGCGGTGTGAGTGGTTGGGCCACTGGGTGCTTTACAGAGCCCCAGCGAGCTGAAGACCTCTGTCTTCAGCTCGAGTGACGAGCGACGGTGGACAGTAGTGTCAGATCGCAGCGGAGTTGAGACGTCCTGGAACTGTTCCCCGATTGTGTTAAAGTGCAAATTTCAAGTAATTTATTAGTTTAATAGAAACAGTGTCGCACCCAGTGTATTTTCATTGCACGAAACCCATCAACCCACATGATGTACAAGCCTAACGGAATAACTCCTGACAACTCGACATATTTATATCCGCCGCAACAGTACTCATAGCCATTAATATCCCAAATCATAATAAAAAAAAGAAATCCATATAATATTTATTAGCTCGGATACGACCTACATAAGCCTAATATATTTTATCTCGTTTGGAGCGCGCGCAAAACTGTTAATGAAAAATCGATATTAGGCTTGCGAAGCCCGCGGCTAATTGCTGACTCAGGTAGACTTGCCTCGTGATAGTGTACTGTTTAGTTGGATACTGTTTGGAGAGGAGCACGTGGCTAAATAATAAGAGCCACTTAGGTCGATCTTCAGGTTAAGCCGCGCTTGCCTGGGTTGATCCATGGAGGGGTGACCACCCATTGCATACCGAGTTTCCTCGGAAAGTACGTTTAGCCGGGAGGCAGTCATTTTTTGATCATTGATATTCGTTACAAGTAATCAGTGGCCCGAAAGTCTGACAGCCAGTATTACCAAGGAGTATCGTATTACCTAGTACTAACTGGGTTATGGAGGTCAGATAGGCAATCGCTCCATGTAAAATACTGGTATTCAGATGCATCCGGTTAGACTGGAAGACGACCCCAACAAAGTTGGGAAAAGACTAGTCTTAAACTAACTGATGACGATGTCAGCAGTTAGTTTAACGAATGAAGATACAAAACATTAAATACAATTGTTAATACATGTAAAAACCTTGTAGAAAAACGTTAAAATGGTATCGCATCAGTGATTTACAAGAAAAGAAATCTTATCCCTCATTTTACAACACCAATCTTATAAAAAGGTTTACAGTTTAACTTTATGATCAATCCTTTATTTACGAGCTCATAAAATCGCGATAAATTTTCTTATATTACAAAGACACTTCGTTGTGACGGTCAGCCGTAACGTATGCGTAAAACTTCGATGCTCCAGTCGCAGTTGTGGCTGATACATTTGCTTAAAAATTTCCTGTATGTGGTTTCGTTCTACATCAGTCTATTGAGGTAACTTAACAATACCAAGTATTGTGTAAGCCTAATATCAAGTAGTTATGTGGTATCACATAACTATCAAGCTGTTTAATTTTCGAGCTTTTTAATAATACCATTATTAACACATGAGATCCCGGGTACGTTTCCCAGGTCGGGCAAAGTGTTATTGCGTTTTTCCATTAGTTATTTTCAGTGGCAGCCATAGAGTCTGGATTTGTTAAAGACAATAGGCTCGTCCCCTATTACACGGAACTGAAACATAACTGGCGAAATGTGGGTGTACTATTAGGTCCACCTCTGCGGAAACATTTTTTTTTTTTTTGTGGGAAATTATTAAATTTAATGACCCTTCCCGCTCTGGGCGGAGCGGAAGGGAGTGTCAGACTTGTACTGACTAAAACTTATCCAAGTTTTTCTTTGCCCTTTGAGTTCCAGGGCCGCGGTATCTCTTTCGAACAGCCCCGCAGCCCTGGCAGGCATCGGCCCTTGCGGACCCCTCTGGTTTGCTGACATCTTTTTGAGGCGCGCGTGGAACACGAACGCGCCGTCGACACAGCCTGTCGTCATAAGACGGACGGACGGCGAGCTAGCCCATTACTCACCGTCCACAGGCCCGCCTACGGAGGCCGACGCCCGGGGCGTCTCCCGCAGCGGCTGGGACGTGAGGTTATCTCCCTCTCGCGTTCCACCACCTCCTTCGCTAGCATGACTGCTTCGCAGAAGGAGGTGACGGCTTCCCATTCCCTCTCGCCCTGGTCCATGGCTTGTGCCCAGGGCCGGACGCGAGAGGTCGCCGCCGCCAATCACCGCTACGAGGACACGGACGGACGGACGGACGGACGGACGGTGTGCTCCACCGTGTCCTCCGGGAAATCCTCGCAGTGGTGACACCCGGACGTTTCCTCCCGCCTGGATCTGTGCAAGTACCTCCCGAAACAACCGTGTCCAGTGAGGACCTGACACTCCTCAAAGAGGGGACTTATCGCCACTATTGTGGCGTGCCCTACCTCTACCTAACTCTTTGGTTATGTTTATGTTAGTAATTTACTTAAATTCATGAGTCAGGAACGTCAGGAGTTTCATGCAACCAAAAGAAATTATTCAAAACTTAGACCAGCACGTTGCTTTACGTGAAATGAATAGACATGGGTATTAAAAATAAACATAATCAAAATCAAAATCAAAATATTTTTATTTCACATAGGCCTGCATGGGCACTTAAGAAACGTCGACAAAAAGGTGCACGGTTCGGGTTGGTCGTTTCCTATGGAGAAGAACCGGCAAGAAAGTCCATGGTTACTCTTTTAAAATGATTAGATTTTACAATATTATCATGTTACAGCATTAGTACTCAAGTATGGGGGACAGCATAGGCCCGACAATAAGTCGTTGCTTACTACACAAAAAACGGAAAACAAGATAAGAGGTTAACAAAAGTTAATACACCTCTAGGAATCTACAAGGCCTACACTGTTCACACATTCACAAACAATCGTTAAAAAGAATCTATACAATATTTACATAATAATATCTGCCTGAGCTAAATTGCTACAAAATCTGAAAAAAAAACTGAAAATAACGATTCAACAAAACTTCCCGAAGTGAACAATGAGTAAGCGTCTTGTATCGCGCGATACCCAAGTTGAGCTGTTACCAACTAAAACTTCCAGATCGCAAGATAAATAACGTAGCTGCAATTTAAAACTGGGCTCCTTGACAGCACTTCTGCCAGTAACTTGCAACACTTGTGCAAGTTAGGCATCCGTTCTTCTGCAAGTGATTGGCGAGAAGCGAGTAAGTAGCCCAGGGCTAGCAAATAGAAAAGAGGAGTTTGTTGGCAGTGTTTAAACAGTCAGCTTTCAAATATAGGTATCTCTGTATTTTAATGACACGGGGTCTTTTTTTGGGATAGGAAATCATCAAATGACTCCTCCCGCTCTGGGCGGAGCGGAAGGCAGTGTCAGACTTGTACTGATTAAAACCTATCCATGTTCCTTCTTTTGCCCTTTGTGTTCCAGGGCCGCGGTATGTGCCGCAGCCCTGGCAGGCATGACACGGGGCCTACATCTATTGTATGTTTCTTGAGCGAAAAATAGCTAGTCGCTTTCTTGCAGTGACTGCTGAGCACGAGGTCCTGGTTCGATTCCCAGGTCAAAGTATTATTGGATTTTCTGTTGCTGCAGCTGTAGGACAAGTGCTCGTACCTTGCAAGGTTTTGTCGCTTAGTAGTTTTCTAAGTGTCAGTTAAAACATTCGCTGGTTAATGTTGCTGTTTTGCGCATTGGCACTAATTGGGCCTGTATTGAAACTTAATTTGGTGTGTCTCTTGTGTTTTTTTCCATCTGAAATTTTTCAGTAGCAGCCACGGAGTCTGGATTTGTTCCCAGTTGATGGCAATAGGCTCGCCCCCTATTAAATGGGACTTAAACATAACGGGCAAAATGTGGTTGTACTATTACGTACACCTTTGCCTAACCCGTCGGGGATTACAAGGCGTGATGTTATGTTACGTTTTGTATTTCTTTGGGGTTTCAGTTACAGAAATTAAAATCAAACGAAAAGTTTAAACGTGAAGCATAATAGTTACCGTAAGGTACAGCTGGGGCCCAATTCTGCTATTACAATAGACGACAATAGTGTCAGAATGGTAATTCTAATGGTCTGTCATTGATTTCATAATGGTTGATTTTGTCAAGTTTTGACAAGTCAAAATCAACAATTATGAAATCAATGACATACCATTCTGACACTATTGTAACAGCAGAATTGGGCCCCTGGTCACACGTTAGTAGTAAACATTACGTAGTGAACAGGGCCTCAATTCTGCTATTTTTATAAAATTCGACATTCCAACACGATCCCATTGTCATTTTGCTTAAAGTTCGTAATCTGCTAAATTCATAATGGTCGATCATTGGTCGGTCAGTGGTCTCGTAATAGAATTGTGTTATAATGATATTGTAGTATTGCCATTATTATAAAATTCCTTGGTAGAAATGATTTTCGAAAAACTACTACTAAATTTGAACATCTATTCATGCCAGATTTTATTTATATATATTTTTACATATTATTTATTAGTATTATAAGCAATCTGAAGTAGTAAGAAGTCCGTAAATAGCAAAAAAACATTAAATTTATGTTATGTTTAGCTGTCAAAGTCAAATGTGACATTACTTTGACGTTTATCTGTTTATTTATTTCTAGCAGCCGGTGTTTTGTGTTTTTATATTTAAGTGTTTTTATTAGATTTTTGTTTGTATATTTAAATTCCCTTTACAGAGAAGCCCATATTTATTGACTTTATACAAAATGGGGCTAATTGAGCAAATTTCGACTCTTGGCCCCTGCAGCCGCACCAATGAAGGGCGAAGTTCATCGAAACGATATTGTATGAAGTGCGCCCAATTTTTAAATTGGGTATCGGTGGACTGCCCCAATAAAACGCCGGCAGAGTGGCGCACAGTAAGTACCTAAATACAGTATAATTAGGTATGCATTATAAAATGTATCATTATTGTAATATTTACACTTTTTTTAGTTCTAAGTACAATGAATATAAGAGTAAAATGTTAAAGAAAATTAAATCACAGAAGAGTCACATAAGTGCAACAGGTTACTCATTGTATGTACCTACAAACATACCCACAATAAGTATTAAGGAGCATTGAAAACAATACAATAAAAATTAATATAACCCCTCCAGCTAAGCTTAAAACCTTTGTTAGGTGTAGACTCACATCAGTGGTAGTACATTGGGCAGAATTTGACATCTTGATTGTAACTCAGATCAGATACTGAGCGCTAGGTTACACATCCTATTGAAGTGTTGTAACTATTGTATTAAAGTTAAATTTGTTTTCATAGAAACTCCGCAGAATTATAATGTCATCAGATTCTGAGTCTGACTAATGTTTCCTAAAGTATGCAAGAGGTTTTGTCAGATTATTATAGATAAATGAAATCTATTTAAGGAGGAGTCTATGTCCAGCAGTGGATTCCAAATGGCTGTAATGATAAATGATTAAATGAAACAGTGTTTATAAAAATAGCATTAATTTATTTTAAATCATATTTAGTACAATACTGTGGATCTGTAAAAAAGAATTAAATCATTTTAATAATAATTAGAGCATTTTCACACTTCACTAGAATATTGAGGTGGGTTTACATTACATATCTGCTAATTTAATTTATGTATTTCTCCACAGTCTGTCAAGAAGAGCCTGCTGCAGTGCCCGACCTTCAAGAAGATCCCGATTCACCCTTTGATGGTCTTGATGATTAGGTGCTGCATAATTATTTTCCTCCTAAATTAAAAGACTGATTAGTGATTAATGACATGACTGTTATTATTTTCATTATATATGGTAAAATTTGTTATTTGTTTTTGAAATGATGATTAAAATATTAAGATAATTTAACTTGGATTTGTTTTATTATTTAAATGATAAAATGTCTTTTTATTTTATGTAGTTTATTTACATTTCACATTTTTCAATTGGCTTGAAAGTCAACTTAAATATTGTTAAATAAATATTTAGTTTATGATAAATAAAAAGTAATTTAAATGTTGATTTTTTAACATAGTAGTAGTGTCATTTAAAATTCCAACTTCATTATATTCCAAAATAATGAAATAGAAATCACATACCTATTGCAAGCCCAAGTGCTTCTGCATAAACTTCATCAGGCAGGTGGCAACGGTGCTCTTGCCATGTTTGCAATATTGTGCAATATGCAACATGCATTCACAATCTTGCCTGCAGTTGTTGGACTATAACGTAAAGCATGTGCTGCAACGCTGCAAGCAAACACCTGAAAAAATAAATTTACTTTTATACAACCCCATTTTACTGAAAGTCTTATTACTTTTATATACTCACTGTTCTTGACATATAGGTACAAGAACTGTTGCATCTAAAGTTCTATAACAAGAAATTCATTCAATACCTCTCTAATGCCTGTTACTTCATTAATTGCTCCTGATACAGTAATTTGTGAAACATTATGGAGGGCAATCGGTCCAATCAAATTTTGGTAGGACCCTGATGCATAAAATGCAAGTGCTATTAGAATCTGCAATAAAAAACATAACATTAATCAACCTATTTCGTGTATATAGCTATAGAATAATAAATCAATGTCAAATTCAGTTTTCTCACCTTCATTTCTGCCGTTACGCTATCGTTTCGGCGCGGTCTGGCCATAAGGGGAATGAGTTCTTTAATTAACCCCCTTACTGAATCCTTTCAAAGGCGAAAAGTTTTTACAAATTCCGCCTCGGGTATATCATGGGTCCTGCCAGGGCTGTGGGACTGTTCGAAAGAGATACCGCGGCCCTGGAACATAAAGGGCCAATGAAGGAACATGGGTGGTTTTTAGTCAGTAAGAGTCTGACACTCCCTTCCGCTCCGCCCAGAGCGGGAGGAGTCATTTGATGATTTCCCACCCCCCAAAAAAAAAAAAAAAAAAGGGTATATCATGGGTTCGTATTCATTCTCGTCAAGTTATGGGCTCGACGACGTCTTCTGCATTCCACCCATCTTCTTTATCTAACATCCACTGCGTTGGGTAGCTCGAGAATACATTGTCTCCATTCAATATTCCACAAACACTTTACTCGTAACGAAATAAAAGCAATGACTGCACGATGACGTTCTAATGGAAGGTCAGTGATCAAAGGAACTGTCAAAATTTTAGCAGATTACCGCCTAAGTCAGTCATTCATTTGTCATTATGTACAAGATTACCATTCTATGCCATTTCTTTCAATGGACTGTCAGTGGTTGACCATTGGAAAGTCATAATGACGCCATTATATTAGTAGATTACCAAACTTGTCAAAATCAACAATTAAGAAATCAATGACAGACCATTCTGACACTATTGTAATAGCAGAATCGGGCCCCAGGTCTAGCGTAATACCGAGTTTCAATATATTAGGAGGGTAACTTGTACTAGTTTTACTACTATCGCCGTACGCTACCGGAATGTGTTTTTATTACTTTAACTTCCTTATTTCACTTTTGAAAGATTTCGTTACAATCCTTAAAAAATATTATCATCTCATTAAAAACCATGAACCCGACTTAATATTATTTTGTCACAGTTTTTAACCATAATCTATGTAAATAAATTATAACCTGAGTCACGGTATTTTGTCCTTGTTAGCCTGATTTCTTTTGTGAACACAAGATTATAATCATTGGAGCTCGAATTACGGCAAAGAATGCAAAGTCACGGAGTTCGGTTGCCATTCTTGAATTTCATTTGACAAAGTTAGAGGAAGCACTTTTGAAGTAAATAAAAATTCGTGATGTTGAAAGAAAAGAGTTTTAAGTAAATTTTCAGTGAAGTGCATGCTACTTTGTAATTGCAGACCGAATTACACAAGTTCAATTCCCGCACGGAACAAATATTTGTATGGCCGACGGGTAGTTGTTCCGTGTCTGGCTCTTTGTGTATGTGAGTTTGAATGTTTGTAAACGCACCTACGAGTCAGGAGATACAAGAAAAATAGGCGTGACTTTATGTATATTTTATTCACATTTCACAGGAACTTCAAAAGAGTTTTAAGGCTCGTTTTGTTGACAAAAATCTAACACTGATCAAGAATTTAGAAATATTTTGTACTCGCCTTGTGTTACCAATAAAACAGTGGTACACAACAGAAGCCAAAAACCATAACTTATGCAAACATAAATATAAAAATATATGAGCACAGATCCTTGACTATAAAATTTTATAAGGTGTGTCTACCAAAAAAGCTTAATAAAACCGTATGGGCCATAAATGAAAATATTCACGTCCCATCGTTATTGGTACTTGTGAAGGCTCAGCCTATACTAGAAACTCCTTGTAGGTACATCATATACCATAAAGCTAGGAGCTTCTATGTAAAGTTATGTACCTACTTATTATGTTGATTTGGTTGTGACGGAATATTTTTTATAGTAATAGCTGCTCCTACGGCTTTGTCTGCGAATAAATTCAAAAAATATTGTCATTCATTTTATGGTACCGTGTGATACCTTTAAATGACATGTATAGAGATATCTAGTATCATTTTAAAAAGAAATTGTACTTTTGTATTTCTGAACTGATCAGAATTCAAAACATTCACGTAAAATTTAAAAAAATCAAGTATTGTTTTTAAAACCTACCCACTCTATTAATTCTTATACATTTTTGACACCAATCAACGTTTTTTAAAAAAATGTAGCCTGCCCTTTTGGCATGGCATCCGAAAAATGGTAAAAAGAACATGAAATTTTCACGAAAAAATGTGTAAAGTATATTTACACCAACAGACGACTTTCGTCATATTTCTTTTAGCTTTCAAAGTCGACTCTATCACAATTCTATTCTACTACATAAACGCCTTACCACAAGTACTCTTACGAAGCGGCGAAGTTGAAAAAAGTTGCTCAGAAAATCTGGTACCGCATTTTTTCCTTTAGAATATTTAGTAAATATTTTCTACTGTTGAAGGTATGTATTTAGGTAAATTGGAGGATTTTTTATTGAATGAAACAGGTACTGACTTTATTGTGAATTGTTTTTGCCTGCGGCTTCACTCGTGTCATGGCCTGATATTATTATTATATGTATTTAAACATCCCATTGGAATGTTAAATGTTGTTAAATTCACTCGGGAATAATCTAGCTTCCAATTAGTGAAAGAATTTTCGGAATCGGATCAGTAGTTCCGAAGATTAGCCCTTACATCCATACTTACAAACTTGACCTTCGTATAAATCTCTTTCCAAAGAGTCAATGACTCCAGATACCTTGGTATTGTTATAGACCAATTCATGTCCTTCAAACTGCATATAAGAGCCCTGGTAGGCCGTTTGCGTAAACTAATCTACATCTTCAAAGCAGACCGACGGGTTACTAAGTTGGTCTACGATGCCTTATGTCAATCCCTTATCGACTATTGTATTACTTCCTGGGGAGGTGCTGCCAAGACTCACCTAATTGATATCGAGAGGGCACAGCGCGCTATTCTCAAAGTTCCTTATTTATTACTTACTGTAGATATTTTTAAAGAGTGGGATGTGCTTACTTACTGTAAGACAGTGCTGGAAGAACACACCCTATTGCAATACAACGCGAATCCCCAAAAGGATAAACACCGAAAAGGCAGGGTATGCCAAACAGGGCTGCGGGACTGTTCGAAAGAGATACCGCGGCCCTGGAACATAAAAGGCAAAAGAAGAGACATGGATGGTTTTTAGTCAGTAAAAGTCTTCTGACACTCCCTTCCGCTACGCCCAGAGCGCAGAGAGGGAGGAGTCTTGATGATTTCCCATTCGAAAAAAAAAAAACGAAAGGGTACCTATGCCAAACACAAACAAACAAAAAAACTATCTCACTCCCATAATTTCTTCATGTTTCTCGGACCATTCCTATATAATAAACTGAGCAAAATTCTTAATATATATCTTCTAACGAAATATAAATGTAAAACCTCAGTCACTACATATTTGAAAACTCTAAACTACCAGGATATAGAAAAAAAACTGTTGATCCCGCTCAGATAGACAATCTCAACTAATTAGACATCCTTTCTGCTACTTTTACAAAAACCATTGTCCTCGAACTGCAGTCTTTCTTCAATCATGCTCAAACAAAATACTATTAACCATCCTCGTACCACAGTTACCCAAGCAAAACTCGGTATGTAATGGGTGGTCATGCGGACCAGCCTAGGTAAGCACGGATTATACTAAAGATCGACCCGAGCGGCGGTTATTATTTAGCATGAGCATTTGATAAAATAAGTTAATTATAAATAGATTGTGAGTAGCCCGTGAAATTCAAATATTCCTTAGGCTTTTACAATTTGTAGGTCAGTGTCAGGTTTTATTTTGATGAAATATGAGTCGCGCTAGTAAAACGTATGTAGTTACAGAATTTATTATAATCATTAAAATCATTAATATAACCCTCTAAATACATTTAACACCATTCAATAACTATTTCATGAAAAAGTCATTCGTTACTAAAGTCTTCTATAATAGGGCTTCTATTTCGCGTTATAAATTAAACTGCCGAAATGACTATGCGCCATGCTATAACCCAAGGTAATATTTGTCGTAATAAGTAAAAAATTGGCTTAATGATACTTTACACTTAATTAAACCATTATAAAAATTAAAAGACATTCCATTAAAATAAACTGACATGCAAACATTCGATTTGAAAGTGACCTTTTAGCCAACATTATAAAAACGAACAGGTAACCACATTATTTTATTTCAAAGCAAGTAATAATTTAAGAAAAGTCAAAGCAATTTTAATGATTTGCCTCTCGTTGTCGGCACGAAACACTTTTGAAACGCGAAAATAAACATGAGTAATTCATGGAGTTTCTACTGAAATTACAACCTAGCGTTCTCACGATTTGCAACCAACAATGCTTTACATTACAACTTTGCCAACACAAAATCTAACCTAAATTTGTTCTAACAGAGTTTGTTTTTGCGTAAATTGCAGCACTTTGTTGAGCCCGTATCGCGAGTGTAAAGTACACACTTTGTCCACAGTTTTGTGGCGTGCGGCGAGCCTTATGTCTCGAATTTATTTCCAAAAATGTGCAAAAATGCTTGTTTTTGGAGCTTTGTGTCTGTTTTTACTGAGCTTTATTTTGTCAAAGAATTGTTGCGTATGTTATGGTGCTTACTACTGAGGTTGGCAAAATTTATGGCTGAAAACAGGCTGACATAAGATTCTATAATACAAATGTTTTTGTTTAATCTAGCTTCTGGTGAAATTCTATAGAATTTACCTTCACCAATATTTGCAAAGTATCTACAAACACGTACCAAACCTGTAGCAAGTGATAACTACAATGTGAGGGTAATCAATTTTCTGCATAATTAACACAGTCATCTTAAACTCACCAAAAATCAAAGACATTGTGATGCCTACCAACCCGCACTGGGCCTGCACTGCGTGGTACATTATGACTGGCATCCTCTAAAAATGGAGCCTGTGTTCCAACTAACAGTGTAAACTTTAAAGACTTTGACTCGATTCCGAGGGCAAATATTTTATTATTATATTTTCCTATAATATTATTTTTGTATCTATTGAGGAGCTGATAGCTAAATAATAACAATCACTTGGGTCCTCGGAAAGCACGTTAAACCGTTGATACCTACCGGCTGTCATTTGTAGATCTTTGCAGTCGCTGCAGCAGTCGTTGCAGGTAATCAGTGGCCCGAAAGTCTGACAACCAGTCTTACCAAGATGTATCGTATTACCCAGTACTTACTGGTCATGAAGATCAGATAATCAGTCGCTCCATGTAAAATACTGGCATTCAGCTGCATCTAGTTGGACTGGAAACCGACCCCAACATAGTTGAAAAAAAGGCAAGGCAGATGATGATTATTTTTGTAGCTATTAAACTGGCAGGCCTCTGTCCGAAGTTTGCTCACACGCCACTTTTCAAACTTCTGGGCAAAACAGACATGATATTATGCAATAAAACCTTGACCCAACAACAAGTAACAAGTTTCAAACTATTAAAGTCTACAGTTCTGAAGGGATTGGCCCGTCATGCCCGCAAAAACCACGGTAGACACAACAGGCGGCAACAGATTAGAACTAAAACTTTCTTAACGTCAACAAGTGGAACCGCAATACAAATTTAATCATACAGTTCTAATGTAGTTGAGTGTTTAAGAGGGCGTTTATAATGTAAGTATTAATAGGTAACAGTATGTGAAAGTAAACTCCCTCGTTGATCTAGTGGTCGCCAGCGCGACTGCTGAACATGAGGTCCTGGGTTCGATTTCCGAGAATTTCTCAGAAGCAGCCACGGAGTCTGGATTTGTGCCCGGTTGATGGCAATAGGCTTGCCCCTTAATCATTTGACTCAAAAATAACTACCAAAATGTGGGTTTGCATTAGGTACACCTCTGCCTAACCCTTCGGGCATTCAGGCGTGAAATTCTGTTATGGATAAAGTAAAGTTGATAGTGGGTCTACACAAACTGACATTCTATGTACGGGTGATTTTTTTAAATTGGTGTCCAAACTGGGTTGTTTTTGAGGTATCGGTAGAAAATTTCCAAAAAACTTTAAAAGTTTATATAACTTTTAAAGTTTTTTGGAAATTTTCTACCTCTCCACCCTAAACTGTCGATTGTGAAAAATCTACGCCGTTCAAGACAAATTTGTCAATAAAATGCATCTGCCTATGGAAATTAAGTGCTATAACTAACGGTCATGTTCTGAAATTTTCTCGAAACTTCCCATGTTTTTCGAGGCAGTTTTCTCAAAATAAATGTATAACATTTGTCGTACAAATTAAAGTACCGGCTTCCTAGTCTCATTAGCTTTCTAAAATGAGCTACTATACCACTAAACGTCGTTTAAGCGCCAAGATACTCAAGTACCCTGCTGGTCCTGATCTCGATTAACCGACATTTAAACAGAATAAAATGACTACTTTGACAGTCTACTGAGATAGGTTAAAATACACTAGATAAAGACAGATCTTACTTGTTCTGATCAACCAGGACCCAGCGCATGAAGTCAAACAGCCAACATCACAAAGTGATATCAAGAAGATTCGAAAAATGGAAGACGTGCATCGAAAAAACTGTACTACCCAGTTTTATTAAAATACTACCTTGTCAGGAACAACAGTTGCTTCCTGGTAATTTACTAGCTAAAACTGGGTACTGTGGCTTATTTTAGTGCACGACAAATGTGATACATTTATTTTGAGAAAACTGCCTCGAAAAACAAGGGAAGTTTCGAAAAAATTTTAGAACTTGACCGTTATTAGCGCTTAATTTCCATAGGCAGATGTACTTTATTGACAAATTTGTTTTTGAAGGATTCATTCGCTATCAGAAAAGTATTAGTTTACCATCCTGAACGGCATAGATTTCTCACAATCGGCAGTTTATGGTGGGGAGTTTTTTTTATCATCATGCACATCTCGTCCTACCCAAACCTTAGACCACCTATTTTAGGCAAAGTTGAACTCTACATTATTGTAGAATTGCCAACTTTCAGCTTGGCTTGGCTATCCTATTTTATGCTCCGTTACGTTACTCAATAAGCTTGTTATATTACTCTGCATGGTTGATGTTGTAAATGATTTGGCAAATTCGCCATGTGATTTGCCTCGAGGGCTTTATTCAAATGTTTGATCGCTGTTGATCCACCCTGTAAGGACATCTATCTTGCTCAAAACTTTCACAGAGTCTAGGAGAAAGAACAAGAGAGATCTACTGCCTCTGTCCAAGTTATTTGAAAAGCACTCGTTAATCCGGCAAAATACCCACAAACAAAGGGATAATGTGTAAGCGTAACCGGTATATAGTTGTCCCACAGCTGGGACCCTAGCCTAACAATGGGAGGGAGTGGGATTTATCCACCATACGCCAGTGCAGATTGGGGAAAGCGTACATGAACTACTAACAGAAAGACCAAATCCAGCAAATTTTTAGAAACTTATAAATACTCATCGTATGCTTACAAGTTTTAGAAAACTAGATTATTATTTTGAACCATTATGGGACGATATAAACAAGAAATCCACTAATTATTCCCATCCATATGAATATTTTATAGTTTTTTTACAAGTATAAAAGTCGAATAAATCCTGAAAAAGGTTCATAAAAACTCCTTTACTTTATGCCAAATACTTTCCTTTAGAAAATAAAGGTGAAATAAAAAAACAATTTATCTCCAATAGAAAATCTTTTACCCTTTTGATCCTTAGTAGGCGTTGTTAAGTCGATGTTAGCTTTAACGTGGATAATCCTTTTTTTACACCGGCCCATTTATCCGGGCTTAGAACAGCCTAAACTTACGCACGGTTTTCCCAAGTGGTGTTTCCAGCGGTATTTTTTTAACGCTAAAAATAGAAAATGTGTTTTAGATTTCCTTGAAACAGTTAAGAAAAAAGGTAAAAGTTTTATACGATACGTTTGTATTTTTATAATAAAGATTTTTACGTATTTTCATGCTGTTATGGCTAAATAAGGAAAATAGAATAAAAAGCTTGGTATATAAGGCTCGGTATGATGTTAAACAGTTACAACAACTTAACATAGTTTGTTCCGAAACTTTGTAACAGCCAAATGCTAGATACATAACTGTTGCATACATTTATACATAACACAACAAACAACATCACCGTCTGACGAAATACAAAAACAGAACAAGAAATATCAACCTAAATGCACCTAATAATGATAAATAAATTAATAAATGCCATTATAAGTACGACTATTTTGTTAAATTAAAATAATTATTCGACTCCTTAAATGCTTAAAGCATTAAGTCCGCTTTTGTACAGTTTTTACTTGTGCATAAAGTTTTAATAAATAAAGAAATTAAACTTTTCTATTTACTGTATCTCCCCTTTATTTAAAGATTTACTTTAGTCTACGTCCTACAAATACTCTGTAACAAAAATAGATGCTACTAAAATACAGTGTAGCAGGATCTAATTCTCGTCCCATTATGGAATCTCATGCTAAAGTAGCTATTACGTGTAACGAGTACAGGTACAACACTAATGTGATTGCGCAGCACTATGCGTCTGATAAGCGAGACTCGATCGCGCTCTAATACACTTTGTAACTTCTATTATACGTTATTTTATAGAACTGCTCTATTTCTGTCCTAGATTAAAGTTTTTTTTTGTTCGTTTGGATGACTCAATCATTCATTGACGGGACAATCTTCTTAGCGTATCGATGGCAAAAAGTTTAAATATGTTTAGCCCAAAACTCAGGCACGCGAACCCCGCTCACTGATGCAGTAAATAAATCATCAAGAGCACAGGTGATAGGGCACGCGGTACAAGATGGAAGGTGGGCCATTGTTTGTGGGGAGACGGCGCATACGCACTTGAGGTCTGAGCCGTCCATGACGCCCATCTGCAGAGATTGTCTTTGCTCCGGCCGACTTGACGGAACAATGAATGTTGACGGCATGGTTGGCGCAGTGGCTGAGCGATTGACTGCTGTGCTTCGTGTTGCGAGTTCGATTCCCGCACGGAACAAATATTTGTATGGCCTACAGATAGTTGTTCCGGGTCTGGCTGTTTGTGTATGTGAGTTTAAATGTTTGTAAACGCACCCACAATACAGGAGAAATTCCTAGTGTGGGGCAACGTTTTTTTAACAAAAAAAAAAAAAAAAGAATTTGGATGACGTGTACCAAGACACCCGTGCACCATAACCCGGATTCGGCCATGGGTGTTTTGATCAAAATAGAATGAATGCTTACCTCTTGGGGGCCGTCTCCAAGAACGAGAGAATCGCGGCGATATTATCGCATACAAATACGTGGCACGACGATAATATCGCCGCGATTCTCTCGCTCGTGGAGACGGCCCCTTGGTTTTGTGACTTCACAAAACCTAAGCTAGTAACAACCCGTGACGCTTGTGTCAATTTTTTTACTGCTCTTATCCTTGATCTGGTTTCATAAAAAGCCACGGAACAAGCAGGCCCAGAAAATGCCTATTCGCACTAATTCACTTTCAAAGTTTTTGAATCTTCTTATTTTCGTGTGGTTAGCTTCTAACCTGGTGTCAGAGTTTTTATGACGCCCATGTGCCTCTGATTTGGCTTTACATGCCATCGAGAAATATCTTACAGGCATGTTTGGTTTCCTCAAGATGTTTTCCTTCACCGAAGCTAGTCATAATTAAACAATACGCATATGAATCCGAAACATCAGAGGTGCGTGCCGTAGGTTCGAACTAAAATAAAATAAGTAAATAAAGATTCTTATTAAACAGCTCAACACTCAGATAATCACAATACTCCAACAAAACAATTGAAAAGCGTTCATTAAATTGTACTGCTACTAGCAGGCAATGAAATAAGGCTTCTTTCAGAAATTCTTTGTACCGCGGCAGTCGCAGCTTGCAAAGATTTCATTGTGCGCGACTATTCAATGCACTACCAGGTGGCTTCATACTGTTACATGATAATGTAGAGCTATGAAGGCTTCAATGAGATTTTGTTAATGCATTTTCCATTCTACCACTGACTTTTAATGTTTTCACATAATACCATGCCTTGTTATCCCCGAAGGGTTAGGCAGAGGTGTACCTAATAAGTACACCCACATTTTGCCAGTTATGCTTAAGTCCCATGTAATTTGGGGTAAACCTATTGCCACTGAAAAATTTCGAATGGACAAAACCCAATAACACTTGGCCCGGGAACCGAACCCAGGACCTCATGCTCAGCAGTTGCGCTTACACCCACTAGACCGACGTGGCAGTCCTTTTTAATAACACCAAATGTACTGTGGTACTTGTGAAATTTTATATGCGGCACTGAAGTCGTCCCATGAGGATTAGTTGATGCTGCCCGAACAGGCTTGGTATTCATTTCTTTGAATTTGGTTCAGGGACTTGCCGGTTTCCGAATGATATTTTCCTTCTCAGTTTTGATGGTAATATGGCATTCATAACAAACTGTTTACAAGTTATAAAAGAAGGGATTTTTACGACCTACTGATTCTCAGAACCGTTGAGCGAAAAAATACACAAGAATGGATTGGATGAATGAACCCTGAAATAAGAGTAAGACTCTAAAATACTAATAAAGTACAAAGATTCTAGAAAAAACTTTCACTTTGGTACATCAAAGACTTTCAATTTGATAACAAATCAGACAACTTTCTTGTAACAACTCTGCTCAAATACTGCAAACTTGCGAATACTTACACTTTTGTAAGTTTCGTGTAGTTCAAGTTTTTAGTAGAAAATCTGCGAAATTAGTTTGTGTAGTCGCTTTTAAAAGGGTATTTTGTGTAAATAAAGTTAAAGGTTAAACTTTCCATCAAGAGTTAGTAAATATAGACACTGATAGTTTTTTATATTAACAGTTCATAAGAAGGTTTTTACACCGAATTTCGAAAAAATGCTACAAAAATGTTTTACAGCGCATTATTTCTTTACTTTTATAAATTTTTACTATCCATATTATAGCCAGAGAAAACCGCACGGAGAGAAGAGTGGAAGGCTATGGGGGAGGCCTTTGCCCAGCAGTGAGACAATAGAGGCTAAAAAAAAAAACATGTTATATTACAGGCAGTTTATTTATTTTAAGGTAGTTGCATGTTGTTGTATGTACCCAGAAAATATATGTGAAATTTAGCCATGTATCATCTGCCTAACCTTTCACAATATTGAGGCGTCTTCCAGTCTAATCGAATGCAGTTGAATATCATCATTGAAGAATTAACATGAAGCTGCTGCCTACCTAACCCCGAAAAAAAACAGTATCTAGGTAACACGATACCCCTTCGTAAAATGGTTATCGTCTTGCGGGTAGTTATTTCAGCCCTCTGACTATCCGTAACTCAAAGACCTTTACCCAACTACGGTAGGTACTGGTAATAAATCATTAAGAAAAGTTTTCAGAAATATGTTTTCATCATCTAACGCCAGGCCCCGGGCATTTCAAAAGGAACCGAGTCGCCAAATAGTAAACTTTGCCGATTAATACCAATGACACTCCATTGGGTAGTCTCAATATTGAACGCAATCAAAGTTTTACCAAAGTATTTCAAGTGATATCTTGATTTGACGTCGGTTTACGTTTCAACAGTTTTATTTAAGCCAATATTGATGCTGGTTCAGCCGCGAAGTTTAATATTTTATTGAAGTTGAGAGCTTTAAAGTGGTTTTGGCCAGGGATGTGATAATACACTGCTTTTAAAGCAACATTTTTCTACGGTGCCTTCTCCATTATTGAAGGTTCACCATCATATTCGAATAGTTTTGCTTATGCTTTGCCAAGTCAACAGCACCTGTCGTGTTACTCAACCAAGACTTTTTCACAAACACAAACTATTTTAACACAAACTTTTTAACACAAACTTTTTTAACACAAACTTTTTTAACACAAACTTTTTAACACAAACTTTTTTAACACAAACTTTTTTAACACAAACATTTTCGTCGGGCTTTTACCTTCTATCTGTGGATGCCATATTGCGCGTCATCGGCTAAGTGTGGGCCATCCGCAACAGGTGTTGGTTTAAGCTTAGCATATTATGCAAGGTGGAGACGACGATATGACAATAAATGTAAGCACTGACAGTACTAGTTTATAGGAATAGTTTTTAATATATCAATTAACTACAAATACTTTTTTTTTTTAATCAAACTAAATAGCATAAAACTGTAAACCACAACCAAACCACCACCACCATTTTTTTTAAAATGAATATTTTTGTTTAAAATATTGGTTCACTAAGAAAAATGGAAAATGCTAAAAATAAAAGATAATGTCTTGTGTGTGTGATATTATGTTGGTATTCGATTGTATTTTTGTATGCAGACTGCGAACTTTATGTGGTATATGAAGTTAATTATTATGCAACGTATCATCATCTCCACCATGTACACTACTGTGACTGTACTTTTGGGGTGGCTAACACGAAGCGTAAAAAAACCTGAACTTAACTTTTACTTGAACTAAGAGACGGAGTACTAATTAGTCTCTAGTTTGGTCTCTCTCTAGTTTCTGAGAATCCTCAAAACATTTTTTTTTTGGCTTTCTATGTCCCACTGCTGGGCAAAGGCTCATTCATATCCTTCCAGGTACTCTTCTGCGCCACCTCGAACCAACCTTCATGATGCGTGTCCAGATCATCTTGCCAACTCTTTCTAGGCCGGCCTTGGCGGCGCCGTCCATCCTCAGGCACCCATCGTGTTGAGAACTAAAAACCAGCCTTGTGCGTGTCGGGCCACGCACAATGTAGGGTTCCGTAGTTGCCCATTAAAATATGCAGACACTTCCAACGGTTCGATTTGCCTCCAAACGATGATTTTTATTGTAATAATAAAAACAAACTTACATTTACAGTTGAATAACCTATGCTTTAATATAATTATTATGTTTAAGAAAATATGTTATCCAAGTACATTTTATAAGTTGGTCGACTATTACTCGTAAACTTGTAAATCTAACTTAGCTGTGATAGTTTTCCTTTTAATTTTGTTATATATACCATCACTGAATTTTTTCACGCACCCAAACTCAACCATTTAGCTGATAGAGGGGGGGGGGGCACTTGAGTGTAACAAAAAATTTCACTTTACGGCTTAATATTTCACAAACGAATCCCCTAATCGAAAAAACAAAATCGCAATATTTTTTAAAGTTCTATCTAACGACATCCCACACTATGGGGTATGCGAGAAAAAAAATCCCCACTTTACGTGAAGGTACTGGAGATACTCAAAAAAAAAAATACTTTTCGAGATTTTGTTTTACCACTTTGTCGGCAGCGTAACTAATCTGTATATTCATGCCAAATTAAGGCTTTCTAGTACTAAGAGTCTTTGAGCAAAGCCGCGGACAGACAGAAAACAGACAGACCTGGCGAAACTATAAGGGTTCCTTGTTTGTTGACTACGGGACCCTGAAAACTAAAACCATATCTCTAAAAATCATTTCACAAAACGAAACAGTACTAAACCATTACTAAATAAATCCTAAAACTTTTCTAATCTGAACACTGAAACATAAACACCAATTCTGTGTCCACTACACTCAGCCCCCGGGGACCGTAACCACTACAAACTTGACGGGGCTTAATTATAATGGTCGCTTAATCTAAGGGGATATCTAAGTTAATTAGTTGGACTAATGAAGCTAACGCTGTGTTAATATTACTGCTGGTGGGGTTATTGGACTTGATCACACTAATTTGATAGCCGGATGGCCGATGGGGCCTCAACTAAATAACTGTACTAACGTCAAGAAACAAATGCCAACACGTCTCAAAATGTAGAAGTCAACTTACTCCTAGCAGTAAGAGCTATTTTAGACTGGAAACGAGCAGCTGAAAGCTAAGTAACAACCAATAGGTTGACGGAAAAATGTTAAAATAACTTCAACCTAGGTTACAATTTTAAGTCTTTGCAGCTTTGATCTTCGATCAATTTTTTTTTAAATGGAACCAAGCCAATTCTCCAGAAAATACTAAAAACATTTAGAAAACAATGTAAAATGTAACAGGTTGCTGGACCACTGCTTACAGATAGTACAGCAATAATTTTATACAACTCCTTGACATTGACGACTTCCACAAGATACAAGAGATTAATGTTTCTTGATCTTCGTCTTCCACACTATTATTACAAAGGGGAAAGATTTGCATCTTTGTATGTTTATAACGAATAAACTCAACTACTATACCAATTTCAAAAATTCTTGCAACATTAGAATGCTACATTATCCTTATGTAACATAGGCTTTACTTATTACTAGAAAAATTTAGGGGGGAGGGAAATTAAGGGAAAAAATTGTCCACCCGTGCGAAGCCGTGACGGGCCGCTAGTTAGTTATATCAGGAAGGCCCAATTATCTCCATCAACAAGCAGACCTCCTGTCGCTGAAAGGGTCTGGATCAAAATGCATCACACTGACCCCGTGCGGGTTAGTAGATGTCGCAGGTCTTTGATTTTTTGGTTCTAGGACATGTCAACAAAAGTATTAGGAATGCGTTGACCCATCTGCCTAGCTTTTTCCCAACTATGTTGGGTTTGGCTTCCAGTCTAACCGGACTCAGCTGAATACCAGTATTTTATATGGAGCGACTGCCTATTGTACCTCCACTACCTAGATAGTACTGAGTAATACGATACCTTTAACGACTCTAAATCAAAATATTTTAGTTAACATAGGCCTACATGGGCTCTTATAAAACGTCAAGAAAAGGTGCACGGTTCGGGTTGGTCATTTCCTATGGAGAAGAACCGGCAAGACAGAATCCGGCAGATCTGGGACAGTTTTAAAGACTACATGGTTAGTCTATAAAGCTGTCACAGATCTACAAATGACAGCCAGGACCAACGGCTTAACGCGCTTTCCGAGGCACGGAGGAAACTCGGTATGTAATGGGTGATACCGAATTTCCTCCGCCGTGCTTGCCTAGTTTGGTCCATGGATCCACCCGTCCGCGGACCAACATAAGCAAGCGCGGTTTAGCCTAAAAATTGACCCGAGTGGCTGTTATTATCTAGCCACGAGCTCCACTTACCTCCTACTCGTAACCGTAACCCTTTCCTATGGAACTCTATGAATTAATCACTGTCGTGCAGGAAAAAGAAGTGGCTGCACCATTCAGTACGGTTTATCCACTGACCTAGGTTTCTATATCATGGGCTTTCGATGAAGGTAATGTGTTGATAAAGGTCACGTCTGTGGCAGTCAATTGTTACCTGACACCAAAGGCCCTTGAAATATTAGCTAGTCATTCAACATTCAATTAACCTCTGTAACCTTCATTTTTATAAAGCATTCAAAACTTTCAATACGAAATAATAAAATCTTTGTACTAAAAGATTATGATACTAAAAGACTACGAGTAGTTCTAGAATGCTCAAAGAATAGGCTAAGCTAGCATTGTAGGTAGCCTTCACAATACAAATATCGGTGCCATTTGGTATCGTGAAACAAATTCAATATCTCCCTTACGTAAACACTTTTATTCATAGTATCGTTCGTACGAGACATCATATTGCTTACCTACATATTTTTAATGGAATTCTAGAATATTCTTGTAGTTTGAGATACTGATACAAGGGATATCGTGTTACCCATTACTTGAGTTGTTGAAGTCAGATAGGCAGTCACTCCATGTAAAATTCTGGGGCCCTAAAATGGTGCTTTCGCAGAATCATAATAGGATAATCATAGGCCATTTTAGCCCCCCTGGTCTTCAGTTGCATCCGATTAAAATGTCAGCCAACCCCAACAAACCTCTGAAAAGTCTAGCCAAAAATCAAAATCTTAAAATGCTGCATTATCGAATACCTTTACTGTGAAGAAGTTATTGATATCAAAATAATCAGTTTGATAGCAACTGCTGAAGAGAATTTGTAACAGATACGAAGAAATCAATAAATGTATTTGGGCCTTGAAAGCAGTGCTAACAACCCTGTCTTGCATGTCGGAGGTCGTCGGATTGAACCCAGGCACATTATTTCATCAGCACTGCTTTCAAAACTGAGAAAGGAAACATCATGACGAATCCAACATGTCCTAGAACAGAAAATATGAAAACAAATATTCACCAACTCGCCTTGGGCCCACGTGGTGGACCACGGACTAATTCCTCTCACACACAAGATTAGGCTGATTACATAACATCACGGCTGTTATTCCCAAAGAGTTAGGCAGAGGTGTACCTAATAGTACACCCATATTTCGCCAGTAATGGTTGTGTAAATGTTTAAGTCCCATGTAATGGGGGCGAGCCTATTGCCATCAACCGTGCACAAAGACTCCGTGACTGAGAAATTCCTCCTGATGGTTATAATAACACTTTGCCCGACCCGGGAATCGAACCCAGGACCTCATTCTCAGAAGTCGCGCTTACCACCATTCGACCAATGATTCGGATTACATATATATACTAATGCGCCGATCCTTCCAAAAGTATACTGAAGAGACAAGCTTCGAAGGAACTTTTACAAGAACAACCCGTTTAAAATCCACCATCAACAATACGCAATACACTACTCGTTTTGTTCCCCAAATAAAACAAAACATCTCAACATAATCTGACATGTACGCGCACATTGCAACACTATCGCCCTGTATTAGGACCATGTTTCAATTTACCTGCCTAATTGAGATTGCTTCCCGCATATCAATTTGATTTGGAGCCTATCTACCTGCCTTTGCGTCCGCCATTGGGTTCTAGCCAAACCGGTTCTGTGTTATATCTAAATGGCAGGAAACTGGCGGAATCAGGAAACTTGAGCTTGCTTCTAAATATCGTTTTACGGCAGTAGAGGCAATAAATTTTAGTGATGTGGGTATTAGAATTTTGGTTCTCATCGTGTTGGTGGAGAGGTTTATTGACCCGCTTCTTGCCTCGCTTTTACACCCTTATATTAGTTCTGATAATTGTTTTCGACACTATAAAATACTGGTCCTCAGCTGCATCCAGTTAGACTGGAAGCCGACCCCAACATAGTTGGAAGAAGGCTAGGCAGATGAAGATGATACTTATTTTCGACAAATCTTGTAAAAGACTTGACAAAAACATGTCGTATATAAAACATGATTGTCATTACTGACATCATTTCCGATTATTTATATTTATTATAGCTCTATTTCATCCCTTACTTTAAGTTTGGATCTAATATTTAATGTGTTGTGTACTTAATTATTTATGTTAGTAATGTTAGTGTTTGTACTTATAATGAGATTAGTATTGTTAGGTGTAAGGGCCGCCTATTGCGGTGAAGGCCTCCTCCAAACTGTTCCAGCTGACTCTGTCTTTTGATAATTTCTTCCGAAGAATATTTAATTATTTTTCAATACACTTTCTCAATAACTGGTTCTTATCGCACTACGATTAGGTTTAACATGCAATGTATTTCACACGCGTGGATTTTTAATATTTATCCGCACGCGTGCGGAAAAAAAAACTTCCACAGATAACTATACTAAGTCCAAATGGGTTCAATGACTATAGTGGGCAATGATTTTTTTTTTAATCTTAGCAAAGAGATGAGCGTTTTACGGCGTAAATATTTAATGAGTATTTAAATTGTGTTTATAAACAGAATATCATAGATAAACATGATTATTTAAACAAATATTTAATTTTATGAACCAATTAACATTTATTTGTGTTCTAAATTAAAAAAATATTTGAATTTTCAATTTTTCAGCTTTTTTTTTATTTTTAGGCTGTTTAGCAGCATCATACCTTTGCTACTTCTTCAACCTGGCGAAAGCAAAGCGCGCTAATTAAATCATAGTGTCCTAATAATTCTTGACAAAATACTTTCCGTTCTAATATTTTCTTTCTTCGAAAGTGTATTCAAAACGTCGTTTGATACGCGTGGGGATTTGTTACTGCATTTCTCGGCTCCATAACACCCTCGCCTGCAGCTCGGGTGTTAATACCGCCTCGAATGCAATAACAAAGTTTCCCCACATCTATCAAAATATACTATTGTTATTCTTTACAACTTTTGTATACAATTAACTAGTCTTTACAACATTTTTTAGGTATTATCCATACCCACAACCAATAAACTCAATATTTAAAATCAAAGTAATAATAATATATATATAATAATAATATAATAATAATAATTCAGCCTTTTCTTAATTTAAAACTATGGGGAGAATCTCGAACGTGACCGCATTGGAGAGATTTAATAACACAATCAAATTCATCCTCTAAATGATTTCATCATCATCATCTTCCTGTCTTTGTCCCATGTTATTTGGGGTCGGCGCAACACGTTTTTTTCTTCCATTCTCATCTGTCAACCGTCACGCTATCATAAATTACTTCTTTATCTTTCATATCATTCCACACACAATCCATTAATCGTTTCTTTGGTCTTCCTCGCCCTTTCCATCCATCAACGTTTATATTCATCACTCTTTTAGTCACATGCGATTCGTCCCTCCTCATCACATGTCCATACCAGGACAGTCGATTCCCTTTCAGTTTTTCTGTAACTGGCGCTACTTTTAAACTTCCTCTAATATACTCGTTCCTTACCTTAATCATTCTTGTCACACCACATATCCACCTCAACAATCTCATCTCCGCTACATGCAATCTTTTTTCATCAATTTTCTTCACAGCCCAGCGTTCATCATCCATACAGTACTCTAAATGATTTCATTAGGCACGAAATTTGTATAGAAGTTTTCAATTTTTTCCACACGAGCGCACGGCATACAGAAAAAGTCACAATTCTATTTCTGTTCTGATTCGCTACACGTGATCATGGATTTCTAAGGGACTGTGACATTTCGCAAAGGTTACGCCGTGCTGTCGACCTTGATATTGTCATTATTACTGTATCAATCAATATTACGAAAAGGGTTGATATATCGGTATTAACCGAAAAGGAGATAAATCTGTGACACGTTTAACTTTGACAATATTATTTACTTTTTCTCCTATACATATAATCGTGACGGTAACCGTATAGTGGGGTGCCCCCAGCTTGACGGATCGACTGTGTTATAAAGGTGACGATTAAGGCATTAAGTGTGCCCAGAAAGGGTTGCAGAGGTCAGATAGTCAATCGCTCTAAGTAGTTGCATCCGGTCAGACTGACAATCCATTGCAAAATATTTATGACAACGGTCTAGCCTTGTCAATATCATCAATATGATCACATGGCTACCAATCCACATTGTGCCCGTACACTCCCTCTCAGAGATTGGGAGCATATTCCATTGCCACAGTAGTGAAAACATTATACGTCGATGATTATGTCAATTGTAGTATGATGATTATGATGACTAAACATTATACTACTCCACAATCTTACGGTCCTTTTTACTTACTTCGACAAAGCTCTGAACAAATCATCTGATACTTTTTAAGTATTATACTTCGACTTTCAAGTTAAACAAGAAGGACGGTCGATGCGCACAAAACTTGTTAAAGTTATTGACTCACAAGTATTCAAGAACAAGTGCAAACTTGTGCACGATAGTCAAATTGAATTTTCAATGTGACTGGCGTTACGTGGGTGTGGTTTTCTGTTTTCCATTTCCAAACAAATGCATGATTTGAAGAAAATATTGATAATATGATGCGTTATCATAGAGAAGTTTGTGGCTAAATAATAACAGCCACATGGGTCTATCTTCAAGGTTAAGCTGCGCTTGCCAAGGTCGGTACGGGAATTGGTAACCATAGATTACATAACGAGTTTCCTGACGTGCTTCGAAAAGCACGTTAAGCCGTTGGTCCAGGCTGTCATTTGTAGATATTTGACAGTCTTTGCAGGTAGTCAGCGGCCCGAAAGTCTGACAAACAGTCTTACAGAGAAATCGTATTACCCAGTAGCTGGGTTAAGGAGGTCAGAAAGGTCGGTCCATAAAATACTGGTATTCAACTGCATCCGTTTGAACTGAAAGATTTACCCAAAATAGTTAAGAAATGACGATGATCCGTTATAACAAATGCCTGCGCAAATCAGTTTCTTTTTCTTCATGTTACCCACCTTTATTTGGGTTAGCTCGTTCCATCGTCGACCTCATCTCTGTCCTCAGGACTAGATTGAGGTCAAGAGTAGGCCCATTTAATATAAAAAAACGTTAACACGTAATAAACAGTTTTTGTTGCGGGGATCCGCTGGATGAGACGCACGGGCCCGGTCAATGTGGAGCAATGGACGTCTTTCAGCTGAAATGATGATGGACTCCACAATAGTGCCGGTCTGCAGCAATAGCAAATTGTGGACGGATAGGCTGTGGTGGTCTTCGCAAATCGGCTAAATCGGCACAATAGAAGTAAAAGTGACCGTCTGAACTTCGATTGGTTTTTATTCCTACTTGACAAACATTTAGACATCCAACATATTGATGTTTTCGGAGTGCTTATTACCGTCAGATTTGTATCTGGAAACGCACCTACGACACAACAACACCACAAATTATTTGTTAGTATGAGTTTTTTTAAAGGTTGACCTCATTTCTTTTGACACCCACGGGAAGTACCCCTATCATTATCATCGTACACCCACAGGCAACGTTCTAATTACCTCTTTTTAACCAATGATCAGCGGTATTTTGTACCGCACTTTATTTTGAGTCCGTGTTCGCGACCTTTATTAGGGCGATTTGACAAAGGGGTGTTTTTGTCTATTTTCAATTCGGTACACATTGGGTAATGACTCAAATAGTAGATGAAGGAGACTTTCGGACGTTTGTAAAGTTATCAGGTTTGACAAACCTAAAGAACACACAACAGGTAGGCTGCATGATGAAACATTTCCAAAAAAAACATAACTTAACATTACGGGGCGAGCCTATTGCCATCAACTGAGGACAAATCCAGTCTCCTTGGCTGCTACTGAGAAATTCGTAGTGGAAAGACCCTATTTCACTTTGCCCGATCAGGTAATTGAACCCAGGACCTCAGCAGTTGCGCTTGCGACCACTAAAAATAAAACTAAAACTTTTAATTTAAATTGCAAAAACCAGCCGATATTGTCTTCACATTTCCACTAACACTATAAAGTCAATAGAATACACAGTCACGTGAGCTAAGCCGTGGGCACATCTGAGAAAAATGTAAGTATTAGTAATTTAAATTTTATATCATACATAACCTTCATAGGAGGAGCTCGTGGCTAAATAAGAACAGCCGCTCGGGTCAACTTTTAGGTTAAGCCGTGCTTACCTAGGTTGGTCCGCGGATGGGTGACCACCCATTACATACCGAGTTTCCTCCGTACCTCGGAAAGCACGTTAAGCTGTTGGTCCCGGCTGTGTCATTTGACTGGCTGTGACATTTGACTTTGACAGTCGTTACAGGTAGTAAGTGGCGAAAAAGTCTGACAACCAGTCTTACCAAGGGGTATCGTATTACCTAACACTAACTGGGTTGTGGAGGTCAGATAGGCAGTCGCTCCATGTGAAATACTGGTATTCAGCTGCATCCGGTTAGACTGGAAGCTGACCTCAACATAGTTGGGAAAAGGCTAGGCAGATGATGATTGTGTATGATGATTATGAACTATTCTTTAAAGTAGTCAAGACCTGAAAGAAACTTTTTGAATGCACAAAACAAAGAAACTGATGGACACTTCTGAAAGCGCCGAACTAGTGGCTCACTTCTGGGCTGACACAATTAATAGATTTCCATCGACACGCTAAGATGAAAAAAAATGCACAAATAAAAAACATGTGATTATTTTCAACGATAACAGGACCACGTTACCTTTAGACTGAGAAAAACAAGGGTCCGGACACTAGTAAAGATTCCAGTATCACTATAATCCAATTGACCTCAACCTTAGCTTTAATATTGAACCCACTTCTGAGAAATCCCACTTCCAAGAAGTAACCGTGACCTCGAATAAGACGGACAGTTTTAAAGCCTCCTAAAACCACACTTATTCACCGTTCAGCTTTTTAGTTTAGCAGGATTGTTTCGTAAGCTTCCTATATTTTAGGATGGGTATTCTTGTCTAGAAAAGTATTTTTGCACAGAAATAAACCCTTGGTGAAGAAAAGCATTGCTATCTAACAACACGTATGGTTTCTATGATACTCTTATATGAAAACAATTATAATATGCTGGCGTTTTCATCCAGTTACATAAAAACCAGCTATGTCGCTGCTGTCTGCGATTACTATTGGGCAGCTGTGCCTCTGCGGATTACGGTTGTGGTCGCTTTTGGAATTACACATAAAGGTAGTTTAGTTTTTAGCATAATCAAACCATTATTTTTTTTCCTTGGAGCTAGGCAGAAACTATAGAAAATTTGATACGATTCAAATAGAGGTTTTTCAAAATTAGTAGTAGTATTGATTTTCCATTATCATCAAAGTCAAAGTACCGTATTTATTCGTGTGATTTTTGGTGATAGGTACGTCTTATAGATATGGTTATATTAACTCAAAAAACTATCCATGGGGCATAAATTATTTAACAATATAAGAATTTAAAATCAATATTGCATACAAATTAACAAAATTTCGATATTTAGAAAACAACATTTTTTTTTAATTATTAGAATTTTAAAACATAAATACACAATCAAATATCAGCTTAGTTTATTACATTTATCGTCTGCCTAGCATATTCCCAAATAAAGGATGCAAACGGACCCTTCACGTAGCCGACAACCAAGCATTATAATGTAAAAAAGACAAAGTCAAACTAAATAACTATACGCAAAAATTATTGCTGGGAAACGACTTTTTTTTGGGGTGCAAAATCACGTTTTACGGTAGGACTCAATGTAACGCACTCAAAACATTGTGCTGATGGATGAATTGAGTAGTACGGGGGTCGTGGAGATGTTTGCAACTACAGTACTTTCGCAAGTTATTATGCGTTGTGAATGTGACTGTAGCTAAGCTTTTTTTTGACTTTCAAAAGTGCCTGTAATGGTCTAGTTGAAATAAAATGCTTTGAGTTTGAGTTTGTTTTAAGTAATTCTTACATGTATTTGAAAAAAAAACTTGTGAAAAAGTCGAAACTTTGATCCCCAATATAGACTAGAGTAACTATAAGGTCCCCATGTATGATCTAGAACAAAACAATGATCGCAATGACGGGGAGAACAAGTGTCTTTCTGCTTCGTTAAGGATCTTGTTACACCCTTTATGTTGGGGTCACCTTCCAGTCCAACCGGATGCAGCTGAATAAACGTATTTTACATGGAGCGACTGCCTATCTGACCTCCACAACCCAGTTTATTACTGGGTAATACGATACCCCTTGGTAAGACTGGTTGTCTGACTGTCAGGCGACTGACTACTTGTAACGTTTGTCAGAGATCTACAAATGACAGCCAGGACCAACGGTTTAACGTGCTTTCCGAGGCACGGAGGAAACTCGGTATATAATGGGGTGGCCACCCATCCACGGACCAAACTTAGCCACGAGCTCCTCTGAACGAATTTTTCATTGTTCAGAAAACTAAACCATCAACATAGACAGTAGACGTAAACCTATTTCTATAACACGATATATCTATTGACATAAGAACCTTCGGACGGTGTTAACAAATTTGCTCGGGTCGAAGCGGGTGGTCTGAAAATCAGCCGTCGGCAAACATCGATAGAGGTAGCGTAATATATGGGTGGGCAAACAAATTCAGTTTAAGGTGATACCTATTGAATATGTAATTTAATTTAGGGACAGTAGACTTTATGTGGAGGTTGGAGTCCGTTGTTTTTTTATTGAATCTAAGTATTCTGGAGTAGACACGAACTTGGAAAGAGACTGACAATCGGTAAAAGTTCTCGGACAGGTCATATGAAACAGATATCTAATAAATAGAGCTCAGTGAGACTCATAGTCAAGCAGAAAAGGCAGGTGTCAGCATTGATAGCTTATTGGTGTGACCGTCCGCGTCGGACTGCCAAGTCAAAGGTCTCAAAGTTCGAACCCAAGACACGCACCTCTGATTTTTCAGAAACATGTGCGTATTGTATAATTATCACTTGCTTCGGTGAAGGAAAACATCGTGAGGAAACCAGCATGCCTAAGAGATTTTTCTTGTCCGCATGTAAAGCCAAGTCAGGGGCCCATGAGTGGCATAAAAACTCTGACACCAGGTTAGGCACAAACCACACGATAAAGAAGAAGAAGTGAGACTCATAATTTTCCTACACTACGATTTAACTGGTCTAACTGCATGTAGCTGAATATCAGTATTTCATATAGAACGACTGCTTGTCTGAACTCCACAAACCATAACTGAGTAATACGACATGCTTTGATAAGACTGGTTGACTCACTTTCGGAGCTCAGTGCGACTAGAATAGACTGATAGAATATATTTGATGGTAAAGCATAATTGCTAAATGGCAATGTTATATACAGCATAAATTGCTAATGTTATCGGTACAACGGTCTTATCGCCAGAATATTTATTTGTAACATAAAATATATATTTTCGTAAGTAATAGCAAATTGGGCAGTTCATCAATATTCCTCACGTTTTCTTGGAAAGGTACTTAAGATTGGGCTCTTGAGTTAAGAGACGAGTTCCGAATCTTAATTTGGTAATTTTTTGTTTGCATTCGGAGTTTTGGAAGCTTTTTACGCTGTAAAGCCGCTCGCGTACTGTAAGTTATTTTTAATACTAGCGTGCAGCCCAAAATGAAAATTACCTCAACCATACGAAGTAAGCTAAACTAACTTAGCTTTGCTCTTTGAATACAACAAATATCTAAACCCAGGTTAGTAATGATTTAAAATGAAATATATATATTTTTGTACCCTACCGCCTTTTTATTGAGAGCCTTTTATTGAGAGAACGACCTATGTGAATAGGTCAACCAAAAATCGGATTAAATCTTCTAAGATTCCATCTTTTGTAGTCACTAACCACTAAATCCTACAAACACTGACCACGTCTAAAGTCCGTTAGATCCGTATCACAATCCCTTGAACCGCAAGGCCAACGTTCAATCAAAACTAATCCTTACGTACACCACACAGAAACCACAGCTCGGAACTTTACCGCCGTTTAAAGTTTAAACAGAACTTTAAACCGAATATCAGACCTAATAGTCCCCATGTACACTCGATTAACGACTAGCTAGAGGTATTTTGAACTTAGATAATGGGCCCAGTATACATATGTAAGGAGTTTATTTATTTATGTCAAATCTTATTTTGAAAGACGTCATAATATTGACGGCCTTAGCGGTCACAAGCGCGACTGCTAAGCATGATGTCCTCGGTTCGATTCCCGGGTCGAGCAAAGTGATTTTGGAATTTTCCATCAGAAATTTCTCAGTAGCAGCCATGTAGTCTAGATTTGTACCCGGTTGATGGCAATGGGCTCACCCCCTATTACATGGGGCCTAAACATAACTGGCGAACGGTGGGTGTACTATTAGGTACACCTCTTCCTAACCCTTCGGGGATTACAGGCGTGATGTTATGTTACGTTATGTCACATATAAAAGACGTTTAATTTAAGTACCTACTATTATGTATTATGACATTATAAGCGTATAATAATTATCTAAGGTGCTCTATAGTTTTCTTATAATGAGCCTAAATGAAAAATAAAGATGATCTTTTAATTATTAAAATTAAAAACATGCATCGCGGATGCATACCTAGAACTGGAAGTATTTAATATCTTTATGTTATTAGAAAAAACTATTATTTCAATTTATTGGAAGATATAGTACAATATTTTTTGTCAACTGTACTTTGAATTTGCCAGGAATGTGGGACGAGTGGTGACTTTAAAACTCAAGTGGGACGAACGAGGAATTCTTTGGAATGTGGGACAAGATAGTGGGACGACAGAGGCACAAATCATTTAAAAAAATATAGTAATTAGATCAGAATCACAACTTTGTTTTATTACCTATTGTCAAAAAATATTTAAGTCAATATCAGAATCACTAGCACTGTAATGTTCGCCGTGAAGAGCTGTCAATACAGCGTTAGTTGTGGAAGCTGACAGATTTTCATTTATTGAAGGAACTTCTGCCCAGAAGCTATCATCCGAGGGTACATAAATGTTTTATTGACGGTTTATGGCTGAAGTTTCACCCAGTTCTGGATTCAAGTTACATATATCTTTAATACTATCATTGACTATATTATTTCTACCAGAAACGAAATTGCTTTTCAATCGTCTTATTGTCGACCTGGTTTTTGATGGATTGGTATTGTTTGACATCGTATCGCCAATGCTATAAAAGACAATATGTTGTCAATGTGGACATTGCACAGATTCTTGAGATCATATCCCCAAATCACAACTAAGCCGCCTCATTGCTAAAACCTAAGGATTATTGCAGTTCCATATCACTTGATGAACTCCCATGGTACCTCGGAATTCTTTTTAAGACTTGAGGGAATCAACATTTCTCTTTCTAGAATGCCGGATTCTGCAATGTGCACCAATTTCTCAATTCTGCAATGTGTAACTCCTGGGCATCTGACTTTAAGGTAGCTAATAAGGATATCAATATTTGGAATATCATTTCCTTGATTTTGATTCCCCTGGCCCAAAAAAATATGTTTTCAAATGTCTTTGTAATGCGTCGTTCAAAACTGACCCCTATTTCATAAATGTTTTTATAATTCGGCTAAAAATCATACTAAACTATAATTTGTAAAAAATAATAATAATAAAAATGCGCCACGGGAATCAACTGAATATTCTCAATCTCAAGATTTACCCTTGACTACCCTGGCAAAAACGCCAAAGGAATCAACAGCAAGGCAATCAATAAAAGTTTGTTTTTTATCGATTACGTAAAAAGTTAAAACATTTTATCATTATTACTTAGGAATAAAGTATTTGATAATTAGGTGTAAAAGTGCCAGTAACTGAGAACAAGAGACTGATTATTAAATAAATAGTATGTTTTATTACTTACCTTTGTTTTAATTTTGATTCCCTTGTCATCGTATTTTGATTCCCCTGGCCCAAAAAATCTTTGTAATGCGTCTTTCAAAACTGACCCCTATTTGATAAATGTGTTTATGATTCGGCTAAAAATCATACTAAACTATAATTTGTAAAAAATAATAATAATAAAAATGCGCCACGGGAATCAACTGAATATTCTCCCGTTAACGTCCCGTTTGTATCGCGTTCCGTGTGAATGTGCAATCATATGAGTAGCTGTTCAGATTTGAAAAGGCTAAAGTGATGTGATGATGCTTCTACTAACAGGTAATTACAATATCTTGTTCATTCAGATACTTCTAAAGTTTTACTCTGCCTACAGAATAAGTGCTTGGACGGATAAAAAGTGATAATGTTTTACTTTTGATAAATTATTTTAGTTGTAGCTGAGTGATTTACGAGTTATGAGAAAATTAAGGGAGAAACTAATGACACTGTTTACATATTGACTAAGTAAATCTATCCCATTCCAAATCCTGATATTTGAAATAAAATAAAGAAAGAAAAAAAATCGCAGAGCCATGACGTGCATACAAAATGACAAAAAAACGTTATATTACCAGTCAGCATAATGCTGTGTAATTTTGTTGTCTTAAGAAAACTAAACATTTTTAAGCATGATATATTTCAGTGTTACTTTTTCATGTCCTTTTCTTCATGTCCTTCAATATAAAGCTATTTTTAAACAAACACAAATCAACATTTCCCCAAAATAACTCCAAAGCTTTACGCCACTAAAAGTACCGCCGAGCACAAGCAAATTTATGGGCAGCCTAAACAAATACGTTGTTGACACCGTCTTATTGAATGACTCGTAAAGTGGACACTTTTATGACCACACCGAAATACATACAAACACCCAGATTGGCACAGTATTGGGTATATTACGACACAAGTTAAAGGTTCCATCAGAAAATCGAGAACTAGCAAAGTTTAATTTAATTCAGACGTTGACAAAGTAAATACTGTTTTATAATTTACTTGCCATTTGACTTTGGTTTCACCCACATCAACATTATCATTCTCCCGTGGTGGCCGAGAGCAGCGGTGGCCCAGTGGTGGAGGCTCCGACTTAAGAGCAGTAAGCAAAAAAAAAAATGAAACAAAAGTGAAGTGAAGTGAAGTGAAATGTGTGTGTGTGTGTTAGTGTGTTGTAATAAATGCATCTTTATCTTTGTCGTGGGTTCGAACCTAGGCAGGCACATTACGACGACCTTAAGGACAATTTTGATACTGAAAGGGAGCGTAGGGCTCTGGCGGTCCGAGGTAACATGTTGGCCCGAAGATTCGCCCGGTGTAGCACCTTAGTGAAGATAACACTGTTTAAGGCATATTGCCAGTGCTTTTACACGGGGAATCTGTGGGTCAACTATACCAAAAGAGCGCTGGATGACCTACGCATACAATATGATAATATTTTTAGGATGCTGTTGGGGCTGCCGCGTTGGTGCAGCGCTTCTGCTATGTTTGCACTAAACCGAACTGACGGATTCCACGCCGTCATTCGGAAGAAAACCGCGTCGCTGCTGTCACGGTTGCGGGCGAGTGACAACAGCATTCTAAAAATTGTTGTGGAGAGTGTCGACTCTCCGATAATTAAAAGTTTTGTGAGAAGGATAATCACTGAACATTAGTTCGGGGAGGTCCTTCTCACAATACTATTTACTCTGTCTTCCATACCTGTAATATATTAGCTACTAACACTAGAAATAAGTAATTTTATTGTTTTACTAACACTATGGATCTTTGTTGTCTGAAGAATAAAGAATATTATTTATTATTATTATTACTTTGTGTAATTTATTTCATCACCACTGCTCTAAAACGGTAAAGGACAACATCGTGAGGCAACCGGGATGTCTTAGAACCAAAAATTTGTAGACATGTAATATCAGCAATCCACACTCTCTACCAATCTACACTGGGCTCGCGTGGCGGATTATAGCCCATTTCCTCTCATAGAGAGGAGGCCTGCATCCCAGCAGTGGGAACATTTTAGGCTGATTATTCGACGCAGAATGTCTTCTTTTTCTCTATTACTCCTCATCTCAATAGTCTCCTCTTTTCTAACCATATCATGGTTTCGTCCACATGGAGGTCGAAAATTAAGTTAATCCTGGTCGTGCTTTTCCTGTGTGCAAAAATATCAAAATCCGTTCAGCCGATAAGATATAAAATGGTCAAAAGCTTACTTTCGTGAAAGTACGGTCTAATTAAGAATTCTAATATTTAAGTACCTAACAGTAATCGATTGATTAAATTAAATTTTAGCTGTTTATTTATTATTAAAAAAATCCACAGCTCTTTGATTTTTTTTTATTTTGTTCTTGGTGAAAATCAATAATTTAAAAAGGTAATGGTTATCCCTATTCAAGTGAGGCCACTTTATAACAGCCTCTCTAGTAAAAAAAGTCTGATAACCAGTCTTCCCAAGGGGTATCGTATTACCCAGTACTAACTGGGTTGTGGAGGTCATGGGCAGGTCTGATAGGCAGTCGCTTCATGTTAAAAACTGGTATTCAGCTGTATCCGATTAGATTGGAAGCCGACTCCAACATATTTGAGAAGAGGCTAGGCAGATGATGATGATATCTATGCCACTTTTAAGAATTGATTATGGCACGACAAATTGCCTCCGTATGTCTATCTACTCTACAATCATGTTCCCTTGCTACACATCGATGCAACTTTTAACGTGTGTCTTGGAGTAACAGCGGTTCATTTTCGGCTATAGTAATTTTATTATCCAGTGTACAAATACTCGTCGAATAGGGGTGTATATTGATTTGTAGTCGAGTTTAAATTGAATAGGCCGTGGATATTTTTGGAGTCTTTATTGGACTGTATTAAATAGAGTGTAAGTATTTAGTGTTGTACTTGTTATACTGTATTGTTTAATTAATAAACGACTTTTGTCTTTTAGCGGATCATATGATGTGACAGGACGCTAGCCTATTGCCATCAACTGGGAGCAAATTGAAATTCTGGGCTACTACTGGGAAATTCTTAATGTATAAACCCAATAAAAATTTGCCCAACCTGGAACCCAATCCATAGCAGTAGTGCTTGTGATCCCTTGGCCAACGAGGCATTCTCTCCTACAAGGGACTTAAACATAACTGGTGATATATGGGAGTAATGTAGATACCCTTCAGGACAGGGAAATACAGGCTTGTTATGTATTTATTACTTAACTATTAAACCAAGAAAGTAAAAAGTCGGTATATTCTTGTATCTTGAAGAAGTGCAGCTTGTCCAAAATAATTCATGACAGTGTAATACCGAATATACTCGTACCTAATTTTATTTCCAATTTAATTTATTCACTTGTTGCACAAGAATGTTCACTCCGTCTCTCCGTTTACCCTCTCACGCAACCTCAATCTCAAATCAATGATCCATATCACACGATACGTTCTATCAAAAACGGTTCAGTGGTTTCTGAGAATAAACGTCCCAACTCGGTCGTTGTTGTCTAAGCTGCTAAAAGAAGCAACGGAATGTGAAACTAAAGACAGTTTTAAAAAGTTAGTTATAAATACTGCAAAAAAATAAATAATTAGGGAGGTCATGTTTTTTGAATTAATATTAATGTTTTCGATAAGTTAAAAAAAAATCGGTATGTCGCAAAAGTTTTTCTGAGAGAGGCGCCACGGCGTCTTCACGTTCCGCCAGATTTTGGTCCTCAACGGATACGGTTGTTTCGGGAGGTACCTGCACCGAATCAGGCGGGTGGATACGCCCGGGTGTCACCACTGCGAGGATCGCCCGGAGGACACTGTGGAGCACACAGAGGAGGTCTGCTCTGGTAAGGCGGAGCACCGCCGCGTCCTCGTAGCGGCCTCTCGCGTCCGGGCCTGGTTCAATCCATGGTCCGGAGCGAGTGAGAATGGGAAGTTGTTACCTCCTACGAAGCAGTCATGCTAGTGAAGGAGGTGGCGGAATGTGAGAGGGAGAGAACCTCACGTCCCAGCCACCGCGGGAGACGCCCTGGACGTCGAGGGCCACGTGGTGGCTCTCAGCTACCGTGGGCGTGGGCCTGTGCACGGTGAGTAATGGGCTAGCTCGCTGTTCGTCCGCTTTATGACGACAGGCCGTGTCGACAGCGCGTTCGTGTTCCACGCGCACCTAAAAGAGAAGTGAGCAAATCTGAATGGGTCCGCTAGGGCCGAAGCGTACCGGTTCTGCGGGACTGTTTGAAAGAAATACCGCGGCCCTGGAACACAAAGGGCTAAGAAGGAACATGGATGGGTTTAGTCAGTACAAGTCTGACACTCCCTTCTGCTCCGCCCAGAGCGGGAGAGGTCATTTGATGATTTCCCATCCGAAAAAAAAAGCGTCTCGCTACGCCACGCTACGAGCCGAGCTACGGCGTAGCCCTGTGCTACGACGCTAGCCATGCTCGTTCACGCAGAAGAATGTTATTTAAGGATTTGTGCCTCTGTCGTCCCACTGTCTTGTCCCACATACCAAAGAATTCCTCGTTCGTCCCACTTGAGTTTTAAAGTCACCACTCGTCCCACATTCCTGGCAAATTCAAAGTACAGTTGACAAAAAATATTGTACTATATCTTCCAATAAATTGAAATAATAGTTTTTTCTAATAACATAAAGATATTAAATACTTCCAGTTGTAGGTATGCATCCGCGATGCATGTTTTTAATTTTAATAATTAAAAGATCTATTGCAATTTAGGAAAATCTTTATTATTTAGTATCACAATCAAATTCAAATCACAGTACTATTAATTACACCTATCAATATACACATTTGTATTTATCTTATAGAAGTACCACGTTAAGATAAATATATGTATGTATTACACATGTAATATTTATCTGAGATACTTCAACATAATTAGAACTACTTATTTAAAAAAACCTTTATTACGTGACTAATATCACAATCAAATCACAATCACAGTATTTTAATTAACCTCCTATTTATGAAAAAGTGGTATTTTAACAATTAAATTTCCAAAAAATCAACATTTGTATATAAGTAACAGTCAAATAATTATAGACCGTATACATATTTGTATTTACCTATATGTACCTTATAGAAGTACCACGTTATGTTATTTATGTTAATGTGGTATTTTAACATAAATTGAAATATTTATATTTAAAAATCTTTATTACGTAACTAATATCACAATCAAATTACAATCACAGTATTTTAATCAACCTACTATTTATGAGAAAGTAGTATTTTAACAATTAAATCTCCAAAAAATCAACATTTTTAAACTTATCATTAATATAGACACATTAATATCATTAGTAAACAAAAGGGCTGATTTTTTCCAGGCAATGGCCCAGTGATATAGTGCCATTCAACATTGCCGTTACAGAATCAAATATATATTTGTCATGAGCTATATCATCAGCACGCCGAGGTTTACCTTGGCGAGCTAAAGAAAGAACAGCGTCGTTTTTGATCACATTCAAAAAGCTAATGATGTTCAGCTTTCCCGAATATGTTCTGTTTAATTTAGCGTTACTGCCTTCCACTGGGTTATTTGTTCTGTAGATATCCCCCCAAAAATCCCATTTGCCTCGATAATATTCGTTGTCAAGCCATGCCGATACAAAATAGTCATTGAATTTCTCAATATTGAGAGTTTTCGGACAATCCTCCATTATATATAGCCATCCATCGCATTTAAGTTCAGGTGGTAGCAAAGCTAACGCTGTGCATAGAGCTATATGCTTTTTGAACATTCTCTTTTTATTTAACTTTAACGCCTTTGCTCTCTTCCAAAGTGCTTGACTAAAATGGAAGTAACAGCCTTTGCATATTACATCCGGAAAGATGTTACGGATTGCGTTCATGGCTGCTTTCTCATAATCAGTTCTGAATGAAATCGGATGCCATTCTGGAATTTGCGATTTGATAAGAGCAAACGCAGGCTCATATGTGGACTCTTTTTTGTCCATTAATAAGATGTATATTAAGGGCACGACGTGAATTTTCTCACTTGTGCTGCCAAGGTCACCGTAAATCACATATAATTGTCTGAATGGTTTCACTACACACTTCAATGTACCATCTGCAAGGTAATGTTTCACGTGTTGATGAAGTCCTTTACTATTTACATCAGCGAAAGCTAATATCCTTGTTTTTCTGTACCCATAATCAAATAAAACAAAACTCATGTAACTTACTGGAATTTTTACTTCAAACGGCGTTTTAAATGTAGCTTTCTTTATTTGGTGGGCTTTGTTTCGAGCACTATACAAGCTGTTCTTAACATTCGATAATTCAGGTAATTTTTCTATCTTGTCAGTACCTTTGTCCAATATTTTTTTTATGCTTGAATTGAAGACAGAAGGAATCGATTTTCCTTCAGAAGATTTTGCTTCTTGCTTGCAGCGATGTATTTCTTCTTTGATGTCATTTCTTGCTATGCTGGGCGTACAAATGTCATGACGAAGAATTTTCGTCACATTATTATTTGAAGTCACCATTCCTCCATGACACCTTCTGTTCACACATCTCCAGACGATTGAGCTATTTTTGTTCTCTCGCTTTTTCGTATATTCGTAACCGGCATGTAAAATAATAGGCACACCTCTTTGTGATTCAATAAAGGTTATCTCTTGGGATGTAGAAGCCAGACTGCAGCCAGTCTGAAGATCAGCTCGGGATGATGAAGCCACTGGCTCCATGTTTCAGGATGAAGAAGCCACGGCTCTATATCTGATCACCTGCAAATACAACGTGAATTAGTTCTGTGCCTCCTGTAAAAAGGGGTACCAAGTCCAATATACCCTTTTCGCTTTTAAATGAATATAAGAGAGCAAAAAATTAGCTTTCATCTGTCTAAGAAAGGTATTCCGAACGAAACTATGTCCAATAGTTTCGTTTCGTAGATACGAATCGTGAATAGCTATAATGATTAAAAATCATAGCTGAAAACCGACTTCAACGTGTTGAATATGGTTTTATCATACATGCTATTGTCAGAACTGAGCCAAATTGAAATGAGACTACACGGGAAGCACCAGCTTTCGAATCAAAAGAGTCATCAAAACTGATTCACCCAGAAAACACTTTGTAGTTGAGAACATCCTAATTTTATGAAGGAGGTTAACTAAATTAAAATGCGACCATATGGGAAGCACCAGCTTTTACATAAAAGAAGATTTATCAAAATTGGTTTACCTAAAAAATACAGTATAACCGAGAACATCCTCTTTTTTTGAAGTTTGTTAAAATGGGTAAACAAAATTAATGTGAATTAGGGCTCAAATCAAATTATTATTTGTTCAAATTTCTAGTTAATGTGAAAAAGGGTTATTCATTTAAAAAAAAAATACTAGACGATTTCGTGAAACAGGGCCATATATAAAGAACTCCATGACAGGACCTAGGAAATAGACAAAAAAATATTTTTCAAAATTTTATTTGCGTCTCCTAAAAAGTAGCGATGTACTCTTTTTCACAGGAGGCACAGAGTTAAGTATGCATATAATAAAAGACCATAATCCTTAGACAGCAACTAATATAAAAGTAAATAATTACCACAATAGTGATAAAAGTCAAATCATTTATCATGACTTCACAAAACATGAAAAAATCGACATAATTATAATTATTACTTACCCTTTAAAACTTCACAAATATTGAACCTCACTCTATGAATACACCACGCTTAATGTAAACACGTCATATTTAAAACTAGCTGTTGCCCGCGACTTCGTTCGCGTGGAAATTTTGTATGTATGTAAGAGACTGCCTCCGCCTCGTTGGTCGAGTGGTCGCAAGTACGACTACTAAGCATGAGGTCCTGTGTTAAAAAAATGTTTATTTTAATTACATAAAGCTATATCGCACATGATTTAGAGATCACCTTTTGAGCAAGGCGATGCTTGTGTGACTCCGCTCTTCCACTTAACATTAAACAATGTATGCAATTGAAAAAATTACTATAAATAATAGTGTTATTGGGTTATTCCATCAGGAATTTTGCAATAGCAGCCACGGAATCTGGATTTGGACCCAGTTTGTGGAAATAGGCTCGGCCCCTATCACATGGGAGTTCAACATAACTGGCGAAATGTGAGTGTACGATTAGGTACACTTCTGCCTAAATCTTTGGGGATTACATGGCGTGATGTGTGAGAACTGACTGGCTGATCAAAATGTGATAATGTGGGTGATGACTACCAAAAGAAGTCCCAAACAAAATTAAAAACCGTTTATTTTAGCGCTATACAACTTTATTTTCAAAGTGAACCATCACACGCCTTGTTGGGCACTATTTATTCTAGTACCGTTTTGTATACAACATTAAATGACTTATTATTTTTCGCAAGCACGTGCAAATTTTGGGCACTGAACAACCAACACATAATTGACCGTCTGAAAAGCATGGAGTGCACAATTGAATGCCGGTCACTTTTTCACGGTTTTTTGGTTTGGCCCTGGGATCTGTTGATCGGTTGCATCAAAGTTTCGCATCACCAGAACTGGAACAACTTTAAGCTGCAGCTGATGGGACGCCTCGCCTTTTAACTCCACGGAGTTGAGAAATTCAACGGGGTAGGCAGTACTATCGTCATTAGCCATCACAGTGTCTAGTGTGTTAGTGTTCTGTCGTCATAAGACGGTCGGACGGCGAGCTAACCCATTACTCACCGTCCACAGGGTCTAAAGCGGCCAAACGACGCCACCCATCAGCGCCTGGTTGCCGCGGATGTCCTGCAAGCTGCGGTTCAACGCCTCTAATGAATGCTTCTGCGACATTGTGCACTCGTCCTATAGGCTTAACTTCCACTGCTGCAAAAAGACTCCCCCGTTTTTGGTGATGTTGCATGTTGGAGTATCTTCGCTTGCAAGATTCAGCGGCAATTTGAAAATTGAATGTGCAGTCCGGCCACCCTTAAGCAAAGTTGCATCAATGCCCGGCGAAGTCACAACCACAGTTATGTGACGGCACGGTTTGCGCAGTGGCTGAGCAATTGACTGCGGCGCTGCATACACACAACGTCGTGGATTTTATCAAATTTTAATTTTGTTTTAATTTTTAAAGATTTTTTCATAATGGGTTGTACGTAGTACTTATTACTTCCATGCAAAGAGTAAACACAAAAGGAAAAATAAAACCAAATTCATTATCAGCCATTCCGACTACACTTCGACTAAAACCTATTTACATAAATAATTAAAATTATCATAGAAATCGCGTGTTGAGATTACTAACTAAATTGTAAACATTAATATCTTTTGCGTCTGTTGGTCGATTTTGATGAAATAAACACTAAATGTTACTCGGAACAATGCTTCTTATGTTTCAATATTTCGATTTTGAATATAATGAGGGATTTTTACGTGATGCGCGCACAAACATACAGACAAACCGACAAACCGACAAACAGACAAACCGACAAACAGACAAAAATTCTAAAAATGGTAGAAATGGGTTCTGTTAGTGCTCCTTTAACACCCCTACTACTTTTTTTCTACATATTTTCAATGTACAGAAACGCCAAGTCTACAAATTTATTATATGTATAGATGTACAGAAACGCCAAGTCTACAGATTTATTATATGTATAGATTAGCAGATGCACTTTGTAACCGCATTTGCTCCGATTGCGCTGATAACGCAAAGCCACGCCATTGGTCAATTGATTAATACAAAGAAAGCAGAGCGAGAGAGCAAGCTCTAATCCGGTCGCACAAAAATACCGAAGCTATAAACATTCAAAAACTTGTTCTAGGTTAATAATAATAGTAATGGTCTAAGCAGTGGGGTGCACAGGGTTTGTACTTAGGGTCGGCTATGTGTACTTTATTAATGCCTTCAATCTAAACCTAAAGTTTGATCAAAAAAAGCTGTCATGGTGGCGTAACTTGTAATTTTATAATTTATATTATAGTGGAGTCTCGGATTGAATTAGTTCATCAAATTTTCCGCAACATGAGGTTATTTATCTTTCTGGTCAGTCAGGTTTTTAGGCTGACTGTACAATTAAATCAAATTTAACTCATATGAAAAAAATTTGGGACGAGCCAGGCATACGAATTGGGACGAGCGGGGAATAAAATATTGAAAATTAAGTTTTGGGACGAGCGAGGCATACAAATTGGGACAAGTGGGGAATTTTTTATGTGGGACGAGACTCTGTGGGACGACTGAGGCACAAATCTTTTAAATTGTGTCGTCCAAAGAAAAGTTCCTAATTTTTGTAAAAAATTTTGATTATGTTTAAAAAGAAAAGTTTTGTTTTCAATTTTTATTATTTAGTATGTACATTTTATCATTATTACTTAGGAATAAAGTGTTTGATAATTAGGTGTTAAAGTGCAAGTAACTGAGAACAAGAGACTGATTATTAAATAAATAGTATGTTTTATTACTTCCCTTTGTTTTCATTTTTATTCCCTTGTCTTCGTATTTTGATTCCCCTGGCCCAAAAAAATATGTTTTCAAATATCTTTGTAATGCGTCGTTCAAAACTGACCCCTATTTGATAAATGTGTTTATGATTCGGCTAAAAATCATACTTAAAAAAAAACATAATAATAAAAATGCGCCACGGGAATCAACTGAATATTCTCAATCTCAAGATTTACCCTTGATTACCCTGGCTAAAACGCCACGGGAATCAACACCAAGGTAATCAATAAAAGTTTGTTTTTTATCGATTACGTAAAAAGTTAAAAGTTTTAAGCAATAATAATAAGATTAATAAATCAAAAATAACAAGATTAGTAATAATAATAAAAAATATTGGTAAAGATATATCCGAAAAAAAACTTATAGAATTTTTTATGCCGTCAGGGTAATCAATGACCTAGTGAAACAAAACCAGGGTAATCAAATATTTACCTACGTAATTTCGTCCACGGGCAAAGTGAGACGCGACCTTCCACCACGGCGTTTTAAGCACGACTAGAGAGAACGAAGCACGAGAACGAACAACTGCGCTTCACGACCGCTCCACTAGCGATCTATGTCTAGTTATGTAGCGCGCCACAGGAATCTCTGTTTAGCTCCTGGACAAAACTTTAAATCTATTTTTATGTAAAACTATGTGATGAAATAAAAACTGTATATTTTTATTTTCAACACATACTAATCTAGTGGTTGAAAAACTACATAAATTAATCATTTTACATTTATAAATTGGCGACTTCGGGTTGTTTTAATTAAAAAATGTGTAAAGGACGCGCCAGGGTTATCAATTTTTGTGACGTTTTTTTTTTTTGATAATTACACCCAAATTAAAGAGAAACTATTGTGCATCAATTAGATAGGTACCATAGTGTTAAGACGTAAAAAAATACTTTGGGTCTTTATTTCAATATTGCGGGTACTTTATACCCGGACACCATAAATTGAGCCTCTCAAGATTCACCCTAACATGTACGGGAGGCTTCGCTTATCTCCCCTACAAGTCATAAAATCCCGCCAAAGGAGTTCACAACAGCTAACAAACGACTGTTGTGGTGTAAGGTGATGGGGAGGTGGATGGGTGGTTTCATATTTCATACTAGCTAAATATCAGATTTTGTTAACAATTTCAAGGGTTTTTATTTTTAACACGGAACTGTAATCCTTTTTCTGCAATAAAAGTAAGCTGCTGGTAAAAGTCGCGTCAAAATTGGTCCCTCCGTTTCGGAGATTAGCTGGAACAAACAGACTGAAGAAAAATAAAAATGTAAAATGTTACAAGTCCCGTATACTTACTAAATGCATGTGTACTCAACACATGCATTTAGTAAAAAGCTGTGGTTTTGATATTACGAACAGACACTTTAATTTAATTAATTTGTATAATGTATTCATGTATAGATTGGGTGCTACTAATACTTGAGAGTGCTAAGATTAAGATTCTTCGTCTTTATCATGTCGATGATTTCCCTTTTTTTAAATTAAATTATTTTTTATCAGAACTTTGCCACCTCGACAGCATTGGTGGTGGCCTCAGACAGGTCCCTCAATGTTTACGTAGTACCACACATAGTGCAGGTGAGAAATAGTTTGCGTTGAGGCACCGCAGTCGCACATCGCTTCATCGGAATACCCTGCACCGAATCAGGCTGTATCTTCAGCGGCCTAATTGGCTTCGCAATCGGTTTAGGGTCCTCCAGGTGGGCCATGGCAGCAGGTGTCCCGATGGGGGAGCCTTTCCACAGCTTCGACATAATGTGTCGGATGGGAATGTCTGAGGAGCCACAAATTTTTTTTTGCTTTTTAGATAATAATATACATAAACTCAGCTTATAATAATAATCGTTCTACACCTCATGAAAGCCGAGAAAGATAAGCAAATCAATATCATGACTTGTCTCATGAGGTTGTCGACATGTGAGATGTGAATGCTGGATTAAAGGCTTGATTCAGAAAGCGGTACTTCTGGACACGGCTCGTATTGTTAGGGGGTTCTTCTATCTGGAGCCCTGACAATTTTTTATATTTTTAAATGGTTTTCTATGTTTTTAACCGACTTCAAAAAGGAGGAGGTTATCAATTCGGAAGTTTGTATTTTTTTTTTTTTTTTATGTATGTTCGGGCATAACTCCGTCATATATGGACGGATCTGCAAAATTCTTTTTTTGTTCGAAAGGGGTTTATTACGAAATGGTCCCATTTAAATTTGGTGAAGATCTGATGCTGATCTTCGGAGATATATCTACAATGGAACTCTTCAATAATAGACAGCAAATCTGCCGTGATTGGTGCCATGAAATGTATTGTTAACAATGTAAAATAAAAGCATAGAATATGTTTGTATAAGATATTGCAACTAAAAATGAAAAAATAAAAAAACTTTTTGCAAAAAATAAAACCGACTTCAAAAACACAAAAAAAAGTGAAAAATAATTTTAGCTTCAGAAGTCGGTGACAAAAAACTGAATCAAACAAATCACCGACTTCTGAAGTCACCGACTTCTGAAGCTAAAATTATTTAAATTATTATTTAAAAATGTATAAAATTTGTTTATAAATGAATAAAGAATTCCTCTCTATGAAAGGGAGTGGGGTGCTAATCACCTCGTGGGCTCAGTGCGGGTTTGTCAATGTCATACTTTTAGGTATTTTGTTCTAGGATATGATGTATGTTTCCACACGATTTTTTTTCTTTACCGTGGTTAACCATTAGTTTTTCTTCTTCTTTGCGTGTCAATGGACTCAAATAATACCTGACCAGTAAATAGCCACCTGCACAGCTGCAGCTTTTTTGTTGGCTTCGTTTAAAACCAGGACATATCCTGCAGAGGGGCTCCACACTACCATTGTATTTGGGACTGGTCGATGATACCTCATTTGGCCAGATTATTCCTTCAACGACCAACGTAGGCCCGTGGTGAAGAGATTTTCAGATTGGCCACTGCAGTTCCTGACCAGGAGGAAGGTGTTCTGCTGGATTGATGAAGGGAGGAGGGGTAGGATGTCTATTCCTCCACATTTCACATCTTTCATCTGGCGCACTGCCTGCAGTTGACATACTTGAATACAAATGCTTAACAGAAGAACACCAGAAGGGAAATATTCACAGAATATTTGAAATATCGAATAGTAGAGAGTAGTTATCATGTCATTGTCGTGATAACTACTCTCTACTATTCGATATTACCTATCTGTAAGATTAAATTGTTTCAACTAAACTAAAACTAACTGAAATAATTTCGCCTTGAAATCTTTATAAATATAACAAGAACAACGCTCCTCCATCATTTATCCTTTAACATGCAAACGACTTTATAATAGCGAAAACATTTATACAAACTTTACCTAACTTGGAAATACTTTGAAACACAGATAGTAAAACTTTTCTCGGGACGTTTTAATACGTCATAACTAAAATATGAGGAAATTAAATTGAGTGTTAAAAAAATGAGTTAAAAATGACAATCTGTAATTGCAGTTTTTTTTTTTAGTAGCCTCTACTGTTCCATTGCAATTCCTTCCATGTGTTCTTTTCCCGAGCCTATTCGAACCAGCCCTCGCGGTACGCGTCCAAATCGTCTCGCCACCTCTTTCTGGGCCGGCCTCGACGGCGCCGTCGGTCTTCCGCCAACCATCGTGTGGAGATTTGCCCAGCGGTCATCGTGCATGCGGCTGACGTGTCCCGCCCAATCCCATTTTAGCCTAGCAGCCTTTTTGCCAGCGTCCACTATGCCCGTTTTGGATCGCAGCGTGGTGTTACGAACCCTGTCTTGTCTTTTGACACCCAGAATGCTGCGTTCCATTGCCCTTTGGCAAACTCCAAGGCGGAACTGCTGAGCCTCGGTGAGTGACCAGCTCTGAGCACCGTAGGTTAGGACGATGTAATTGCATTTAACATAGACGAGTATTTTCAATCTACGAGAAGCTTCGTTGCAGTGGCAGGCGTCTGTAAATGTTGCAGATTGATATTTTTAACAAATTTTTCACTATCGCTGTCCCTTTCTTAAGCTCGATCTACTACATAAGTTTGTGTGGCGTCACGTAATGTGCAGTATGAACGTACCATAGACAACGGGGCGTCGTATGTATATTTATATTTTTTGAAAGCCCAATCTAACTTCACTATCACTACATAGTATAAAACAAAGTCGCTTTCTCTGTCCCTGTATCCCTATGTATGCTTAAATCTTTAAAACTACGCAACGGATTTTGATGCGGTTTTTTTTTAATAGATAGAGTGATTCAAGAGGAAGTTTTATATGTATAATACATGCACCCGTGCGAAGCCGGGGCGGGTCGCTAGTTCACTATAAATAAACATAGCATAACATCACGGTTGTAATACCCGAAGGGTTAGGCAGAGGTGTATCTAATAGTACACCCACATCTCACCAGTTATTTTTAAGTCCCATAAAATAAGAAGCGAGCCTATTGCCATCAACCGGGTACAAATCCAGGCTCCGTAGCTGCTACTCAAAAAATCCTGATGGAAAATCTCAATGACAATTTGCCCGAATCAAATCCAGACCCTCACACTCAGCAGTCACAATTGTGATCACTAGTCCAACGAGGCTATAAATAAATTAATGAGTAAAACAAGAGATATACACCAACTAGTACAACGACATCACAAAGTTAGGTGAGTTAGGTAAGTTGACTCGCGACAGACGTGCACTCATTTACATCTTCTTTAAGCTTGTTATAACATACAGCTACCGGACGTTTATGCACTTCGAGTTTAAGAAAGAGACCGACATACAGGTAATAGAGTGAGCGAGAGAGAAATTGCTCTACGAAGCAGAATTTTTTTCTAAAACTTGACATGCTATAATAGGAATGACTGATAAAGGGTGTAAGTAGACCCTTAATGAAGCCGAAAGGCACTTGTTTTCCCCGTCATTGCGATCATTTTTAGTGTTCCGTAGCCAAATGGCAAAAAACGGAACCCTTATGGATTCGTCATGTCTGTCTGTCTGTCCGTCCGTATGTCACAGCCACTTTTTTCCAAAATTATAAGAACTATATTGTTGAAACTTGATAAGTAGATGTATTCTGTGAACCGCATTAAGATTTTCACACAAAAATCTTTCAGAAAAGTCGAATTTTCAAAAAATTGGTTTGAACGAGATCTAGTGAGTAGTTTTTTGTTTAATACGATTTCTATTATTACAACATCGATCAAGTTACAACGAACTACAAGAACTTTTATATTATGTTACTTGCTGCTACGGAACCCTTCATGAGCGAGTCCGACTCGCACTTGGCCGCTTTTTTTGTACTGGACCATACCTGAAAACCTTCTAGTTACTGAGATATTGGAGGTCAAAGTCCCACTTTTTCACAAGTTTAAAAAAGTACTAGTTTTAAGGTAAGTTATAACTTTATAAATGTTATAACCTTAAAACTAATATTTTTGTTTTACTTTAAATACCTCCATGACCCATTTACTATTCAATGCATCCATCAGCACAATGTTTTGAGTGCGTTACATTGAGTCCGTGATTTTTGACCCAATATAGAAAGTCGTTTCTCAGCAATAATTTGTGCGTAAAGTTACTGTAGAGAATGCTTGGTTGATGGCTTGGTGAAGGGCCCGTTTACACCTTGTAGGCTAAAAGACATTGCTTACGTACCAAACATCACCATGTAATAATTGTTTGATTGGCCTGTTGGTCTAGTGGTCAGTGACTCTGACTGCTAGGACGGAGGTCGTGGGTTCGATTCCCACACAGGACAAATCTTTGTGCGATGAGTACTATTATTTGTTCTGTATTTAGGTGTGTAATTCATCTATAATATGCATGTATTTAGAAATATATAAGTGTGTTTATCAGTTGTCTGGTTGCCATAGTACAGGCTCTGCCTAGTTTGGGATCAGATGGCGGTGTGTTGGTTGTCCCAAGATATTATTATTTCCTTTATTTATCTATTTACACATTTTACATATTTTTAAATATTTCTCAAAACAACATAAAAAAACATTTAAAAATATAAAAAATAGTGGTCCGCCGGTGTCGGGAGCAGGGTCCAAGCTACCGGTGGTTAGGGCTCCAGAGACAGGAACCTCCTCACAATGCGAGCCGTATCGAGGAGTACTGCCTTCTAAATCAGGCCCTTGATCCAACCGCCTAAGGAGAGCCTCGATAGATGGTCATCGAGGCTCTTGGCCATGAGGCCATTGGCCGTCACGACAATCGGCACAATGATAGCCGAGTTCACATTCCACATGTCGACAACCTCGTGTGCCAAGTCGAGATATTTTATTTGTTTCTCTTTCTCAGCTTTCACGAGGTTCTCGTCATGCGGGATGGTAACATCGACTATCATTACGCGGCGCGCTGATCGGTCTATCACCACTATGTCAGGCTTATTGGCCACAATAGTCCTGTCAGTAATGATAGACTGATCCCAGTACAGCGTGACATGGTCTTTCTCGAGAACTGGGTCGGGCACATACTTGTAGTACGGTACCTCAGATTCCACAAGTTTATATTTCAAGGCAAGTTGCTGGTGAATAATCCTGGCTACTTGGTTGTGCCTGTGCAAGTACTCGCCGTTAGCTAGACGAGAACAACCAGAAATAATATGTCTGATGGACTCACCCGGACGGTGGCATGCCCGACACACGTCAACCGTCCCGTCCTTCATAATATGTTTCCGGTAGTTGTTCGTTAACATAATAATAATAAATAGCCCTTTATTCTGAATTGTTTCTGTTACTTTTTCCAGTTGTTATAATATATCTCTCAATTCAGTGTGCCTTTTGGCAAAGGCCTCCTCTAGCTCTTTCCACTGGTTTCTGTCACGAGCCACTCTCCTCCAATTGGGGCCCGCTGTCTGTTTAATCTCATCTTCCCATCTTCTTTTCTGTTTCCCCTTGCTGCGTTTACTGTCCCTTGGATACCAGTCGGTTACTACTTTACTCCATTTCTCCGTATTTGCTCTCATCATGTGGCCAGTCCATCTCCATTTTTGTTGGTCAATCCTGGTCAAGATGTCCGGTAGCTTAGTTTTTGCTCTCACTTGTTTGTTTCTTACATGATCTGCTTTTCTTATATTTGACATGCTCCGTTCCATTGCTCTTTGGCAGTATTGCAATTTGTTTCTGTGCTGTTTCGTCAGTGCCCATGTTTCACATCCGTATGTTAAACAGGGTAGTATGCACATGGTGAAAACTTTTCGCTTTATAGCCATTCCTAAGTCTCTGGATTTCATGATCTCTTTTAGTGACCAATACTTTCTCCAACCACTTGCTATTCTTGTGTTAACTTCCTTATTGGTTTGATCTTTTGGTGATATTATTTGACCTAGATATGTGTATTCATCTACATACTCAAGTGGTTTTGAATCTACCTCTATTGGTTTTTTTTCCGAATTGGTTAACAGTCTTGTTTTTGTTGTGTTTATGGACAATCCCACCAAGGCACTTTCCTTGCTTAAAGCTTGGATCATGACCTCAAGATGACTTGGGTTTTCCTCAAATAGAACTATGTCGTCTGCGAATCTGAGGTGATTCAGTCTCTGTCCATCGATGTTGAGGCCCAGGTGAGACCAATCCAGTTTCCGGAATATATTTTCCAGGACTGCAGAGAATAATTTGGGTGACATTGGGTCGCCTTGTCTGACGCCTCTCCTCACTTTAAACTCGGGGCCTGTCTCTTCCAACCGTATTTTTGCTTTGGTGTTTGAGTATATAGTTTTGATTAGTTCAATATATATTTCTGGTATGCCTTGTGTAGCCAGACTTTCCCATATCGCTTCATGACTTATGCTATCAAACGCTTTGTTGTAGTCAATAAACGCCATGTACAGTGTTTTATTGTACTCGTTGTACTTCTGCATTATCTGTTTCACTGCGTGTATGTGATCCATTGTTGAGAATTTCCTCCTAAAGCCGGCTTGTTCTATTGGTTGATTGTCGTCCAATTTCAGGCTTATTCTTTCAAGAACAACTTTCGA